>VDFB02193867.1:510580762-510675330 GCA_007258455.2 Sequoia sempervirens | reverse complement strand
TGTACTACTACATTGAAATTTCAAATTTTCACCAAATATATATATATTTTTTAAATAAACCTAGTAGTTTAGAAACTACATTCAATTTTCTACGAATTCTATTATTGCATACTTTTTGAATAATATAGATAACTTATTCAAATTTTTATGTCAATTTGCCTAGCTCTAATTTTTTTGAATTTTTCACCACTTAAGGGCCTTTTCTTTCCATGATGATCCTACACATACCCTTAAGCTTTCCTTTGTAATGATGGAAAATTTATCCCTCTATATTTTCGCACTCTCTTGGGACCTCCCTATTAAATTAAGCTTTATGTTGCCTTGATTTAGTGTTGTAATGTGTTTAACAATTCACATTAGGGCTTGGGCCCTGGTAGACTAAGTGGACCTAGTTGTGCCTTATTTAGGGTGTTGTAAAGTGTACCTTTAAGCTTTCACACTAATCTAGGGTTTTATTAATTAACTAGGCTTCTTTATGCTTTAATTGGCCTTATTTTGCATCCATAAGCCTTAATTAATGCATCTTTCCCAGATTAATCCTGACATTTACTAACATCCAATCATAATTCATGTGTTTTAGGATTCTATCGCCCATATTTAGTGATATTTCTAGGTCATTCATTTATGTCTTTCACTTCATTAGGTTTTTTCATTAGATATTGCATGTTACTAGTATTTCCAAGCCCTAGCTTGGTAGTGAACCCCTTTTAGTCTTTAATCATACCCTAGGATACCCTATTGTAGATCTATTTACCGCATTCTATCATTGAATTGAGATCTATAAGGTATCCTTGAGTGAAACTTGAGTGAAATAGGTCCCAAAACCTTGTGTTCCATCTCCTAAAAGGTGGAGCACCCTATTTCTGTTGTTTCATTTTGGTGAACTCGATGATGAGTCTCCCCTTCACTACAACAACAAAATCCTATACCACATGAGTTGAATCCTTATCTAGACATTATCATTCAGCCTCACATTGTGATTAGATTAGATGATGATGATGAGGTTACTAAAATTTATAAAGAAGTGCATAATGAATTAAATACATTGTTTTCCTCTTCTATGAGCTTAAACGATAAATCTCTTAAGAAGAGTGTTGAACTTGGTGATGACCCTAGTTTGGCACTTGCCATTGTCCCTTTGGCTAGTGGTTCACCTTTCACATATGATGAACATGATTGGGATGCAGAAAACCTGCTAATAAGTTGACTGGCATGTTCCTTACTAGTCTTGTGAATTGTTTCTTTTTCATGTTTCTTTATGTGATTACATGTGTGTAATGTGATCTCCCCATACAGTTTTGTTTGGTGCATCTCTCTCTTTGTGATATTCCTCTATTTGTACCTACATTCTTCTCTATGTTGTAAATATTTTATCTTTCCTTTTCTTGTTTTTTCCTTTTGGGGATGATGCAAGGCATTGACACATTCACATCTCTTCCACGTTGACCCAAAATCCTTTACTTTATCTTATCTTTTTCTTGTGTTTTCCTTTTGGGGATAATGCAAGGTGTTGAGACATTCACATCTCTTCCATGTTGACCCACAAGATGTTCCTTTATCTTTTCCTTGTCATGTGTTTTCCTTTTGGGGATGATGCAAGGCATCAATACATTCACATCTCTTCCATGTTGACCCAAAATATTTTCCTTTTTCTCTTCTTTGTCTTGTGCTTTCCTTTTGGGGATGATGCAAGGCATTGAGAAATTCTTGTCTCTTACATGTTGACCCAAAAGCTTTCCCTTCATCTTTTTCATTTGTATTGTGTTTTCCTTTTGGGCACGATGCAAGGTTTCGAGACATTTAGGTCACTTCCATGTCGACTCAAAAGTTTTTTCTTTGTTTTCACTCCCTTTGTGTCATTCTTCTTGTTCCATGAGTATTTGGGGAATGATGACAGTTCAAAGCTCTCTAAAAACAATGTAGCAAGAACATACTAATCCCAAATCTATGGATTCCTCATGTGTTTGGAGTTTTATTTTGGGAGAAACCCCTTTCCATGATGTAGCTTTATTTGGGAACATATGACTTGGCATAGGGCTTTCCAAATAAGCTCTCATGTTCTTTTTATTGTTAGAATTTATCATTTGCTACTTTAAAGTAACTGGTCACAACATGGTTTTTAGTAATTTCTTTAAAGTGGGGACATACATTGGCATTATTCTTTTGCATTTCACGTTTCATGGTGTAGTCTTCTTACTTCATGCGATGCATCTTTCGCTTTGTGGTGACATCAAGAGTGATATTCCTTCAGGATCATGATCTCTCTTAGCATATTATATTCCTCTTAGGGATTGATGCGAAACACTACATCCCCTAAATTGTGAATTTTCTATTATTTGATTGGTCCTCTCTTGCAGATATTAGGCACAATGTTCCCTTATTTAAGACCTTACATGAGCTAAGAAAGACTCCTTTGAACATACCTTACAGTATTTTTCATTTACAACATCTTCTATATGGCCACCTTACATAACACACTTTTCTTGCCTACGGTGCCATCCTATTTGTTCATGAGTGTCAAGCATACAAAGCTTTTCTTGCCTCATGAAGCTTGAAGTTCATTATTGTGTGGCACCTTATCAAAGTTATCAAGAGGTATGGGTTTGGTATGGTTGTACATATGGGAGTCAAACTTAGGCATGGCTTTCCCATAGCCACTTGCTTGTTTGAGTGAGTGCATACTAGTTGTGTACATATATGTCTCACTAGGGGCTCACCTAGTGGATGACCTGACATTCCATTAGCCCTTGTGAGCATGTGTTTCTTGGACAAAAAACTTACATCTGATCTGTAACATGTGGGACAAGCGGTCGAAGCTTGATCCATCCTTTTTGTTTTATTTTTTCCTTTTTTTTTGTCTTTGGTAGTGTATGCTTGTGCCTTGTTGCTCCTTATACATTTACATTTTTTCCCTTTTTTGCTTATGTTGGTTTGTCATAGGATCTTGATCCTAGGGGATTGATCACCCCTCCTGATTTTTGTTGTAATATCTTACTACAATTGGTACATTTGAACCCCTCTTGATGTGAGTTTGCCTACTTTAGTGTGATTTTGAAGCAAGTTCCCCCTCTCACTAAAGTGAGGGCTAAATCTAGTGATGAAAAATGTATCCCTCTATATTTTTGCATTTATTTGGGCCCTCCCTATTAAATTAAGCTTAATGTTGCCTTTATTTAGTGTTGTAATGTGTTTAACACATTCACATTAGGTCTTGGGCCCTTGTAAACTAAGTGGACCTAGTTGTGCACTATTTAGGGTGTTGTAAAGCGTACCTTTATGTTTTCACACTAATCTAAGGTTTTATCAATTAATAGGGCTTCTTCATGCTTTAATTGGCCTTATTTTATGTTCTCAAGCCTTAATTAATGCATCTTTCTAAGATTAATCCTAACATTTACCAACACCTAATCATAATTCATGTGTTTTTGGATTGTATGGCCCAAATTTAGTGATCTTGGACTCATACCACCTTGGGCATATGGGTCCCACCTAGGTGTCGAGGCCTAGAACTGAATTTCACATTAATCTAAGACTTTATTAAAAATGTGTCCCAAAGCTTGGCCTAATGGGACTCATATGCCACAATTGGTGTATGAGTCTCGCTTAGCTTAGATCTAAATTAAATTCAAATTCTTGGTGGGATTTTATTCTCCTAGATTCGATGATAAAGCTTGTAGTGTTGTAATTTTAGGAAAATTGTATAAATAAGTATAAATGCAAGGTTATTTCACTCATTTTCACTTATGACTTTCATAAGATCATTCCAAATAGCATCTAAAATTTTACAGGAGCATTCAAGAGCATTCAAGAGTGATTATTAAGTGTTCTAGAGAATTATTTAAGTATCAAGCATCATGTCAAAGTCATCACACATCATGCTTGTTTTTGAGCTAACATTTGTGATGTTGGGTTTTATGATTCAAGCAAGCATTCAAGAAAGAGTCAAAGATTCACACTCATGGTAGCAATTTCATATATTTTTGCAACATCTTATTCAGGGGTTTGGTGAGTTGCAACATTGCATACTTGTTCTTTCATCATTCATCCATTTCATTTGATTTCATTTCAAAGGTTTGATTACCAAAATGGGGTTTGACCAAGGAAAACCCCTATCCACTAACAAAACATAATTTTCCCCTCTCTTTAGTCTGTGATTTGTAGACCTAGGTTGAAGAAGCATTTAAGAGCAAGATTGGAAGAAGTTGTCAAGTTTGCAAAGTTGTCAAATTTTCCACCTTGTTTACAAGATCACTAAAAGACACCTACAAAGCATAATTTAGCATTTTAAATCTAAAAATCAAGTTGAGAAGAGCAGAGATAGAAGAGAAGATTTTGTTGAGAAATTTTTCAGAAGATTTAGAAGTGTTGTCATTGATGTCAAAACATGGGATCTAGAAGGTTGTGCTTCAGATGATATACAAAAATGATCTATCCTATAATGTTGTGTAGTATGGCTGTTAACCTTGATCCTGATATGGTAGTAGTCCTTTCTAGGACATCTGTGAAAGTTAGTTAATGCAGAATAATGAATCTTGACTAATCTTTTGATGTTGGCTAAGTTGTGCTCAAAGCTTATTTTAGGTATCCTTGCTATCTAGACATTCATGTAGCATGTTACAAGTTTTGGTATGTATAATTGCATTCCTCCGGTTGGTACTAAAATTGATGGAGATCAAGACTTGGTCTTGGTTGTGGCATTCCCATAAGCTCTAGAATATATCTAATGTAAGTCAAAGTTTTCTATATTTTAGTAATTATGCTTATCTTATATATGACCTATTTATGGGTCCCATGGTAGTGTGCTAAGGAGATATTTATGTGCGACCTATCCTTTAGGTCCAGTGCTAGCATGCCAAGCCTTACTAAATATTTCAAGGTTGTTCTTCAAAGCCGACATGTTTTTGTAGGCTAACTTATTTTGTTGTATGGGTAAATATATATATATATATATATATATATATTGAACATCTCTTTGGTTTCAAATGAGAAGTGTGGTGTGTGTGAACAAAGAAAAGGGTGTGAAGGATTATAATACAAGAAACAAAGAAGGAAGCGAAAGGAAAGTGTCAGGAAGAAGTAATCAGTAGTGTAGAGGTTGTGCAAGGAAAGTGGGTAGGAGATTCTTGACCAGATCTAGTGTAGACATATATTGTGCTTAATTGAGAACTATATTTATGCATATGTAGATGCAATTATAGCAGTTCAATTTTGTAAAATGTACTTTGGAAGTAAGCCATCTCTCAGCTATAATAGCTAGTTTTTGTAGCTTCGGAAGTGATCCCACCCGTAGTGAGCCTTACCTATAGTGAGCATTTTGGCAATGAGCCTTTCTAAAAATCACCTTAATCGGTGTCACCTTAATCAGTGTTATATAATTGAGAATTATCATTCTATGTGGTTTTTCTCATCTTGGGTTTCCATGTAAATTTTGGTGTTCATTGTGCATGGTGTTATGTCCTTTCGTGTTCATATCTATTTTAATTATCATCTGATTGATTTAAGATTTCTCTAGATTAATTAAAGTCAAGAATTTTTTTTATAAATGATTCATCCCCCTCTCAATTATTCAAATTATTCAACAATTGGTATCAGAGTGTGGTCCCTTCCAGATAAAGCTTCACCACTTGAGAGAGATCTTGGTAGTTTGAATAGATGGAAGGAGATTATTACTTTGATGAAGAACTAAGGACAATGTTAGATGATATGGAAAAGATGGAATATGAAAATGAAGAATAAAAAAAAAACATCAAGGAGGAAATTTTTTTTATCAGAAAGCTAAGGGAAAATCCAAAAATTCAAAGCAAGACATAGAGAGGTCAACAAGAAATTAAAGGAGTCAAAGGAAAGTGTTATAAATCTAAAGCTATGGTTGGATGAATGAAAGAAGACTGAAGAAAATCTCAAAGATACCATCAAATAGAAATTAGAAGAAAATGAGAAGTTAGATCAAGAGTTAAGAAGGCTAAAATCAAAAGCAAGAGTATGTGAAAGTAACATAATTCTGGATCAAATCTTGTCACAAGGATAAGGAAGGACTTGACTTCTCAGGTGAAATCTCAAATCTAAATACTAAGGGTAAAGACAAAGTAGTTGAAGTTGAAGCAAGATCTGTTGTAATAAGCAAGGTTCAAAACTCTAGAAAACCTACAAAAAGACCTCTGGTCAGGAAACCAAATGCTCAAAGGTACTTAATGTTTAATGGTCATTATTTTCTATGCAAAAATTTTGGACATAAGGCTATAGAGTGTAGAAGCAAGAAGGAACTGAGTACTCAATGCTTTAACTGTCACAAGTTTGGTCACAAAGCAAGTCATTGCATAAGTCAATTATCTTATCCAGCTAGAAGGAATGGAATGAATAATCTCTTTCATGGTACTTTCCATTTATGCAATGATTACGAAAAAAAAGCTAATCAATGCAAATCTAGGGTTCACTTAGTTAAGTTAGGACAAAGATGTTACAAGTGTAGTCAAGTTGGACATTATGTTAACACATGCAGATATGTTGCTTTGAAAAAGTCTAAAAATAAAAAGGTTGTAGAATCAGACGAATCTAAGAAGAAGTCTATCATGGTTTGGAAGAAAAAGGAAATGAGTGTGGGCAGCTCTTATGTGGCACTAGATCTTGGTACAAGCTTTTAAATAATCTAATCCAACTTGGATTGGCTCAGGGGGAGCTTTGCAATACATATCCTATTGATTACCCCTCTTTGAAGTAATATTGATGTGTTTTTGGCATGTATGAGTATGATCTGGTCGATGATGTATGATGAAGCTTAATTTGGCTAATTGAAAAGTGAAGTACAATTGATGACATGATCGATCTAAGTTTTTGGCGATGAATTCATCATAAGAAATTAAGGATAAAAAGTGGAGTTTAAAATAATTTCTCATAGTTTCCAAAGAAGAAAAAGAGGTTTCGCTGAGCAATAACAGGATTGAAGAAGATAAGCACGACAATGGAATTTGTGTTGGTTGATAGTGAAATACAAAGACATGGAGGAATTTATTGGTATCAACAAAGACCCTAGAGCTCTACTGATAAATACCATTACTGATCCTATAGTAAGGTATGTTTCTTACTGTATTACTTACAAAATCTATTTCCAAAATCATGAAGGTTCTACATTAGCTATTGATATGTATCTTTAATATAAGATGATGAAGGAAAATAAATAGTTTGACTTGTGTAGCGAAATAATGGAAAACCTAATTGAGAATGTCATATTGTCTTTGGTTGAGAATTATCCCTTTTGGTTTGGGTCTCTGCTCATGTGTTTAGTATTCTACTTTCTAAATTTGTTATCGTTAAAAGAGAAAATTAAGTGGAGGTTCAACATACCTATCAAAAAGCAAGTTTATAGATATTTGGAATGTACGAAAGATAAGGAAAATGCATGCAAATTTTATTTCTCATCCTTGCAGATGGATCTATGCTCTAGTGTGATTGTGTCTAGTGCTACGCCTATCAGTCAGTTTTAGGAGGGTTCCTCCTCTGGTAAGGAGTTAGAGGTTGTCATTGGTGGTTCCCCTCTAGAATCTAAAAGGAGGAAAATTAACATAAAGGATGTCATCACTTTCTCAAAAGATAAGGAGAAGGAAGAAGAGTATCTACTTGGATTTGACTCTTCCAATCTAAATGAAGTTTGTCTAGTGTTCTAATGAGGGTGATATGAAAAAGGTTGGTGAAATGTGGTATGCTTGTTTTCTGGTTAGTAGGCATAGAATTGAAGATGTCTTAGTTGATTATGTGCTCAAAAAGGGTACTACTATTTTTGTTGTTTCTAACTCATTATTGTATGATCTGGTAGAAGTTGTTGAAGAAAAATTGTTGTAGGAAGGATCTAAAGGACATAAGATCCGAGCTATGATTGAAATAAGGTGTTTCAAATCCAAACAAAATTTATCCAAACACATTGGTGAGACAAGAGAATGCATTAAGGAGTTGTTTGACATCTATAGGTACTGTCTCTAGTGGCCTGCTGTTGTTAACAACTTTAGAAGTAGAATTGAAGCTATTGAATCTAAATTGAATGATATTGGGAAGTGTATTGACTTCTTCAAAGATAAAGATGGAAAACAAAGAATAAGAGTTGGTGAGTTGCAAGCTAAGTTATTATTGTATACTCAGAGACAGAGGGAAGATTTGGTTAAAACTTTCTAGTTGGTCAAAGAAATTATTGAGGTTTGGCTGGATCATCTCTCAAAGATACTTTCTAATGCAGAGGATTGTGAACTTTAGTGCCTATCTCTAGACTGGTCATCATTTTTGAGTTGTTGGCTCTACTTGACAGTATGTGTGCCAGAATGGTTTTTGTTGTGCAAGCTTGGAAGGGGATTCTTTCAACTGTGAGAGAAAGGTACAAGAAAAATTTTCATGTGAAAAGTGTTAATTTTAGTTGATTTCCTAAATGCTCTTATTTGGCCCTTTGTATTTGATGGAAAAAAGGGGGAGAAAATGAAAAGAGGAATTGAATTTCTTGACAAAGGGGGAGTGCTTGGAGTCTTTTGTTTGCAGGTTTTGCTATTTTGCCATCAATGCCAAAGGGGGAGATTGTTGATCTAAGTTGTTGAGAAGATTTGGAATTGTTGTCATTGATGTCAAAACCTAGGATCTAGAATATTTTACTATGGATGATATACAAAAATGATCTATCCTATGATGTTGTGTAGTATGGATGTCATCCTTGATTTGGATATGGTAGTACTCCTTTTTGGGACATCCGTGAAAGTTAGTTAATCTAGAATAATGAAGACTAATCTTTTGATGTTGGTTGTTGTGCTCAAAGCTTATTCGGGGTATCCTTACTATCTAGACATTCATGTAGCATGTTACAAGTTTTTGTATGTCTAATTGCATTCGTTCAGTTGGTAGTGAAATTGATGGAGATCAAGACTTGGTCTTGGTTTTGGCATTCCCATCGACTTCATAATATATATCATGCAATTCAAAGTTTGCTATCTTTTAGTAATTATGCTTATTTTACGTATGACCCATTTATGGGTTTAGTGGTAACATGGTAAGGAGATATTTATGTGTGACCTATCCTTTGGGTCTGGTGCTAGCATTCCAATCCTTATTGAATATTTCAAGGTTGCTCTTCAAAGCCTATGTGTTTTGCTAAGCCAACTTATTTTGTTCTATGAGTACATATATATATTGAACATATCTTTTGTTGTGAATGAGAAGTGTGGTGTGTGCAAACCGAGAAAAGGATGCGAAGTATTATGCAACAAGAAACATAGAAGGAAGCAAAAGGCAAGTGTCAGAAAGATGTAATTAGTAGTGTAGAGGTTGTGCAAGCAAAGTGGGCAGAAGATTCTTGACCGGATCTACTATAGATTGATATTGCACTTCAGTGAGAACTGTATTCATGCATATGCAGATGCAATTATAACAGTTTAGTTTTGTAACATATACTCTAGTAGTAAGTCATCACTTAGTTGTAATGCTTGGTTTTTGTATCTTGGGTAGTGAGCTCACTGGTAGTGAGCCACCCCGCAGTGAGCCTTACCTACAGTGAGCATTTTGGAAGTGAGCCTTTGTAAAAATCATCTTAACTGGTGTCAGCTTAACCGATGTTACATAATTGAGAATTAGCATTCTCTGTGGTTTTTCCAATCTTGGGTTTCCATGTAAATTCTAGTGTTCATTGTGCATGGTGTTATTATGTACTTTCATGTTCATATCTATTTTAATTTTATTTGATTGATTTAAGATTGCTCCAGATTAATTAAAGTCAAGAAAATTGTTTTATAACTGATTCACCCCCTTCTTAGTTATCTATACTATTCAATAGATTTAGAATTGGACCACTTGAAAAAGGTGAGCATGACTAATATGCCACTCCTAGTGTATGAGTCCCAATACAATCCTTTTTCCAGATTTCAAGAGTTCTAGACAGATCACTGCCAGATTTATGTTCTTTCCCAAAAACCCTAATTTAGGACTATATCACCCAACCTAGTGTATGAATCCTAGTGTGCATTAAATTAAGCATTATTTAGCATTTTCGACCTTATTTTGAGCTTCTACAAGTTTCCAAGTGCAACTCTATACTTTTCCAGTTTACTATTTTGATTTGCATTAATTTCTATGTCATTCACTGAAGTCTTGCACATCATTAGGTTGTCATTAGATCATGCATGTTACTAGCCTTTCCAACCTCTAGCTTGGTGGTGAACCCCTTTTAGTCTTTAATCATACATTAGGATACCCTATTGCAAATCTCTTTCCCCCATTCTATCATTGGATTGAGATCTCTAAGGTATCCTTGAGTGAAACTTGAATGAAATAGGTCCCCAACCCTTGTGTTCCATCACCTAAAAGGTGGAGCACCCTATTTCCATTGTTTCGTCCTATATGTAAGGGAACATTATATTTCCTTAGGCTTAATCTAGGATAGTCCAATAAAATACAAACACATAAGAATAAACTAACCTAGAAATTAAAAAATGTGATTTCTGAGTGTTTCTATATTCTAGGATGAGTTGTTAAAATATAGAATATAAATGTAATAGATAGGGATACTTAACTCTATGTTTGAAGAATGAATGCTATTTCTTGAATATTCTGAACTTGACTATTTGTACATCATAAAAGCTATCTCTATATAAGTAAAATTCCTCACATTTTGCATTAGATATGTTCTTTATCCCCAATCAACTCTATAATTCTATGCCTATTATGTAGTCATGGAATCATCCTTTATGCATGTGGACTTGACCTTGCTACTTAGTGTGCACTTATTCTATATGACTCATTGAAGATATTTATCTTCATTGTTGATTCATGATATTTAGAGACTACATATATTTTAAGAAACCTTTAAAGGCCGATTGTTATTCAAGGTTAATTTTTTTTGATCACTTTATTTAAAGAATAGCATAGTATTTATAGAATATGGAACTATGAATATTTGTTGAATCTAGTTAGTATAATTGTTCGCATAACCGTTGAACAATGTAATAGTATTCTATGCTAACATTCCATCCCTTATTATATTGTTCCTAAAAATTACCCTAATAAACTCAAAATCCACCTTGCTAAGGGATCCCCCATTAATGATTACATAATGAAGCATGTTGATTATAAAATAAGTATACATTACTGAGAAAATTTTTCTTTGAAGAAACAAATCCTAAATCAAGTGGAACTCCATTGAGCTACCTCATGACCCTTAGAATAGTTTAGCTTCAACCTGAACTCTCGAGTTCTTGGACTACCATTTTCCTAAACTCCTGAATCACTAATTCTTAAATTATTCGATAATAATCAATATTGATATTTGCAAACATAGGGATGCATCAATTTTTCTCTGGCCCTCATAAGGTTATAATTCTTGATCATAGTCTTGTAAACATGTTGGAAAATCCATATTTAGTTCAACACCAAATGCCTTACTTGTCTCCAAAGATCAAACTTCACAATATTTGTATTCTTAAAATCCATCAACATCAATAAGGAAAATAAGAAACAAATAAAAAATGCTTCTCATGAAAAAAAATCAACTCAAAGTGAGAATCTTACTTGAGAGGATAGAAATTCCTCTATCCTCCAGTACCACCAACCTTTAATAGGTTGTATTACACATTATCCAATTGATGACTTTGATGAGTCTTTAGAGGCCTCATAAGATGTTGCAAAGATAGCCCCAATTACTATAATTTGAATGACATTTATACTTTTCTTATTTCTATTGTAATGGTCCTTGATATAGCCAAAGAGTAATACCCTCTTTGGATCTAAATTCTCCAAAATCAGTTCAAATCTCATCATAAATTCACTGTCTTGCACACCAACAATAAGAAGATAGATTTATTTGAAATCCATGCTATGCATTTCACTTCTTACAAAGAAAAGATCCCCTTTTCTCACTAGGCCATAAGCTTCCAAAAAATAAAGCTTTTAATATGCATCAAAAAAAATCCTAGTGACACTCTTGATGGTATCATTAATGGAGAGAACATGAATGCACTTACTATACTTAACATCAAGACATTGGTGAATAGAAAACATGTCTCCCATACAAATCATCACATTTGAATGCACAACCTTTTTCATTCTAGTCTCATTTTCTAGAGAAATATAGATTGTATCCTTCCTCTTGTTTCCCTTCATAAGGACTTGGTATTCATTGAAAAATTGTAATTTTTCCATGGTTTCTAAGTGTAGGAAAACAACCAAGTTATCATCGTTAATAGCTTCATCTACAAATAGTTGAATCACTGCCTTCTGTGTAAATAAAGTATTTGTCTTTATCTCCATCCTTGCAAGAGTAGATAATGTGCAAGATATAATAAGCTTGGGGGCTTTCTCCATTTTGATGAAACACATTTTACAATTTCTTGCAATGGAAAGATGATGATAATAACATAATTCTCTTATCTACCATTAATAATGCCTCTATAGATGTCTTCAAGCAAAACATCTTAGAATATAATTTTCTTCAAATGACCATATGCTAGTCCTTTATGTCTTCCATCATGCCCTCTAATGCAGTGGAAGATATTCTTTCATGCAACTAGTTTAGGGTTCAATCTTCTATGAAAATGGAAATTATTTTGGATGTGTTGTAAAGTGAATAAGTCTATGCAATGCCTTGTTGTATATTTCAACACCTCAAACAACAATGAGAAAAGGTTTTGAATTGAATGAAAACAACAATAAAACTTTGCATGATTGTGTAATAATGGTAATAACTCACTATACACTACCACTTCATTCTCAAACTAACATAAGACAAATCTTCAATGCAAACCACATTCTGCCAAACTTTATTTTGTCACTTTGTGTTATTTCTACCTTTTTCTTCTACCATGCTAGCACACCTACCATAGATATTCACATTGCTCGAACAACTCCAATACCATCTGATGGTTAAAACACTTTGATCACTTTGTTTCAAGAATAGGAAGGCATTTATACAATGTGAAATAATTAATAGTTGGTGAATCTGGTTAGTATAACCATTAGCATAACCATTGAACAATGTAATGGTATTCTTGACTAACATTGATGTCTCAAAATGGACATGCTAACTTAGATCAACCTAAAAAATGTGTGTAAAATATTCAAGATAGGGGAGAGAGGCCAGTATTTGTGTAGGGTCCAATTGTTTTTATAGCACTTGTGCTTATAATATTTAATCTTGTCGCATATTTATATTATATATTATAAATAATAATCCACATATAAATCATAAAATAACCAAATGTTGGTTATGGTGGACCCATACTTGAACACATTGGATACTATGAATGTTATACAAAAAAAATAAAAATACATGCATTAACAAGTGAAATAATTTATTTTTTTTGTTTCAAATAAAATATCATAACTATCCACCATAAATGTGTCATTTATAAAATAAGATGCTCATGTAAATAAGTATTTTTGTCATAGTAAAAAAAATATTATTCTTATGTGTACAACTACTGGGGTAGAAATGTATGTGCATTGGAGTATTTCATATTAATAGTTTGTCCTATAACAAACATAAAATGTGAGCATAATAAATACCTTGTATTTTCTCATTAAATGTGAAGGATTGTCAAAAAAATTCAATGTTCAACTATTAGTCCATTTTAAAATAATAATGTATTATTTTTATAACAAGAAATAATCTTTTGTGTTCAACTATTGGTCCAATTGTGTTAGATATAAAAGTTAGAGATAACAAAGACTTATGGTTACCAATAGGTATTGGGTCCATTTAGGTTGCATATAAGTTATATTTTAAATGAACATATGATACCCTACTTAAACATGTGATATTTTTTGTTCAACTACTAGGGATAGCATGATTAAGTTTCTGTTGAACCTTCAATTTTTGGACACTTCTCACTAGATGTATTAATGTGCCAAGTCATGTGATGATTCTCACCTCCAAATCTTAGTTGTAGATAGGTACAAGGCCAATTCACATTTCTAAAAAAAATATGGAGGTCATATGATATTCCATGCAATGGCTACATGCTTACAAAGTTAGCTTGCATGACTACTAGCCCCTCTCCCCTAGTAAAAAAAAAACACTCTAGAATGATATATGCAAATTGGTCACTTCATTTACTCTACCAATTTAAAGTGGTTCACTATTAATTGTATTTTGAATGCTTTTAGGAGAAGAGGTTTGAATATGAGAGGATATGGAATATTTGTCAATGAGAGCCTTTAAATACAAGTATATAGCATCAAATCGTGTAAATGTGTTTGGTCAACCTGCATGTCTAGTAGAAGAGACAATTATTAACTACATTTGAATTTGAGTTTAAGAAAGGTTAAATCTACCCCTATAAATCAACTTTGTGATTGTTAGCCAAGTAATTTTGGTTGTATGAAAGATGGATATCTAGGTACATGTGGAATCATAAATGATGGTTGTATAAGAAATTACACATAAATAAATAAGATGTGGACAAAGGTATAAAAATATATATATGTATATAAATCAAGATAAATAAAGTAAACCTAGACTTAACTTTACTCAAAATTTTACCTTTAATCAATATATACATGAATTAAAACAACTAAAATAAATATAAAATTGAATAAAATTAGTATGTAACCTCCTCCTCTCCCCCTCACACCACCAAGAAAGAATAAAAAGATACTACCCAAATAAGGCACGGCCTAAAATACATTAAAAGACATCATACTAAACAAGATTACGGACTCCATACAAGGACAAATAGGATATTTGTAACCGTAGGAGGTTTCTCATGACGATGAGAGGCAGCAACGCGTGATGGAAACAGACGAACTCAGCCGAATATTAATAACGATATCACTGTTACGTATTGTAGAACACTACGATACAAAGATGATTAAACATTTTATTTGATGTGATACAAACATTTAACACCCATAATAATTCTTATCTTCAGATTTGAAACACTTGGGCACTTCAACCGTACAGCGTGCTCCAAACTCCAAACTAGAGCATATCTCTTGCCAATATTCAGAAAAAGATCTCTAGCGATTTGTCAGTCAAACAGATGCTTCTTCATCTGGTGAAGAAATATACTGTAGTTGTTGAACGAAGATCCTCCTTCCATTACCGTATCTCTACTGGTTTTCATTAATTTCGTGATTTCCTTCCTGATCTCTGGGCTTTCTCCCACAAGCAATCTGTCAACGGCTTTAGTAATCTCCTCGCTCTCTATTATTCCATCCTTATTGGACTCCAAAGGCAGTCCAACCTTCCAGACATCCACAATATATGTGCGGTTAAGAAACTGATCTGCGAAATAAGGCGAGCAGAGCATGGGCACACCCATGGTGATGCTTTCCTGTACAGAGTTCCATCCACAGTGCGTCACAAAGCAAGCTATAGAAGGATGAGATAACACCTGTACCTGTGGCGCCCACAAAACTATGCAGCCCCTGTCTCTCACCCGTTCTAGAAATCCTGGTTGAAAAGTGGATTTGCTACCCTCCATTAGATCTGAGCGAACAACCCAGAGAAATGGTCTTTCCGTGGCCTCCAGCCCTGCTGCAAACTCCTCCACTTGTCTTTCGCCCCACACTGCCAGACTGCCGAAGGATACGTAGATCACCGATTGGGCTGCCTGTTTATCTAACCACTCTAGACAGTCCACATCATCTGCCCAGAAGCTTGGGAGGACCTTGCTCGTACTCCTCTTACCGCCCTCCAGAAATTCGTTGGGAATCAAAGGACCGATTGGATACACCCTCAGTTCTCTGGATAACTCTTCTACCACTGGAACTTCAAGCTCATAAAATGAGTTGTTGAGGACCCATTTGATCTGCTTTATATCTTCTCCCATGCGGATGCTTCTCTTAAACATGTACTCCCCGCTGTACAACCATGGAAGATCTCCAGAACGCAGCGGCGGCATGGAGGGAATATACTTTATTTTCTTGGCTTCTTTGGGAGCTCTTTCAATAACAAGAAACACAAACAGTCTCACCACAACAATAATGATAAAGATAAAAGACAAAAGAACGCTGATTCTGGCTTACCATCTGGACCAAGGATCCCAAGAGATACAAGCCTGGGACCGAAGTAGCGGACGGCACAGTTGGCGACGAGCGATGTATGGAAAGCAAAGAGAGGAATCTGATAGAGATCGCCTACCGCCTTTAACCCGGAACATGTCCACACATCTGCTATTATACCGGTGACCTTGTGCTCTTCATCCCTCTCGTTTATCTCCTCAATAAGCCTTTCAATGACGGAAGGTGCCATGCTGTTTTCCAATGCCTGCAATAGATTTGGTATGTTTTGCGCTTGTCATCCGGCGGCAATCCATCGGGAATGGATATCATTCGGATTCGGTCGCAGTTATTATGGATAGGGTTTTTACTCTTGGCTTGTATTATGCGTTTGTGATTGAACTCGGTGTGGAGGAAGGTAATGAGAAAACCATCAGAGACGAGCTTCCAGGCGAGCTGCATCATGGGATTAATGTGGCCCTGGGCAGGAAAGGGGATCAGAAGAGCGTGTGCTATGTTTTGCCCACCCATATGCAGCTTTTCAAGATTACTGAAAGACTTCCTCTACAAATCAGAGAGGAAAAGATCTAAATAAGCGTTTAACCTATATTAGCGGGCATTCACAAAAAGTGGCTCAAATTCCCAGACACGTAAGGTATTCATTCATTGGATAGCTTCGAGGGCATGTACGGTACAATTTTTTTTTTGACGGGAAATTTGAGGCACTTTAGGCAATTCTGTCATATCTCTGTGAAGTGGATGTTTCCATGGAATCAAGCGGTAGCTAAAATCTTTATTTACTGGTGATTTGCGTCACCTTACTTTCTAGTATTTGTGTCTTCTTATTACTATTAATTGTTATTGTTGTTGATGAAATTGTAACCCTGCGTAAGTTGCTTTTCGGGTAACATTTAACCAGAAAGTGTCGAAAGTCTACAAGGAGATGGAAGCTTTCACGTGCAATTATTTAAAATTAATTTTCATTATAAAATCATCTTTATGAGATAAATAATATAGATTTGCTTAGATATTTTAAGCTCTTCCTATTTATAGATTTATGGTTTTATCAATTCTCAAAAGCTTTCTTAAAGGTTTTAGTTTTCTTTTCAAAATATTCTTTTGTTGAAATTTTGGATTCTAAAAATTGAGGTTTAGATAGTTGGGATAAATTTGTAGTCTTAAATCTGATGTGGTCTTGGGTTAAGTTGATCTGAATTAAATTCTCAAACTTTCACTGTCAAATTATATTGGAAGTGGAGTAAGTACCCTAAACACTTATGAGTTATAATTCTTAATTTCAAATATTTGGGATGGGTTTCATTGGAAGAGATTCCCATAATAGATTTGATTGGGAAATGTTCTATGGTTTGGGATATTATATAAGGGGGAGCTTCGAGGGTTAAAGAAATTTTATTTTAGATTATTAATAAGAGTGAGAGAGCTCTTTCTGGGAAGGATTATTGGGATCTTAATCTTCAATCCTTTTAATATTCTTTCATCTTCATCTGTTAAGTGAAAAAAATTCAAGCAACAAGGTGATCTAGAGTTGAGGATTTTAAGATTGTTACTCAATTGGGAAGATGTAGAATATATCATTGGAAGGAACCCATTATTTGGCCTAGAGGTGGATCTTTTGTAGCTCAATCTACTCTTTCTTCTATTCTTATCAACAAACCTTGTAGTTCTCTAGAGAAATTTGATGTGCTTGCTTGGGGCCATGATTCCAAAGGAACTTATCTGGTAGCTTTCAACTATCAGTATCTTGAGTAGAGGAATAATATAAGTAGAGAGTTTTTCTAGTGGAGGAAAAATTGGAACAAATTTAGATAGCCAAAATAGATTTTTTTCATTTAAACTTTAAGTTAGAATAAATGCCTCAATTGTGCTACTATTTTAAAGAGGGGATTTCCTGGTCCATCCAAATATGTTTTGTGTGGTAGTAGTGAGGGAAATTCTCCATATCTCTTTTTCTAGTGTCCTTTTTCCCTAGATATCTAGAGCATATGGTGGGGAATATAGAATTTTCCTATAATTCATGCTTCTTCATTAATTGAATTTTTGGCTAACATGGGGCATCCACCTACAAGGTTGTTTTCTTTAGTTGTTTCTGTAGTGTAGAAAATTGTACTCCCTTCTTGGAGATGGTACAATTTCATACTTAATTTGGACCTATTTTAGCACCCTTGCATTTATGACCCTCTAAATAATCATTAATAGGCACCTAATATCCTTTATTTAAGATCTCAAGGCTTATTTCGACTAAAATCCTGACAAAATTGGCAAAGGCATTCAAACTTCTAACAACCCAACATTTACTCACTTGGAAAAGCTAGGGTGGGACTCATACGCCACCTTGGCCATATAGGTGGGACCCATATGCCACAAGTGGTGTATGAGTCCCACATGGCCCCTTTCTTGGGTTTGAGTAGGAAATTAAGGCTTTCAATTCAAATTTTTGGTTGATGTCAACATTTGAGATCTAATAAATGGTAAATTAGATAAAGTATTTGTATAAACAAGGTTTCAAATCACTATTTTCATCTAGAAAAGAAATTCAAGATCTAAGCATTCACAAGCACTAAAGCATTCTCTCACAAGAGCATTCAAGAGCATGTAGCAAGCAAAGTTGAAGTCTTGGAGCAACATTGAAAACAAAGATTTTGGTTACCTAATGCTATATGGTCCTTCTAGGGATTTTCACCTAAAAGGAGATAAGATTGGGGACAAAATGCAGTGTTTACACTCAAAGAGGGATATGATATAGATGCAATATGCCTAAATGAAATAAACTAAATGCAAAGAACAAAAATAAACTATTGATGATGTATGCAAAACTAAGAAAAATGAAGTGTTTGAAAACATAGTGTTGTTTGCAAAAGACCTAAAAAGATGAATAAAAATGCAAATAGAACAAAAAAAAAAAAGCTGTAATACATAATGTGTGTGCCTATAAGCCTGGGCAAATCAGCCCCTAATCAGGGTTTCTGCCTAGAATCCTATTTCTTCCAAATGGGTATTGGTATCTACATTAAGCTCTAACAGGCACCTCTAGTGGGACTCATTCACCGTCCATGGTGAATCAACCCTTTTTCTATTTTCTGGAAGTTCAAGTTTTAGATCTACACTTTGTCACCTGTACAACCCTTCCTAACAGAAACCCCGATTTGAATCTTTGAGAAACATCTACAAAACAACTTTAATTTTTTTTTTCTAATGGGGGCTTTTCCTTCGTCAAACCCCTAACTTCATAGTTAAACCTTTAATGGATAAAATCTGCATAAAATCCTAGCCCTAAGTGTGTCTAAGACTAGGAAAATCTAAAGTAAGACAAAACCCTATTCTAATGTGCTAGAATAAGATAAGAAAGTGTGATTTGAAGGATGCAAGACTTCAATTCAAGAAACCATACAACATTTTAGATGAATGTAAATGACATGCAAACCTTAAATATAAAGATAGAGATAAAATGGAAGATGGAATCACCTTGAAAACAAGTCATAAGGTGTGATATGATGGCTAGTTGCATCTCCTCAACCTAGATTACTCCATGATTCTCCATAAGCATCCATGATCAACTCTTTGCAATGTTAGATCTTGAATGGTAAGTGAGCTTGAAGACTTGCAAAAAATCTATCTTGTTGTCCAAAAGCTTCAACTTTGTTGTAGAAATGTTATTGAACCCTTTTGTGAAAGATATTTTTCTCTCGATTCTTGATTTTTCTTTGTAAAAATGACCTCAAAACACATATTTATAGGAAACAATACCGAATTCCTCATTATTAAAACCTAAGAGGCCGACATCCACTGAAAAATTGAATTAAGTCTATGATTTTTCCTCTTGAAATTGAAAATTCCCCCAAAAGGGACTCATTCGCCCAAGGTGGTGAATGGGCCCTACATGAGGTTTTCAGAGGTGGGTTTTTGAGATATGACTATTTTAAGCATTATTTGTTGGGATTTGTATGATTTTTGAGTAAAATGGACCTCTATATAAAAAATAATGAACATTAAGAGGGCCTATAAATACATTTTTTAAGAGGTGATTGGTGCAAGGGCATCTAAAATAGGACTAAGTTAAGTCATACATTGTATTTTCTGCAAAGGAGTACAATTTTTCTGTCCATAGTTAGCCCCAACTTTAGTGCCCATATGACTTTATGTGCATATGTAAGCTAAAGGACTCAAAATAGTAAAATTGATTGCACAAAAGGATACTCACTCAAAAGACGAGAGAATGAAGCCCCTAGTGTAGTTATCTGCAAAACCACAATATTAGGAACCACATCCTACAAAAAAAAATTGTTAGTTGTCCAAAAATCCTTTTCATCTTTCTAGAAATCAAATTCAAGGGTAGATGTAGGCCACCCCTTGATTTTGATTGCTTTAGAGATATGGAATGAAGGTAGAAATCTAGCCACATCGAATAAGGAACATCATATTGTAGGGAATTTCCAAGTACCATGCCATGTAACGATAGACAATTGATGATGTCAAGTGCGGAATCACGATTCCAAACCATCAAACAACATTGAAGGAGTTCCCTAGCTCTCGTTATGTTGTTTTGAAGAAAAGGTACCTTATGAGCTCTTAAGAGAAAATAACCTTGTGAACCATAGATTTTTGATACCCTAGACCTTTCTACCACTTCTAGCGGTTTTCACCTAAAAGGAGAAAGTAGGGCCAAAAGATATATGCTAGTTTCACTCAAATTAGGAAATGTATGATGTAATTAATACTAAATAAGATGATCTAAATGCAACTAAACAATGTGATTAACTAATTATGAATGAAAACCCTAAGAAATATGCAATGTTTGAAAACATAGTGTTGTTTGCAAAAATCTTAAAAGAATGAACAAGAATGCAAATTAAAACAATCAAAAAGTTGTTCTTCAGAATGTGTGTACCTGGGAAGCTGAAGAAGACTAGAAAGCAATTTGAAAAATTGTTAAAGTCTGATTTTGGGCTGACTGGGACTCATTCATCACCTTGGGAAAACCAGTCCTAGGTCTGGGTTTTTCTGCACAGAAGTTGTCTTTTGTCAATTGGGAACTACGATCTGCATCTTACTCAAAACTGCATCTCAGGAGGAACTCATTTGTCATGCATGGTGAATCAATCCACTTTAAAATTTCTACAACTTCAAATCTTTGTTCTACACCTTGACACCTATACAACAATTTCTTATAGAAAACCGAGTTGGGATCTCATAATATTCCTACAAAATAGTTTAAAATTGTTTATCTAATGGGGGGTTTTCCTTGGTCAAACCCCTAGTTGGGTTAATTAAACCTTGAATGGATAAAAATCTACATAAAACCCTAGCCTTAAATGTGTTAAAGACTAGGAAAGTCTGAAATATGACAAAAGCCCTATTCTATTGTGCTAGAATAAGAAATGCAAATATGATTTGTGTGATGCAAGATCTAAACCCTAGAAACCATACAACACATCAAAAATGGAAATGAAATAATATGCAAATGAAAATTAAACAAAATGCAAACCTTAATCTGAAGATAGAGTGAAAATGGAAGATGGAATCACTTTGAAACCATGTCTTTAGGTGTTATTTGATGGCTAGTTGCATCTCCTCAACCTAGATTTATTCATGATTCACCATAGGCATCCATCATCAACCCTTTACAATGTTGAACCTTGATCTAAAGAGTGACCTTCAAGACCTAAAAAAACCCTAATTTGCTGCCCTAAAACTTCAACTTTTGCTAATGATACTTATTGTATAAGACTTGACTTTTGAAATTTCTTTTGAGAAAAATGAAAAAAAGATGTGTGAAATGATTTAAAATGAGTATTTATAGGCAAAAACACCTAATTTTCCCATTATTTAGACCTAATAGGCCAACATTCACTAGAAATTTAAGTTGAATTAATTAAATTCTCTCTCAAAATTGAATTTTCCCTCAAAAGGGACTCATTCACCACCCTTGGTGAGTGGGTCCCACCTGAGGGGACTCATTCACCCAAGGTGGCGAATGGGTCCCACTCCTAATTTTTGAAGGTGGGTTTTCGGGATATGAAAGAATTAAGTGTTGTTTGTCAGGTTTTAGGTGATTTCTTAGGTGAAACGAGCCTCTAGATAAAAAATAATGGGTCTTAGGAGCCCATAAATATTGTTTTGAAGGATAAATGATGTGAGGGGACTCAAAAGTGGGTCTAGTTATGTGTGAAATTATCTCTTTTCTCAAGAAGGTCCAATTTTCTACAGCACACTTAGCCCCCACTTTAGCGCCCATATGACTCTACATGCATATGTAAGCTAAAGGACTTTAAATGATGCACTTTATTATATAAAAGGATAATCATTCAAAAGACAGGAGAACGAAGCCCCTAGTGTAGTTCTCTACACAACCACAACATTAGGAACTGTATCTTGCGACAAACATTCATTAATTGTCCAAAAAATCATTTTCTTTAACTCCTAGGGATCCAATTCGAGGGTAGATGTATGCCCCCCCTTGATTCCACCTACTTTACGAAGGTGGAATCAAGGTAGAAATCTAGCCATGTCGAATAAGAAACATCATATTGTAAGGAATTTCCAAGTACCATGTCTCATAACAATTGATGAATGATGATGTCAAATGTGGAATCCTGATTCCAGTGCATCAAATGATGTTGAAAACAGATTACCCTAGCTCCTATTATGTTGGTTTGAAGAAGATATACTTTATGAATTCTTAAAATATAATAATCCTATGTTAATGTGTAAGAGTAAAAAGAGATGAATGGATTAAAAGAAGTAGAAGAAAGTAATATGTCACATACTATTCATTTTACCTTCTTGTAGCTTGAGAGTGATAAGTGAGAGAAGAAAATTTTGAGCAAACGGGATTACACACCTTCATGGTTGGATGATCTTCATGAGCAGGTGGTAGACGATGAGCTATATTATGAGGTGAGTTGATTCTACAACTTTCGCCTTGTGATTTTGTAATAATGTAATTATTTTTAATGCATTTATGGGTTAATTTAGGATCTTGGAATTTTTTTTTGCAAAGTGTCCCCTTTTTTCACAAAGTATCCCATTTGTTCACAAAATGTCTTGTTTCTTCAGGAAGTGTACCATTTGTTCACATAGTGTCTCGTTTCTTTGTGAAATTTCCTAAAAGGTTTCTAAAGTGTCTAGGGCCATCAAAAAAGAACACTAGATTTACTTTAGCACACTTGCAAGATGAATTTAGATAAATTTTAAAGCTTTTTGTGATGATTTTGATAGGTCCCTACCTGGTCGTGACAGCGGCTAGGGGGAAGACAACTCACATTTCTTAGAGATCATGCTCTAGTACTATTGGTAGTAGAGACGAAGCATTTACAGTTAGTGGGTATCTATTGGGCATATCTTATGCCACCTATGAGATACCATGAGACCATGCTTATGGCCCTATGCAAGTGTTGGGATGTAGATACATGTACCTTTCATCTTCCTACCAAGGAGATGACAATCACACTCAAGGATGTACATTGCATTCTTTGAGTTCCCATCTAGGGAGAGCAGGTATACTTCTAGGAGGGATCGGTCATTCCATGAGAAGAAGAGGGACATGTAGTATTGCTTGGGTGGACTTGTTCATAATGAGCAGGTTAGAGCACAGATTGAGCTTCCCATGCTCTTATATTCACGAGCTCCTATTTTTAGATGGATTATTATGCACACAGTGGATCTGGTTCTCAATCTAGATGGACAAGAGATAGACTTAAATGGGGGACTAGTACACTTGATATGAGGGATGTAGGAGCAAAGGATAGTCTATGCTTGTGGTTGTTGCATTTTAGCACACTTATATTATGATGTGGGCTATTTTATATTTTGAGAGCTCGACAGTATGGTGCATTGTATGCTTCTATAGGCGTGATGCTTTGAGCATATCACATGCACCAGGCCTATCACATTCCCTTGTGCTATAGCTGCAGGATATCCATGAGCATTTGGCTATTCTTTACAATGCTTGTGGCAGCTCAGGGATTTACACTTTTGGAGGTTGAGATTTGACTAGCTAGAGGAGGACAAGATCTTATGGAGAGCCTATCTACTCACTCTATTGTGGGAAGATCCCATAGGACAGGTGAGGAGGATGCAAATGGATATGTATCTAGTCAGGAGACATGACTATGTTGTACAACCCTTCTACTATGGGCAAGTCATGTGAAAATTTGGATAGGTGTAGACACCACCGAGGGTGTGTCCCTTCATTAGATGATTAGTGCTAAGTGCTCAAAGGCCAAGTGATATTGTTTGGCTGACTATAGATCATGTTCGTGAGAGTGATTCTGATGATTTAGATCATGATCAACCACCAACATCCAATGATGATGATGTTGACAACACAGATGAGCATGAGGAGTGGTGGTCATATGCAAGACCAACTCCTATGATCCTTATGGATTTCCCTATAGGTGATGCAAGACCAACACCAGATCAGGGAGATGAGCCAGAGGATAGAGCAGAGGAGGTATGGCATAGGCCAGTAGATATTTTTATAGATGTGATTGATGATGAGTACCATTCAGATGTCGATCTTGATTATGAGGACCAAGATGGAGGAGAGGATGATGATGAGGAGGAGGATTATGAGGAGGATGATTATTATGAGGAGGAGCCACCCTTTAGTGAGGGTGATGAGGTAGCTATTCAAGATCAGTATGAGCATGGAGAGTCCTCACACACTTATAGGACTAGATCTTGTGTAGTAGCTACAGTAGATGTTGGCACCCAGAGTCAGAGGGAGGTTAGCATATCCTCCATGCCCCCGAAAAGAGGATGAGGTTGACATCCCTCATCCAAATGGAGACATAGGTGATGATATTTGATTTTACGCATGTACTTTAGTATTTTATGTTTTGTTTATATATATATGATGAGGATGTTTACTGATTGTGTACATTATTTATCTTACAAGAGCGATGAGAGATTGGTGAGAGTTTTATCGTCAGGCTACCATGGAGATAGTTCCTGCATCTATCGACGAGGAGGAGTTGGATCCTGACTACAAGCCCCTGCTGATCATAGAGGAGGAGCTAGAGTCGATCAGACCTTTTGCAAGGTTACGTGAAGCGTATGAGAGTGTGAGGAGATAACTCCATCAAGCTGAGAGTGTTGTACAAACATCATAGACCTTAGTAGAGGTTGAGAGACTGCATGGAAAGCTAGCATAGACATGAGTGGAGAGGGAATAGATGATAGAGGAGCAACTTGTGGCCATTGATCAAGTGTAGGGTCTAGAGTTTGCACTTATATTCAAAAATTCATGGTCACGGTCACACACAACCATCTCATGATGTCCAAGGAATGGCTCATGAGCACCAAAGCCTGAGGGTTCTAGTTCTCATAGATCTTTATGACTTTGTATATATAGTACTAAGATGTATAAAAGCTTTGATATATATATAGACATGAACAATTAGTGTTATGATGGTGTGTCTCTTTCTGTGAATGGTTAAATGTAATGTGATTAATTAAATGAATTTGGATAAAAGTATTGAATTAATGTCTACATGATTTAACATGATTAATGTGGTGTAGTTTAAAACATGTTTCAGTTTTATTGTAGTTACAACATTGTTAATTAGAAAATAATATGTTAAATTAAATACACCTATAATTCATATAAGGATCTAACTTAACGTAACATGAAGGTGAATAGTATGAACCCTAAAGTAATTATAGAATGGACTTAAATAATTACCATAGTGTTCAAGACAAATAGAAGATTAGTTGTCAAGAATGAAGCAATGTGAAAGTTATTACATCCAATAACTTTAAACAGCACTGCTTTATTAATCATACTATTCAAAGAGGTTAGAGATAATACTAATGCAAATGTGTGGCATTAATAGGCACCTTAAGGGGTGTTCTATCAAGTTGTGTTAAGAAGGGAAAAATTTAAGAAACCCCCGCCTTGACGAAGGTGTAAAATCCTCACGAATCTTGTATACGTCTCGATAAAAATATTAATTTTAGTGGCAATTTTTTTCATTTTTTGTGAAAAGAATAATAATGTCCATTGGTGAATCTTTTCTAATCACTAGAAGTCTGTGGAAAATCTTAGTGAAATGAATTTTTTTTTAAACCACTAAAATTTTTCCATTGGAGATTAAAATCTATTTTCAAAGCAATAAAATATTTTGATTGGTGAATTAAACCTGTTTTCAAACTAGAAAAAATAATTTTGTTGGGGATTAAAGCTTTTTATCAAACTAAAAAATAAAATTCATTGTCGAATTATACCTATTTGCAAATGATTAAGAAAAAAACATTGGCAAATTAAACATAATATCAAACTACTAAAAAAATGCATGAAAATAAAGATTATTTGCCTCATTATTTTCATCAACCATCGAAAAATCACCTATAGCAATAATAGTTTTTTCAAAAACGCATCTTAACATGCTTCATAACAAAAAAAGTAACCCTGCCCAAATAAAACTAGTTCACAACTATCTATATCTACCTTACATATTTCAACAAGCCAAAAATTTAGTACTAGTCTTGCGTTAATTTTGCAAAACCCTACAAAAACTACCAATTCAACTAGTGCTACCCATTCCATAACCAACTTTCCTTGTTGCTTTGCCTTTCATCTTTCGCTTCCTCACATTCTTTCCTTTTGCTTTCATACACTTTTCCTCCTCTTTCGCTTGTGCTTCCATGTGTTCTACCTCTGCTTTCACTTGTGCTATAATTGCTTCCACCTTCATGAGCTCTATAAATTGCTTCAATGCTTGCCAGCCTAACCTTGCTTCTTCCCTACATCAATTTTGAATCTCATCCTCCAGCCAACGCATGAAAGGGATGCATCCTTCTACCCCTTCTAGTTCCACATTTTCAAAGCCTTCTCGGATGTTGAAACCTTCAGCTGGAATTTCCCATTCAAGTATTGATTCTAATCCTTCCAAGAAATCTCAATGCACAATCATCTCCATCACTTCTCTCACTGTGCTTGTTAATTCCCCCAAGTCCAAACCCCATGCTATAATCAAGGAGTATACATCCATGTTAGTTTTGTATCTATGCCTCAGATTTCCAAAGGATTTCCCCAAAA
Source organism: Sequoia sempervirens (assembly GCA_007258455.2). Taxonomy (NCBI): domain Eukaryota; kingdom Viridiplantae; phylum Streptophyta; class Pinopsida; order Cupressales; family Cupressaceae; genus Sequoia; species Sequoia sempervirens. The sequence goes on along the minus strand of VDFB02193867.1, from coordinate 510,648,314 downwards.
TCGTCTGCACACTTTGTACCAACCTCCCATCAGTGAATAAAAACATACCCATTAATCTTTTGTCAGAAGCTTCACCATAGAATGGGTTTAATTGCCTCCTCGAACATAGAGTGAAGTTGGCCTCCATTTGAAAAATGTTTTAGCTACACTGTCACAACCATCACTCTTTTAAATTTTATGTGTGCCTTCTTCTCCATGCCAAACTCTATTATTAACTTCACTAATTGAGGGCCGAGAAGTAATAATTTTCCAAACTATGCACGTACCAATCTTAATTACCCATTGATCCTCCAGTCATGTCCACTTTATAAAATTTTCTCATGATCTTCATTTCATAAATGCACCGTCCTTGCCACTTTTCCTTATCTTAATTCACCAAAGTTAGGGTTTTGCTGCTTTTTCTAACCTTAGTTGCCACCTTTCCTTTCTTAATTCACCAAAGTTGAGGTTTTGGTACTTTTCCTGACCTTAGTTGCAAGTCTTTCTTGGTCATCTTTGTAGTTGGTGGGTCAGAGGTTTTGAAAACTTCAAAACTTCAGACTTTGGTTCGAAGGGTCCAAATTACAGCGGCCATGCGACATTATGAACCACAACCATTCGATGAATTTTTTATGGATAGTTGTAGTTGCATTCTGGAAGAATATCTCTCAAGCACTAGATTTGTGAATTGAAACCTCCAGAATTACACTAGAACCATTAAATATTTTACCGTTTAAATATTGGTTCTCTTGTTTACTATTTAATATTGCCTGAGACCAAAATATTTTATGACAAATCCTTAAATTTTAACTCTTTAATCCTCAGGGTCGAGTCTATTCAACCTAGCGATGTCCCCATTTTAAATTATGCACATGCATAAAGTTTTTTTTAAAAGGACCATTTGATGAATTTTTGATGGATGGCTATAGTTGCATTCTGGAAGTAAGTCCTTGAAGTACTAGACTTGTGAATTGAAACATCCGAAATAACACTAGAACCGTTAGATTTTCAAAAATCAATGGTTGAGATTTAATTAATTATTTAGGTTTGTGAGTCATCATACTCTTGTAACCTTTTTTACTATTTAATAATGCCTAATTCAGACCAAAATATTTTATGACAAAACCTTAAATCTTAACTCTTTATTCCTAAGGGTCGAGTCTCGTCAACCTAGTGATGTCCCCATTTTAAATTATGCACGTGAATAAAATTTGTTTTAAAAGAGGGACCGTTTGATGAATTTTCGATGGATGACTATAGATGCATTCCAGAAGTAAATCCTTGAAGCACTATACTAGCGAACTAAAACCTCCAGAATAACACTAGAACCGTTAGATTTTTAGAAATCAATGGTTGAGATTTTATTAATTATTTAGGTCTGTCAGTCATCGTGCTCTTGTTTACCATTTAATATTGCCTAAGTTAGACCAAAATATTTTATGAAAAATCCTTAAATCTTAACTCTTTAATCTTGAGGGTCAAGTCTCATCAACCTAGTGATGTCCCCATTTTAAAAATAACTTTATTATTATGGTTTATTTTTCATGTGCACTATGCAGCCATCTTGTCATATGTCACATGCATACCTTTTAAGCACTTGTTTATAAGGATTCAACTACTGAAATAAATGTTAATTGTCACATCAATGATAGTGGTGAATTTAAAAATGAAAAGTGTGATGTCATACTAATTGTGTTCGTGCTAACTTCTATTATTCTATATATACTTCACCAACTTGATGTTCTTCATATCATTTATAATATATTTGGCATTGATTTATTTCTTCTCTATTCTCAATTTAACTAAGATATTATGGAGTCTTCATGGCACGTCATACTACCCAAATGTTTTTGGGAGGGAAGAAGGGATGATGCATATGATAGATGAAAGTTGGGTATGGGTTTTACAATTATTTGTGTCCAGGTTAAGGATGCTATAAGAATTATTGTGGGTAGGGAATGGCTTTAGAAAAACCCTTGTGCTCTACATTTTGAGGTAGCTTCATCTTTCTTGTCCAATTGCATGGACATTTTTCTTGATAAAGATTTGGTGAAGACGTTGGCATATGTTATTTGTAGCCTTTCATTTACTCTATTTCTTCACTGGAGTTGGCTCTGGAGCATTAAAAATTTGAAAGTGGGTTAGCACCTATTGGTGGGATCTTCAGGAAAGTGGAATTGCATGCTTCTATAGTGTAGGCTCTTGCCCTAGTTACTATGAGATGGGTTCTGCTATGTAATACAAAAATTGAATCATAATTAAAGAGTCTAGAGTTTTGGAGGAAGGTTTTGGGTGATTTTTTTTTCTTCTCTACTATTAATTTGTCAAATTCAATTCACGTTCAACTCAAACTACCGGTTGATGGCCTCAGCTAATGTTACAAAAAGAATTAGTAATGAATTGTGTGATGTGTCATGTGTCTATATTTTATTATACAGTGTAACAATTCTAAGGTTCTTGTAATATGTACTTTGTGACTGGTTTTTTGTCACAGTTAGTGGCTTTTTGGCCATGCTGGTTATGTACTCTGTACTTTAGTCTTTGGAAATAGCTACTTAAATTAAAATGCTTTATGTGACTCCATTCTTGTAAATCCCTTTTGCTTTGATCAATATGAAAATGTTAAATGTGGCTTTTAAAACTAATAGTAATTATCAACATATAGTTTTGATCATAAGTGAGTGAAATTTATTGTGACTTATTATGACATTAATAATGATTAAGGTAAAACGAGACATTTAATTCTCTCTTTTCAATGCATCGAAGTACTCTACCTTCCATTTATTCTATTGAAATTCTCAATTTGGCTGTGATACTAGGTGGTGACATAGATTAATGCCATATGAATAGCTAGAGTGATTGATTGGATAGATTTATATTGAAAACTACATGATGTACTATAGAATCTTAGATGATGATGTCAATAATCTAGTGATTTTGACAATCGACAGCTTGCACGACATTATCGATTTTGACAATTGATAGCTTGTCAACTTGAGATACAGTTTGTAACTTTGCATGTAGCTAGCTTGAGGTACCAATTATGTTGGATTTTTGGTTTGTGTGAATCACAATTATTACTTACTAGTTAGTACTATAGTAACTATGCACAAGCTCACATTTGATTTGTGTGAGGTGTACAAGGGACTAGGCTGGTAGTGGAACTTTTGGCGACACCTTTGGCCCATAAATAAGGATAGTGAGCACAACTAAAATCATTCATTTAATTTTCATAAGGGTTTTCATTTTTTAGGGTTAATAACTTAATAAGGATTCAGGAAGAATATGATGCAGTAATATTGGGGATGCTCTAAATTCTCCTGCCTCTAGTTATGTAGTTACAGAGTAAAAGACCAATTTCGTTAAAGTTTAGAGTAGGTGGAATTGGAAAGAAGGTGATTTGGTTCACTTGACTTCTCAGACAGGTTTTGAACTAGGATGAGGAGCTCTGCTAGAGATAAGTGCTATCCTAGTACATGGAAGCTACAAGTAGAATATGGGAGAAGTTTTACTACCCCTCATCGTCTGCATGGTTTCTGAGGAAATTCCCATGCATTTATTTTCAATTCTTGTCTTCGACATAGGAGCAGTTTTACTACCCCTCATCATCTACATGGATGGTCAAGAGAGTCCCTTGCATTTATTTTAAGACACCATGGCCTACCAAGCAAGCCCCATGCATTTATTTTCAGTGCTCATCTTCTGCATGGGAGCAATTTTACAACCCCTCATCCTCTGAATGAGTCTGGTTTCTAAAGGGGCTAAGTACATTTTGTATCTTCACAACTCCCATTTCCCCAGTTTGATTGGGCCCCCTTTCCCCATGAATTTATTTTTAGAGACCATTGCTAACTTGACAAGTCCCATGTATTTATTTTCAGAGCTCATGGTTGACCCGACAAGTTCCATTTATTTTCAAAGATACATGTATCACATTTACGTTTTCAAATTTTCACCAGCATTCAAAGAAAAGCTTGGCACTTGCGCTTACATTTGTATTTGTACTATGTAATAATGTGACATTGTAATTCAGCTGTAATAAAATAAATGGCTGTGCTATTAATGTGACATTGTAATTCATTTTATTAAGTCCTTTGCAAGTTAAGTGCTATTAGTGGTTGTGTAGTGTGCTATTAATGCGACATTGTAATTCATTTTATTAAGGCCTTTGCAACATGAAGTTTTTGACCCCTTGGCCTTGATGTCCATCCTAGCACATTAAAGTTTAAAGAAAATTTAAAACAAATGTTTTATGTTTATTATTTATACCATAAATTAATCAACCCTTCGATGAATATTTGATGTATGGTTTTAGTTGCATTATGAAATGAAATGTATAGAGTGTTAGGCTTACAAACTTAAACCTCCAGAATCACCCTATAACCATTAGATTAACAAAGATCAACAGTTTAGAATTTATTGTCAATGCAGGAGTAAATCATTAATGGCTTGTTTTAAATGTTGTCAACCATGGGGCATGTACTACCTAATTGTGTACTGTGTAGTCTATAAGTAATGAGTAGAGATTTCACTGTCATTCAATTTAATATTCAAAAAAATGACACTTTCTATTTCTAAGTTATTTTATTTTGAATTTAGAGGGTCAGCACATGGGGGAGATTTTAGTCTTCAGTTTTCTCATTGCAGTGTGCCACCCTGTTCTAGGTTCCATAGTTCCACTTCCAACAAAGCCATTCCAGTAACACAATTTCAACTTCAAGAATCAAAATTCAAAATCTAGGTAAGTTAAAGAATTCATGTGGCTACATTTCCTCATTTGACATTTCTTAAAATCTTATTTTGTCAAACTTTGAAGTTTAGGTTTAGGGTTAAGAGGATTAAGAATTAAGAAAGATTAAGGACTAATAGGGAATTCAAAAATTTCACATTGTTGATTGTATCAACATGTCTACCACTAGTAGCAGTACCACTAGAGCAATGTCGGATAAAAAAATACATTATGCAAAATTTCTTAAAACCCTAGGTTTCACTAATGAATCCCATGATATTTATGATCCTGAAACCTATGGTAGGCGTACCTCAGAACTTAGATTTTCATCACAGAATAAGGCTTCAACGCAAATGCAAGTTAATAGTTTCATTGCACCATGGGTAAGTGGATTACGGTGCATGATGCTATATGAGGTTTTCCCTTGCCCAAAATTTATCATGGTCTATGCCCTAATTTATGATGATAACAAAAGAGCAATTGTCACTAAAGATAGCAAAGAAGAATTGTTATCCATTAATGCAAAAGACCTTGGAAAAGTGTTGGCCTTGGGGTTTACAACTGAAGAATTTGGAAATGTCCACATTGATCTAGAAAAGCTTGCTAGTGATTATGAAGTAGTGGATGAAAAGGAGAAAAATTCTTTCTTAAATAGAATAGTTCAAGATAGAAACAAATTGAAAGGTGATCATAAGAATCCTTATGATTTGTATATTTTTAAACCATGGGATCAAGAAACTCTTTCCATGCTATTTGGTTGTGTCCATAAAAGGATATACAAGTCACGACAAATCCTAACCTAGGAATTGGACATTCCAGCAAGTGACTAGCATCTTCTTATGGTCGTTCATTTACATTGTCAAACCAAGGAACATATACTTGAAATGGAGCGGTACTGTATGTGCACTAAGAACCAATTTCAGTCATGATTTACCAAAAATAAATGCATGGAAGGAATTCTACTTATGCTACAAGAATGTAATGTGAAACCTTCTTAACTTAAACATAACTTAATCAAATCAGAAATCATGACAACTATTACTAAGAAACAAACTATGAACTAGCCTTATGTTGCAGGAACAAACACAGGGATGGATTCCCGATGCTGCAAGAACAATATAAGACTGAGTTTGTGCTAAAACTTTCAAGAATGAAATCTAACTTATAATCAATAGGAAATAAACAACTAAATACATATACTAAGTGGCCCCCCTTAGCAAGCATCAACTAGTTTATGCAAGTATTGAACTCAAAACTTCATCAGCTTTTATTCATAGATTGGAGTCATATACATTGATTGTTTTGCTCATAAGAAAACTAACACAAAGCTCTGACTCTTATTATAATACTAACTTTTACATACTCTGCTTGCTCACTCGCACAGGAGGAACACTTATTTATATCAGAAAAGCAACTACCTAACTCTAATAGAGAAAGACATGGACATAAATGTATCTTGAAACCGAGGAACAAATTTCTCATAAATGAAAGCATATCCATTCAACATGATTCAGAGATAATTAAGCATTTCACTCTTCCCAGATTAATGATCATTTAGATTTCTTCCCAACGACCCGGTCAAAGAGTCTTCGCTGGAACAACTTCCTCGACGTTGTGCTAGAAATAGGCTTTACTGCAGGGTCGAGATCTGCTGCACTTGACTCGTTCATACTCCCTTCAACAACCTACGATGCACATGGAAACAAAAGAAAAAGAAATCATATGTGGAAAATAACACGATACACATTCATTAATCACATATTAAATCTATTTCAATATCAAAAAACCACATGCATTATATCAGTCATTCGAGAGGTTAAACGGGGTAATTAATATAGACACATAGAGATGTTAAGCTGTAGGAATATAGGAATGTATTGCTACAAGATACTACCCAATTTTAGATAAAAAAATTTTAATCAAAGAGTTAAAACAACCATTAGCAATAAGAGTAAGGGTATTAAAAATACATCATAATACTCAAATTAGGAGCATAATTCAAGCTCATCATTTGCCCCCTACTTATCTTAATGATGGTCCTCCAACATTAAGCTTCTTGGTTGTCTCTCTGAAATCAGTAGGAGTAGCATGGCCCTGTAATGAAGTTTCAAATTTGTAGTAGAAACCTCTAAAATTTTGTCATCTCTGAATATCTACGGGTTTTTGTATCCTTATTAACATCTGTAGCCTGATAAGGGTAAAGTGGCCACATCAAAATCGGAGGTCAAAATGTTATTGGTAACCATAACTCAAACCTCTTCTGAAGACCAAGTTTCATGTACTTCTTTGTCCTTCTAAGGGTTGCTTTAAAGTTTAGAGGGCTATGAGGCTCAGATTTCCTCAGACCAATAGTTAGTTTCTCCCATCTTGTCTCAATTCTGGAAGATGAAAGCTTCCAAAACATATATGGTTGGCCTTTGAATTCTTCATACACTTGCTTCCTGATATCAAATATTTTTATTCTTTTTGTTTGATCATTGAACACATACGCAACAATAAGCCAAGTTTTCAGCATTGTGTAGGGATCTGAGCTTTCAGGTCGCAGTGGAATAGGTCCATTCCTCTCAGCCTCTTCATAAGATTCTAATTGTCTACCATAATTAGTTTCATTGGCCACCTAAGACATGAGTGACCTCAAATGAATATCACCAATGTAAAGAAGTGGATTCCACACTGTTTTAGAGGGAATTATCAAACCATGCAAATTAAATTCACATAAAGAATTTTTTAGCCAACTAGGGGCTACTTGATATGCATCATAAAATTCTTTGGCTGTATGAATAACAGGATCTAAATTCCTTGAAATTCTCATTAATTGAAACCAAAGAAATTTCTCTTTTAGGCACATAGCATATACCCTAGGTGGTGGTCTACATTCCACAATTTTACCAATTATTTTCATCATTTCATCCATTTTCTCTTTCATTTCCTGGATTTCCTTTTTTTGTCTTTCAATATATCTTTTCAATTTCTTCTTCTCTTCTTTCCAAAGACTTTGTTGAATTTCAGTTTTAGCTAAGTGGCGGAAACTCAAAGTTTGAAATGTAATAGGCCACCATGTAGTCCTAAGATATTCCAAAAATTCAATCAACAATGTTCTTTTATAAACAACCATTTCCTGACAAGTTGCAGGGGGTAATGGGGTGTCATTGGTCACTTCTAATTGTTCAGGTTGTTCTTCCTCTTGCTGTAGGAAGGATTCCTATTCCTACGCTAGAAGAGATTGTGCTTCTTCTAAAACTTTCCTAGCCACTTCAGCCAAGTCATCAAGACTTGGCATCCCCCTCTCATTACCAATACCATGTTGTGCTTCCTTAGGAATACCAGAGGGACCTTGTGAAACATTCTCAGATACATTCTCAGAAACATCATGACTAAATTCTTCAGATTCGTTAGGAATTATTATAACTTCAGGTTGAGCAGATGTTGAGGTGACTTTATGTTGTTTCCTTGTTGAAACTCTTTTTGGCAATGTTGCAGCTATAGGAGGAACTCTCGTGGTTTTCCTCTTTCTGACTTGCCTAGAGGATTTAGACTCAACAGAAGAAGATGATGGTGAACTTGCAGTGGCAATAGACATTGCTGTAGGAGAAACTACTACAGGGGAGGATGTTGCAGGAAAGAGTGGAGTAGAACGTTTTCACTTCTGAGAATGAGGGCCAGATTCTGGGGTTTGTTTTTCCCTAGATGACTCTCCTACCTTCGTTTTTCCTTTTTCTCTTCTACTAGCAGACCTGGTTTGTACTTGGGTAGAGGGCTCTAGTGTGGAGGCTGTAGGACTAAGTACTGTAGGAGTAGATGATTCTTGCTTTGCTTCCCTACTTGTAGATTCTGTTCTCTTTTTCTTTTTCTTGGGCTGTGCAAGGACTACTCTAGGAGGCTTTGGAAGTTGTAGACCCTTTTGGGAAACAAATTCTTGCCAAGAAATGGGTGATACATCCCTCAGGGAATGCTTAATCAAGAGTTTAATGAGGGCATGATGGGTGACAGAGTTGTCCCTACCCCTCTGGGTTTCATGGGCACATTGTTTCAAAAGGTTTAATAAAAAATTTGGAACATTGACAACTAAACCATGCCTCATATGACTCAATAATTTAAAATGGTAAGAATTTAAATAGGAAAAGCATCCCTCACAAGTCAAGTACCTGATTATGAGGATGGCATATTCTGAGTATGGAAGAGGCAGTGACACTCGTTTACATCCTTGTTTAGAAACCTCCAAGGGTCCATCTGTTGGTACTGTAAATTCTACCCTAGCAGAGACATCATCTGAAGAAAAATTATCTCCTACCATAGGAAGACAGTTACCTCAGCAATCCACTCTTCTGTAATGGTTACTGTCAAACCCCACATTGTAGCTTCTCCCTCTTAAAGAGTTCTCAAAAAATCACCTGCAACTTCCTCATTAAAGGAATCTAACCTCAGAAATTAATTTAGCCAACCACAATTGCTGAATGCCTGAACTGCTTGAGGATTTTGCATCAAGAGCTCATGAGCTATAGGCTCATGTCTTACTAACTGGCCACCCATATTCAAAAATTATCCCTGTTGAGATTCCTGAAACTCAACTTTTTCTGAAAATTAAAAAAACTTTTCTACTCTACTTCTTTTTTGCTTCTTTTTGTCCTATCGTCACTTTTCTTTACTTTTCCAAGAATGACTCAAAAGATAATTGCATGAAATGATTGTTAGGAACTACTCAAATCAAGCAGTTAATTGTTGTTTAGGATAAAAATACGCAGTTATATTTGGGAAGTACAAGAAAATAAAAATATCTTAACAGTTGTGATAGTGGCATAAGAAAAAGTTTGAAAATGGATTATCCCACCCCCTACTTAAAATTTGACACGTGTCCACACATGTACAAAAGGATAGTCGAGTAATAATGACTGATATATACATAGCAGTTAATGAATAAATGAAATAAATAAATGATGTGACAATAAAAGATATCACGTACCTTGTAATAAATGCTCATCCATGCTGGGAAAGATCATAGGACATCATGAAATGATGACTAGAATTGAAACCATAAATGAAGGTGGTTCAACAGGATGGATGACATTTAAGAAAAGGGAATGAATGATGGTGATGGATGAGAGATGGAGAATGTGGCTTCCTTAAAAAGGAAACCTTTATTATGGGCATGTAATGTGGAATTTTAAAGAGATGCTACAGGAGAAAGGCCAAAGCCTGTTGCTGCAAGAGGATCAGTGGCCGCATCTGAAACAAACTGCTTCATAGATTCTTCTTTAGACGTTGCCTTAGGATACAACCTAAGATGGTGTCTATTAACCAGTAACTTGAATCAGACAAGATCTATTGTAGCTAACTGAATTGAACCATTATCAAACACAATTTCTATTTCATAAGGACCAAGCCATCTTGTGGTGAGTTTACCTTGATTTTCTTTGTACCTGGAGTCATAGAACAGTGCCCAATCACTGGCAGAGAATTTCTTAGTTCAAATATGATTGTCATGCCATTTTTTTCTTTGCTGTTGGATAGCTTCTGTATGCTACAGGGAAGCTTTCCTTATCTCATCCAATGCATTCAGCTGCAAGAGGCGTTCCTTTTGGGTTTCTGAAATATCAATGTTAAGCTGGAGAGCAGTCCTTAAGGTCTTATGTTCAAACTCAATTAGCAACATGGCAGTCTTTCCATAGAGTAACTCAGAAGGAGTAAACCCTGTAGTTGTTTTCCATGTTGTTTTATAGGCCTAGACTACTTCAGGAAGGTGACTGCTCCAATCCTTCTTTTGTAATTGTACTATCTTGGTAAGGATTGCCTCAATTTCTCTGTTGGTAACCTTTGCTTGACCATTGGCTTGAGGGTGATATGCGCTAGAATTTTTGTGTCTGATCTTGTAATCATTCATCAATGTAGTGATTAAGTGTGATATAAACTAAGCTCCTTGATTAGTAACAAGTTCCCTTGGGACTCCAAACCAAGTAAAAATCTTCTCATACAAGAACTCAAAAACTTTATTGTCACATGCATGTGTCATTGCTTTTACTTCCACCCACTTGATTACATAATCAGTACAAACCAAAATGTATGATTTCCCATTGGATGGAGGATCAATAGGCCCCACAAAATCCATGCCCCACTTGTCAAAGGGACTGACTACCACTTGAGGATATAGGGGCATTTCATCAGACCTTGTTGGTCTCCCCATACGTTGACATCTGTCACATTTTCTGGTGTAGGTTGCAACATATTTGTGTAATGTCGGCCAATAGTATCCTGTAGTAAGCACTTTCATAGATGTTCTCTTGGCTGCAAAGTTCCCACCACATGGCTCATCATGACAGACATGCAAAATGTCATAGGTATCATCTTCCCTAACACATTTTCTCATGACTTGGTCAGGTCCTGTATAAAATAAACAATCTGCAATCCATGAAAAGTTAAAACATTTCTCTACCAACAATTTCCTTTCCTTTGCTGAGAAGTGGGCTAGGATCTTGTTGGCTGCTAAATAATTTGTAATATCTGCATACCATGGAGTTCAAGCAACAATAGAAAATAAATTTTCATCGGGAAAGCTATCATCAAGTACCTCAGGGGTGGTAGGTGTAGTTGTTTGAATTCTTGACAAGAAATCAGCCATCACACTAGCCCGACCTAGCTTATCAATAATTGTGATATCAAATTCCTGCAACAATAGGAGCCATCTTGCTAATCTACTAGATATGACAGGCCTATTCATGAGGTACCTTATTACTGCATGATCTATATGGACAAATATTTGGTAACCAGTGACATAATGTCAAAATTTGTTCAGGGCATACACAACTGCTAGCAATTCTTTCTCTGTGATAATATAGTTTAACTCAGGGCCTTGAAGGTTTTTGCTAATGAAATATATAGCATGCTTTATGGAATTCTCTTTTTGTCCTAAAACTGCCACAATGGCTTAATCAGTAGCATTTGTGTGTATATGAAAGGGAAGACTCCATTTCGGTCCTTGAAGAACAGGTGCCTGAGTAAGTTCTTAAGCTGCAGGAAAGATTTTTCATAGGCCTCAATCTAGTTAAATTCAGAATCCTTAGTTAATAAGGCATATAATGGACTGGCTATTTTGCTGAAGTCTTTGATAAATCTTCTATAATATCTAGCATGTCCTAGGAAACTTCTAACATCCTTTTGTTTTATAGGTGTTGGCAAAGTTAGAATAACTTCTATTTTTCCAGGATCAACTTGAATTCCTACTTGAGAGATATGATGGCCTAAAACAATTCCCTCTTGCATCATCATAAAGCATTTATCACTATTCAAAGACAAATTTTTCTCCTGACATCTTTTCAACACTTTTTCCAAATTGGCTAATGCTTCTTCATAAATAACTCCATAAGTAGTGAAGTCATCCATGTAGATCTCCATAGAATCATGAGAAATGTCATCAAAAATACTGATCACTACCCTTTGGAATGTTGCAGGTGGATTACACAGGCTAAAAGGTAAGACAATAAGAAAAAGTGCCCCATGGAATGATAAAAGTTGTTTTGTCTTGATCCTCAGGGGCAATTCTAATTTGATTATACCCATTGTATCCATCCAAAAAGGAGAAATATTTTTTACCAGACAATGAGTCTAGCACTTGGTCAACAAATGGTAGTGGAAAGTGATCCTTTTTAGTGGTTGTGTTTAGATCCATGTTGTCTACAAAACTCTCCATTTTCCTCCTTTTTTAGGAACAATCACCAATGGAGATACCCATTGACTGTCTGAAATAGGATAGATAAAACCAACATCAAGCAATTTTTGGAGCTCCTGTTTAACTATTTCCTTGAGTGCTGGGTTTATTCTTTTTTGAGGCTGCCTAACAGATGGACAGTCTTCCTTAATGTAGATCCTATGAGTATAGAGTTGATGATCTATTCCCTTCATATCCCCATAGTCGCATGCAAAATCTTTGTGTTGTTCTTGCAACATTGTGACTAGGGCAACTTGTTGAGATTGAGGCAACTTATTATTGATGTTCAAACAACGGCCTGGACACACTTCAACTTGCTTGGTAAGATCATTCATGGAGGCAGTTGATAAAGGTGGTGTCTTTATTTCATATGGAAGAAAATTGTGATAGACTACAGGAGACGCATGTGGTAGGCTCTCATAATTTAGTTGCTACAGGAAACACTGCTGAGGACAGCTATCTAGAATAGATGGGCTACTCAGATCAGTGTTGGAATGCAAAATGTGTAAAAGCAGGTCATCGTCATTCTGAATCTGTGAAAATGAATTAGTTTGCAACATCATTAGCTGAGCCAATGAATTGACTTCTTCAGTTTCCTCTCCCAAATCTAGCCAAATTGGTTGAGACAATTCTGGTTGAGGCTGGGCAAGTGGGTATAAAGCCAATTTCTTTCTTGACTAACCATCAAAAATTGTCATGTCTCTTGAATGACATCCTATAAGGGCATCAGCTGTGGCTAACCATGGTCTACCTAGGATGATAGGATATCCTCCCAAAGTTTCTTTAGTGGACAATATGGTAAAATTTGTTAGGTATTCCCAAGACTTAAGGATGACAATAACATCTTCTACCACTCCATCATATGTTACTATGGAACTATCAGAAAGCTGTAGGATGGTAGGTGTAGACCAAATGTTTAAGATATTCAAATACTCCATAGTATGTTTGGTCATTACATTGATGGTTGCACCAAGGTCAATCAAAACATTCTTTACTATCTAGCCATTAATAGTTATTTGTACCACATGACTCCCAGGGTTAGTATATTTTGGAATGACTACCTTCCCTAACATAATATCAGCCAACTGTCCAAAAACATGATAGTTTGGGGATCACTTTTCTTTCTTCCTAATTTCTTTAAACATGCCTCCTATATGGCATTTCCATAAATTGGGACATCTTTAATGACTTGAAAAAGAGGAATTTGAATGTGTACATTCTTTAGCTGATCCAAAATATCAAAGGTAGGCTCTTCCATAGACTTGGACATAGTAATTTGCAATCTCTGAGGAAAAGGCGGTTTGTTTTAATGCTACAGGACAGGCTTCTTAGAGACTGTATCTGACACAGGTATATGTTCTGCAGGATTAGTAGGTTGTTCAGAGGCAGAATCTGGAATCTCTGTAATTACAGGTGGTTGTGGAGCAGTAAGAGTGGTTCCAAACCTGAGATGGATATCATGAATATTCAGGACATAAGCTGGATATTGATTGGCTTTTGCAAGATACATAGGTTGTTGTTGTTGCTGTTGCTTATTATTAGGATTTGGAAATGGTTGAGCAGGCATAGGTGTTTGTTTTGGAGGGGCAATATTTGCTACAGGTGTTGTAGGAGGTGGTATGAGAGCTGGAGGTTGTGGCTACTGAAACTACAGAGATCCAGGGGGTTGGTTCTGCCATTGCTGAGAACCTCTCCGTTAAGGATTTTACTGCCAGTTACCTAGGGGTGGAGTCCATTATTCTTGTGGCTGTTGCCAACCTCCTTGAGGAGATTGTCATTGAGGACTCTGATAGTTAGGCCAGTGTGGTTGAAAAGTATTCCAAGGTGGTGATGGGCCATATGTAGGTTTCCATTGGTTATTATAATTAAAATAAGGATTACCAAAATTCAAAGGGTCTTGAGGCATACCTTGTCTTTGAGCCCATGGTCACCTTTGTGCAACAAAGAATACTTGATCATCATCACCTTCTACTATCTTAAAATTAATAGGTAACTGCTTAGCCTCTAGGTTAGCCACTATCTTACATCTGCAGTCACGTTTCTTTGGTCTGCAATGTGGACAAAACTCAACCAAGATTGCTTCAACTTCCTCATGTTTCTTTCGAGCTTGCATAGTATCCAACTATGTAACCATGTTGTTTATGATATCCTGTTTGAAGTTAGACAACAATTTTGCGATCTCCATCCATGAAACTCCACTAGTAGAAGACTTTCCCACCGTGGCTTGATAACCTCTACCCTTCTTAACAATTGTTCGAGAGTAGTTGAGACATTTTCTTTATATCATCCCAAGAAACTTGGGTAATATCTCCTCCTCCCATTAGGTCTAGGGCATCTATACAGGTGTCATTGATTCCTCTTAGAAAAAGTAGTTTCTAATATTCTTCATTGAGAGTATGGTCTGAATTCTTTTCCAAGGAGAACAAGAATATTGAGATATAGTCTTCTAGGCTTTCATCCTCCTTTTGTTGAATTCTGAATATATCATCACCCTTACTACCACTCTTACAATATTCCTTGTATTTCTCAAAAAAAATTGTTTGCATGGCTGCCCAACTATCAACAACGCCCCTTCCCAAAATCATGAACCATCTAAGAGCTCCTTTCAAAGTGGCAAGAAATAGCTTCAGCCTATGAGCATCTAAAGTTTAATCATAGCTAAGAGAGACGATGTCAAACTCAAACAAGAAAGTGTCTAGGTCCTCTGTAACTAGTCCATAAAACTTGGGAAGTAATGAATAAGGGATATTTTTAAGGTTATCATTATCTTGTTGAGCAATGATGGGGAATTCAAAAGCAGAAGGTTGGTTAGGTGGATTTTGTGCCATATTTTCTTGATGGAGTATCAAAGCAAATGGATTTTCTTTAGGTTCTTCATCAGTTGGGTCAAATGGAAATTCAACAAACAAGTTTTCAGCAAATGAATTGATATCTTGGTCTCCTCCTTCCTCAAATAGATTATAAGCTGGTTCAAAAATGAATGGAAGGTTAGGGAGGAATCTTCCCAGAGCATCTCATTTTCTATGCATGCAATAGAATGAATGGTAAATTAAAGGAATTTTGAAAATGCTTGAATAACAAACTAAACTACTGCTAACAATGACTATAGTAGGTTCTTAGCTTGACACCATCCCCAACAACGGCACCAAAAATGGTCGGGTCCATAAAAGGATATACAAGTCACGACAAATCCTAACCTAGGAATTATACATTCCAACAGGTGACTAGCATCTTCTTATGGTCATTCATTTACATTGTCAAACCAGGGAACATATACTTGAAATGGAGTAGCACTGTATGTGCACTAAGAACCAATTTCAGTCACGATTTACCAGAAATAAATGCATGGAAGGAATTATACTTATGATACATGAATGTAATGCGAAGCCTTCTTAACTTAAACATAATCAAAACAAAAATCATGACAACTATTACTAAGAAACAAACTATGAACTGGCCTTATGCTACATAAACAAACACAGGGATGGATTCTCGATGCTGTAGGAACAATATAAGACTGAGTTTGTGCTGAAACTTTCAAGAATGAAATCTAAATTATAATCAATAGGAAATAAACAACTAACTACAAATACTCACTAAGTGGGCCCCCTTAGCAAGCATTAACTAGTTTATGCAAGTATTGAACTCAAAACTTCATTAGCTTTTATTCATAGATTGGAGTCATATACATTGATTGTTCTGCTTCTAAGAAAACTAACAAAAAGCTCTGAATCTTATTATAATACTAACTTTTACATAATATGCTTGCTTACTCGCACAGGAGGAACACTTATTTATATCAGAAAAGCAACTAACTACCTAACTCTAATAGAGAAATACGTGGACATAAATGTATCCTGAAATCGAGGAACATACTTCTCATAAATGAAAGCATATCCATTCAACACGATTAAGAGAGAATTTAGCATTCCACTATTCCCAGATTAATGATCATTTAGATTTCTTCCCAACGACCTGGTCAGAGAGTCTTCACTGGAACAACTTCTTTGATGCCATGCTGGAAATGGACTTTACTGCAGGGCCGAGATCTGTTGCGCTTGCCTCATTCATGCTCCCTTCAATAACTTGTGATGCACATGGCAACAAAAGCGAAAGAAAGCATGCATGGAAAATAACACGATACACATTCATTAATCACATATTAAATCCATTTCAATATCCAAAAACTACATGCATTATATCAATCATTTGGGAGGTTAAGCGGGGTAATTAATACAGACACAGAGATGTTAAGCTGCAGGAATATAGGAATGTATTACTATAGGATACTACCCAATTTTAGATTAAAAAATTGTAATCAAAGAGTTAAAACAACCATTAGAAATAAGAGTAAGGGTATTAAAAATACATCATAATACTCAAATTATGAGCATAATTCGAGCTCATCACTATCATTTTTCCTCAGACTGGATAGCAATTTGGAAGTGGGTGCAAGCCTCCTTGAAATGGTATATAATATCCATTATCATGTTCCACATGTCAAATATAATTTTATTGGGAACATTATAGAATCCATGCATAAAAAAAAATTAATGACTAAAGGAGGTTCCACCAAGACATTTAGGTTCACAACCTACTTGTGCTATATTTTTCTATTCAAATATAGAGGAATGTTTCAGACCAACAAGCTTCAGATTCATCCCTATAGTAATGTTGAGGAAAAGAAAATGGCTCCACTTCCAATATATGAATGGACCATTGTGATAAGGATGTATGATTCTCGAAAGAACTACAGTAATTTTGTAGACTACTTTTTGGCTCCATTGCATCAAGCAATTACAAATACTCCAATGCCTAGATTGCTTATGCCATGTAGAAACTACATTCAACTAGGAAAAGAAATACAATTGGTTGATTGGTACTTAATGGAAGAATATATTGTGCTAAGATTTTATGGATCAGAAGTACAACCATACAAACTTCTAATACATGTGACAGAAAGGGTTTTTGCTTTGGAATATGTAAGGCAGATGCAAAGTACTTATGAAAGAAACTTTACTAGTTAGGGAAAGAAGAACTTATTTCCTTCTTTACCTTTTTCATGTGGAGGGATGACATTCAAGATAAAATAATTTAGTGTGGCACATGATCTTTTGATTTTTTTTGATTTTGATGCTAACTGTCACTGGCAGTATGATGCATGTGACACCATTAAATCAATGATTGTGCTCAATAAGAATGTTGGAAGTAGAATTCAACATCAAAGTAAACCCTTGCTTGAAAACTTGAGAAACAAGGATTCTTGGGATGAGGTCAAAGTAGCAATGGAGAAAAGTGCTACTAAGAATGGTATTTCTTTTAAACAATTGTTAGCAAAAATTATGGCATTGCATCGAAAGACAATTAGGAGGTACAACTTTTATGAAAAAATTCATAAACCATCTAGTAGAGTAAAAATGCTAGATTCTCTAGAGAAGGAAGTTATAGAAAAAAAATTGGTCACGATAAAAAATTATTACCTTCTGGTATATGAGGAAGGAGCTAGGTGATCCAAGAGCTCTTGCAGAGTATTGAGATAACCAAGAAGATCTTGAGTTTAGAAAATTATGGACTATAGAGCATCTAGATGAACGATAAGATGAAGAAAGTGATGATGAATCTCATGATAGTAGGGATGAAGAAATCCATGTCAATTTCAAACTTGGTTTAAGTGAGGCCAAAAAAAAAGAATTTACTACAGGAGCAGTCATAGCTAAAAAAATGGGTCATGAAGGTGGTCCGTTGGGGTCCCAAAGAAAATTCCATCAGATGGTAACAGATGTAGAGCATAGAAAACTAGTTGATAAATCTAGCCTTGGGGTTGGAGGTGAAAAATTAGACCTAGGGTATACAGTTCAATTTGTTAGAGCTTCAAGTTCAAATCCTTAGCCTCATGGTCAGGCACAATCACAACTAGGACATGCCCATGGTGGAGGGCTTAGTGCAACTGCCACTACTTCTGGTTGCGATGGTATAGGTAGTAGTACTAGTAGTGGTCAACATGTGCTACAATAACAAATTACACACAAGAGGACAACAAAACAATATACCACAGAAACACCATGTTATCAAGGCATACAAAAGAGGCAAAGTATTTTGGTAGGTCCAAAGTTCCAAGTCACACTACCATTGGATCCACCACAAAAGAGTTATTTCCAGGAACTCCCCCAATGCTAGTTATTCTGGTTGCGTGATCATTAGCAACAACAAGTACTCCTATTCCTTCACCATTCAAGCATTCCATTGTTCCTGCATCCCCCTATTTTGATTACATTGAAGAGTTTAAAAAGAAATCAGAATTGAATAAAAAAGAAAAGAAGCAAATGATGGAGAGTGTGTTTGCTCTAACTTCAGAGCCTGCAACAACCATGGTATTATCCACATTTGAAACAAGTAAATAAATCATGGAGTACATAATTCTTGTTCCCACAGTTCAAAACAAACCAACAAATCAGATGGTTCCATCTGAATTTGAGGTGAACAATTTTCAATTCAACTTTTCTAGACTTAGAAATACTGACAAATTAATGTATCAAAGAAGAATAATGAATTGGTGTACACATCATTGCTAAAGCAAGATAGAGAGAAAAAAGGTTGTAAACTCAAATTGAAAAGTTATAGGAAGACCTAACAAATGAGAAAGAAAAGAGGAAAGCAATAGATAACAAGAGCAATGAATTAGAAAAAAGAATTAAAAAATCTACCTCTACATTAACAAGCAAAGACCAGATAAGCAAAATGAGACTGCAGTGAATGAACTGAAGTAAAGGCTAGATGAGAGCAACAAGAAATATGATGACAAAAAAATCCACTTCAGAAAAATTAAGACTAAGCATGCAAATGGAAATTCATAGTGGGAACAAAAATTGGAGAAGGAGAGAAAAAGAAATGAAAGATTGGAGGTAGAGCTGATGGAAGCAAAAAATGAAATTAAGTCTTGTAAAAATAAGTTATCTACATTTTGTAGAGAAACAATGAGGCATATGAAACAAAAGATCTAGGATGAAATAATGTAGGAGATTGATAATTTGTGTGACATGTTTCAATTGATTGATTCTATCAGACAACATCATAATAAGCTCAAAAAATATTTAATGGACAACAAAAATGTGTTGGCATTAGAGAAATCAACAAATCAAGTTCAAAAAATAGTCTACAAAGCCAGTGACAATGTTTTGAAATCAAAAGGGATTACTAATTGGCTTGCTACATCAATGGCGTTGTCATCTGTCATTGAAAAGTGTTTGAGAATGCATGAAACAGAGAAATATTTGCATTTTGCTATAGACAAGATGAAGAAGGTGGATGAAAATGTAAGGAACTTCACAAAGCTTGGTTTGCAAAAGACTTTTGACACAAATGAGCAATTCATTGGAAAGAATGATTTTAGAAAGAAGATGGAGGATGCAAGGAAGATTGATTTGGACCAATTTCCTCAGAACCCAGATGTGGTGACCTATTTGGAGTCCATCAAACCATTGCTAACCCTGAATGCAAAATTTACTAAAGAATCCAAGACAGGTTCCAATTTGAATCATGAATTCTTAACAAATCTTCAAGTCAAACATCATTAGTTAGAACAAATGACAATTCCAACACCTGAAGAGTGGAAGTTTCTAGAAAAGGTGATGCGGTGATTTAATTTTTGATAATATGAGTTTCCAAGTTCTAACTTAGCTCTGTGCAAAGTTGTCTTTGAGCAAGATTTTGCATTGCCAATGCCTCTATGTATTTCATCATGTGATAATCAATTTAAAAGCTAAAATTCAGAGTTCAATAATGTGTTGATGTTCAATTATCTATATTATTTATTATATCATTTGAAGAAAAAATCTCATAGTGGTTTCAACTTCTAGATACACTTTAAACCATTGCTAATGTTCATTGTTGTATATGCTACTAACACTATTGTTAATATGTTACTAATCTAATAAGCATTGAGTTGAGTGATGAATCGTTGAGTACATGCTCAATTTTTTACTTTTAACACAATTAAAATATGAACTATAAGGTTATTTTAATTCCAGGCATACATAATCTTAGTGAAATTGCATTACAATTCACACATCAATGCTCAATCTCCATGAATACTTAGCGTATCCACTAAAAAATTATACAAATTCATGCCATGGATTATCTATTATTGGAATTGGAATGATGGATTTTTGGTTAGTTTCGTTGTTGTGATTACTATCACTCAAAGTCACGATTTTGGTGCTTTACCTAACCTTAGTCGCTAGTCATCAGAGTCTTATAACCTTGTCGCGAAGCTCTAAATTTTCATAACTTCCCAATTCCTCAACTTGGTTGGTGGTTCACTTTGTTGAGTTGCAAGTATTTCTTGGTCATCTTTCTAGTCAGTGGGTCAGAGGTTTGGAAAACTTTGAAACTTTAGACTTTGGTTCTAACGCTACAAGTTTCAGCGACCACGTGACATTATGGAATTATCTTGCCTTAACCTTTCAAAGGAATTGTCATATGAAACCTCATTGAATCCTATGTACGGAATAATGTAAAATATAAAATACAATATAAAATATAAAATATCACAATTTCATGGAATAAAACATAAAATATCATCAACTATAGTTTGACTTTGGAATATGATTCATGAAGTGCAATATAAAATAAAATATCATGAAGTGCAATGATTCACAATTTAATTGAATACAATATAAAATATCATCAACTATGGTATGGAATAATGGAAATTGATCCTGGGATCCATGAAGTGTTTTATAAATACCTAAAAGCTGCTAATTCTCTTCCATTTCTCAAATGAATTTAGGGTCCTCAAATTGACGTTCATGATCTAATAAAGTAAAAGAGTTGTCTTGAATTTGATACCAAGTCTTCTCTTCATTTTCTTCGATCTGTGTCTCAAATTCAAAATTCATTGTGTCATTTTTATCAATGTCATGTCTGAGTCTCATTGCCACTAGCAGTGCCACCAGTACCATCCTTTGGAATTGGAGTGTTGCACAGCCCAGTCCCTCTTCTTTCACATGTGGACCTTCAGATTGTGAGTGCCCTTTCAAAAGGAAAATTTCTTATAGTTCCTTTCATCCTTAAGCAATTTTCCAAATTCTTGTCTAGTTTTTTTTTTAACTTTGATTTCAAAAACCCCAATGTACTGAAAAATCTCTCATCCTCCACCAACCCCAATATCATTGTTTACATAAATCAACAAGTTTGAAATATTCTAATATCAAACCATGCAATATTTCACTCTGACCTAAGTTTGTCCAAACCTTTTTTATTGTTCCTGGCCTTGTCCCTACCCATGGATTTATATTGGTCCTTCATAGCTATTGTAAAACTCCTACATTGTTTTCTAAGCTTAGCTTCATCTAAAATTCCTTCTATTTTCTCCTCATTGTGTGTTAAAGTTTTCAAAAATTGTTCCATCATGATTTTTTCCTAAGCATGAAAATATTTTTGGTTATCTTGGTTTTCCAAAAATTGAGGATACACAATACTCATGGCTTCAAGTATTTCATGTCGAGGGAATCTTTCACGAATCTCTGAGGAAAGAGATTGTGCAATTTCCTTCAAATTATCACAAACAGATTTAACAATTCCTTTAAAATCTTCCTCGTTAACAACCACTTCTCTACTAGAGTTCCTAGCTATCTTACATTGGTACAATTGTATCTCATATCCATATACACAAATACATAAGTTTTCACTTGCATTAAACTATAAAAAATTATCAGGA
Organism: Sequoia sempervirens; assembly: GCA_007258455.2. Lineage (NCBI taxonomy): Eukaryota > Viridiplantae > Streptophyta > Pinopsida > Cupressales > Cupressaceae > Sequoia > Sequoia sempervirens. Next base: position 510,626,189 of record VDFB02193867.1, on the reverse strand, counting down.
TCTTTCAAATCAGTAATTTTCTTCCACATGAAATAATTTGTGCCATCTTGTGTTAGATCTAGATATAGATGATCGAGGGCCAAGCATGTATGTTTATGTAGATTGACATATTCATTAATATACATAGTTTTGTCTTGGCCTTTCTTCACAAGCTCGTTCATCACATCCAACATGGGGAGAAGACTAGTTAAAGTCAAGAGTGTCTCTATATCTCTTAACATATGTAAGAGGTCAGGAGCTTTGTCTATTGTGCTACGATTTTCGTACATCACTCCAATCAAGGATTGATATTTTGAAAGAACTCATTGTGCTGGTCCATGTAGGGAGATCCATCTGGTATCGACATCCTTGAGATGCTTGTTTCTTAGTGTTATTCCCTCAGCAAAATTTTGAAATTCTGTGAAACATTTAGGACTTTGATAGAAGTATCTGTGGATCTCACAGAAGGGATTTTTTACCTTTGATACTGTAGGAAACTTGCTTACAATTTTGAATGCTAAATTCATTATGTGGGTGATGCAATGAATGCCAAGAATAAATGGTGCACAAGTAATTTGTAATTTTGTGCAAACATTGGTCCTTTGACCTTGCATCACTGCAGCTCCATCAGCTCCTACACACATTGACTTTTTCACAATTTTCAACTCATGCATACCTACAATTTCATTCAAAGATTTCTTGACCAAATATATTTTGCGATCTTGAATTTTCCTTCATTTTATGAACATAGAGAAGATGAGCTTGGCGAACATGTTTTTGTATAGTATACAAATGCATATAGACCCAAGAAGTATTGTCTACCACAATAACTTCATCTAAAGATAATGCAATGAAATTTGACTCTTTTGCTTTATCCTTCAAATCTTCCTTTTCCACTATAGCAAGATAGTTTTCCCATTCCCATCCAGCATTTACTGACCAATGTGAGTAGGGATAGTGAGGAACATTCAAATAAGATAATAAACCATAATATTTTGGGTAGTTTGTCATAGGACACCCTCTAGACAAAATATCAAAAACAACACTCATCTGAATAGTTTTTGACAGATTTGTTGCTTCCATTCTTTTCCAAATTGAGCCTCAAGTGTACCTTCAAATGCAACAAGATTCGACATTTCTTGGTGATTCTCTTCATAATCTGTGACATACTTAACATAACGAAATTCTTCCTTTGATTTCCATCATATGACTGATTGTTCCTTTTCGTCTTTGATTTTCTTTTCATAAACTTTATTGATATGCTTTTCTATAGTGTCAATTTTTAGCTGCAACGTCTTGTCTCTTCCATATTTCCATGTACAAATTGTACATCTAGCCAATTTTTCATTTTCAATATTGTTTTCTTTCCCCATTGGTTCAATGAATGGGTACTTTGATAACCAACCAAGTTGAAAGTTTTGTGTCATTTCCCACTCATGCCCCCTTTTTGGTTTATTTTTCCTTTTCTTGCTACCAACATCATCATCCTCATTCTGGCTAACCAGGCCTAGGGTATCCCTTGGAACATCTTTTGCAGTATTTCCATCCTGATTTGATACATTTTGATTTAAATCAATGACAATCTCAACTTGACCTTCCGCTGGCGGCGAGGTATTGTGAATGCTACCAATATTTGGTGGAAGAGTTGATGATTTAGCTCGATCTTGACCTGATGGATTAGAAGCTTTGGCAATTCCAAAGTAAGACTGTATGGTACGCCTAAATTTTTGGCATTTTGATGGCCTCCCAATCTCTTCACCACCCTGAGGAGTGGCAGGAGTTTGAGGAGCGGTAGGAACCTTCCACCCCGAGGAGCGGAAGGAGTCTAAGGAGTGGTAGGAGTCTCTTCACCACCCTAAGGAGTGGTAGGAGCCTTACCCTTGCTACTCAAGTCGCTCAGCATATTGATCTCTGATTCGCTCAACATATTTATCTCTCACTTCTAATAAAAACTGGAAAAAAAATGTCTTCTTGCTTAAGGACAGAGAATAATAATATAGATCCCATTCCCTACTCAATATCATCTTTAAGACTAAAGCAAGAATGAAAAAGAGATAAAGAAAAATTATTATTATAACTAATAACACTATGAAGAAATGATCACTCACCTTTAAGTCTATGTTTTTGGCTTTTGTTGACTTTTGAATTGAGAAGTAGAACCTCAAAACCGAACAAAATGTGTAAGAATAAATGACACTTTTGATTTTATTTAAATCAATCCATGATTCCATATTTGGTGAATTTTGTAGGATTTTTAAATGGTATATTAAAAATTTGGAAAATCCCATGTGCCTATACAACGATACGTTGTAATTTTCAAGGTGAAATGTGTCCTCAAATGTAATCATTTTTTAGTGTTATTGGCGAAATAGGTCTTCATAAACAACTATTTATAAATTTTAATTAGCGAAATGTGTCTTCACAAGCAACTATTTGTAAATTTTAATTGGTGAAATGGGTCCTAATACAATGTTGTTTTAATAGTATTGGTGAATGTGTAGGTGTTTTATTAAATTCTTTTGGGATTCTAGGAAAAAATATTAGTTGCTCCAATTGAAACACATAGTTTGACAATGGCAAATCTGCTGCTTAAATATGCCTCATAAAAAAACTCATTGGCGAATGGACATGCATTGGACCTATAGTTCAAAAAAATTTGGGCGATTTGGACACCTTATTGGGTGTGAGAAATTTTCCAATTGGAAAAGATTCACCACTAAAGTTTTTCCTGGTGTTAAGACATAAGCAATAGACCCATAATTGGTCTCAACTATGTAAGGTCCTAACCAATTAGGGATGAATTTATCTTTATCTTCATTTTCAGCACTAGTATTGCATTGATTTTCAATAAAACAAGATCTCCCTTACAAAATGATCGAGGGATGATGTGTATATTGTGTTTGCATTGCAATTGTTTTATGTGAGCTTGGAGATGTTTGAGAGTGTTAATGCACTATTCGTCGAGCATCTCAAGTTGGTGTAACCATTGATTTTTATAGGTTTCATCATCAATAAGTTCTTGGAGAGAAATTCACAATGTAGGAATTTATAAGTCCAAGGGCATGATTGCATCAGTGCCATAAACAAGGTTATAAGGTGTAGTTCCCATGGATGGTCTAATATTTTCTCTATAAGCCCAAAGCACATAAGATAGTTGCGTATGCCAATCTTTATGATGTTTGTTGATAGTTTTATTGAGGATTTGTTCAAGAATATTATTAGCATTTTCAGCTTGTCCATTGGATTTTGAATAATATGGTGTGGAAAAGTGATGTTGAATTTTTAACATTTCAAGAAATTTCTGAACTTCGTTATTCTAGAACAGAGTTTCATTGTCTGAAAGGATTGTGGAAGGGAGCCCAAAGTGACCAATTATGTGTTCTAATATGAAGTGAAAAATTGCCTCAACATTTGTAGAATGGAGAGGAATATCTTCCACCTATTTCGTGAAATAGTCTGTTGCGGTTATGATAAACACGTGTCTAGTAAAAGGAGGAGGTGAAATTTTTCCAATAAGATCCAACCCCCATACTGAAAAGCCCAAATGGGAACTTGGGCATGAAGCTCAACAATAGGATCATGGATCAAATTGCTATGTTCTTGGCATTTTCAACATTGTTTAATGTAAGTGAAGCAATCCTTCTCTATATGTTTCCAATAATAATGCATACAGATAAGTTTTTGCACTAATGACCAACCTCCAAAATGACCTCCATAGGCACCAGCATGAGCCTGTTCAAGTGCTAAAGGGATTTCAGAATCTTTAAGACATCGTAATAAGAGACTATTGAAAGATCTTCTACATAACGTATTTGCAAGGATCACATATTTAGCTACGAGTTTGCGTAAACATTTTCGAGTATTGGTTGTATTAGGTTCAAGAATGTTACTATCTTTTAAATAGTTGTATATTATATCATACCATTCACATGAGGTATCTTGAGTTATTACCAAAAGGTCTTCTAGCAGAGTATCAATTGAACGTTTCATGATGGGATGGATAACAAAGGTGAAATTTGTGGAAGGAGGGTATGTGCAGGATCATGATGGGCCAAAAAGTGGCAATATGATGGGTATGTGGCTAATGACTTTTATTTTACCCAAAATTGATAAAATAAAAAGGGTTTATAAAGGATATTCTCATATTTCCACCAATATAAATTATGCCTTACATTGAATTTAATAAGTAATTATTATTCATTTTCTATTTGAATTACGAATAAAGTCTTGATTGATAAGCTGATTGAAAAACATCTATAGCTTTCAAACGGTATCACATTTTTTGAATCCAAAACATGCATCACATTCTATTCTTTGCATACTATAGGATTGAAAAAAGAAAATTTGAATTTCATAAAGTTTTGACCAAGTTAAGGTGGTTAGACATACGAGTTTTTATTTTTTTTAAAGTTGTAATAAAAAATTCATAATTAATTATTTACATTGAAAAAAATTACAAAAAAATATACATCACATCGGGACATGAGTCCTCTACTTATATCTAAAATATTATAACAAAATATTATAATTGTATTGTGGTTAGGGTGGTCAGACAGACACCTACTTCTTATTTTTTCCCTAAAATTTAAGAACTCTGCATTGAAATTTCAAATTTTCACCAAATAGATTTTTTTTAAAAAAAAACTTAGTAGTTTAGAAACTACATTCAATTTGCTACAGATTCTATTCTTACATATTTTTGAAATAATATTGATAACTTATTCAAATTTTTATGCCAAGTTTCCTAGCTTTGATTTTTTTGAATTTTTTGCCACTTAAGGGCCTACTTTTTCCATGATGATCTTCCACATACCCAGGATCATGTAGGGATATAAGAGAAGTTGCACTCAACATTGCATATGCATGTTGATTGTATTTTCATGGGATGTTATCAATGGTGAATGATTCAAACTGCTATAGCAATTTCATTATAAGATCCCTGTATTTTGATAACTTCTCATGTTTTGTTTGATATGTACCATTGATATTTTTGATAACCAATTACGAAACACTTGAATATTTTGATATGTTTAACATGCATTGTAAAAGTAGCTCGCAACCCTACAATCAATGCCTCATACTCAGTTGTGTTATTTATGCATAGGAAATTTAATCGATAAGAAAAGGGAAAAGTTTTTTCGAGAGCAATACCACTCCAACACCGAAACCTGTTTGACACTTAGATCCATCGAAATTCAATTCCCACAGCTTAATTTCAGTGGTTAAGACATTATCATCAGGAAAGGAGTCATGATTAGGTAGAGTAAAGGGGGAAGGAGCGTCAACTAAGTGATTGGTTAAGGCTTTACCTTTGATTTCTTTTTGGGAAATAAACTTAACATCAAACTTAGTTAACAACATTACCCATTTAGGTAAGCATCTAGATAGATTAGTTTTGTTGAAAATATGCTTTAGAGGATTAAATTTTGTGATGAATTCTACTTCAACATTGAGTAAGTAATGTTGCAACTTACTAGTAGTGAAAATGAGAGCCAAGCATTATTTTTCAATTGGTGAATATCGAGTTTCATAATAAATTAAGGTTTGACTGATATAGTAAACATGGTGTTCTTTTCCATTATCGTATTTTTGAGCTAAGAATGCGGAAAGAGCATGGGAAGATGCAACAATGTACAAGATAAATGGTCTGCTTGGCATAGCAGGTTGTAAGATAGCTGGAGTTGCAAAGTATTCTTTTAAACTCTCAAAATTCTGCTTACAATCCTCATCCCAATCAAAGGGTACACCCTTTTCAAGAAGATGCATGAAAGGTAATGTGTGATTGGCTAATGATGCAATGAAATGATGGATAGCTTGAATTCAACCTTGTAATGTGTGCAACTAAGAAATATTCCTAGGAGGTGGCATGTTAATGATTGAATCAATTTTCTTTGTATCCACCTCAATGCCTCTAGGAGATATATGACCAACCCCAAATTTTTTCCACTATCTACACCAAAGACACACTTTTTTGGATTTAATTGCGTGTTGTATTTACATATTCATTCAAATATTTTGTGAATAACATTTACATTGTCTTGTCGTGTTAAAGATTTAGCTAAGATATCATCAACATAATCATCCAAAATTTTGTGAATGTAATCATGAAAGATTAATGTCATTGCATGTTGATAAGTTGCACTAGAAATTTTTAAGCCAAATGGCATCACAACCCAACAAAATGTTCCCCAAATAGTGGTAAAGGCAGTTTTGTATTGATCTTGAGGGTTAATAAGAATTTGATTATAACTAGAAAATCCATCCATGAATGACAAAAAGGCATGTCCAACAGTTGAATCCACGATCATGTCAATATTAGGAAGTGGAAAGTCATCTTTTAAGGACACTTTATTCAAGTCGTAAAAATCCTTACATATCCTTGAAACATAGATTTTGGGACCCTAAATGCTTGCTCTCTTCCTAAGGTTTTTCACCTAGAAAGAGAGAGATCTAGGTTCCAAAATGCTTATGTAGCACTCAAATTAGGATGTATGCTATATGATATGATATAAATGAACTAAAATAAATGCAAATGATTGATTAAAATGATCTAGAATGAGTTCAAAGATGCAATTTATGCTATGTTTGAAAACAAAATGTGATAGCCAAACAACTATGAAATATGAATAAATTGAAAGACATATGCAGAACATAAAGAAATGGATGAAATCAAAGTGCACCTAAAGGTAGAATGAAGTCACTGGAGGGTTTTGGAATATCTCTGAATTTTTTTTAAATGGCTAGTGGGACTCATTCACCAAGCATGGCGAATCAGTCTTGCTTTTGCTAAAAACTTTTTCAAACCTATATTTGATTGTCAGGAGTTGAAATCTTAGAAAATCAATTTCCAGGCCTACAAGTGGGACTCATTTTCCATGGGTTGCGAATCAGTCCACCTACAAAAACTGGAAAATTAGAGGAAGATTTTGTGAAGGGAACTCAAATTAGGATGTATGTTATATGATATGATATAAATGAACTAAAATAAATGCAAATGCTTGATTAAAATGATCTAGAATGAATTCAAAGGTGCAATTTATGCTATGTTTGAAAACATAATGTGATATGCAAACAACTATGAAATATGAAGAAATTGAAAGACATATTCAAAACATAAAGAAATGGATGAAATCAGAGTGCACCTAAAGGTAGAATGAAGTCACTGGAGGGTTATGGAATATCTCTGATTTTGTTTTTAAATGGCCAGTGGGACTCATTCACCAAGCATGGCGAATCAATCTCGCTTCTGCTAAAACTTTCGTAAACCTATTTTTGATTGTTGGGAGTTGAAATCTCAGAAAATCAATTTCTAGGCCTATAGGTGGGAATCATTTTCCATTTGTTACGAATCAGTCCACCTACAAAAACTAGAAAATCAGAGGAAGATTTTGTGAAGTTAGATCTGTACTTCTGCCTCCCACAAGTCTTTGCTTCTGAAATTGCCACAATCGGGTCTAAAAGTGACATTTTGTTGATGATTTGACTTGAATGAATTTGAAATGCAATCTTCAGTGATTTTGAAGCTTTCAAAGGACCTAAATTTGCATACAAACAAGACAAGAAAGAGATTTGTTGAATGTTAGGGCATGGGGGTTTGCCTTGGTCAAACCCTGTTTAGGAAATTAAACCAAAATGACGAAATAAAGGAATGAAGCATGCAAAATAGAAGTTATTACCTTTAAAATGATGATTGATCTTGGATTTCTGCAACATAACTTAAAGATTCAACCCTTGGATGCTTTAGAATGCTAACTTGAAGACTTCTAATGGAGAAATCTCAACTTGCTTGACTTGGAGCAGAAGGTTGATGGATGAATAATGAATAATGGATATGAATTGAGTTGTTAGATGTAAAATGAGGATAAAAAAACTTATTTATAGTCAATTGTGTCTTAGTACCCATTTATACTACATCACAGGCCGACATATAGTGAAAATAAACTTTAAATTTCACTTTTTCCCACTCAAGGGTTAAAATAGTTGCCAAACATGACTCATTCACCAAGCATGGTGAATGGGTCCCACAGGGGCCATTCTGACACCTATGAAGCTTAGGAGATAGGAAATAAGGTTTAGATTGCTCTCTTGTCGGGTGTTTGATCAATTAAAGCCTCAAGATGCACAATATGTATCAATTAAGGCCTATTAATGATGATGTAAATGTTGAATGCGGCTTGGGACACATAAATCAAAGTGAAATTATAATTAAATGAACTTTACAACACTAAAATTAGGTCCACATAGACTAGAAATTCCCAAGAACCAATGCGAATGTGTAAATTATATCACAACACTAGTTTTTCATTAAGTTCACATTAATAAGAATCTTCTAAATAGATAAAATAATGTTATTATAATGTTGAATTAGGGAGAAATAGGTCTATTAAGTCTAGAAATACATGAAATAATCTTACAAGACTTTACAACACCTTTACAAGACATCAATAAGCACATGCTATTTGATTTACAAGGGTCCAAGACCTAGTGTGGACACATAAAATGCCTCACAACACTAGATTAGGGCCTCATTAAGTCCATTTAATATGAATTAATCCCATGTCAAGCAAAGGGTACAATTTTCAACGGCACATTAAGCCCCTAGTTTAGTGAGAGGAACTTGCTTCTTCACAATAAAGTAGCCAGTCAAGAGGGATCCACATGTATGCCAAGCCCCCAAGATACAAGATCATACAAAGGCAAGGAAGAAAAGGAATGAGATGGAAAAGATGTACACACTCTGGGCCCAAAGAACTTTGGATTGTTTGTGGGGAGAGAATGGCCAAAACATAAAGAAAAGTAAAATATTAACATACGCTAGTTGGCATGTACTCACAAAACAAAAAAGAAAAGTGGCTATGGGGAAAAGTCATGCCTCTAGTTGGGCTTCCCACTCAACCATGCTAAAGCTATACCCGTTTGATAACTTTCTCAAGGTGCCACAAATCCAAAGAAATGCAAATGCAAAATTTGGTTTAAGTTTCATTAAATAAGCAAAATAGGATGACACCACAAGCATGCTAGTTGTATTATGCAAGGTGGCCAAAAAAATAAAATAGCTCCACAGGCATGCAAGTTGTGTTATGCAAGGTGGCTGAATGAGAATACAATATGTAAAAATGTTATGTGCAATATGTTCAAAGGAGTCTTGTTCATTTTATGTAAGGTCGGTCACTTAGGGAACATTGTGTCTAATGTCTCCAAGAGAGGACCAATCAAAGAATAGTAAGATGCTAAGATTTCACTTATGAAGGAAATTACACCCAATGTCAACCACAAAGTAACAAATGCATCACGTAAACAACAAGGCTACACTATAAATGCAAATGAATTATGGTAATGTATGCCCCCCACTTTAAAGGAATTGCTACACATCATTATGTGAGAAATTACTTGAAAGTAGAGAAGAGGAAGAAAGAAAGACATGAGAGCTAACTTGGAAAGCTCTATGCAAAGTCATATGTTTCAAAGTTGAGTTGCATCATGTCAAGGGAAGAGAAAGGAATAGAGTATGTCATATGTGAGTCAATCTTAAGACATGTCATCCACATCTCAAGCTTTCTCTTCAATGTTCATGAAAGGTTAATGACAAGTCAAAAGAGACAACGACAAGTGACATACAAGAGTAAGGATTTCTAACATTTTTCCCCCCACTTAGTGTAGAACAAAGGTGAGCCTGAAGTAGATGACGATATGTTGCCCCTTGCAATGGATGCAAGATATGCAATAGTGAGAATGGAATTATCCTACAACTATTACATGGCAAGGAGTAGCACCTAAGGTTATTGATGTGAATAAGGAAGAGTTTTGAAAGAATCTTGTGTGACAGTATTAATGTTATATGAAGGCTTATTGATCTCGGTGAAACAACAATAACCAAGACCATGAGTTGTTTGTTGTGTGTTAAGCTCTATAGGGTTGTGGATACCTTTATCTCTAGTGCCACAACCTTTTCCATTGTACCCAAGTTGTTTCATGAAGTCATACCCTTTTCCATAAATCTTTTGGAGTGTTTTGGAGTTGGGAGGTTATTCATTATTGTGTTCATCAGGGATCATTGTGGAGTGTGTGTTGTCAAAAATGGTTGAGGTGGATGTGTGTGAAAAGTTATTTGAGGTTTGTGTTGACATGATGGGTGCTTGATGTGGTTGTTTGTCTATCTTTTGTGAGAATATGTAGTTTCCCATAAATGATGGTGTGAATTCTAAGGACCCCCAATCATCACCAAAGAATCTAGATTTCCATTCTGTATTGTTCTGTTCAATTTCAAGAGGATCTATGTTGAATGTTAAATTAATGTTGTGAGAGGACTTGTAGCTCCATTTTCAAGATGCAAGCAACTTTCAGGCTCAAGATCAACTTCAAGTTGATAAATTTTATTATTATAGACATATTTCATTTTATGATGGAGGGTTGAAGGAATTGCATTCATCTCATGAATTCATGGTCTGCTGACAAGAAGGTTCTATGAAAGTTCATAAGGCATGACATGAATAAGAGTTTTCAAAGTAACCACCCCAACCATACTAGGAAAAGTGATTACATTGAGTGGTTGCTTTAGTGTATTATCAAATCCTTGAATAAAGATAGAATTAGGTATTATTTGTGATCTATCAACTTCTAAATGATCAAGGAGACTCACACCACACACATTAAGAGCAAAACCATTACCTACAAGAGTCCTTTTGATGCCTGTTGTTTTGTATTGAGCAATGATCATGAAAGCCTTACTTTGTTTTTGTAATTCCAAAGGAGAGAGCTCATGTTGGTGAAAAGTAATATCAAGGCTATGTTTTTTAACAAGAGCTACCACATCATTTAGAGTGGTTCTAGAAGAGATTTTTATTTGTTGTAAAGCGTTTCGAAGAGTGGTGTTGTAACTTGGTGATGTTTGAAGTAAATCCCAAAGGGAAATCTTGGTAGGAGTATTCTTTAATTGTTCAACAAGATCATACTCCTTTGTGGGTGGAAGGTAATGAGGAGGACTAGTTGGATTAGGTAAAGGTAATGATGGTGAATTTATTTGTGATGGTTGTGGGTTATTTCATGTGTTATATGTATGAGCTATAGTATCATCACTAGATTACTGTGATACATTAGATGGATGAAGGGGATACGATGGTGGGTAAAGGATAAGTTTAGGTTTATTAGAAGGATAAAGTGGATGTGAAGGTGGGTAGAGGGCCAATTTAGGTTTATTGGAAGGATGAAGCAGATGCGAATGTGGGTATAGGATAAGTTTAGGTTGAATATTGTTAACATCCCTTATTAAATGAGACTCTTTATTTTCTTTGAAGGGGATATTATCTTTGTATTGAATCATAATATCCTCCCTAAAAGGAGAGTTGGTAGGAGAACAACAAACCTCATGTTCATGACAATTAAGGTTTGGTTCATACAACATAACTTCGTTAGAAGTAAGGGAGTTATTAATGGTTGAATTGTCTTGTTCTATGATATTTTTGCATATAAGATTCTCATGATTTTCAGGGATTGGATCATGTAATACCATAATATCATCTTCACTAATGGAAGATATATTAGAAGGGAAAAGTTGATTGTTTTCCATAATCTCATTGTCTTGGTTCAAAGTATCTACCCTAGTAGGAGAGATTTGAGAAAGGTGACAATCAAGAGAGGCATTGCATGTCAAAGCTTCATCACAATGAGGGGAGTCGTGAAGGAGAGAACAACTAGGATTTGCATGGGTATCAATGAGTGGATCTGCTTGTTCAAATAAAGCCTTCCAATTCTTAGAAATATTAGGAAGGAGAGAAATAATGTAATAAATCTCAATCATTGGGTTTCTTAATATCAACATATTCTTCTCAGAAATGTGTTTGTTATGATCATTTAGGAAATTATTGTCACAAATAGGGGAATTGTTGTGAGATGAATCTATGGTCTCATTGTCATTTTGTGTTGTTGGATCATCATGATTACTTAGTGTGAAGTCCTCTTCTTTAGTAATTTCATGTCTAACAGGAGAGGTAAAAGGAGAAACAACTCATATGTTCTTCTAGCACTAAAATATCTGCTTCACAAGTGTGAGAGATAATAGGAGAAGAAAAAATGTAAGCATTATGATTATCCAAGGTTTCTTTCCCTAAACTAACCTCATCCACTGAAGGTGAACTAGGAGAGGGATCTATGATGAATAAAAAGAAAGGGGAAAGGACCTCAAATTCATATGCCTTGAACAAAATTTGCTTACATGTAATGATATCTAAAAAGAGAACATGCAAGATGAGAACTATAGAATTTTGTAATGAAAACATGATGCAATGATTAATCTATAAACTTGAAAGGTAACAATTTGAAAGCAAATATGCAAATGAAGAACAATGTTTTAGATTTCAAAGGTGACAATTAAATAATTATGAGATAAAACAAGATGAGAATGCAAACTTGAAAGTGAAACTATGCATGAAATGAGCCAATTAATGCTAAATTTCATGAAATACATGCCACATAAATGCAACTAATTGATATATTCAAGTTTAAAAGGCACCAATCAGAAGCCTATAAATAAGGTTTTGAATTCTCGAAAGTGTTGTTTCAGGGGTCAAAAGGGACTAATTCACCCAAGGTGGTGAATGAGTTCCAGTACAAAATTTTTGCAAAATTTTTAGGAATTTCAGACTGATTTTTAGGAATTCTGAGAGCCAGTACATAGACCTAAATGAAAATTTTATAATTTCAATAAATCTATATGAATTTAGATGCAACAAATGCAACCTAAATGCACATTTTGTGAATGCAAAATTTAACACCTTGCATGCAAACGAATCATACAAACCCTAATGCAAGATAGATATATAATGAAAGTCACCAAATCAGAAAATAGAAATATTCAAAGAGTTGGGTTCACCAAAAAGAAACATAGATTTTGGGAAACTAAATGCTTGCTCTATTCCTAAGGTTTTTCACCTAGAAAAAGAGAGATCTAGGTTCCAAAATGGTTATGTAACACTTAAATTAGGATGTAAGCTATATGATATGATGTAAATGAACTAAAATAAATGCAAATGATTTATTAAAATGATCTAGAATGAATGCAAAATGCAATTTATGCTATGTTTGAAAACACAGTGTGATATGTAAACATCTATCAAATATGAAGAAATTGAAAGAAATATGCAGAACAAAAATAAATGGATGAAATCAAAGTGCCCCTGGAGGTAGAATGAAGTCATTGGAGGGTTCTAGAATGTCTCTGAAATTTCTATAAATGGCCAGTGGGTCTCATTCGCCAAGCATGGCGAATCAGTCCTGCTTCTACTAAAAACTTTCGTAAACCTTTTTTTGACTGTCGGGAGTTGAAATCTCAAAAAATCAATTTTCAGACCTACAAGTGGGACTCATTCACCATGGGTGGTCAATCAATCCACCTATAGAAATCTGGAAAATCAAAGGAAGATTCTATGGAGTTAGATCCGTACTTCTGCTTCCCATAGGTCTCCGCTTCTGAAATTACCAAAATCGGGTCTAAAAGTGACTATTTGTTGATAATTTGACTTTAATGAAGGGAAGAAAAATTGAATGAATTTGAAATGAAATCTTTAATGATTCTCAAACTTCCAAAGGACCTAAATCTGAATATAAAGAAGAGAAGAAAGAGATTTGTTGAATGCTAGGGCATGGGGGTTTGCCTTGGTCAAACCCCGTTTACGTAATTAAACAAAAATGATGAAATAAAGGAATGAAGCATGAAAAATAGAAGTGATTAAATTAAAAAGTATGATTTATCTTGGATTTTTGTAGCATAACATGAAGATTCATCCCTTGGATGCTTTAGAATGCTAACTTAAAGACTTCTAATGTACAAATCTCAACTTGCTTGACTTGGAGAAAAATATTGATGGATGAATAATGAATAATGGATATGAATTGAGTTGTTAGATGTAAAATGAGGATAAAAACACTTATTTTATAGTAAATTGTGCCTTAGTACCTATTTATACTACATCACAAGTCGACACATAGTGAAAATAAACTTTAAAGTTCAGTTTTTCCCACTCAAGGGTCAAAATGGGGGTCAAACAGGACTCATTCTCCAAGCATGGTGAATGAGTCCCACTCATTCACCAAGCATGGAAAATGGCTCCAATAGGAGCCATTTTGACACCTATGAAGCTTAGGAGATAGGAAATAAGGTTTAGATTGCTATCTTGTCGGGTGTTTGATCAATTAAAGCCTCGAAATGCATAATATGGATCAATTAAGGCCTATTAATGATGATGCAAATGTTGAATGGGGCTTGGGACACATAAATCAGTGTGAAAGTATAATTAAATGCACTTTACAACACTAAAATTAGGTCCACATAGCCTAGAAATGCCCAAGAACCAACGTGTATGTGTAAATCAATTCACAACACTAGTTTGTCATTAAGTTCACATTAAGAATCTTCTAAATTGATAAAATAATGTTATTATAATGTTCAATTAGGGAGAAATAGGTCTATTAAGTCTAGAAATGCATGAAATCATCTTACAAGACTTTACAACACCTTTACAAGTCGTCAATAAACACATTTTATTTGATTTACAAGGGTCCAAGACCTAGTGTGGACACATAAAATGCCTCACAACACTAGATTAGGTCCTCATTATGTCCATTTATTATGAATTAATCCCATGTCAAGTAAAGGGTACAATTTTCAACGACACAATCCTAATACGATTATCAGGTTTTGCAATTGTGACAATGTTTGAGATCCAAGGAAAATAATCAATAGGTCAAATAAAGCTTGCATGAAGGAGTTCTTCAAGCTTTACTTTAACACGCAAGGCTATCTTAGGATGCATTTTTCGTATCTTTTGACGAATGGGTTTAGCATTTTTAGAAAGAACAATGTTGTGTGTCACAATTTTTGGGTCAATTCCAGACATATCAGAGTATTTCGAAGCAAAAATCTTAGGAAAATCATGGTTTTATCACTATCAACGTACTGCCATGACGGTGGTAAGTTCATATCAAGCAAGTCAGGATGTTTGATTGTGAGTTGGTGTTTTGGTTGACATGTAATAGCATTGATGTGTGAAGATGTTCGTTTCGTAGCTTTTTTCATTTTAGAAAAATAATATCCCAATGGGTATGTGCAGGATCATGATGGGCCAAAAAGTGGCAATATGATGGGTATGTGGCTAATAACTTTTTTTTTACCCAAAATTGATGAAACGAAAAGGGTTTTTAAAGGATATTCTCAACTTTCCACCAATATAAATTATGTTTTACTTTGAATTTAATAAGTAATTATTATTCATTTTCTATTCAAATTACGACTAAAGTACTGATTGATAGACTGATTGAAAAACATATATAGCTTTCAAACAGTATCACATTTTTTGAATCCAAAACATGCATCACATTCTATGCTTCACATACTATAGGATTAAAATAATAAAAATTGAATTTCATGAAGTTTTGACCAAGTTAAGGTGGTCATATATACAAGTTTTTTATATTTTTTAAAAGTTGTAATAAAAAATCCATAATTAATTATTTACTTGGAAAAAAATTACAAAAGAATATGCATCACATCGAGACATGAGTCCTCTACTTATATATAAAATATTATTAAAAAATATTATCATTTTATTTAGGGTGGTCAGATAGACACCTACTTCTTATTTTTTCCCTGAAATTTAAGTACTACAACATTGAAATTTCAAATTTTCACCAAATAGATTTTTCTTTTTTAAACAAACCTAGTATGTTAGAAGCTACATTCAATTTTCTACAAATTCTTTTCTTACATATTTTTGATATAATATAGATAACTTATTCAAATTTTTATGTCAAGTTTCCTAACTTTGATTTTTCTTATATTTTTGCCACTTAAGGGCCTATTTTTTCCATGATGATCCTGCAAATACCCCAATCCGGTTTTTGTCTCTTACGTATTAGGTTCAATAGGGACACAAATTCCTTTTCCATGTTTTCCACATCCCTTTCCAATATATCCTAATTGTTTCACAAGTTCATAGCATTTCCCATAATGTCTTTCCATTTTTGTCGAAGTCGGCGGGAATTGATAAACTATTTCATCAAAATTGGTTGTGTATGTTGCATTTTCTTCCAAAGTAGAAGAGAGATGTTCTAGAAGATTGTTTAGAATTTTGAGTAGACATGATGGTTGGTTGTTCGTGTTTCTCATCTTTCTTTTGTGTAATTATGTATTCACCCATAAATGAAGGTGTGAATTCTAAGGATCCCCAATCATCACCAAATAATTTAGATCGCGATTCTTCATCGTTGTGTTCAATTTCAAGAGGATCTATGTTGGATGTTGGGATTAATATTTTTAGAGGACTTGTAGCTCATTTCCCAAGGTGCAAGCAACTTTCAGTTTAGATTTCTATTTCAACTTGATAAATTTGATTGTTATAAACATGTTTTATGATACAATGAAGGGTCGAAGGCACTACATTCATCTCATGAATCCATGGTCTACCTAAAAGAAGATTATACGAAAGATCATAACGCATGACATGGATAGGAGTTTGCAAAGTAGCCACCCCAACTATAATAGGTAAAGTAATTATCCCAGGTGGTTGCTTTGTTGTATTGTCAAATCCTTGAATGCATACAAAATCAGGTATTATTTGTGACTTGTCCACGTGTAATTGATCAAGGAGATTCACACTACACACATTAAGAGTAGAAACATTATCAATCAGGGTTAATTTGATACCTGTGTGATTGAATTGAGAAATTATCATAAAGGATTCAATTTGTTTGTGAAACTCTAAAGGAGGGATCTCATGTTGATGAAAAGTAATAGCAAGATTATTTTGATTCATTTTATAGACTAGAGCTGCCACATGATTTGAAGTGGTACTAGGATGGACTGCAATTTGTTTTAAGGCTATTTGAAGAATGTTGTGATAATTAGGTGAGTTTTGAAGTAAATCCCAAAGGGAAATCTTGACAAGAGTATTCTTTAATTTTTCAACAAGATCATACTACTTTGTGTGTGGGTGGAAGTGAGGAGCATTAGGCAGATTGGGTAAAGGTAAAGATGGTGGGGTTGGTTGCGGGTTGTTTCATGTATTATATGTATGAGCAACAGTAACATTACTTGATTGTTGCATCATATTGGTTTTAGGTGGGTAAAGAGCATACTAAGGTTGGTTAGTGGGATGAAGTTTATGCGAGGGTGAGAAAAGAATAAGTTGAGGTTGAATGACATTAACATCCTTGGTTTTAAATTTCTTGCAACAAACCTTAGGGGGTGATTTGAGTGAGATGAAGTCTTGAAGGGAATCATCTAACAAGTCCAAATCATCACCACCAAAAGGTTTGAGGGGTGAGTTATTGTCAATTGGTTTAAGGTGTTCAAGAGAAGCATTAGAGGTGTTAGTGTTTTTTATCGTGAGTTTGTCACAACAAACCTTAGTTGATGACTTATGCAAGATGAAGTCTTGAAGGGATTCATCTACCAAAGCAAAGTCTTCACAAGAAAATTTGTTGACGGAGACTTTATCATTAAGCATTTTATGTTTCTCATTGCAAGCATTAGATGATGAAGTGAGTGAGAGGAAGTCCTAAAGAATTTCATCTAACTTGTCAACATCATCACTACTAAGAGGCTTGGATGAGATGTTATTTCTAACTTGAATCATTTTTTTGAATGGTTGGTTTGATGTTTCAGTTTTTATGTTTTTATGTGTCGATGAATCTAATCTAAAAGAACTAGGAATGAATACTAAAAAGGGAATTTGCAAAAATCTAAGACTATCCATAAATGCCATGAAAGAAAGTAAAATTTATGCTAAGAAAACAAAAACAACTAAACTATAATAGAAAGGTAAGTGAAAAGAATAGAAAGGTAAAATGAAATAAACTGAAATCTGGAAATTATGATTCAGAAACTATAGTGGCACTGATTTTCCCAAGGTGGCAAATGCATTCCAGGGGATGATTTTTTAAAATGTTTTTTATGATTTTTTTATCTTTTTTTAATGTTTTTAGGTATGTACAATGTAGAGCCAAATTGCAAGCACAGAATGTTGGAATGATTTAATGAAATGATGATGCAATAGTGAATTATAAAGGATGCTTTCACTAATGCAATGTTTAAGACGGCTTAAAATGCAAAACAATGCAAAATGATAAAGTCCTTAAGTCCTAAGATGCAAATAGAAATGCAAATCAAAATGATATAATGATAAAGTCCTTAAGGACCCTAAGGTGCAAATAGAAATGAAAATAAGAATGATATAATGTTCAAAATGCAAGTTCACCAAAATGAACAATAGATTTTTGGCACCCTAGACCTTTCTAGCACTTCTAGGGTTTTTCACCTAAAAGGAGAAAGTAGGGCCAAAATATTTACTCTAGGTTCACTCAAATTAGTAAATTTATGATGTAATTAAGACTAAATGAGATTATCTAAATACATCTAAACAATGAAATTAACTGATTATGAATGCAAAACCTAAGAAATATGCAATGTTTGAAAAGACAGCGTTGTTTGCAAAAAGCGTTAAAGAATGAACAAGAATGTAAATTAAAACAAATAGAAAGTTGTTCCTCGGAATGTCTGTACCTAGGAAACTGAAGAAAAATAAAGAACAATTTGAAAAATGTTAAAGTTTTATTTTGGGTTGACTGGGACTCATTCACCACCTTGGGTGAACTAGTCCCAAGTCTAGGTTTTTCTATACATAATTTGTTTTCTGTCAACCGGGAACCAGGATCCACATCTAACTCAAAAATACATCTCAGGAGGGACTCATTCACCATGCGTGGTGAATCATTCCACTTTTAAATTTCTGCAACTTAAAGTCTATGTTCTGCACCTTGACACATGTACAACAATTTCTGACAGAAACCCAAGTCGAGATCTTAGAAAATTCCTACAAAATAGTTTAAAATTGTTTGTCTAATGGTTGGTTTTCCTTGTTCAAACCCATAGTTGGGTAATTAAACCTTGAATCAAGAAAAATATGCTTAAAACCCTAGCCTTAGATGTGTTAAAGACTAGGAAAGTCTGAAATATGACAAAAGCCCTATTCTATTGTCCTAGAATAAGAAATGCAAATATGATTTGTGTGATGCAAGATTTCAACCCTAGAAACCATATGACATGTCAAAAATGGAAATAAAATGACATGCAAGTGAAAAGTAAACTAAATGCAAACCTTAATCTAAAAATAGAGTGAAAATGGAAGATGGAATCACTTTGAAACCAAGTCTTTAGGTGTGATTTGATGGCTAGTTACATCTCCTCAACCTATATTTCTTCATGATTCACCATAGGCATCCATCATCAGCCCTTTAAAATTTTGAACCTTGATCTAAAGAGTGAGGTTCAAGACCTACAAAACCCTAGTTTGCTTCCCTAAAACTTCAACTTTTGCTAATAACACTTGTTGTAGAAGACTTGACTTTTGAAATTGCTTTTGTGAAAAATAACTAAAAGATGTTTGAAATGATTTAAAATGAGTATTTATAGGTAAAAACACCTAGTTTTCCCGTTATTTAGACCTAATAGGCTGACATTCACTAAAACTTTAAGTTGAATTAATTAAATTTCCGCTTGAAATTGAATTTTCCCTCAAAAGGGACTCATTCACCAGCCTTGGTGAATGGGTCCCACTAGAGGGGACTCATAGGCCCAAGGTGTTGAATGGGTCCCACTATTGATTTTTGAAGGTGGGTTTTCAGGATATGAAAGAATTAAGTGATGTTTGTTAGGTTTTAGGTGATTTCTCAGGTGAAACGGGCCTCTAGATAAAAAAATAATGGATCTTAGGGACTTATAAATGTTGTTTTGAAGGATAAATGATGTGAAGGGACTCAAAAGTGGGTCTAATTATGTGTGAAATTGTCTCTTTTCTCAAGAGGGTCCAATTTTCTATAACACACCTTGATTTAATGCATAAGAGTAAAAGTGATGAAAATAAGTGAAAAGAGGTAAAGGAGAGTAAATTGCCACTCACTATTTTATTTTACCTTCTTGTAGCTTGAGAGTGACGAGTGAGACGAGAAGATGTTGAGTAGATAGGGTTGCATGCCTTCACGATTGGATGAGATTCAAGAGTAGGTGCCACACAGTGAGCTGTATCATGAGGTGAGTCAATTCTACAACTTTTTCTTAGTGATTTCTTTAATGATTTAATGATTTTAATGCATTTATAGGTTAATTTAGGATCTTGGAAAAAAATTTCATAAAGTGTCCCCTTTCTTCGTAAAGTGTCCAATTTGTTCACAAAGTGTCCCATTTGTTCACAAAGTGTCCCGTTTCTTTGTGAAGTGTCCTGTTTCTTTGCAAAGTGTCCCAAAATATTTCTAAACTCTCTAGGGCCTTTAGAAAAGTACACAAAATGGAATTTAACACACTTGCATGATGAATAATGTAAAGATTAAAAATATGAGATGAATTTTTAGAGTATATTATTGTTATTTTTATAGGTACCCACTCGATCATGATAGTAGCTAGGGGGGAGATAGATAAGTTTTCTTAGAGACCTAGCTCCAACACTTTCAATAGATGAGACAAAGCATCTGCAGGTGGTAGGAATCTATTGAGCATATCTTATGCCTCCTAGGAGATACCACGATGCCATATTGATGGCCCTATGCGAGTGTTGGAATGCTGATACATGTACATTTCACCTCTCAAACGAGGATATGACCTTTACCTTAGAGGATGTATGCCAGATTCTCTAAGTTCCTAGTCGGGTAGAATGGATATACTTATGAGGAGATTAGTCATTTCACGAGAAGAAGGTCAACATGCAGTACTGCCTTAATGGACTTGTTCATGATGAGTGTGTGAGAGTGCGAATCGAGCTACCGATGCTACTATATTCGTGAGCCCTTGTGGTGAGATGGATTATGATGCACATGGTGGCACTTGTACTCAATCTAGATAGATGAGTGACACACCTTGATGGAGGATTGGTTCATTTTATTTGCGAGATGGCAAAGAATAGGATTGTCTATGCTTAGGGACACTGTATCCTAGTGGATATTTATTATGATCTATGTCAATTTATTTGTTGGGAGATAGACAGTATGGTGCACTGCACACTTCTATAGGTGTGCTGCCTTGAGCATATTACATGCACTAGGCCTATTAGTTTCCAATGTGCTATAGCCGTGGGATATCCACGAGACTTTGGCTATCCTCAACGACACTTGTGTAAGTATGGAGACTTGCATTTTTAGAGAGTGAGATTTGACTGGCTAGAGGAGGACGAGATCATTTGGAGACCTTATCTACTTACACTACAGTGGCCAGATCCCATAGGGTAGTTGAGGAGGATGCAGGTAGATAGATTTTTGGCTGGTCGGCATGACTATGTAGTACACCCTTTCTATTATGGTTGAGTCATGCAATAGTTTAGGTAGGTATAAACACCACCAAGGGCTTTCCCCTTTATCAGGAGATTAGCATAGAGTGATCAGAGGCCAAATGATATCGTACGACTCATTATAGACCATGTTTTCTAGAGCGACTCTGATGATTCAGATCACGATTGGCCACCAGTCTTCGATGTTGATGACGTCAGTAGCACATATGAGCATGAGGAGTGGTGGTCAGTGAAATGAATATCTCCTATATTTCTGATGGATATCCCTATAGGTGATGTAGGACCAACACCTAATAAGGGAGATGAGATAGAGGAGAGGGTTGAGGATGTACAATATAGGGCTATGGATATATTCACTTATGTTATAGATGATGAGTATGACTCAGATGTTGATCCTTACTATGAGAGTCAAGACAAGGGAGATGAGAATGAGGATGAGGAGGAGGATGAGGGGGAGTATGAGGAGGAGGAGCCACCCCTAAGTGATGGTGATGAGGTAGCACTTGAGGATTAGGATGAGCAGGGAGATTCCTCACACACTCATGTGACCAGATCAGGTGCAGTAGCCACAATAGTAATCAATACCCATGGTCATAGAGAGGCTAGCACATCCTCCATGCTCCCCAAAGAGGATGGGGTTGATATCCCTCAACCTGCTGGAGATATACGTGATGATATTTCTTTTATGTATTTACTTTAGTGTTTATGCTTTATATATATATATCATGATGATGTTTATTGATTGTGCATTATTTCTACATTGTAGGAGAGATGAGAGATTTGTGAGATTTCTCTCACCAAGAAATTGCAAAGATAGTACCTACATCCATCAACAAAGAGGAGATAAACACTAATTATGTGCCCCCACTGATCATGGAGGATGAGCCAGATTCGCTCAGACCATTCTTGAGGCTACAAATAGCATATGAGAGCATGAGGAGACAACTTTGTTGAGCTGAGACTATAGGACATTCATCCCAAACTCTAGTAGAGATGGAGAGACTAGATGTAGAGATATCACGGCTATGGGAAAAGAGGGATCAAATAGCAGAGGAGCATCATGTGGCTCTTGGGCAAGTACAGGGTCAATGGATCATGATCACGATCACACATGACCGTCTCTTGACATCTAGGTACCGGATCATGGGCACTAGAGCCCAAAGGTTCTAATTCCCATAGACCTTGGTGATGTATATTGTGATGACATGTACATAAAACTTTGGATATATATATATATATATATAAGCATTTGATATTTTGTAATATGTATTAATGTGTTTGAATGTTAAATGGAAATGTGATTAATTAAATAACTTGTAAAATTATTTAGTTAATGGCTACATGATTTAACAGGATTGATGTGATCTAATGTAAAACATATTTTAGTTTCACTTTAGATATAACATTGTTATTTTAAAGAGGGTATGTTAAATGAGATACACCTATAATTCATATAAGGATCAAACTTAACATAACATGAGAGTAAATAGTATGGAACCTAAAGTAATTATAAGAAATAACTTAAATAATTACATTATTGTTCAATACAAACAGATGATCATTTGTTAAGACTGAAGCAATGTGAAAGTATTTAGAATGTAACCAAATAACTTTAGACGACACTGCTTTATCATTCATACTATTCAAAGAGACTAGATGTAATACCATCATAGATGCATTACATTAATGGGTTCCTTAAGGGGTGTACCATCTAATTCTATTAAAATGTATGCACCAAACCCAAAATATTTGTCAACGATGTAAGGTCCTAACCAATTAGAACTAAATTTGTTGCATTCATTTGGGTTAGCATTGATGTTACACTGATTAGCAGATATAACAAAGTTACCCTTTTGAAATGATTGAGGGATAGCATTGAGGTTGTAATGATTATGTTTCCATTTGTAATAATCTTGAAGATGTTCAAGAGCGTTAATGCATTGTTCATTGAGCATCTCAAGTTGACATAATCATTGTTTCTTATAACGTGGTTCATCAACAAGTCCTTGAAGACCAATTCTTAGTGTAGGGATTTCTAATTCTAATGGTATTATTACTTCACTACCATAGACCAAATTATAAGGTGTGGTCCCTATGGAAGATTGAACACTTGTATGATAAGCCCAAAGTGCATAATGCAATTGTGTGTGCCATTCCCTATGATTTTTGTTAATAGTTTTCTTCAAAAAAAATTCAAGAACCTTGTTAGTTAATTCAACTTGACCATTAGATTACGGGTAATAAGGTGCCAAAAAATGATGTATATTAAAGGTCTCCGAAAATTTCTTCACTTCATTATTCTTAAATGATGTACCATTATTAGATATTAATGTAGAAGGAAATCCAAAGCAAGCAATAATGTGTTCTAGAATGAAATGACATATTACCTTAGTTATGGTAGATCAAAGAGGAATAGCCTCTACCCATTTTGTGAAATAATTAGTTGTGGTGATAATAAAGGTATGTCTAGTGGAAGAGGGAGGTGAAATTTTTCCTTTAATGTCGAATCCTCAAACCACAAAGGGTGATATTGAAAGTTGAATTTGAATTTCACTAGCAAGAGCATGATGCAAATTGCTATGTTCTTGACATTTATGACATTTTTTATCATAGTCAAAGCAATCACGCTCCATGTTGCACCAATAATACCCAACTCGTATAAGGTTTTGAAACGATGTTTTCCCTCCAAAATGACCACCACAAGCACCCTCATGGGCTTGGTGAAGTGCTAGAGGTATCTCAAATTTGTTTAAGCATCAAAGTAAGAGACCATTGAAGGACTGTTGATATAACACATCAGCAAGTATGACATATTTAGATGAAAGCTTTCATATATGAGCATAGAGGTTTTTAGTTGTTGGCTAGGGAAATGTACCACTTTTCAAATAGTTGAATATGGCATCATATCATTCACTTGAGTTTTCTTCATCTATTGTTGAAACCTAATCTTTATGGTAGGTAATCGAGGGTTTCATAATAAGGTGGATAGTGAATGTAAAATATTTTGAAGAATCTTGAGCGGAAATAAGAGAAGCAACACTGGCCATTGCATCCACAAGTCAATTATCTTTTCATGGGATGTTATCAATGGTAAATTTCTAAAACTTCCCTAACAAGTGTAGGATAAGATTTTTTTATTTGGATAATTTGTAATTTTTACCTTTGTATGTCCCATTGATTTTTTTAATTACTAATTGTGAGTCACCAAAGATCTTAATATCCTTGACACCCATGACTAAAGCAACATGTAACCCAACAATTAATGCCTCATATTTGGCTGTGTTATTTGTACATAGAAATTTAATCGATATGACAAGGGAATAGGTTTTCCTATAGGTGGGATTACTATAACCCCAACACCAGAGCCTGTTCTACACTTAGATCCATCAAAATAGAGTTCCCATATGTTAGTTGCAAGTGGTAACATACTATCATCAGAAAAAGAGTGATTGCTAGGTAAAGCAAGAGGAGAAGGAACTTCAGCCAAGTGGTTGGTCAAGGGTTGGCCTTTGATTTATTTTTGGGAAATAAACTTAAGGTCAAGCACAATCAACAAAATTACCCATTTAGCAAGACACCATGATAGGTTTGTTTTATTAAAGAGGTGTTTGAGAGGATCAAATTTTGTCATGAATTGTATTTTAGCATTTAGTAAATAATGTAGCAACTTACAAGTAGCGAATACAAGAGCCAAGCATTATTTTTTGATTGGTGTGTATTGGGTTACATAATTGATTAAGGTTCAACTTGTTGGATATTGCTGATATGTGGTTGTAATTGATGTCAACACTATTTGTATTAATGTATTTAAGGTTGTACATGATGAGTATATTGAGAAAATTGTAATAACATAAGTTGTAGGTTGTCTGTGATGCAGTGAAGTTCAGTATGGTGGCTATAAAAGTATATTGATGATAAGAGGTTGTGGATTAAACAATTTTTTGACAAGTGCGTCTAGTTTATTCACATGAACATTTGATTGAGTTATGAGTATCTGTGTTTTGATAGTTGTTTTGTTTCTTTAGTTGGTTTTCTTGAAAGAAGATAATGTGATTCTAGTAATTTGAGTTGTTGCAGATGCTTCTGTGGTGATTCATGATGTGTGTGGATGCTTCTAGATCAAGCTTTATATGTGTTGTTGGTCTGCATTGATCATTGTGCTCGTGATTGGTGATTTTATTTTGTGAGTTCATGTTTTTCATGATCATGACCGAAAGGGTGATTGAAGCATGCTGCAAATCTTCAAGGCATAATTTTTTAAGTTGTTTCATGTTTGAGACATGTTGTTTTGGGTCCTTACTATGTTTTGGATGACAATGTTTGGTGTGCATTGATAATTGTTTATTGATTTGGTCCGACAGTTTGTACACGTTTTATATTTTGTTGGGCCAACATGTAGTTTATACCATTTGAAGGTGTGTTGTGTTATGTATGCTCTGTGGTAAGTGTGAATAATGTTCTAATCTTTCAAAGGAAGAAGTAAACTATGAAGAAGAGTGAGAAGATGAAAGTATTTATGTGCTTAACCAGAACTGTAATTAGGCATTAGAATATGCTATTTTCTCAATTCAAAATCTTTCAGATGTATTCTGAATGTGACAGTAAGACAGCGAGTCTTCTTTTGGGTAGTAAACCTTTGTTGTATTTGAGCAGTGTGCTCTAGGCAGTGTGCCTAGATGCATGTTCATTCCCCATTTATATTCCTTTTATACTTTTAATAGGGTATAATCTTGTGGATTAATCTACACCAAGGTTTTTCCCCTAATAGGGTTTCCACGTAAAAATATTGGTGTTATATATGTTTTGATGTCGTGATGGTTTATGCTTTCATGTTTATTTATCAGATATGAGAATAATTTTAATTTGTGTAATTTTTGTGACAACTGATTCTCCCACCCCCTCTTAGTTGTTTTCCTTTGTGTTGCCAAAAATTGGTATTAGAGTAGGTTCCTCATAAGAAGTTTAATAGCTTGAGGTGATCATGGATGGTGACATATAAGAAGGATAGTCTGAGATTTGATGGACCTAATTATTCTTTTTCAAAGAATTGAATGGAGTGTAATATAAGATGCATTGGTGAACCCTACTAGACAATTACAAAGAACAGGTATATCATCCCACAGAATGGTCCTTGTACTGCTGGTGAGAATAAGGAAGTTGAGTACAATATCAAGGATAAGGAAGCGTTATTGAGTGCTCTAATTGATTTTGAAATGACAAATGTAATGAAGCTGAAGATTGCTTATGAGATTTGGAAAACTTTGGAAACTTTGTATGAAGGTGATACCCATGTGAAGATTTCTAAGTTGTAAAGCCTGAAAGGGAAATATGAAGTGTTGAGAATGGGTGAAGATGTAAACATCATTTCTTTTATGTAGAGATTAAATGAACTTGTGTGTAGTATCAGATGTGCTAGTGGAACATTGGAAGAATCAGAGATTGTTGCTAAAGTGCTCATATCCTTTCCTGTTGCATACAAACACAAAACTATTGTTATTGAGGAGATCCAGACTATGACAAATGTAATCAGAGACATGCTGATTGGTAAACTTACTACTTTTGAGTTAAGTGAGTTTGGTGAATCTCTTCCTAAGGTAGAATATGCATTCAAAGCTACTATCTCAAGAAAAGATAAGCATAGATATGATCCAAGAGAAATTTCTTCTAGAAAAATGTCCAAGTATGAGTAGGAAATGAGAGAGATTGAAGAAGAAGAGAGAAAACTAGATGAGCTTGAAGCACTTATTATTAAGAGGGAAACCATAGGAGAAGGTAAGTATAAAGGGAAATTACCTCTTAAATGTTTTTCTTTCAATAAGATAGGTCATTTTTCCTCTATGTGTCTGGAAAGAGTTCCTAAGCCAAGACCTAACAAGCCTAGATTCAAAAGAAAATATTATTATGCTACTAATGAAGGAGTGACAGATGATGAATATGATAAAGGGAATTTAAGTGAGGATGAATGGGTATTTAATGCTATCAAGGAAAATGATTTAGCACCTATTGAATCTGCTAGTTGCATAAATGCATTGAAAGCTCTAGCTGCCAAAGTTGAAGAAAATGATGAATGGGTGATTGACAGTGGATGCTCTCATCACATGAAAGGTGATAAAAGTATATTTGTGAGCTTAGAAAAGTATGATGGTGGTGTTGTAAGATTTGGTGATGACAAAGATGGTGTAATCCATGGTAGAGGATCCATTTCTCTTGATGGTAACCATAATACTAATGATGTTCTATATGTGGAAGGTTTTAAGCATAATCTCTTAAGTGTTGGACAGATGGTTGACAAGGGATACCATCTTCAATTCAAGAATGGAAAGTGTAGAATATTGGAGAGTTCCAGAAATGTGATTGCATATGGTACAAAAACAAAAGGTAATATCCTTCACCTAAATGTTGCTGGTAAAAGTTGTATGATCACTCAAGTTGATGAAAGTTTGTTGTGGAATAGGAGAATGTGTCATGTAAACTTTGATGATATTATCAAGATAAGTTCTACTTAGGTAGTGAGAGATCTTCCTAAGTTGATAATTCCTACTAATGCTATATGCAAGGAATGTTAGTTAGGGAAGCAAACTAGAGGTTCATTCCAATGAAAACAACATTGTTCAAATGAAGTGTTGGAGCTTGTGCATACTAACTTGTGTGGTCCTTCTAGAGTCAGAAGTTTACAAGGAGACAAGTATTTCATGTTACATATTGATGATTATTCTAGATTGATGTAGGTTACTTTCTTAAGGGAAAAATATGAAGCTCTAGAGAAATTTAAGATTTTTAAGACTATGTTTGAGGTAGAAACAAGTCTGAATATTAAATTTTTAAGATTAGATAGAGGTGTTGAATTCACTTCTAGTGAGATTAATTCTTTTTTCTGAAGAGCATGGGATAAAGAGACAATTATTTTTCCCTCAGACCCCTCAATAAAATGGATTTGGGGAAAGGTAGAACAAGAAAATTCAAGAAGCTACTAGGACTATGATGTTGGAAGGAAATTTTTCCACATATCTATTGGAGAGAAGCTATGGTTACTGCTATTTATACTCTCAATCAGGTACATATCAAAGGTGATACCGGTAAGACTCCTTATGAGCTATGGTATGATCATAAGCCTACTATTAGATACTTCAAAAACTTTGGGAGTGAATGCTATATCAAAAGAGATTAAGATATAGGAATGTTTGATGCTAGAAGTGATGAAGGAATATTTCTTGGTTATTCTACTAAATGTAAAGACTACCAGTGCTACAACAATAGATTAAGGAAAGTAATTGAAAGTGCTAATGTCAAGGTTGATGAAGACACAGTTAGGCCATTCAGAACCTACAGATATGATTAAGATGATTAGAATGATAGTTTAGATAAAGGAAAGAAAGTTCAGACTCCAAATCAAGTTCAGATCATTTTGATGAATCAGGAAAATGAAGAGGAAGGAACTAGTGAAAGTGCAGAAGTGAGATCACAAGAGCTTGAAGTTCAAGAACACCCTAAGACTCTAAGGTATGTAAGACTAAATCATTTAGAAGATCAAATCATAGGTGATAAGAACAAAGGTGTTCAAACTAGGAGAAGAATTATAGAAGAATACTATTTGATCTCAAAGATTGAGCCTAATAGTGTCAATGAAGCATGCAAAGATGAACATTGGGTGGAAGAAATGAAAGAATAACTACTACAAATTGAGAAGAATGATACATGGATTCTTGTTCCTAGACCTAAGGAAAAAAATGTCATTGGAACTAAATGGGTCTTTCAGAACAAACTGAATGAGCAAGGTGAAGTTGTTAGAAACAAAGCAAGACTTGTGTGTAAAGGATATTCTCAGATGGAAGGAATTGAATTTGAAGAAACTTTTGCTCCTATTGCTAGAATTGAAGCTATGAGACTATTTCTTGCTTATGTTTCTTATAAAAACTTCAAGGTTTATCAAATGGATGTCAACTCAGCATTTCTAAATGGTGAGTTGGAAGAACAAGTATATATTGTGTGACTTGTTGGATTTTAATTGACTGATTATGGAGATATGGTTTGTCAGTTGAAGAAAGCATTATATGGACTTAAGCAAGCCGCAAGAGCATGGTATGCCAAATTGGGCAAGTATTTATTGAAGTTTGGATTTAACAAAGGTACTGTTGATAGTAATTTGTATTTCAAGATTGATCATGATAAAGATTTGATTGTTGAAGTCTTTGTTGATGATATCATTTTTGGAGAAGATGATAGTTTGTACATGAAGTTTGTTGATGAGATGTAGAGTGAGTTTGAGATGTCTATGATTGGAGAAATGGAATTCTTTTTGGGATTGCAAATTACTCAGCTAGATAAAGGGATCTTTATATCTCAGTCCAAGTATGTGAAAGAATTTCTAAATAAGTTTGGTATGGAAGATTCAAAGCCTATTGGTACACCTATGGTAACCGGATCTAAGTTGACAAAAAATGATGATTCTCCTAAAACAAATCAGACTAGATATAGATCCTTGATTGGTGGATTTCTCTATTTGACTAAAGCTAGACTTGATATCATGAATGTTGTATGCATTATTGCAAGATTTCAAGATGATCCTATGGAATCTCATGTAACAACTATGAAGAGGATTTTTAGGTGCTTGAAGGGGACAGTTGATTTTGGCCTATGGTATCCTAAAGAAGATGACCTTACTTTGAGTTCTTTTACTGATGCTAATTGCATAGGAGATGTGAATGACAGAAAGAGTACTAGTGGTGTTGCATTTTTCTTGGGAAAGAAGTTTATTTCATGGTTAAGTAAGAAGTAGAATGTTATTTATTTATCTACTGTAGGGACATAATACATTGTTGTTGCTAACAATTGTACTCAAGTATTATGGATTAAGTAGATGTTGAAAGATATCAGAGTTGTGTATGATGAACCTATTGCTATATTCTATGATATTTCAAGAGAAATTAACATTTCTAAGAATTTGGTGCTGCATTCAAAAACCAAGCATATATCTATCAAGTTTCACTTTTTGAGAGAGAAGATGAGTGAAAAGGAAGTTAGATTGGAGTATGTGCCCACTAAGGAACAAATTGTAGATATCTTTACCAAGCTCTTGCCTAAGGATACTTTTGACTATCTTAGAGGGAAGTTAGGGGTGATTACCCCTACTAATTAGAATTAAGATGCATTGATTTTCATCAATCCATGTATTTCATAGTCATATCTTGTGATCTAGATTGATGTTGTGGCGGTTGCTACTCAAGGGGAGTAGTCATATGTTCATAAATGTGATTCATAGCTTGTGTGGAGAAAGATAATGTGTATCTTTGTCATTGATGTCAAAGGGGGAGAAGAGTCATGTGAAAAACTATGAAAAAGTTAAGGAGAAAAGAGTTAAAATCTAAGGGCGAGAAAGTGCTAAGAGAAAGTTGCGTTGATGGTGTTTTTCACATCATGTGTTGCCATCAATGCCAAAGGGGGAGATTCTTGGATATTGTTGATATGTGGTTTTCATCGATGTCAACACTATTGGCATTAATGTCTTTAAGGCTGCATATGCTAAGGATATTGAGAAAATTTTTAATAACATAAGTTGTAGGTTGTATGTGATGCAATGAAGTTCAGTGTGGTGGCTAGCTCAGTATATTGATGATAAGAGGTTGTGGATTAAAGGGTTTTTTGATTTTGACAAGTAAATCTAGTTTATCCACATGAATTTTTAGAGGTTCACATGAAGATTTTATTGAGTGATGACTATTTGTGTTCTTACAGTTGCTATGTTGCTTTAGTTGGTGTTCCTAAAAGAAGATAATTTGATTCTAGTAATTTGAGTTGTTTTGGATGCTTCTATGGTGATTCATGATGCTTTTTAATGTTTCTAGATCATGCTCTATCTGTTTTGTTGGTCTGCATTGATCGTTATGCTCACAATTGGTGATTTCTTTTGTGAGTTCATGTTTTTCATGATCATGGCTGATAGGGTGATTAAAGCATGTTGTGGGTCTTCGAGGAATAATTTTTTAAGGTGTTTCATGTTTTATACATGTTGTTTTGGGTCCTTACTATCTTTTGGCTGACATTGTTTGGTGCACATTGATATTTGTTTATTGATTTGGGTCAACATGTAGTTGATGTTATCCCTAGTTGCAGATATATATGATCGATTGTTTATACCATTTGAAGGTGTGGTGTGCGATGTATGCTCTATGGTAAGTGTGAATGATGTTCTAATCTTTCAAAGGTAGAAGTAAAGTGTGAAGAAGAGTGAGAAGATGCAAGTATTTATGTGCTTAACCAAAACTGTAATCAGTCATTAGAAGATGCTATTTTCTTAGCTCAAAATATTTTGGATGTAATCCAAATGTGACTATAAGATAGTGAGTCTTATTTTGGATAGTAAGCCTTTTTGTATTTGAGCAGTGTGCTCTAGGCAGTGTGCCTGAATGCATGTGAATTCCCCATTTATATTCCTTTTATACTTTTAATAGGGTATAATCTTGTGGATTAACCTCCACCATGGTTTTCCCCTAATCGGTTTTGAAAGTAAAAATCTTGGTGTTATGGGTGTTCTGATGTGGTGATGGTGTTGGAAACACAAGGGCAGACATCTGAGAGGGGGGCGAATCAGTTGTCACAAAAATTATACTTATTAAACTTATTCTTATATCTAATAAATAAATATAAAAGCATATACCATCACCACAACAAAATCACACATAACACAAATATTTTTTACGTGGAAACCCTGTTAGGGGAAAAACCACGATGGAGGTTAATCCACAAGATTATACTCTATTAAAAGTATAAGAGAATTATAAATGGAGAATGCACATGCATTTAGAGACACTACCTAGAGCTCACTGCTCAAATACAAAAGGCTTACTACCCAAAGGAAGAATCACTATTTTACAGAAAAATTTGGATCACATTTGAAAGATTTTGATCTAAGAAAATGACATCTACTAATGCCTGATTACAATTATGGTTAAGCACACAAACATCTGCTCACTCTTCTTCACACTTTACTTCTTCCTTTGAAAGATTAGAAAATTATTCTCACAAAACAATCACACACTTTGCACACCACTCATACACAATTCCTTCAACTGGTATAAACAATCAATCATATATATCCGCAACTAGGGATAACATCATCTACATGTTGTCTTTAACAAAATATAAAATGTGTACAAACTATCGGTCGAAATCAATAAACAATTATTAATCTGAATCAACCAATTTCAGCCACAACATAGTAAGGAACCAAAACAACATCCTCAAACATGAAAAAATCACCTTGTCAACCATGAACATGGAAAATATGAACTCATAGAAGAAAATCACCAATCACAAGCACAATGATCAATGTGGATGTACAACAGAGAGAGCATAATCGAGAAACTTCCACAAGCATCATGAATCACTATAGAAGCATCCACAACAACTCAAACTACTAGAATCACATCATCTTCTTTTAGGAACATCAACTGAAGCAACAAAACAACTTTTAGAACATAAATACTCATAACTCTATCAAATCTTCACGTGGATCTCATAAAATTTACATGGATAAGATACATGTAATAAAAAACAAACCCTTTAATCCACAACATTTTATCATCAACATACTGAGATAGACATCAATATGATGGCAATGCTGAACTTCACTTTATCACTAACAACCTGCAACTTATTTTATTACAATTTTCTCAATATCCTCGACATATACAACCTTAAAGACATTAATTCTAATAGTGTTGACTTCAATGACAACAACATATCAATAATATCCAACAATATCCCCCTTTACCATTGATGGCAACACATGATGTGGAAAACATCATCAATGCAACTTTCTCTTAACACTTTCTCCCCCTTAGATTGGGACTCTTTTCTCCTCAACTTTTCATAGTTTTTCACATGAATCTTCTCCCTCTTTGACATCAATGACAAAGATATGCATTATCTTTTTCCACACAAGCTCTGAACCACATTTTTTATCATCTAACTACTCCCCCTGAGTAGTAGCCATAACAACATCAATCCAGATAAGAAGATATGACTATGAAATGCATGGATTGATGCAAGTGAATGCATCTTAATTATAGTTAGGAGGGATAATCACCCCTAGCTTCCCTCTAAGATACTCAAAATTATCCTTAGGCAAGGTCATGGTAAAGATATCTATAATTTGTTCCTTAGTGGGAACATACTCCAATCTAACTTCCTTTTGACTCACCTTCTCTCTCAAAAAGTGAAACTTGATAGATATATGCTTTCTTTTTTAATGCAGCACTAGATTCTTAGAAATTTTAATTACACTTGAATTATCATAGAATATAACAATAGGTTCATCATGCATAACTCTGATATCTTTCAACATCTACTTCATCCACAATAATTGAGTACAATTCTTAGCATCAACAATGTTTTTTGCCTCTACAGTAGATAAAGAAATTTCATTTTGATTCTTACATAACCATGAAATTAGCTTCTTTCCCAAGAAAAATTCACCACCACTAGTACTCTTTCTATCATTCACATCTACTACAAAATCAACATCCATAAAAGCACTCAAAGTAAGGTCATCTTCTTTAGGATACCATAGGCCAAAATCAACTATTCCTTTCAAGTATCTAAAAGTCCTCTTCATAGTTGTCACATGAGATTCCATAGGATCAACTTGAAATCTTGCAACAATGCATACGACATTCATGATATCAAGTCTAGTTTGACTCAAATAGAGCAATCCACCAATCATGGATTTGTATCTAGTCTGATTTGTTTTAGGAGAATCATCATCTCGTGTCAACTTACATCTAGTCACCATAGGTGTACCAACTAGCATTGAATCTTCCATACCAAACTTCTTTAGAAATTCTTTCACATACTTGGACTGAGATATAAAGATCCCTTTATCTAGCTAAGTAATTTGCAATCCCAAAAAGAATTCCATTTTTCCAATCATAGACATCTCAAACTCACTCTGCATCTCATCAACAAACTTCATGGACCAACTATCATCTCCTCCAAAAATGATATCATCAACAAAGACTTCAACAATCAAATCTTTATCATGATCAATCTTGAAATACAAATTACTATCAACATTACCTTTATTAAATCCAAGCTTCAATAAATACTTGTCCAATATGGCATACCATGCCCTTAGATATTTCTTAATTCCATATAATTCTTTCTTCAATTGGAAAATCATATATCCCTAATCAATCAATTGAAATCCATCAGGTTGCTCAATATACACTTCTTCTTCTAGTTAACCATTTAGAAATGTTGACTTGACATCCATTTGATAAACTTTGAAGTTTTTGTAAGTGGCATAAGCAAGAAAGAGTCTCACAGCTTCAATCCTAGCAAAAGGCACAAAAGGTTCTCCAAAGTCAATTCCTTCCATCTGAGAATATCCTTTACACACCAGTCTTGCTTTATTTATAACAAATTCACCTTGCTCATTCATTTTTTTTAGAAAGACCCATTTAGTTCCAATTACATTTTTTCCCTTAGGTTTAGGAAAAAGAATCCATGTATCATTCTTCTCAATTTTTAGTCATTCTTCCTCCATTGCTTCCACCCAATGTTCATCTTTGCATGCTTAATTGACACTATTAGGTTCAGTCTTAGAGATCAAACAATATTCTTTTGCAATTCTTCTCCTAGTTTGAAATCCTTTCTTCTTATCACCTATAATCTAATCTTCTAAATTATTTAGTCTTACATACCTTGGAGTCTTAGTGTGTTCTTGAACTTCTAGCTCTTGTGATTTCACTTTTGCACTTTCACTAGTTCCTTCCTCTTGATTTTCCTAATTCACTAGAATGATCTAAACTTGACTTGAAGTTTGAACTTTCTTTCCTTTTATCTGAACTATCATTCTAATCATCTGAGTCATATCCATATGTTCTAGATGGTCTAACTGTGTCTTCATCGCCTTTGACATTAGCACTTTTAACTACTTTCCTCAATCTCTTATTGTAGCACCGGTAGGCTTTACTTTTAGTAGAATAACCAAAAAAGATTCCTTCATCACTTCTAGCATCAAAATTTCCTATATCTTCATCTCTTTTGATATAGCATTTACTCCCAAATATTTTGAAGTATATAATAGTAGGCTTATGACCATACCATAACTCATAATGAGTCTTACTAGTATGACCTTTGATATGTACTAGATTGAGAGTGTAAACATCAGTACTCATAGCTTCTCTCTAGTAGATATGAGGAACATTTCCTTCCAACATCATAGTCCTAGCAACTTCTTGAATTGTCGTGTTCTTCCTTTCCACAACTTCATTTTGTTGAGGGGTCCGCAGGGTAGATAATTGTCTCTTTATCCCATGCTCTTCACAAAAAGAATTAAACTCACCAGAAGTGAATTCACCACCTCTATCTAATCTCAGACATTTCATCTTCAAACCTATCTCTGTCTCAACCATAGCCTTGAAAATATTGAATTTCTCCAAATCCTTAGATTTTTCGCTTAAGAAAGTAACCCACATCATTCTAGAATAATCATCAATAATTAACATGAAATACATGTATCCTTGTAAACTTTTGGCTCTAGAAGGACATCACAAATTAGTATGCACAAGCTCCAACATGTCATTTGAACAATGTTGTTTGCTCCAAAATGAAACTCTAGTTTGCTTCCCTTACTAACATTCCTTGCATATGGTATTGGTAGGTTTTATCAACTTAGGAAGATCTCTCACTACTTGAGTAGAACTAATCTTGATAATATTATCAAAGTTTACATGACACATTCTCCTATGCCACAACCAACTTTCATCAACTTGAGCAATCAGACAACTTTTACTAGTAGCATTCAGGTGAAAGATATTATCTGTTATTTTTGTACCAAATGCAATCACATTTATGGAAATACCCAATATTCTACACTTCCCATCCTTGAATTGAAGATTGTATCCCTTGTCAACCATTTGTACAACACTTAAGAGATTATTCTTCAAACCTTCCACATATAGAACATCATTACTAGTATGCTTACCATCAAGAGAAATGGATCCTCTGCCATGCATTACACCAGCTTTGTATCACCAAATCTTATAACACCACCATCATACTTTTCCAAACTCACAAATTTTCTTTATCACCCATTCATCTTCTTCTTCAATTCTAGAAACCAGGGCTTTCTCCACATTTGTGCAACTAGCAAATTTAGTAGGTACTATATCATTTTCCTTAATAGCAATAAATACCCATTCATCCTCACTTACATTCCCTTTATTAGATTCATCATCTGTCACACCTTCATCAGCAGCATAATAACACTTTCTTTGGAATCTAAGCTTGTTAGGTCTTGGCTTAGGAACTCTTTCTAGAAACCTAAAGGAAAAGTGACCTATCTTATTGCAAGAAAAACATTTAATAGGCAATTTCCCTTTATACTTACCTTCTCCTTTGGCTTCCCTCTTGAAAATAAGTGCTTGAAGATCATCTAGTTTTCTTTCTTCTTCAATCTTTCTCATTTCATGCTCATACTTGGACACTTTTCTAGAAGAACTTTCTCTCAGATTATATCTCTACTTATCTTTTCTAGAGATAGTAGCTTTGAATGTAGATTCTATCTTAGGAAGAGAATCACCAATTTCACTTAACTCAAAATCCATAAGCTTACCAATCAACATGCCTCTAGTTACATTTGTCACAGTCTGTATCTCCTCAATAGAAGTAGCTTTGGCTTTGTATGTAGCAGGCAAGGATCTGAGCACTTTAGCAACAATCTATGATTCTTCTAATGTTCCACAAGCACATCTGATACTACACACAAGTGCATTCACTATTTGCATAAAAGAAGCAATATTTTCATCTTCACCCATTCTCAACATTTCATATTTCCCTTTTCAGGATTTGAAACTTAGCAATCTTCACATAGGCATCACCTTCACACAAACTTTCCAAATTTTTCTAGATCTCATAAGTAGTCTTTAGCTCCATTACATTTGTCATCTCAGAATCAATCAGAGCACTCAACAATGCTTCCTTAGCCCTGATATTATATTTGGCTTCCTTAATTTCACTTGTTGTAGAAGGACCATTTTGTGGGATGATATATCTATTCTTTGTAATTAGCTAGTAGGGTTCACCAATGCATCTTATATGACACTCCATTCAAGTCTTCCATAGAGAATAATTAGTTCCATCAAATCTCAAACTATCCTTCTTATATGTCACCATCTTGGATCACCTCAAGCTATTAAATTTCTTCCGAGGAACCTACTCTAATACCAATTTTTGGCAACACAAGCGTAGACAACTAAGAGGGGGGGTGAATCAGTTATCAAAGGAATTATACTTATTAAACTTATTCTCATATGTGATAAATAAATATGAAAGCATAAGCCATCACCACAACAAAATCACACATATAACCAATATTTTTTATGTGGAAACCCTGTTAGGGGAAAAACCACAGTGGAGGTTAATCCACAAGATCATACTCTGTTAAAAGTATAAAATAATTATAAATGGAGAATTTACATGCATTCAAGCACACTACCTAGATCTCACTGCTCAAATGAAAAAGTCTTACTACCCAAAGGAAGACTCACTGTCTTATAGAAACATTCGGATTACATCTGAAAGATTTTGAACTAAGAACATAGCATCTGTTAATGCTTGATTATAGTTCTGGTTAAGCACATAAACATCTTCTCACTTTACTTTTTCCTTCAAAAGATTAGAATGTTATTCACACATAGAACTTGCAAACTTCGCATACCACTCTCACACCATGCCTTCAAATGGTATAAAAAATGATCATATATATCTATAACTAGGGATAACATCATCTACATGTTGGCTTTAACAATATATAAAATGTGTACAAACTGTCGGCCCAAATCAATAAAAACTTATTAATGTGAATCAACCAATGTTGACCACAACATCTAGTAAGGACCCAAAACAAAATCCTCAAATACGAAACAATTTAAACAATTATGCCTTGAAGATCCACATCACCAATCACGAGCACAATGATCAATGCGGATGTACAACACAGATAGAGAATGATCTAGAAACATCCACAAGCATCATGAATCACCACAGAAGCATATACAACAACTCAAATTACTAGAATCACATCATCTTCTTTTAGGAACATCAACTAAAGCAACAAAACAACTATTAAAACATGGATACACATAACTCAATAAAATCGTCATGTGGATCTCTAAAAATTTACATGGATAAAGTAGATTTACTCAACAACAAACCCTTTAATCCACAACTTCTTATCATCAATATATTGAGCTAGACAATAATATGATGGCAATACTTAACTTCCCTTCATCATTGACAACCTGCAACTTATTTTATTTAAATTTTCTCAATATGCTCGACATATAAAGCCTTAAAGAAATTAATTCCAATACTGTTGACATCAATGAAAACTACATATCAAAAATATCCAACAAATGGTTTATGCTTTCATGTTTATTTATCAAATATGAGAATAAGTTTAATTTGTATAATTTTTGTGACAAATAATTCACCCCCTTCTTAGTTTTCTACCCTTATGTTGTCATCACAACTAATGTAATAAATAGGATTTTCTTTTCCATGATCATCTTGTTGAGCCAACAATTCTATGAGAGCATGGGCTGATGTAGCTATGTAAAGGATAAATTGTTTGTTTGGCATAACAGGTTGTAAAACGGGTGGAGTTGCAAGGTATTCCTTCAAACTCTCAAAGGCATGTTTACAATCCTCATTCCAATTAAAATGTCTATTTTTCTTGAGGAGATGTGTGAAAGGTAAAGTTTGAATAGCTAAGGAAGCAAAAAAATGAAGGATAGCTTGAATTATTCCTTGTAATGTGCACAATTCAAAAATGTTTCAAGGCAGTGGCATGTTGATTATAGCATAAATTTTCTTTGTGTCCACCTCAATGCCTCCATGAGATATGATGAACCATAATATTTTACCACTATCCACTCCAAAGACACTTTTTTGGATTGATTCTCATGTTATATTTACACATGTGTTCAAAGATTTGTCGAAGGACATTCACATTGTCTTGTCTTGTTAAGGATTTGGAAAGAATGTCATCAACATAATCTTCCAAGATTTTATGTATATAATCATGGAATATCAATTTCATTTCTCTTTGATAATTGGCACCTACATTCTTTAATTCCAAAGGCATAATAACTAAACAAAACATTCCCCAAACAATTGTGAATGTTGTCTTGTATTGATCTTGTGGATTTATGAACATTTGATTACAAACAAAAAATATATCCATGAAGGACAACAAAGCATGTCCAACAGTTGAATCCATGATCATGTCTATATTAGGAAGAGGAAAATCATCTTTTAAGGAAGCTTTATCCAAGTCACAAAATTTTGTGCATATCCTAATACTATTATTAGGTTTAGCAATTGTGACAATATTTGAGATCCAAGGAGAATAATCAATAGGTCAAAGTAAACCTATGTCAAGGATTTTTTCAAGTTCTCCTTTTACATGCAAGGCTATCTTAGGATTCATTTTGTGTATCTATTGTCGAATAGGCTTAGCATTTTTATCAAGAACAATGTTATGCATGACTATGTTTGGGTCTATTCCTAGGACATCAAAATATTTCCAAGCAATTTTTTTAGGAAAATCATGAAGAAAAGTTGTAGTGTCTTCATGTTATTCATCATCAAGGAACTTTCCAATCTTGATAACATTTTCTTTATCATCAATGTCCATTGGTACATCAATTGTATCTCCAAAGGGGAGTGCATTAGACTTAAAAATTCCATAATCATATGGTTCTTGATTAATATCACTATCCTTTTGCTTGGTGCTTATCATTGCACAGGTAACTTTTATCATGAGAGAAGAGGGTCTAGCAAAAGCTCCTAATAGTTGTTTCAAGGCTTCATCACTTTCAACATGCTCCTAGGATGGTGGTGAATCCATATCAACAAATTCAAGATGATTTAATGTAAGATTAATTCCTTGTTTACATGAGATGGTCTTGATGTTGAGCAACGGGCATTGAGTTGATTTTGTTATGTTAGAAAAAGAATATCCCAAACTAGTCTTTGTCTCTTGTGTATTAGGTTCAATGGGGACACAAATTCCTTATTGATTCTTTCCACATCCTTTACCATTATATCCCAATTATTTTACAAGTTCATAACTCGAACTGTAAATTCATTCCATTTCCATTGGATTGGGTAGGCGTTGATAATCTATCTCATCAAAATTTGTTATGTAAGTAGCATTTTCCACCAAAGTAGATGAGGTAGATGTTGGGGAGAATTTATCCAAATTTAGAGTTGTCATAACTATTGATTGCTCTTGTTTTTTATCTTCTTTTCGTGTGATTATGTATTCATCTACAAATGAAGGTGTGAACTCTAAGGCACCCCAATCACCACCTAATAACCTAGAGACTGAGTTTGAATCTTGTTTATTTTCCTCAAGAGGTTCTATGTGGGATGTTGGAATTAAAGCATTTAGAGGACTCATTCCTTTTTCAAGTTGTAAGCAACTTTTAAGCTTAGGGTCTATTGCAACTTGATAAATTTTGGTGTTATAGACATATTTCATGACTCAATGGAGGGTTGAAGGTATCACATGCATCTCATGAATCCATGCCCTTCCCAAAATAATATTGTATGCAAGATCATAGGGCATGACATGAATAGGAGTTTGCAAGGCGACTACCCTGACTGTGATAGGTAAAGTGATTATACCAAGTGGTTGCTTTGTAGTATTGTCAAATCCCATAATAGATAAATAATTAAGTTTGATTTGCAATTTATCTACATGTAACCTATCGAGGAGTTTGGCACTGCACACATTAAGGGAAGAACCATTATCAATAAGGGTTCATTTGATGCCCATTGTATTATATTGAGAAATTATCATAAAGGCTTCCTTTTGCTTCCTTAATTCTAACAAAGGGAGCTCATGTTCATGAAAGGTAATGTCTAGATTCATTGTATTCATTCCTTTCATAAGATTTTCCACTTCAATTGTTTCTATACCAAGAGGAATCACTATTTGTTGTAATGTAGTTTGGAACAAAGAATGATAGCTTGAGGAATTTTGAAGAAGATACCAAAGGGATAATTTGGTGAGAGTGCTCTTAAGTTGTTCAATAAGATCATACTATCATAATCAAGGAGCACTAGGCAATGTGGTATTGGGAAAAGGTAAGGAGGTAGGGGTTTGTTGTGGTGGTTGTGGATTATTTCAAGTATAGTGTGTGTGGGCAACAACATCGTGTATAGGGCGGTAAAGGGTAAACTCAGGTTTAGGTGGGGTTGGAGGTTGATGTGAAGGTGGGTAAAGAACAAGTTGAGGTTGAATGACATTGAAATATTATGTTTTAGGTGGCTCACAACAAACTTTAGTGGATGGATTTGGTGAAATGAAGTCCTTAAGGCCTTCATCTAACATATCAAATTCATCACTACTAAAAGGTTTGGGAAATGAGTGGTCATTAATAGGTTTAGGTTTTTCATCACAAGCCTTAGTGGATGAACTTAGTGAGAAGAAACCTTGTAAGGCTTCATCTAAACTATCCAAGTCATTACTACTAAGAGGTTTGGATGATATCATTAGCCTAAAGTGTATCATTGTTTTGAGTGGTTCATTGGTTTGTTTAATGTTTTTGTTTGTGTTTTCTAATGAATTTGATTGAAATGAACTAGGAACTAATGTTGAAAATGAACTATGTAAAAATATAATTCTATGCATAAATTCCATTAAAGGAAAATAATTCTAGTGCTAATAAGAGAAAATAACTAGACAGAAATAGAAAAGTAACTATAGCAAATAGAAAGTGGAGAAGAGGAAATAGAATTCTAAAAATAGTAATGCAAAAAATGTATCTAGACTGATTCACCCAAGGTGGGGAATGAGTCCCAGGAAAGGTATTTTAAATATTTTTCTAATTTTTTTTTACCTTTTTCTATGTGTTCATATTTGTACAATGTAGGGAAGTAATGGAAATGTAGAATTTTGTGATGATTTGATGAAATGAAATGCAATAATGACCTCTAAATGATAGTTTCACTAATGTAATTGTGGTAAGCCCTAGGATGCAAAAACAAAGCCTATGCAATGAGTCCTAGGATGTAAATGCAGATGTAAATCAGAAAGATTATGTTCAATATGCAGGTTCACCAAAATGAAAACAAAGATTTTGGTTACCTACTGTTATATGCTCCTTCTAGAGTTTTTCACCAAAAAGGAGATAAGATTGGGGAAAAAATGCATTGTTTACACTCAAAGAGGGATATGATATAGATGCAATATGCCTAAATGAAATAAACTAAATGTAAAGAACAAAAAATTACTATTCATGATGTATGCAAAACTAAGAAAAATGAAGTGTTTGAAAACATAATGTTGTTTGCAAAAGACCTAAAAAGATGAATAAATATTCAAATAGAACCAAATAGAAAGCTGTAATACAAAATGTGTGTACCTCTAAGCCTGATGGAGACTAGAAAATATGCTAAAAAGGTGGAAATGTTAACTTTTTGACTGACTGGGACTCATTCACCACCCTGGGTGAATCAGTCCCAGATTAGGGTTTCTGCCCAAAATCTTGTTTCTGCTAAATGGATACTAGAATTTGTATTCATATTTGATAGGAACCTCTAGTGGGACTCATTCACCATCCATGGAAAATCATTCCTTTTTCTATTTTCTAGAAATTCAAGTTTCAGATCTACACTTTCTCACCTGTACAACCCTTCTTGACAAAAAAATGGATCTGAATCTTCGAAAAACACCTACAAAATATCTTTAAATTTATTTTCTAATGGGTTGTTTACCTTTTTCAAACCATTAACTTGGTAGTTAAACCTTGAATGGATAAAATCTACATAAAATATTTGCCCTAAATGTGTCTAAGACTAGGAAAATCTAAAGTAAGACAAAACCATGTTCTAATGTGCTAGAATAAGATAAGAAAGTGGGATTTGAATGATGCAAGACTTCCATTCAAGGAACCCTACAACATTTCAAATGAATGTAAATGAAATGAAAACCTTAAATCTAAAGATAGAGAGAAAATGGAAGATGGAATGACTTTGAAAACAAGTCAGAAGGTGTGATTTGATGGCTAGTTGCATCTCCTCAACCTACATTTCTCCATGCCTCTCCATAGGCGTCCATGATCAACTCTTTGCAATGTTAGATCTTGAATGGCAAGTGAGCTTGAAGACTTGCAAAAACTCTATCGTGATGTCCAAAAGCTTCAACTTTGCTATAGAAATGTTATTGAACCCTCTTGTGAAAGATATTTTTCTCTTGATTCTTGCTTTTTTTTTGTAAAAATGACTAGGAGATGTGAAAAATGACCTAAAAACACATATTTATATGCAACAATACCTAATTGCTCATTATTAAGACCTAAGAGGCCAACATCCACTAAAAATTTGAATTAAGTTGGTGAGTTTCCCACTTGAAATTGAAAATTTCCACAAAATGTACTCATTCACCACCCTTGGAAAATGGATCCCACCAGAGGGGACTCATTCACCCAAAGTGGCAAATGGGTCCCACATGACATTTTCAGAGGTGGGTTTTTGAGATATGACTATTTTAAGCATTATTTGTTGGGATTTATATTATTTTTGAGTAAAATGGGCCTCTAGATAAAAAATAATGAACATCAGGGGGCCTATAAATGTATTTTTTAAGAGGTGATTGGTGCAAGGGTGTCTAAAATAGGACTAAGTTAGGTCATAGTTTTCACTTTCTACAAAGGAGTACAATTTTCGTATCCACAAACATAATAGTGTTTTTGTAGGTCTTCAACCTTCTTTCATTCAAGATCTAGCATTTTCAAGAATTGATGATGCTTTCCTATGGTGAATCATGATGAATTCTAGGTTGAGGAGATGCAACTAGCCATTGAGACAAGCCTAGTGACTTGTTTCCTAAGTGATTCCATCCTCCATTATCACTCTACTTTCTGCCTAAAAAAAGGTACATGCATTATTATGACTTATTAGGATGATTAGACTTCTCCCAAAGTGATTCATCATCTCTATGTTTCATTCATGCATCTTATTCTAGCACATTAGAATAGGGTTTAATTGCATTTTAGATCTCCAAATCTTAGATGCACTTATTATTATGGATTATGATCGCTTTTTCTTTCAAGACCTATCATTTCTAT
Source organism: Sequoia sempervirens (assembly GCA_007258455.2). Taxonomy (NCBI): domain Eukaryota; kingdom Viridiplantae; phylum Streptophyta; class Pinopsida; order Cupressales; family Cupressaceae; genus Sequoia; species Sequoia sempervirens. The sequence continues at coordinate 510,581,743 of VDFB02193867.1, read as the reverse complement.
CAATGTTTAATTACCAAACTAGGGGTTTGACCGAGGAAAATCCCCCCAAAAGAAAATCAATGCAATATTTTATGTTCTAGGATTTGTAATAGGTTCAAATCTAGAAACGAAGTCAGGAAGGAGGAGCAGAGATAGAAAAATAGATCGAGACCTTAACTTTACAAAAGTAGAATGAGACTGATACAACACTTTTGGCTTATGATTCCTGGTATAACAAATTTTCTAGGTTTCAAAGGATTTAGACTTGTTACTACTAGATTCTAGTTTTTTCCCTAAAACCCTAATCTGGGACTAAATCTCCCAACCTTGAGTATGAGTCCCAGTGAACATTGAAGTTAGTATTTTAAATATTTTAGGCCTTATTCTGAGCACATTCAGATTCCTAAGTGCACCTCTATACTTTCTCAAATTGTTGTTCTTATTTGACTTCATTTCTAGGTCGTTTATTCAAGTCTTGCATATCATTTACATTTTTTTCTTTCTAATCCCTAGCTTGGTGGTGAAACCCTCTTTAGTCTTAAATCACACCCTAGGACACCTTATTGCATATCTCTTTCCTTCATTCCATCCTTGGATTGAGATCTCTAGGGTTTCCTTTAGTGAAACTTATAGAAAATTGGTTATCCTATCACCCAAAAGATTAGAGAACCACATTTTCTAGGTTTCATTTTTGTGAACCACCCTTTTTTTTATTTGGAGTGCATCAATTCTAGATCAAGATTTCATTAACTTTAGATTAGGTCTTGCATTAGCTAATTTTCATCTAGGGTTTCAAAATATTGTATTAGTGAAAGTGCATATAAGCTGCATTTTTTGTATCTTGCATCGTTAAATTTCATTTGAAAACTATAATTGCACTTATTTTAGACATCATACAAACCAAAAAACATAACATTCACTGAAATTTGAAATTTGTGCAAAAACCCTAATCTAGGACTTATACACCCCTCTAGGTGATTTAGTCCTAGTAAAGGTGGTTTT
>VDFB02193867.1:510563619-510580662 GCA_007258455.2 Sequoia sempervirens | reverse complement strand
ATGTGTACATAGACTAGAGAGGAGTGGATGCACTAGTAGATGGCATCTCCTAGGCAGGGACTAATATTTCAAGAAATATAGGCATAATGGGCTGAGGTGGAAACTTCTCGGCATCTATCAGATTGTTCTATATGTTGACAGTGACGTATGCATTTGATAGAGTGGTTCTGCCAAGAGACTGTATCATCGTCAAGATGTTGGAATTTACTGATTTCAAGTAGAAGATGAATGCCAATTTAGTTAGAAGGTGAATAGCAGCCTGGATTCTCTGCCAAGTTATGTGAAACCGATTGTTGAAGTTAGTCATGGCTTCATATGGGGCCCGCTTTATGATTTCCAGTTAATGATATATTGAAAACCTATCTCCATCATTCAAGAATATTTTGTACAAAGGATCTTCAGGTTGGTCCCATGTACCGATAGTGTTAGCTTGCAAAGTGTGGTACCAATCTAGCACCTTACCCTAAAAGAGGCTGCGAGCAACCTTAGCACTATATTTTGGCTAGTGACTCTGTGTACTAAACACACGTCTGCCACATCTTACAGATGTTTAGATGGTGTTTTTGAGCCATCCCTAGTGAATTTTGGTATAGATTTTCAAGAAGAGGCTAGGATAGGGGCCCATATAGTGAGTGCTACTAGTGCTACCAGGGGACTTCCGACATCCCACACCATATGGGTTCCAATTTGTACTATTCCTATGACGGAACTAACAAACCAGGGTTATTCACTAATTGAGATCTAGTAACAGGCTGATGGATCATACATCCACTTTAGATTTAGGTATATTTATGCAGTCCCACCAAGTGTGCCAAAAAAAGAAACTGTTGATGCCAAAATTTGACAAGGTAATAGCCTTATGGGAAACTCAGTTAATGGGGGGACCAATTGTGCTAAACTAAGTGACCTTTGGGTTCTTAAAGAAGCTAGCCTATTCTATATTTGGGTTTTTGGGATGGGAAAAGGAAGGAGATATAAAAAATAAGGATCTAACTAAGGTGATCCACCAAGATGTAGATGTAGGCATAATAAATCTATCTTTTGGATGTGATTTAAGGGACCATTCAACAATCTGCTAAGTCCTAGAATAATAGAAATCAAAGATGAAAACTTGAATAATTTATCCAATAACATAAAATAACTCCCATACACATTCACTGAAAAGAAGATTCAAAGACATGGTCTAAATCAACAAATTTATATTGAAATCATAGAAGTTGTACGAATAAACAACTCAGTACAGTAATGGCATAGTATAATGTTTTGTCAAATAGCTTAAGAAAAAGAAAGGATGAACAATGGAATAGTTTGTGATTCTTAAGCAATAATCTAAAATAATATAAAAAGGCTTGGTGTCTTTCACAAATTTTTCTATATCTTCTAAACTCATTTTCAGAAGGAAGTAGTATATATAGATAAAAAATTCCACCACCTAGTGGGCCAATAACAAAAAAGATTCCTTCATCATGAGTGATGATGCTCAAAGCAATGATTTCCTAAGGTTGTTGCAACAAAAAAGGTTCAAGCCATAGAACGTAGTCATCCTTGAGCCCGATGCATCTCCTGCAAATGATGGTGGTGGTCCTAGTAGAACCTCATGTGGACATGTGTCACGTCATCATGAAGGTAGTTAGGAAACATGGTAATATGGTGGGGCACACCACTCACTCTTTCATTCCTCTCAATGAAATCCCTCAAAGGAAGACACGTGGAGAAGTCCATGCTACCAAAGCTGATTATGGGGTCAACCAAAAAGTGTATGCTAATCGATGTTATGTAGCATGTGGATGGGGCCCAATTGAAAAGTGAAGGGGAGTAGTCTTCAAATGATGATGGTGTTGACACCAGAAGAAGAGTGAAGGAAGAAATCCCTACGGAGAGTTCCTAGTAGATGCATGGGGAAAATGGAAGAAGCTCATCAAAAAGAGGCCCAAGGATATTCAAATACATAAGGTGTGGGCCGGACCTAGCAAAACATAAACAACCCAGAGGGAGCTAGAGAAATTTTATATTCATAGCATGTAAGTTGAAGAAGCCACCATATGGTTTGATGCAAGCTCCCAAAGCTTGGTATGGAATATTGGACAAGTACTTGATAGAACATGGATTCAATAAGGGCTCCATAGATAGTAATCTTTACTTTAAAATTGAGGAAGAAAAAATCTTGATAGTGGTTATATATGTGGATAATATTATCTTTGGAAAAAATGAGGCTATATGCAAGAAATTTGCTAAAAAAATGTAGAAAGAATTTAAGATGTTAATGTTTGAGGAGATGAATTTCTTTCTTGGGCTACAGATCAACCAAACAAATAAAGGGATTTTCATTTCACGGTATAAGTATGTCAAAGAGATGTTGAAGAAGTTTGGAATGGATGACTCCAAACTGCTATGTACTCCTTTGGTGATTGGTTGTAAATTAAGAAAAGATGATGATTCGCCTAAGGCTGATCAGAGAAAGTATAGATCTATGATTGGAATGCTATATTTAACTGCTACTAGATAAGATATCATGCATGTAGTTTTTCTTGTGGCTAGACTTCAAGATCCTAAAGAAACACATGTTGTAGCATTGAAGACAATATTTAAATATTTAACAGGCACACTGGATTATGGGTTGTGGTATCCTAAGGATAATTATTTCACATTAAATTCTTATATATATATAGATCGGGTTGGTTGTGTTGATAACAGGAAAAGTACAAGTGTTGGTCATTATTTCTTGGATGTAGATTGGTGTTATGGCTGAGAAAGAAATAGGATTTTGTTTCTTTATCCATAGTAGAGGATAAGTATATTATAGCAGCATCATGTTGTACATAGTGATGAGGGAGGGAGAATCTCCCTTTCAAATATGATCACAAAACCTCACAAACACAAGAAAAAACTACAAATACATAGTAGGAATAGAATTTGGAAGATAAAATCTGCAACTTATATTATCTTCAAACATGCAAAATATTACAAATATTCGAAGCTCATGGGCTCCTCTACAATCTTACATGAGATACCTACAACAAACTTATCTTCAAAAACCTCGTTCAAATCACAACAACATCTGGGTATGCTAACCTTCCTTCTTTAAGGCCCCTCACTTTAGATCTTCTCCAGTCTCCCCCCCATCTTCCCCCTTGAGCCACCCCTATCTTTGAGGGTTTTCTTCACATACTAACTTCACCAGCAAACTTCCTTGCCTTGAGCCACACACCCCTATCTTGCTAATCATTAAGACATCTTTTCCAGATATTACCATATCATGCATCAAGCCACCCAACATTTAATTTTGTTACAAGGTATTTTGGACTTCATTCTCTTCCCACCAAACCCTAAGATAAAATATGCATTTAATGCTCTCTTCTAATCCTTCAATCTGATTTTGATCTCGATCACCTCTCAATCTATTTCACCACCTTGAAGATCAAATCCTCATTTACATTGGTCACTAGTGCGGTTGGACCAATTAATTTCTTCCTCTATGTCTATTTGTAGTCCCAAACCCTCATTCACGCCATCATAGCCATTTCAAATTTTTTCCTTTGAATTATGGCCATCCATCTTCTCTTTTGTGCCATGAGCCACAGGCTCTCTATTCATCTCGACATCTTTAAAACACAACTGTTAGATTATATATCCTTCAACTTAGCACTATTGACCACCTTTAGTTTAACACCCATCATTATGACAAAGGAATTGACAACCTTCTCCTAGTGACATCACCCTTTCTCCCTGACAAATATTTACATAAGCCTTTACTACCCATGGGCCCACCATTCTAGCTCACTACCTAGCAATTAATAACAAGGATGTGAATTGCACGATTACCCAAACGATAATCACCATCTGCTTTTACATGTCATCATCTGTCCTTGTCCACCTATTGGATCCCAAAGACCAAAACCTTAGAACCTCTTGTCAGAGGTTTTAAAGTTTTGAAAACCTATGACACACTGACAACAAAGAGATCACCAAGTCAGAAGGTTTCAAAACTCCAAAACCCTACAACAATAAATGGACAACTAAATCGAAAGGTTTAAGAACTTTAGAACTCCACAACATGAGTTATGAAAACTTGGAATCCTACGACTCATAACCTTTGCCCTATTTCAAAATAAACACACTACTATCTTTTGGTTGATGCAATATTTCTCTTAGACCTTGGATGATCTTGCATTAGACACCCAGGATAAGGAATAAATGTTTCATAAAAATTTGTGGATCTGATGCTTATTCAGAATCCATATTGCAACCTTGTTCACCCACACCTTCTTTCTCAATTGACCCTATAACTTAATGTCTCTACCATATTTCATCATTCCTCTCTTTCTTCCTCTTTTCACATAATTCATCTCCCACTAATATTCATTATAAAATTATGAAAAGCCATAATCATCAATTTATTCTTCATCAAAAGAATAATATGATTCATACATTACCTTCTTCTTTGTTACTCCTACAACAACTTGGGAGTCATTACTTTTCTTAGCACTCAACCTCCTAGATGTGGAATTAACTCCACCAAAACTTGACCACCTTCTCCAAATGCATCTCTCATTCACCTCTAATCTTGTGGGCTTTGGCCCACCATAGTCCATCCACATCCACCTATTTGCATCTGCACTTAACCCTACAATGCCATGCAAATCTTTCTTTGCATACCAATCATTTTGAACCATCTCATATGCATTCACTACCTTATCAACATTATGCATTACCTCCTTCATTGGTAATGCTACATCCACTTTTTCATCTTCACCCTTGGGTATGATGCTATAATCCTCTCTCTTTATTCCTTCAGATAGACATATCTCCATTGCAAACTTCTTTCTTTTCCTTCCTTATCCTCTTATATGATAATTTATTCTTCAATGCTACAAAATTGACATCCTATTGCAACCTCTCTGTTTCCTGCAAAACACAACACTACAAAAAGGATTGTAAAAATCATGAGCCTCTACAAATTTCTTCTACTTGATCAACTTTTCACCTTCAACATCTAAATAAATTTGGATTATCCTCATCTCTTCTCTCCACAACCTTTCATCTTTGTCTTCCTTAATCCCATCATCAAACTTGGGACCATTTATGTTCACTATTTCAGCTTGTGAACACCCTTCTTCCATTTCACACAAATCACTCCACTGACATGCCATTGCTACAACCTGTGGCCTAGCATCTTCTCCTCTTGTGTGGGCTGCCCCCACATTTTCCTCCTCCCATGCCCCTTCAATCAAAGGGCTACAAATATTTTTCAATCCTTGCAACCTTAGTTACAATCTATTCTCTTTCTTCATTCTTCATATCTGCCAATAGGGGTAAACCCACAAAAGTGGTTTACAATTCTAGTGAGGAAGGAAAAGTTGCAAAAAATTACCCCATGCAATAAATTTTGGTTCAAGGGAACAATGAACCCCCCTTTGAGTAAACCCATTAAATGTTGGGTCCTACATTTCCCAAAAAAAAAGCAAAGAAAATGGTTGTGGAAAGGGGTTAACTCGAACCTGGTTCAAGCAAACCCCTAGGGGTTTGCTCAAAACCCCTTGGTTTGCTTGAACCCCCCTTTTCCCCCTTCTCCCCCTCTAGCGCCAAAAAACTTTAGAATTTTTCCATTCAAAGCTCGGGTTGAGGATAAAAATGGAGGAGACTTCACAAACTCAACTGGATGATGGTTGTCCTTGGAATGAGCTATCCAACAAATATAATTTTAATATGTTTTAGTTTTATTATGTATTGTTTTTAGTTTTATTAAACATAGGTTTTTCACCAAAAATCAAGCTCTCTATTGCGAACATGTGGAAAATTAGTAGATTATAAAAAAAAAATTAAAAAAATATGAGTGCACTAGATATTGAAGTCCTTGATCCAACAAAAAAAAAGAATTTCAATACATACAAAAAAATCTACGTTGTATACAGTTTGTCTATGTTTAAATTGTAATTGTTTTGATTTTGAAACTTGATTAAGGAGAAAATATTCAATAAAACACTATGAAACCAATTGGAAGGACTAAATATCATAGTTGCAAATCTAAATTCAAAAAAAAAAGAATTTTATCTTAGAAAAAAAATTATGTTGTATACGGTGAGCGTCACTCCTTAAAAATGGTGTTTACCGAAAAAACAAGTTTTTGAAAGAGATGGAAAAAGAAGTGCAATATGATTACAATTTTTTTTGAAAAAACTATATTTAGAATCTACAAACAAAATGTCACAAATCACTAGTTTGCATCATCTTCAAATTCCTCACGGTTTAGCCACTATAAGTGCTCGAAAGTGAAGATTTAGTTAGAAAAAAATATTTTTGTGTCTAGTTTGGACAAAAATTGTAAACCCGTATTGTGGGATCACCCAATAGATATCCTTCAATTTCAAGTTTTGGTTCCTCAACCTGTTCATACACATACTCTTCGTCAGTGTCATATACAAGACACTCTAGTGTAGCCTCTTTCCTTTCTTCAATTAGAACATCATTAGAAGGATAAACATTACCTTCATCTCTTGACTTCTTTTGTTTCCATCCTCTTATCGTGAGCCCCAATTCATCTAATTGTTGTTGCAACTCCAATTATTTTTCTCAAAATCTCTTTCTAATTTCCTTTATTCTAGGAGTCCATGGAACCAATCTAATGAAAAAAGTCTTCTTTCCCTTTCTCTTTTCCATTTTTTAGGCCTCTCTCAGCCGTAACAACACAAATCTTTAACCCTCAGGTTTCACAAATATAAATTGCCTCCTATTTAGCGATCTATTTACAAAACCCTCTTTCAATATTCACCAATCTTATTGTAAACTGCCTCCAGTTCAATGATCTATTTAAAAATCTTCAACTCCTTTAGGTGTTATCCACACACTCTCAATGCTCTAATAAAGCTTTAAATTTTGCATATGTGAAATGCCTCACATTCATCGATCTAGTCACAACTACAAGAAATATCTCACTTGCACAACCATCCTCTACCCAACAAAGACTCTAGAAGATTTTTTCCTCTACCCACCTCCTCTTTCAATGGAGGAACTCTACACCTTCTACCCAACTTTATCTCTACTGGAGGATAGTAGTTACAAACCCTCTTTCATTCCTACAACAAACATGCTTTCCACAACTTCTTTTAGCTCTTCACCCATAGGTCTTTTGGCTTAAACCCACACTCACAGGTCCTACTACAACTACCTCATGTTTGATGCTCTATTATAGACTCAGGACAACCAACTCTAATACCACTGATGAGGGAGGGAGACTCTCCCTTTCAAATCTAATCACAAAACCTCACAAACACAATTTAGTAAAAGACTACAAATACATAACTTAGGAACAAAATTTGGAAGATAAAATCTGCAACTTATATTATCTTCTAACATGCAAAAGATTACAAATATTCAAAGCTCACGGAATCCTCCACAATGTTATATGTGACACCTGCAACAAACTTGTCTTCAACAACCTTGTGTTAATCCTAAAAGCATCTGGGTATGCTAACCTTCCTTCTCCAAGCCCCCACCATTTATATATTCTCCAATCTTCTCTCCATCTTCCCCCTCGAGCCACCCCTATCTCCTATGGTTTTCTTCAGATTCTAACTTCACCAACAAGCTTCCTTGTCTTGATCCACACACCCCTATCTTGATCATCATTAAGATATGTTTTCTTGATATTACCATATCTTGCATTGAGTTGCCAAACATTCAATTCTATTATAGAGTGTTTTCCTTCATTCTCTTCCTGCCAAACCCTAAGATCAAATATGAATTTAATTCTCTCTTCTAATCCTTCAATCTAATTTTGATCGCAATCACCTCTTAATCTATTTCATTGCCTTGAAGATCAAATCCTCATTTACATTGGTCACTAGTGTGGTTGGACCAATTAATTTCTTCCTCTATGTCGGTTTGTAGTCACAAACCCTCGTTCACACTGTCATAGCTATTTCAAATTTCTACCTTTTAATTATGGTCGTCAATCTTCTCTTTTTCTCCACAAGCCTCGGGCTCTCCATTCATCTTGGAATCTTTAAAACGTATCCATTAGATTGTATATCCTTCAACTCAACATTGTTGATCACCTTTAGTTTAACATCCATCATTATGTCAGAGGGACCTACAACCTTCTCCAAGTGACATCACCCTTTCTCCCCAATGAAGATTTACATAAGCCTTTACTACCTATAGGCCCACCATTCCAGCTCATTGCCTAGCAATTCAGAAGAAGGATGTGAATTGCATGATCACCATATGCTTTAACATGTCACCATCTATCCTTGTCCACCTATCGGGTCCCACATTCAACATCACATGCCCTATCACTTTGTCACTAAGTCAGCAAAAACCCAAACCTTATAACCTCTTGTTAGAGGTTGCAAAGTTTTGAAAACTCATGAAATGCTGACAATAAAGAGATCACCAAGTTAGAAGCTTTCAAAACTCTAGAAACCCATGAAAATAAAGGGATCACTAAATTAGAAGGTTTTGGAACTTCATAACTCTGCGGCATGAGTTATGAAAACTTGGAATCCTATGAATCCTCACAACCTTGGCCCTTATTCGAAACAAACACACTACTATATTTTGGTTGATGCAAGATTGGTCTCAGACTTTGGATGCTCTTGCATCGCATAGGTATTATGGATGAGACAAATATTGAAGGACATCAAAGTTATATTTGATGAACCTATATCTGTCTTATGTGATAATACAATTGTAATAAACATTTCAAAGAATCCAGTGATGCATTCAAGGACAAAGCATATATCTATCAAGTATCACTTTTTGAGAGAGAAGGTAATGGATAATGAAGTGAAGCTTGAGTATGTTCCTACTAAGGAGATCATATTGCTGATATATTTACTAAGGCTCTTCCTAAGGATTATTTTGAGTATCTTCAGGAGAAGTTGAGGGTTATTACCCCTCCTTTCTTGAACTAGATGCATATAGAGGTGCATCAGTCTAGTGGATCCATGGATCATCTCTTTTCTAGATTGATGTTAGTGTCTACCTCTCAGGGGGAGTATGTAGTGTCATGTGTTGTCATTGTGTTGCTGATTTAGTTGGGTTTACTCCTAAGGGGGAGTATTCAAAATAGGTAATTTTTGTTCAGTTTCAAAGAGGGATAACAATGCAAAATATTTTATCCTTTTCCATTGATTCCAAAGGGGGAGAAAAGAATCATGTGAAAAGGTAGAGAAATTTGTTGACAAGAAGAAAGAGACTCCTATAAAGGGGAGAAGTTTTAGGAATGTTTTGTAGGCTATCTAGAATTTGGAAAAAGAAAAAGAAAAAAGAGAGAAGTTTTACAACTGTTGTATGGTCTTTGGTGTATTTTCACATCTTTTGTCTCCATCAATGAAGAAGGGGGAGATTGTTGAAAGAATCATGGTGTTTTCATTGATGTCAACAGGAAGTTTACTTACTAGTTTTTTCATTGATATCAACTATGGAATGAAGATGTTGAGGATATTAAGAAAATTGTGGAAAAGAGGAAAATAGGTTGTGCATGTGTAGTTGATACCTTGTGGAAGTGTTGTGAGTACGTGGACCTATTCTTTTGTTTTAGAGTCTAAAGATGGGTTGGAATGAAGTAATGAGCTAAGATGATGCTTTTGGTACTTGGTTTCCAAGTGCTTTTGAGAAAATTTGATAAACAAAGTAAACTATGTTGTGCAAATGTCCATAGTGTGCTCCAATATTATGCTCTATTTTCTTTCAGTGTTGATGCTATTCTTGTGTCGTTCTTACAAGTTATTCAAGGTTGCCAGAGGTTGCTATATTCAGAATTTGGGATTTTGGATCATGGTACGGTGCGAGATATTTTCACCACTATGTGAACTAGTTGTTTAGTGATGTTTTATGTGGTTTGGGAGAAATATATTTTCTCTGTGTTTCTCCACTATTTGGAATTAGGTTGCATAGATTTTGGAAGTTTCTTATAATTTTTTTTATCTTTTTGTGTTCAAGTTTTTACTTGATTTGATGTAGTGTAGTGAGAGTTTCATTTATTAGTTTACAATTAAGGGTTATTAGTTGTTCTAGGTTGAATTATTTTTTGATACGAGCTTGAATGAAGTGTTTGATGAATCTTATATAGTTTTTGGATTATTCTGGATTGATTTCAAGTGAATTATGTTTTTTGAAACTTTTAGCTTGATCTAGGGAAGTGTATACTTAATGTATATAGTGTTTTTAATGAGTGTTGGTCAACCTTGTGTTTAACACCACATGCAAGGCTTGGGGAACTATGTTGAAGTGTGTTGGGATCAATTTGGGTCCTAAATAAGGATTTATGTAGGTCACCTTTCCTTCCTATCCACTGCAGAAATTTTTAGGTCCCAACCTATTTCAAATTTGAATGTATAATGACTAGTGGCTAACATTGGAGAATTTTTTTGAGGTAGAGATTGATATAACTATGTATGGTGTTGATGCAAGTTTGGAGGACGAAAGAGTAAGAAGAAATATATATGTAAGATTGTTGAAAGTGATGTTTGTGATAGAAAATTGAGCAGAGAAGTGTTAATTTCACGTTAGGGTTTCTGAAGGCAATGGACTAAAGGAATCTAAAATATTTCATACGAGATAACAAAAGTGTAGGAGAAATTATGGTGGACTCCTTGTTGCATTGAGAAGTTTTTTCTTTGTGTAATATTCTTCTTCTATCTTCTTTTTTTCTTTTTGTGGTAGTGAGCCCTAGCTATGATCCTTTTTGGACAGTGTTTCCTATTCTGGTAGTGAGCCCATTTGTACCGATTTTTCTATTACTTATATTATGAGCTAATCCTCACTGTGGTGTTTCCCTCATTGGGGTTTCCATGAAAATCTAGTGTTATCATGTGTATGGTGTTATAATTCTAGTTTCTATTATATGTATTACATGTTTAATCATTCTAACAAAAAAAGGGTTTAATGAATACTTGTAGATCTATTTACTATTGAGGATTTTGAAGTTTTAATTTGCTACAAGTAATTCACCCCCCTCTTAGTTTTCTTCTTCATTTCAAGAATTCCAACACACAACAACAAACACACATTCACACATAAATTAACACAAGGATATGCACAAGTAGATCATCTTAGATTTCCACACACCCTTATCCCAAGTTGGATACCTCGTATCTAAATCTTGAGTTATGAACATAACATTCACGGGTTTCTCACAACACATATTATAATGCACTTTTTAAGCCTTCAATACACTTATGAAAAAAAACTTAGACACCTTATGAAACATAAATACAACTTATTACTATAAATGCATGAATTAGTTTACACTCTAAATAGTTACCAACAACCAACCACATCACTATCGCATTGGATTTCCAAGAAGGAATTCTACATAGGGGGGGTAAGGACTTTACCAAACATGCGAAAACATATGAAAAAATATCATAATCAAATATCCACCATAAAAATCCACATAACACCAAACCAAATCCACAACATCTCTACATCAGAGCCACGTCATAACACAACCATATCAATGCCCTTATTCCTCCCATAAATAAATCTACAAAAAGTAGAATGGGATACTCATATCCCCATAGATGCAAGGGTACTCATACCATGGTAATGGCTACTACCCCCAAGGGATACTCATATCCCAAATAATAAAATGCCCCTATGTGTGGGAGTTATTCCCACTCAAACCCTTTACACATGGATGAACCAAAATCTCCTCTTCACAAGAGGAGGTTCAATTCCCCTAGAAGGCACATAAGAATTGACACAAAGGACCACATAATTCTCAATCCCAACATGACACTCAGAACAAACATTAGAAACAATAAGGATTTTCACCATATATAAAAAAAAATGTACCACTAAGGATAAAACTCCTTGTTTACAAGCTAGTATACATTAATTCAACCTATAGTTCCATTACACCCAATATAAACATAATTACTATTAAAATGATAATTACTGATAATCGAGTCTAAATTTATTCATGCATAGCTATGGAATGTTAATTTTTCTACTTGAATGATAATGTTAATATTTTACATTTTATTTATCAATGCTACAACATCCAATATCTTGAGTTGGACAACTTCAAGTTATTATCATCAAGAAAAGAAAACAAGAGTTTAATCCATACTTGAACTTTTCATTTTCAAACAACCAACATTAATACATCAACATGTGAATAACATTACAATCTATTCATAATAAAATATCACACTAACTTAGCTAGATGACTTTCATAATCAATTTGTGACATTAATCAATTACTATCAAGTATCTTGATCATGCAATAACCATAATGGATTTATGGAAAATTCACTAGATTGTACTAAATTTGTAATGCTCAACCAAGAAAGCATCCAATTATAATGACCCATTTTAGTAAAAAATTCATTAAATAATTGCTCAAGGAAATGACTCTATATAATTTACATCCCTCTCTATTATGAAGCAAGTTAAAGTGATGAACATAAGTGACTTTGTTTAACTACCTCAAGAATGAAATTTCCCATAAGAAAGAACAATAATTCTTGAAAACCAAACTCCAATTCATATGCACCCATTTTCCTTATCACATTTTATTAGTTTTCTCCAATGGTTCTAACTAATGCTACTTGAATTCAACAACATTCCCATCATATCTATACTCAACTGAGAATCCATATAAAGAAAAACATTGGAAAAGAACATTAAAGTTACCAACAAAAATTCTACAAATAATTCTTATGGAACTAGTTTTTCATAAAATTTAATGATTCAAAAGATCCCAAATATTAAAAAACAACTCTCTATAAACATGGATAAGAAGGTAATGATCACAAATAACCTTGTTAAGAGTCAAATAAGTTTAATATCACAAGATAAGAGAATATAGCTCCAGGTGTTCAACAAAGATATAACTAACATGCTACATTACATACAAAAATAAGGTACAAACACTTAATCATTCTTATTTCTAATGTCCATCAAATTAAAGATTGCACACAATTGGGACCCTAAGAAAAATAATTTAACAACCCCAAGAGTTCCTAGTATTGTAACCCTACTCTAATACCAAATATCATTCCATAAATTTTACACCACTAAACATGGATAAGGAGATAATGATCACAAATAACCTTGTTAGGAGTCAAATAAGTTTAATATCACAAGATAAGAGAATATAGCTCTAGGTGTTCAACACGGATATAACTAACATGCTACTTTACTTGCAAAACTAAGGTAGAAAAGCTTAGTCATTCTTATTTCTAATCTTCATCAAATTAAAAATTTCACACAATTAGGATCCTACGAAAAAAAGTTAACAACCCCCAGAGTTCCTTGTATTATAACCCTGCTCTGATACCAAATATTATGCCATAAATTTTACACCACTAAACAAGACACAACCACCAATTTTTTTTGAAGAAAAGCAAATAACACTAATGTTTACTAACCACACATAAACATGATAGCATACTAATGATAAGGTTAGTATTGAATATCCTTTAATAATATTGAACCTAATAACATTCATATTAGAATTATATTTACCTTAATTCCTTCTCAATCCCTTTCAATATTTATATTCACCATCATCATTAATATTGACATTATTATTTTCTTAAAAAGGAAGAGATTATAATAATATTTATGGAAACCAAAAAAGTACACATTTTCCCTTGCTTGATTTAATGAAAAATTAGACTTAATATCCCCTTCATCTAATGTTGTGTGGTGTTTTACACATCCACATTAGGTCTTGGGACCTAGCAAACTGAATAAAATGCATGTCTTGTAAAGGTGTTGTAAAGTGTTATAAATGACTTTCACACTTTTCTAGAATTTTATTAAGTATTTAAGTCTAATGGACCCATTTTTCCCTTAATTCAATATTGTGAAATGTATTTAATTGCATTCTCACATTAATCTAGAAGGCTTGTTAATTAAACCTAATTTTAATCTACTATTGTATTATGTTTTACACATTCACATCAGATGTTATGCCTTTCTAGGCTATGTGGACCTTATTTTGATGTTGTAAAGTGTATTTAATCATGCTTTCACATTGAACTTTGTGTCCTTATCCTTAATTACCCTTTACATCATCATTAATAGGCCCCTATGACCATGTATTGTGGATCCTGATGCTTATTTTGATCAAAGACTCAATAAAATCAACCTAAAAACTAAAATTCTTCACTCCCCAACATCCGAGTTAGAAAAAGAGCCCAGGCTGTGGGACCCATTTGCCACTTTTTGTGAATGAGTCCCATCTGGGCCATTTTTGAGGTTTGAGCGGGAAAATTTGGGTCTTAAGTTTAATTTTCTTCCATGTCAACCTATGGGATCAAATTAATAGGCATTTAGGTGGTTTGCCTATATAAACAAGCTTGTAAACCCTAATTCATTATTCATTCATCATGTATTCAAGTCAAGCAAGCTAGGGTTAGGTATTTCAAGGCTTTACAAGATCAATTCTAAGGCATACAAGGGAAAATTCTTTATCCATTGTTGCAACAATTCAAGATTCATCATCATGGAAAGTTTCTAATTGCATTACTTCATATTCATGCTTTATTATATTATTTAATCATTTTGGTTTAATTACCTAAAAGTAGTTTCACCAAGGCAAACCCCTATCCTCTAACAATCAACAAGTTTTCCCCTCTTTAATGTGTGATTACAGGTTTGTAGATTGAAGAAAAATGCCTAAAATGATATAGTTACAAATGTTGTCAAAGTTGTCAAGACTCATAGAAAATATGATCTAGGGAAAAATATTCATCCAATGTGCATAAAATCAATGGGAAAGTGCTTATTTCATCCATCTTCAGAGGCTTGCAAATTTTCAGTTCAAGATTCTACCCTTGGGACACTTTTCAACAAAATAGGATTCATCCCCTAGTAGTGGTGAATGAGTCCCACTATAGGTTTTTTTTTTTGGAGATCTTTACAGATTATAATTCCCTTTTGGCTGAATCTTGTTTCAGGATAGTTTTCCAGATCTATGACTAATTCACCCAAAATGGCGAATGAGTCCCACTAGGCCTTTAAAGAATCAATTTTAGAATTTCAGAGATATTTCTAGTCTTCAACACATTTCTAGGTGCACACTTTCTGTTTCATAGCTTTCTATTTTTCTTTATTTGCATTTCTAAGTCATTTAGAATTAGTTTACATACCACACTGTGTTTTCAAACATGTTGCATTTTCCGAGTTTTGCATTAGTGGTAAACCCTTTTATTAGCTTTTAGCCTTTAGGATAACCCCCTTTTAACAGATTTCAATCTCCTTTGCATTGGAATATCAAGAGTTTATTCTCGAGTGTGAACATTGTGAAATCGGATTCCTCTTCCTTTATTCTCCTTTTGGTGTGAGTAAGGAAGTTGTGCATTCCATTTCCATTTTCCACAATATTATCTATATTTCAACATTAATATTATATCCCTTAATACCACCTTCATTAAATACCCAAATTAATATTAATACCACTCTTAACATTTAAATTCATTACTACCCTTGCTTAAATTACTAAAGATAAAATCACCAATTTCATTCTTAATATTATCATGAGTTAAACATGTTTTCTAACACTGTTGAATCCAAATTAACATCTAGTAAAGTTGTCATCACATTATATATATATATATATATATATATATATATATATATATATATATATATATATATATATATATATATATATATATATATATACTTATTGTTGCTAATAATTTTACCAACTAAAATTTTGTCATTTACCATTTAATAATATATTTATAATACTATTCTTGAAACATATTACTCAAATATGCTCAAACACTGGGTATGTGCAGGATCATCATGGAAAAAACAAGCCCTTAAGTGGCAATGAAAATTCAGAAAAATCAGAGTTAGGCAACTTGACATAAAAATTTGAATAAGTTATCTATATTATTTCAAAAATATCTAAAAATAGAATCTGTGGAAAATTGAATGTAGTTTCTAAACTACTAAGTTTATTTTATTTTTTTAAAAGTCTATTTGGTGAAAATTTGAAATTTCAATTTAGTAGTACTTAAATTTCAGGGAAAAAATAAGAAGTAGGTGTCTGTCTGACCACCCTAACCACAATAAAATGATAATATTTTTTTATAAAATTTTAGATATAAGTAGAGGACTCATGCGGATGTAATATTTTTTTGTAATTTTTTTCCACGTAAATAATTAATTATGAATTTTTTATTACAAATTTTAAAAAATATAAAAACTCGTATGTCTGACCACCTTAACTTAGTCAAAACTTCATGAAATTCATTTTTTTATTTTTTAATCCTATAGTATACGAATCATAGAATGTGACGCATATTTTAGATTCAAAAATAATGATACCGTTTGAAAGTTATAGATGTTTTTCAATCAGCCTATCAATCAGGACTTCAGTCGTAATTCTAATAGAAAATGAATAATAATTATTTATTAAATTCAAAGTAAAGAATAATTTATATTGGTGAAAAGCTGAGAGTCTCCTCTACAAACCCTTTTCGTTTCATAAATTTTGGCTAAAAATAAAGTCGTCAACCACATGGACGAAGTCTAGAAAAACAAGGTGAGTTGTCAAACACGTTTTTTGTGTTGACTTCTTAGGATTGGCATGTCCAGGCCAAATACCAAAGCAAGCATGAGGCTAATCCCTAGGCAATAAATTCTTTGTCAGAAATATCAAATATCTATTTCAAATCAGATATCCGATTTGCTTTATATATGATTTAAAAAAATGTTTTATACTTTATAATATATGATTTAGAAAATGCAATAAATATTTTATAGTTTATTTTAATATATCTAGTTTAGAATATACAATATATTTTATAATTTAATATATAATATATTATATTGTTATGTATAATATTTAATTATTATTTCTATATTTTAGTTAATGTATATATATATATATATTACTAATAAATAAAATATTATATAACTAATTAATATTACTAACATATAAAATATTTAAATATTATCTCTTTCCCTCTCTCTCTCAAGACTCTCCCTCATACCCCCTCTCCTCTTAGGTATCTCTCTCACTCCCTCTATCTCCCTCTCCTCTACCCTTAACCCTTGAACCCTCTACCCTCT
>VDFB02193867.1:510441907-510563599 GCA_007258455.2 Sequoia sempervirens | reverse complement strand
CTCTCTCACTCACTCCTATCTCCCTCCCCTCTACCCTTAACCCTCTACCCTCTATCTCTCTCCCACTCCCTCCCTCTCTCTCTCACTCCCTCTATCTCTCTCCCTTCTACCCTAAACCTTAACCCTTAAAATCTAAACCCTTAAACCCTCTACCCTCTATGCTTAACCCTCTACCCCTTATCTCACTCCAAAGTCCTCCCTATTTCCCTCCCTCTCTCAGGTCCTCACCCTCCTACCCCCTCCCTCTCCTAGGTCTCTCTCACTCCTCCTATCTCCTCCCTCTACCCTTAACCCTCACCCTCTATCTCTCTCTCCCACTCCCTCCCTCTCTATCTCTCACTCCTCTATCTCTCTCCCTTCTACCCTAAACCCTTAACCCTTAAAATCTAAACCCTTAAACCCTCTACCCTCTATGCTTAACCCTCTACTCCTTATCTCACTCCAAATCCCTCCCTATTTCCCTCTCTCTCTCAAGTCTCACCCTCCTACCCCCTCTCCCTCTCTCAGGTCTCTCTCTCTCTCTCTCTCACTCACTCTTATCTCCCTCCCCTCTAAACCCTTAAACCCTCTACCCCTTATCTCTCTCCAACTCCCTCCATATTTCCCTCTCTCTCTCAAGTTAAAGAAGGAAATGTGTATTTAGTTGCTTGTCAAGTTTTAAGGGGGTTTTGGACTATCCATAGAGGTCAGAATAATATTGTTAGATGCCTCAAATAGGCAGGTTGCAAAGAGTTTGTGATTGTGCCCTTGTGTCTGCATTAATTTTTCACCTAATTTGACTCAGTCCAATGTAGCTCAGAGTGATTCAGTGTATTTGGGTGCAAGAGAGGGCCATCCCTAGTGTAGACGTACCCATATAGACGTGTTAGAACAGTCCATTTGGTCGTACAAGTTGCGGAATGAAAGTTGCACCACTTTGCAACTTTACACTGCTTGTGTCTTACAACTTTTCCCTCCATTGAAAAGTCATCACCACAGGAAAATGCCTCCGAGATAGAAAAAATTGAGAGAATTTTTTGTAGATGGTCCAAACACGATCCCATAGCCTCAGACGGAGTGTCTGTAAGCATCACGGTCTCTGAGAAATAGACCTTCAAAGATTGCTTCCTTTTAGCACTTTGGACTCTTAAGGGAAATCACGGTCCAATGTAGCTCGAGAGTGATTCGGCATATTGGGTGCAAGAGAGACCATCCATAGCATAAACGTACCCATCCGAATGTGTTGCAACAGTCTGTTTGGTCGTACGAGTTGCGGAATGAAAGTTGCACCACTTTGCAACTTTACACTACTTGTATCTGGCAACTTTTCCCTCCACAAAAGTCATCACCACAGGAAAATTCCTTTGAGATAGCAAAAACTGAGAGAGGTTTTTGTAGATGGTCCCAACACGATCCCATAGCCTTGGACAAGATCCTGTAAGCATCACGGTCTCACGAGAAATAGACCTTCAAAGATTGCTGCCTTTTAGCACTTTGGACTCTTAAGGGAAATCGTCGGTCCAATGTAGCTCGGAGTGATTCGGCGTATTTGGGTACAAGAGAGGACCATCCCTAGTGTAAACGTACCCATCCGATGTGTTGGATAGTTTGTTTGGTCATCAAATGAAAGTTGCACCACTTTGCAACTTTGGTTCAACTACAAAAGTTACAGAATGAAAGTTGCACCACTTTGCAACTTTACACTACTTGCATCTGGCAACTTTTCCCTCCACTGAAAAGTCATCACCACAAGAAAATGCCTCTGAAATAGAAAAAACCAAGAGGTTTTTGTAGATGGTCCCAACATGATGCCATAGCCTTGGACAGAGAGTCTGTAAGCATCACGGTCTCCGAGAAATAGACCTTCAAAGATTGCTTCCTTTTAGCACTTTGGACTCTTGAGGGAAATCGCCGATCCAATGTAGCTCGGAGTGATTCGGCGTATTTGGGTACAAGAGAGGACCATCTCTAGCGTAAATGTACCCATCTAGACGTGTTGGAACAGTCTGTTTGGTCGTACAAGTTGTGGAATGAAAGTTACACCACTTTGCAACTTTACACTGCTTGCATCTGGCAACTTTTCCCTCCACTGAAAAGTCATCACCATAGGAAAACACCTCCGAGATAGCAAAAACTGAGAGAGGTTTTTGTAGATGGTCCCAACATGATGCCATAGCCCTAGAAAGAGAGTCTGTAAGCATCACGGTCTCTGAGAACTAGCCCTTCAAAGATTGCTGCCTTTTAGCACTTTGGACTCTTAAGGGAAACTAGTGGGCAACATAGTTAACTTCTTCACAAACTTGGTTTGAAGTAATTTCATTCTTTTTTGTGCATTTAAAATGGAGTTTTAATCCTTCCACCCTAAAAGTGACCTCTAAATAACTTCAAACACCTTAACTACCTCATTCTTATTCATTTGTTTTGCAAACAAGCATTTTCATTCCAAGAGGCTGAGCTTTGATTTTTCCTTGTTGGATTGAATGAGGACCGTGACACAACTTTATTTTTTCTAAAATTTTTCAACATCATTGAACTAAGAATTTATCACACATCTACAGAGAAACAGAGGAGTACCACAAACTAAAACACATTACACTTCGGTTCTCATTGACTTGATGTACTCTTCAACATCTCTCTTCCTATGCCACTGTTACACTGCATAGGTCAACCAGGCTTTGTATTGTCCAGACCTATATTAAGCTACCACTCTCAAGACCAATGTAACAATGATACAAAATAATTCTTTGAGTTTGAAAGATGGGTCACTTTCCTACTTTGGGTGGGATTTCAGACTCTCTAATACTATCATGCATTTCTTTCATTCCTTGTGCCTCCACCTCCCACTTCCTTCTCTTGTGGGCCTTTGAAAATTTTCCTTTCCATTCGTATAACACCCTGATAGCTTGACCACCACTTCTCAAACCATACATTCCTCTTTGGATCTTTGGGCCTTTTGATGATGTCTTATGTTTGTAAAATAGCCAATGGGGTATCTTAATCCTCAAACCCCTAGATCCCCATTGTCTTGTGTCCTAACACACAAGAATCCCATCGCCTGAACCCTTGATGTTGGAACTTGGGATAATTATTTGCTTGAACTTAAAGCAATCATTTCCCTAGATCTCCACACTCAAGCATGCACTTTCACAAAACCTCACCATTTGAATGGACTCCACCCATGACCATGACTAACCAAGAATGCAATTAATGAGCCCAAATTTGAATGTGAAAAAATGGAAAGAAACTTTGGACCCATGTTAGGCCTTCAACCTCTATATAAGGAATACAACTTCATTAGTTTGGATAATCTTTGGACATCATCTCAACAAATCCAAAATTGCAAAGTTGGACACTTGTGTTCACTTGTTGAATCTAAGGACAAAAACCCTTAGGTTATGGAGATTTTTCGATGAAACCCCATTGGTTTCCTAGAGTTTGGAGGATGAAAATTGTTTGGATTTGTGAGGAAAATTTCACACAAAGGTTGCATATGTACACCAAGCATAGTGGATTTCAACATTTAGGCATTTCAGCATCCCAATATTTTTCTAATTTTTTTTTTTATCATTGTAATCTTGGTTATGAGCAAACAATTGAAGCAAAAAAATTGTAATCATGAAGTGAGTTATTTGAATTAAATACTTTATTCCAACCAACTTATATGTGTAGATCTATTTATCATATGTGAATGTTTTAGATCTAAATATCTTGTTTAAATGTTTTGGCTTATTTTCATTGAATTATTCCAGATCTAAGAAATTTGTAGGAATAACTTAGTTAAGGATCATTACATTTATCATTGAGCCTATGGTCAAATTTTCTCATCCTATGACATAAGTCTTGAATTGCTTTAATCAGTGACCAATGAAAGATTGATAAACTTTATCTTCACATTCTGCAGATACCTATAAAGTGTTTCCTAGTTTATGAACTTCTTGTTGTTCTATATAAAGTCAAAAAATTAATGCGGTGGCATTATATTAACAAATAAGAATAGATTATTTTGTTTAACCAATTCCTTCCAGACTCTCTTCACAAAGATAACCGATCCAAATGTTAAAGTCCTTGATAAATCCTCACTTTTTCATGCACTGAGAACATAAGTTGTTGACAGATGCAACAAATCCTCAAGTCTACTAAACGCTTTCTTAGACCCATACATAAAATGTTCCAAAGTGGATATGGACTGAGGTGGTAGAAAATAAAAAGCTTGAAAATGCCAATTGTGTTTAAATAATTTACTCCTTTGGATATAGAAATCTATCAGCTTTCATTGAGAATAAAATTCTATGGGCATATCCCTTCCTGAGTCAGAGATTGAGAACAAATTTTACCTAAACAATATTATTCTCTCTACTATTACACCTTATTTAAGAACATTTATCCTTTACTCATAGGGAAAGAAATACTGTTTGTGGTGTATAATTTTGATGGTTGTCATGACCTCTTGCTTGGGAAGGCTGTAACTCCCCCATTCATTCAGACAACCAGATGTATGTTTGTTGACAATATCAAATAAAACCTCCAGCCAGGATCTGCTAGTGTAGGAAGAAGCAATGCATGAACTTTTCTTTTTGATTTGGGCTAAATGTGATTAGAACATGCCCTGACAGGGTTGTATCAAAGCCCAAGAGAGAGATATGTTGAGGAAGAAAATAGAGAAATTATAGTGAAAATGTGCATTAGCATATCTCATTTTATTTATAGAAGAAAGTACAGTGCACAACAATCAAGCAAAAGCTAAAATCCATCTATGAAATAAATTACTCACTATCAAAACTAACCTTCAAATTAAAGAAGAATTTAAGAAGCTATATTTTCATATAGCTTCTTCAAATGTATTTAAATTATTGTACAAGGAACATAAAATATTAGAGATGCACTTTCCAAGCAATGTTGTTTTCCTATCGGTTTATGTAAAACATAATTATTGTGAGGATTCTACTTAAGATTCAATTAATCAAGGAAATCATAAATGTTTTAGAGTTTTGTTCTACCAATGCAATTATTTTCTATACTAGCCATTATGGAGAAGTGGTTTATACAAATTTTCTTTCTGAAAAATACATTGTGATTAAATTATTTGTTTAAAATTTATGTCTTGCTTTTTATTTTCTAAAAGAATCCATATTTTGATGGTGTTGCAGTCAAATAAACATCTATTTTTCAAAGAGCTCACAACTTTTAATAGTATTCTTTTCCTAAATTTCTAGGTTAAAGTGCATGATGATGTCATTTCATGCCTGCAAATAATTGAATCTTCTAGTCAACAAATGGTCACAACATCTTGGGATCAAATGATTAAAATATGGAACATTGATGAAGGCAGAGGTAGTTGGGCAACAACTTTTGGCTCATCTAAGAAGACACAAAGTGCTAGTAAGTATATGAATAATGGTCATATGATATATTATTTTTATTCATATGGGAGTCTAGCCATATTAATTTTTTGAAAAAGGTGAATTTATGTTATATAAAAAAATTGATGGTTACAAACGGACCACCAAATTTACCAAGGCATGGGAAAGTTGACAAAGAAGAAAATCAGATGGTCTAGGGTTAATCATATGAGTATCTAGTTGTTACTTATGCAATATGAAATAATGATTTGATTTTGAAAGATGTGCAATGCAATGTAATCAGTAGTATGAATATAAACTACATAATATTTAACCATTCTTTTTATGCTATTGTACATTGATATTTAACCATTGCTCACTTGATTAAATTTTCAAAGAGTTTAATCATGCACATGAGGAGGAAATTAAATTTCGATTGTCAACTTCTATATATATCAAATTATCCAATAATCAAGTGTATGTCCATATACAAAAATGGCATCAACGCCAACTCAAACAAAGTTTTACAATATGTGGCATATGCCATCTCGGTATCTATTCAAAATTTACATGCCAAAATGTCTATCTCATCCTAAACTACTGGTGAATCATCAAAATGGAGCCTCTTTGAAGCACTTGTTGGCTCTGAAGGTAGCTGCACAAGAAAAAGTCAAACCACAATTGAGATTAGTTATACTATATAATTTAAAATTGAATAATTAACATAAAAATCAATACACATTGAATTATAATTGAACTCTAAAATTGAAATCTTGATTACTTGAAATATACATCTCTTTGAAGGGTTAGGAGTCCTAGAATATACCCCTCTCAAAGAACTAACCAAACCAACTTTTGTAACGTCAATCTATATATGTGAACAAAAACATGAAATTGATCCAAGTTAGCATAGAATTGTCAGTAATAAGAACATATTTACCAAGCAAAAAATAAAATAAATGCATACGTCTTTAGGTTGATATTTTTTTGTATCTCCTTTAGGTGTCTCAACACCTCCTCCTTCAGGTGTTTCAATACCTCCTCCTTCAAGTGTTCAAAAACCTACTCCTTCGGGTGTTGTGGCACTTATCAACAATGATGTATAGCTCACAACTGCCTGTACATAAAAATGACAAGTACATATGAAACTACGAATCTATGTCAATGTATGCATAATCAATAAAAGATCTTATAAATTTTAATTCAATCAAATTTGAGTTCAATTACCTTTCCCTTATCTAACACTGTGCCTCCATAGTCTGGAGAGCATCATACCTCACTTGCACTAGGTGTTTCCTACAAGTAGAGAGTAAGATAAACATATAAGTTAATATATAATTTTATTATTGACAATTCAAATGACAAGCAAATATACAGTAAAAAAATGTAAATGAGTGCAAAAATACATACTATGTGTGTGTCGAGGCCAAATGAAATGGCCCTAAGGGTGCTATCAGTCACCTATGTGAGCTCCTCCTCAGACATTAACTGTTAAATAGACCATGTAAATAAATATTAGTACTTGATACTATCTCTTATTAATATTCATTTAAAAAAAATGCAAGTTATGAATTTACACCTTAAATGTTACCTATGTAACTACTCCAATGTCCACCTCTCTAGCAGGAGAGGACTCTAGGGTGTGCTCCACTCCCCTACGTGTGATCTACTATAATCTCCACATCCTGGATGTCATAATCAGAAGTGTCTAATGGATGCTCAGGGGGTTGTACAATAGAACCCAAGCATATTTGTTGGCACGTATTGCAAATATGTGGCACACAAATATGTGGACCTGAGGAGGATGATGCAGCAGCACTAGATCCATCGCCAATATCACCAGACTGTGGCTAAGCTACTAAAGAAGCATGGGAAACCAAAAGACCACTCAAAGAGTGAATGGCCTGGATAGTTTGTGTGGCTGCATCCTCCGTAATATCAATATGTTGTACTGGAGGTGGTGGAGGAAGGGGAGGATAGAGAACATGTGGGTGCCTAACTACTCTAGCTACCCTTGGCCTATCCTGAGGCATACCTCTACCAATGCCCTGGAATAGTTTAATGTCAAAGTAATTGACATGATTCCCTAACAAAAACTTAGCATATAATTTTTCAATAAAGTAAAAAGGTACATCAAGATTATTGTTGGGTGGTTTATCAAAAACCATACACCAACGATCCCAAAATTTATCTACTATGCCCCTATGCGTGCACCATTTTATAGAAAGTTTTTGTTTGTTAACATTAACTGGCAAACCAGTGCTGGGGTTAATAAATAAAGAGGCTATTTGGGCTTTTGTTATTTGGAGATCTTTCACATCATCATAAGACAATCCACATGCATAATATTCCTTCATTGTTTCTCGCCATGAATGAAAGGAATTATGTTGGGTGGAGAGGGTTTCTACATTTGTAATTATTCCTGTCAATGTGTTTGACATATGGGATAATTGAGGGATTTTCTTATAAACATCACAAATTCCCCTCAATTGCTCCAATTTTTCATGAATTAAGTATTCAATTGATGGCTACGGAGGTGTTGGAGCATTTGGCATTTCTGCATTTTGATTCCCAGCTAGTGGATTTTCATTCTCAACTGGTGGAATTTGTGCATTCTATTTTCGACAGCCATAATGCTTGATTAAAGTTAAAAAATAATTAATCTAAAATTAGACAATATAAATGAAAAAATATTTTTAAATCAAAATCCATTAAAAACATTCATTTTTTATCAAAATCCATTATGAATTCAATTGTTTCATAAAAATTGAATCAAAAACCCTATTTTGAAAAAAAATCCACAAAAAACACAATTTTTATCAAAATCCATTCTAAATTTAAAATTTTCATAAAAATTCAATCATAAACCCTATTGTGAAAAAAAATCCATGAAAAACATTCATTTTTTAATCAAAATCTATTCTAAATTCAATTTTTTCACAAAAATTAAATCAAAAACCCTATTTTTACAAAAAATCCACAAAAAACCATATGAAATTATTTAAATCTAAATAAAAATTGAATCAAATCAAATAAAAATAAAAAAGCTTACCTTTCCAAATTGAATTTAGCCCAAATCAGATATCCATTAAGCAAAGAATGGATGCATTGTGCGCCCACGGGTTCTTCACTACCAAATGACTTCAAAACAGCGACATGCGTTTTTTATATATCATTTTTGCAAATCGGATATCCGATTTGCAAAAACTAGGTTTGGTGTTTGGTATGGTGACACTCGAGCCTAAAAGAAGTCAACACATTCTTTTTGCATTTTTTGGTCGATGAAAGACGTGTTTTTTTCCTCATTTCCACTTTTTGGCCCACCATTATCCTGCACATACCCCACTGACAATTCAATGTTGACATTGCACATAATGTTAATATCAATTTTATTCACATAGTCTATATACTTCACTAATGATGATATTATTCTGATTGAAAATCACAACAATAATATGGTCAGAAGGACCAAGTATTCACTACTCTTTATTTGGCATCTTCTTAGTTAATGACTATAGTACAAATCTATGCAACAATGAGCTTTATGTGAAGACCCAACCAATATTACCCAATACAATTCAAACACCATTGAATTGATACTAGTAAAATGATCCATTTTAATATTCCAAGGTATATTTTTAATCACAAGATAACTCATTAACCAAATACCACTTACAAACTTTTCTATTGCTCATTCTTTTCTTTTGAGCAACTAATGGTCATAGACCTAATAGGCTTAACTCTAATTAAATATAAATCAATTGTTTTACATCACATCTCAAACTTGAGGATGAATAAGAAACCTAAAAATGTATAACGACCTACAAAATTTATTTTCAAATATCATTATTTATATCTAACTTCTAAGAGAGAAGTGATTGACCCTAAATGAGTCTAATAATAGATAATAGTATACATTTTCACTGTACCTTTCTAAGATGGACCCAATTATGTTTCTATGTCTATAAAATCAACATGAGCATCATTTTCTATAATGTAGAGGATTAATTAAACATGATAATTAACATGGTAATATAGCCTGAGAACTACTTGATAATTTTTTTTGTCAAGAATGAAAACATCCATTGCCAAGAAGGTTCTTTTTATTTGAATACTTGGAATAGGTGGAAAAAAATTAGGCTACTCATTAATTTCTTTATGAGAGAATTTAATCATTACCAACTGAATTATCATTATCCCTCAAGTTCCTTTAGACCTTTAAGTTATATTCTAATTAAAGAAAGTAACTACAATTATATAGATATATTTGAATTAAATTCAAGTGCTGATTGAAAAATTAATTTGACTTAATTTATATTTATAATAACCTTACACATTTCTATATAATTCATCAAATTCCAAACAATTATTTAATTAAAATTATTTAACACAAAAAAAAAACCAACTTATAACTACCATGACCCTTTTTAAAAATCATCCCTCCCTCTCTTAGTTTCCTTTCTAAAATTACTAAGTTAGATCTCTCATATTTCTCTTTTATTTGCTTATAATTAATTAAGTTCATTATTTGCATCCCTTTCATAATGAACAGATTGATGCTAGAAAGGAGGCTGACTAAAGTTATGGATTTTTAGACCTATTTAGAATGTTTTATTTTTATTCTTTTTATATTTTTCTGATGGGCGAATAGGGGAGAGGGGCCCATAGTGGAGCACCCTAACTTCGTGTTTTTCAAAATCTTAGGTGAAAATTTCAAATCAATCCCAATTTTGTACAACAATTTATTTGGTAGCTCATGTGCTTCTATATTTTGTTTTAGGGTCACATCATCAAATATGATGCCACATTAGCATTCTTTTTGTTGAGGTATCCAAAAAGAGCCAAAAAAAAGTGAGACTGACAATGGTGCACTAAGTCATGTTTTATTGGTGCACTGATGTGACATCACATGATCTATCAATTTGTGTATTTTATGGATAAAAAGTGTTTTGCAATTGGATATTAATATTCTCTACTATGGGGCCCACTGTGGACTACTTCTATCCCCATTATTGGACCCTCATCCACTATGGGCCCCTCTCCCCTACCTAAGAATAGATCGATATTATAAGAAAAAATGATCAAAAATAAGTGTAGGAAAAACTAATTTAGAATTTGCTCACATCCCAAACATGCGCGAGGAAATTGCGCTGAACTAGTATTTATCATTTTTTTTTTGTTTGATTTGAAACTTATTAAAAGGCTTTGTTATTTTTATTAGCCCTTAATAAGGGTGGTGCTTGCATAAGGGGAGAGGCCAACCCTAAGTGGGGTTCGACCAGGGAGGTCAAATCCCCTTATTAAACTTTATTTATCCCTTTTTTAAAAATAAGCTTAGAATCTCATGCAAGTCAATTCCTTTTTATAACACTTTTATATTAAAAAAAATTCATAGTATTTGTTTTAATATAAATTCCTAAATATCTATTTTAATTTTTATTTTGATATATTCTTTAATATTTATTTAATATAATCTTTAATTATTACATTGTCTATATATATATAATAAATGTGATAATTTTGATAGAAGAAAATATCAAAACTTCATAATAATTTTATTAATTTTTTTTTATTATATTTAGAGAAATAAGACATATATATATATATATGATCTTTTAAGTACTTTTGTGAAGGGACATTAGATGCATGTATATAAATTTAAAAGAAGATTAAATCTAAGATCTAACAAATCATTTTACAAGTAATTCAATAATAAATTAAGGTTCAAGTGTTTGTTTTTCTTTCTTGAGACTAAAATTGTTGGAGACATACTTTGCATGTTTTTTTTTTCATTTACCTTTCAATTTTAACACTTTCTCAAACAAGTTAGGAATTTTTCTACCCAAGGCACAATCCTTTTGTTCCCTTAAAGATTTATAACGATGACTACCATGATTGCACTTGTGAAGTCTATATTACCCAATATTAGATTATTTATATCAAGGGATTTAAACTTACCTAATGTATTCCTTGAATTCATACATCTAGTTAAAAGTGTAAACACATTTACAAATTGAACCAACCAGTATATAACCAACAATTACATTTTCCCAAAACTCTACTTTTGGAACATGAAGTTTTTCTTTTCAAGTCATAGGACTCATATTTATTTCAGGAATCCTAAGTGGATAGAATTTCTATTGATTCCAACTTCAATATATATGCACTTGAAAGAAGAAGACAACAAAAAGATAATAAGGCCACAAGCTCTCCTCCCAATCATAGGATTAATAATCAATCCACCCTTGAGCTCTAAGGATCATATGGATCTCCCAACTCACTTTACACATGACTCACATTCTTAAGCTTGACACAAAACAACCATTGATTCACATAACTCAAATTCTTTACTCTAACACACAAAAAAACTATTCATGTACAACTTAACAAGGTGGAACTCTTACCCAAAACAACCCCAACACACACAACATCACCACAAATGATCCAACATTAAATCTTCACATAGATTTCAAACCACAAAAATAAGAATCAACAAAGATATTCATAAACCAATGAAATACTCCAACTTTCATTTACATATCAACAAAAATCAAACCATAAAGAATAGATCTTACCAAGACATTTTCCAACCCAAATATGGAATAATCTCACCCTTTCTCCAAGCCCTTCCCTCCATTCCTCTTCACCCATCCTTTCCTTTTCTCCATCAACAAAACTCCTCCCAAATGAGAAAGCATCCCAAGGACAAGAAGAAACCCAAAAGGAAAAAAAACAGAAGCCAAGGAAAAAGAGAGAAGCCCTTTCCCCTTTCAAAGACAAGGAATAAATAGAAGGAAAAAGGCAACCAACTCCCCATAACTTCTCAACCACCCAACCAACTCCAATTCTCGCCACTTTTCATAAGTGAGTAATTGGAGTGGGATTTAGACTTTATTAAAGGGGTTTTATGGAATAAAAATACCCCTAACCCATCGACCTACCATAGGAAAAATTTTAAGGACTTCATAATCACATAAAATAATTAATCCCATTTAAAATTTGACTCAAGGGTCTAATAAGACAACCTATCACACATGCACAACCCTTACAAAACAAGATTGAAACACATGTCCTTGATAAGACTAAAAAAATCACAAGAATAACATAAAGGAGGTAGCTATGTGACCCCCTGATCAACATTGACCAATTTGACCTATTTACTCAATCAAAAAAAGGTGCTAATATTACTTATAATTAATAATAATTGAAATTTGGCATATGAAAAATAACCTTCCATTAATAATCGAATAGAGATCAAATCTACACAAGTAACATATAGTTTAAATTTACCTACTTTCATAATAATTTTTAGATTCGAGCAATAATTTATCATACTATTTATTATAAAATTATTACCAATTGTATCAATATATATTTAACCTATAAGGAATACTACTACAAGTAAATATTGCATATCAATCATTACCTTTATATTCAAACGTACTCACATCGATAATATAAAATCACCTAACATGATGAAAACCACTTAATGTACATAATGATATTACAAATAAATAAACATCTTGATCATTACATACTTGGAAAAGGAATATAACTCATTTGGCTATCACATGAAATCACAACAACCATTAGTTGGATAAGATTAGTTCTAAGTTACTAATCAAAATATGAGCATCTTTGATATATAAGAACAATCATCACTAATGTGTATTATCCAACATATGAGAATCATAAAATATAGGACATAACCCATCAATAACTAACATGATCAACAAGATCACAAGAGATGGGATATTATAGTACCAGTCTAGAGAGTCCATTAGATTTCTTATTGATTAGAGATATACTGTTTGATCTAATCCTTTTATTAAAGGACCTTGAATAGTTCCTACAAACCTTGCATATCTCTTCAAAAGGTAGTTGTGATGTATCTTTTGACCCAATAAGGCTAAGGGAATTCATGCAATCATCATTAACTCCTCTTAAAAACACTAATTTTAGGGATTAATCTAAGAGCCTATTTTGTGGAGAATTCTTTAAGAAGAACTGAAATATTTCTATATAGTCCTCCAATGGTTCATCTTCTTTTTGTGTCATTCTAAAAATATAATCTCTTTTCCTATTAGTTCCTCTACAATAATATTGATACATCTCTAGGAACTTGGTCTTCATAGTATTCTAATTTGGAACATCTCTTCTTAGACCCATGAAACATCTTAGAGAAACACCCTTCAATGTTGTAGGAAATAGTTGCAGCCCATGTGCATTTGTTGTGTAATAGAAAATTCTACAAATCACATCAAAATAAAATAAGAATGTATCTGGGTCCTCTATGACCAACCCACAAAAGAAAGGTAATGTTGAAAGAGGTATATTCTTCAAAGCATTTGCTCTCTCTTGTTTGGTAATGGGGAACTCAAAGGCTACATGCTCTGGTGGGTCTTTCATTTCTACATCAACCATAGTGATAATATGTGTGGGAGAAGTCTCTTCTATGTCTGATGTGGATGTTGGTGTTAGGGATGATTCTTCTTCAATAATTCCCTTGCTCTATTCACTCTAATCACCAATATCCTCCAAATCTTGGGGTGTTGAGGGGATAAATCTTCCCAAAACATCTCACTACCTCCATGCATAATATGTGTGACTCTTTAGATCAACAGATCTTGCACAATGTTAGTGACAAGTTATTGTTGGTGAATCAAAACCTAATTACCATATTGGTTGAAAAAAAAGGACTAACTATGAAAGCTTGAAATAAAGTAGGAGAAACCTAAGTGTAGCACTATCCTTGGAAATGGCACCAAAAATTTGAGGCCTTTCTAACGTTCAATTACTTCGGTGTTTCATGGATAGACACTCAATTCAAAGGGAAGATTCCTAACTAAATAGTTCACTAAATCCTCACAAAGGCTTCATTTAATTATCAACCAAGGCCTCATAACCTTGTGATTATGTTGGCACTATATGTGCACCTATGGACTCTATACAATCTATATTTTTGGATATAGGTGGTTTACATGTGCATAAAAAATGATATTTTGAAAGGTAAAGTAAAGCATAAACTTGCAAAATAGACTAATTAACTTAATATTTCATCTATGCTATGGGTACTCTCAGCTTAGTGTTGTTACTAGTTAACTACTAGAACCCAAACTCTAAAATGAATTATACCACTAAATATTGGCTCTTCACAACTCAACTAATTAACTACTCCAGAGCTTGAATCAAAGTAATGTTATAAAACACATACAACCATGAATCTATTTGAAATGAGTACAACATGAAACATCTATTCTAACAATAAAAAATTGAAGTGGGTGGACAATAGCTTGAGTGGCCCTTTCTCAAGTTGTTGTTCCCACAAAATAAGTGAAATATGAGCCATTGGATCAACTAATCGTAATATTAGTTTGAAAACATCTTTATTACAATGAAAAATGAATGCTTGTAATATGACAAGAATCTCCAATAGATTTACCATTCAGAAATCCATATCCATTATAATAGTAAACTAGCAATTGTCTTGCTAAAGCATGAAAACTAAAAATATACTACAACTATAACTATAACTAGATTTACTCCTCAACCATCTATCCCTAGATATAGGCATGGGAGGAGATTTATTTTCATAAGAACTCAAAACTGAATTTAAAACATAAAACTAAGTGCTAGTGTCCACTCTCCTCAAGAATAGGAGGTGAATGAGACTTTTACAAATAAATTGTAATTAAAAGAACAATCGAATGGAAGTTGAATAAGGACACTTTCTCAAACGATTTTGATAGAGACATAGTCAAACTATCATGTGAGCATAACTATCTTGACCCCTTATTCCTCCATCATATTTATTCATTGTGTCACAACCCTATTTCTAGAACAAATTTGAAAAAGAGACTCATGATTATTAAGTTAATTCAAGGTTTGATAATAATTTTTTTTGTTTTATTATTATGGAATTAGAACTTAAGGAAAAAAATAAATTTAAAATTAATAAATTAAATTATTTAGAAAATAAATTAAACTTATGATGCAAAATTTAATTATGGAAATAAGCATCTTTTTCAAATTATGAATGAAATAATAATTATATTTTATTTTATTTAAAATTTGTCATATTTCTTTGCTTCAAATTTCTATTCTTCTTTCTAGTCAAATTTCTCGTCTCCTATCAGTTAACTCCATTTAATTTTAGAATTTAAATCTTCTCTTATCAATTAACTAATCTTTCTTTTGGAAACTTCATTTTAAAACTACACATAGAAATGGAAACCTCACATGCACCACTATCCAACATTTTAAATTAAAAATTGACTATTACCCCCTCATGAGTTAGAATGGAAACTTTCCTCCTCACTTCTTTGTCCTTGACCATTTATTTTTTCCATCGAATCTCGATTGTTGAACTAGTATTCATTTTTTATAAATGTGACTCTCCACCCTCTTTCAAAGGGACGATAAAATTTAGAATCCTTCATAGTCATTAATTATCATCTTGATTTTCCTTTACATTTGAAGGGTAGTAATTTCTTAGGAAAAGATAGGGAATAGAGAAGGAGGTTTTTCTTACTTTGTTGTAGAGGAGTAAGGACTAGGAAGGTTCAAAGAGCTTTGATAACCAAAGAGGGATTTGGGAAATTGTGTTATAGGTCAGTTCATTGGTTCTTCTTTCTCCCTTTAATAGAATTATTATGGGTAATTTTTATTCCATTTCATGTCAATCTTGTTTTAAGAGAATCGAACTTTTAAAAAAAATTATAGAAAGAATTTTTCCATGTAAGCTATGATGATAAATTTTATTTTATCCTATATTAAATACTAATTTTAAAGAAAAATATTCTTCACAAATATTGAAAAAAAAATCTAAACATTTTACTTAGAAATTTTATTTAAGATTAGAATTAAAAAAAAAACAAATCACTAAAATTTTCATTTAATATTATTTAATTTCATTAAAATTTTATTTTTAAATTTTACTTTAAAAATTATTTAAATTTCATGAAAATTTATCTATTTATTTTTACAAAATTATAATTAAATATTATTCAATTCTTTTTAGGGAAAAAAATTACAGGAATTTACTGAAAAAAATAAGAAATAAAAATAAAAAATTGTTAGAAAATAATATAAAAATATTATTTAAAAAAATAAATAAAATAATTTTTTTTATATATTAAATATTTTAATCTTAAAAAAAAAATTAATTGTAAGAGGCCCATGGCGTATACAGGTCATGGCCTACATAAAGGTTGTGGCCTTGTGCAAGCTACAAGGCCATAATTTTTTTTTTTAAAATTCCTTAAAAAAATTAATTTAGTTTATGAAATTTCCAATTAGGTTTTATAATATATGTGATTAATTGTTATTTTTAAAAAAAAATTAGTGATCATTTATTAATAATAAATTTATAATTTGATTAAAACACTAATGAATTTTACTTATTTATTTTGTAATAAATTTTATCAACAAAAAATCAATAATGATAATTAATTTAGTTATTAATAAAAATTTCAATAAAATGGTTTATAAATATATATAAAGGCTAAAAAAAATCAACATGAAGTTTATATTTTTCTTGAATCTCTTCTATTTAATTAAGAGGTTGAAAATTATTGAAGAAATTAGAAAGTTGTTATTTATTAAGGATTTTGAAAGCAGAAATTCATATTTTCTAAGAGATTTTTACAACAATAAAACTAGTGTTAAGCAAAAAGAAAACTAAATTAGCAGATTTGTGACAATTAATTGGAAATTATTAATAAATTAACCTAATCACTACTCAGTAGTGATTGGATTCAAAACTTAGTATTTATTCAAACTGTTAACATAGCTTAAAACTTTATTTATGAAGGAATGAAAGTTGTATTGACCAAATTAATGTATTCATGTAAAATGAATTTATTATTGGAATAAATGTAAGGAAGAAAGTTAATTAATACTATCTTAATTTATTTAATATTCTCTCTAATATATTACCATATTTTTGTTGTTAAATGAAGATAGTCAATTTCTCTTAATAAGGATAATTATCTATGTCAATTTATTTATTTTGCAAAATTAATAATTGAACCCTAATCTGTAATTTTTAATAGGAAATTGTTATTTGTAAAAAACAATAGTAACTTTTTTTATGTAAAATTTTATTTTAATTAATTAATAAATGTAATTCTCGACCACCGTATGCTCTCACCTCACCTATATTAGGATCTTGGTGATCAGAAAGTGGAAGGGAAGATGTTAGTGTTCTTAGTTTTCTTTTTCTAAATGTTGAATTTAATAGTACTTAAAATTCTCATACACCGTATGCTCTCACCTCACCTGTACTATGATCTTGGTGATTAGAAAGTGTAAGTTGCTACTTTTCTTTAAGTATATTTGTGCCTCAATTCATATTATTTTAAATCAATATTGCCTTAATCTATTTTATATTAGCCATGGTAAAGTTGGTATAAATTAGTGTTTATTTCATTTCCAAAAGCATATTACCTTGCAAGAAGTAATTAGTTGTTATTTATTTTCTTAGATCTAGGTAAACTTTAATCAAGAGTTGAAACCAAAACTAGCAACATTTGGTATAAGTGGTGCCTCTAGCTCACATTTACTAGTAATGTCATCATGCTGGAGCTATTGCATCCATAGCCTAATACATCTGCAACAACAGTGTCTATGGAATCTTCCCTTTAAATCATTGGGGAGTAATAAGGAACATTTGATGTATTAAAATCTAAGAGACGGGTAATCTCTCTTGCATTGATAATCTAATAAGATAATTTCAAATGAACAAAAATCAACTAGTACAAACCTAGTAAACTACATTATAGGATTCTATGTAATTTATTTAATATCATTCTATTAATTAAGGTAATCGTATCTCAAATGGGTTCAAGGGAGAGATTATTTTAGGAACCGGGTTTAGATGTTTAGGAAACAAGTAATAGTCATGGAGACTATTTACTTATATTTGTATTGCTTCCCTTCCTGGGTAGTAGTTACAGAGGAACTATTTGGGGAAAAAGGGGCCCTAGAAAGGGTTGCATACCCACATAACAACTCACATCAAACTTAGATTAGAAAACAAAACTACATATTTTACGCCTTCATCTCATTTGGAAGTAGAGTATGTAGGCACTCTAGGAAATGAAGGATTCTCCCAATACCTCAGGCATTCGAGGATGGGGCTTAGGAAAATTTAGGATAATTTAATAAATTAAAACGTAATTTAATAATTCAAGATAATTGCTCATTCATAAGGGGCTAAAAGCATCTAATGGGTGAACCAACAAAAGTGGTTTACAATTCGAGTGAGGAAGGAAAATTTGAAAAAAATTACCCCATGCAAAAAAATTGGTTTTTGGGGTTCAAACAAACTTGTTGGTTCGAATGAACCAAAAGAGGGTTCGCTAGAACCATAGTTCAAGTGAACCAAAAGAGGGTTCCCTAGAACCATGGTTCGAGTGAACCCATTAAATGCAAGGGCCCACCGTTCTTGCAAAAAACAAAAAGAAAAACCCTTTTTGAAAAGGGGTTTGAATGAACCTTGGTTTGAGTGAACCCCTAGGGGTTTGCTCAAACCCCCATGGTTTTCCTGAACCCCCCTTTTCCCACCTTCTCACCCTCAGGCACCAAAAAATTCCAATTTTTTGCATTTCGAAGCTCGGGTTGAGGATGAAAATGGAGGAGACTTCATAGACCCAACTAATGATAGTAGTCCTTGGAACGAGCTATCCAATGAATATAATTTTAATATATTTTGGTTTTATTATGTATTTTATTTTTTAGTTTTATTAAACACAAGTTTTTCACCAAAAATCAAGTTCTCTGTTCTGCATATGTAGAAAAATAGCAGAGTATCAATTTTTTTTTTTGAAAAATACGAGTGCACCTGATATTGAAGCCCTTGATCCAACAAAAAAAATATTGAATTTCGATACATACAAAAAAAGTCACACATTATACAGTCTTCCTATGTCTGAATTATAATTGGTTTGACTCTGAAACTTTATTAAGGAAAAAAATTTCAATAAAACACTATCTAACCAATTGGAAGCACTAGATATCATAGTTAAAAATCTAAATTCGAAAAAAATAGAATTTTATCCTTCATGGAAAAAAAGTTATGTGTTATACGGTGAGTGTCACTCCTTAAAAATGTTGTTTACTAAAAAAAAAACTATTTTTTGAAGGAGATGGGAAAAGAATGTTGGATATTGCTAATATGTGGTTGTCATTGATGTCAACACTATTTCCATTAATTTCTTTAAGGCTGTATATGTTGAGGATATTGAGAAAATTGTAATAAAATAAGTTGCAGGTTGTCGGTGATAAAGTGAAGTTTAGTATGGTGGCTAGCTCAGTATATTGATGATAAGAGGTTAGAGATTAAAGGGTTTGTTGACAAGTATATCTAGTTTATCCACATGAAGTTTTAGAAGTTCACATGAAGATTTGATTGAGTTATGAGTATCTGTGTTCTGACAGTTGTTTTATTGCTTTAGTCAGTGTTCCTGAAAGAGGATGATGTGATTCTAGTAATTTGAGTTGTTACGGATGCTTTTGTGGTGATTCATGATTCTTGTGGATGTTTCTAGATTTTTCTCTATCTATGTTATTGGTCCACATTGATTGTTGTGCTCGTGATTGGTGATTCATGATTCTTGTGGATGTTTGATTTTATCTATGTGTGATTGTTCATGTTTTTCATGATCATGGCTGACAGGGTGATTGTAGCATGTTGCGGATCTTTGAGGCATAATTTTTGAAGTTGTTTCATATTTGAGGATGTTTTTTTGGGTCCTTACTATGTTTATACTAACATTGTTTGGTCCGCATTCATAAATTATTTATTGATTTGGGCCAACAGTTTGTACACATTTCATATTTTGTTGGACCAACATGTAGTTGATGTTATCCTTAGTTGCGGATATAAATGATCAATTGTTTATACCATTTAAGGGTATGGTGTATGGTGTATGCTGTACATGTGAACAATGTTCTAATATTTCAAAGGCAGAAGTAAAGTGTGAAGAAGAGTGAGCAGATGAAAGTGTTACGTGCTTAACCGAAACTGTAATTAGGCATTAGAAGATGTTATTTTCTCAATTCAAAATCTTCTAGATGTAATATGAATGTGACTATAAGACAACGAGTCTTCCTTTGGGTAGTAAGCATTGTGTATTTGAGTAGAGTGTTGTAGGAAGTGTGCCTAAATGCATGTGCATTCCCCATTTATAATAATTTTAACAGGGTATAATCTTGTGGATTAACCTCTACCATGGGTTTTCCCCTAACAGGGTTTCCACATAAAAATCTTGGTGTTATGTGTGTTTTTGATGTGCTGATGTTTTATGCTTTCATGTTTATTTATTAGATATGAGAATAAGTTTAATATGTATAATTTTTGAGACAACTGATTCACCCCCCCTCTGAGTTGTCTACCCTTGTGTTGCCAACAATTAGTATCAGACCAGGTTCCTTTAGAGAAGCTTGACCACTTGAGGTGATCCGGGATGGCGAAATATAAGAAGGATAGTCTGAGATTTGATGAAACTAATTATTCTCTATGCAAGAATCAAATGGAGTGTCGTCTGAGATGCATTGGTGAACCTTATTGGAAAATTACAAAGAATAGGTATATCATCCCACAGAATGGTCCTTCTACTGTATGTGAGATTAAGGATGCCGAGTACAATATTAGGGCTAAGGAAGCATTGTTGAGTGCTTTGACTGAGTCTAAAATGAAAAATGTAATGGATTTGAAGGCTGCTTATGAGATCTGGAGAAAAGTTGGAAACTTTGTATGAAGGTGATACACATGTGAAGATTGCTAAGCTGTAAAGCCTGAAAGGGAAATATGAAGTGTTGAGAATGGGTGAAGATGAGAACATCACTTCTTTTATATAGAGAGTGAATGAACTTGTGTGTAGTATCAGATGTTTTGGTGGAGCATTGGAAGAATCAGAGAGTGTTGCTAAAGTGCTCATATCCTTGCTTGTTGCATACAAATAAAAAGTGGCTACTATTGAGGAGATCTGAACTGTGACAAATGTAACTAGAGACATGTTGATTGGTAAGCTTGCTGCTTTTGAGTGAAGTGAGTTTGGTGAATCTCTTCCTAAGATATAATATGCATTCAAAGTTACTATCTCTAGAAAAGATAAGTAGAGATATGATCCGAGAGAAAGTTCTAGAAAAAATTCCAAGTATGAGCAGAAAATGAGAGAGATTAAAGAAGAAGAGAGAAAACAAGATGAGATTGAAGCACTTATTGTCAAGAGGGTAGCCAAAGGAGAAGGTAATTATAAATGGAAATTGCCTCTTAAATGTTTTTCTTTCAATAAGATAGGTCATTTTACTTCAAGGTCTCTGAAAAGAGTTCCTAAGCCAAGACCTAACAAGCCTAGATTCCAAAGAAAAGTGTTATTATTTTGTTGATGAAGGTGTGATAGATGATGAATTTGATAAAGATAATTTAAGTGAGGATGAATGGGTATTTATTTCTATAAAGGAAATGATCCAGTATTTATTGAATCTTCTAGTTACATAAATGTGGAGAAAGCTCTAGCTGCCAGAGTTGAAGAAAAAGATGAATGGGTGATTGGCAGTGGATTCTCTCATCATAGGATAGGTGATAAAAGTAAATTTCTGAGCTTGGAAAAGTATGATGGTGGTGTTGTAAGATTTTTTGATGACAAATATGGTCTAATCTGTGGCAGAGGATCCATTTCTCTTGATGGTAAGCATAATACTAATGATGTTTTATATGTGGAAGGTTTAAAGCATAATCTCTTAAGTGTTGGATAACTGGTTAACAAGGGATACAATTTTCAATTCAAGGATGGAAAGTGTAGAATATTGGGGAGTTCTGGAAATGTGATTGCGTCTGGTACAAAAACAAAAGGTAATATACTTCACCTAAGTGCTACTAGTAAAATTTGTCTGATTGCTCAAGTTGATGAAAGTTGGTTGTGGCATAGGAGATTGTGTCATGTAAACTTTGAAAATGTTATCAAGATAAGTTCTACTTAGGAAGTTAGAGATCTTCCTAAATTGATAAAACCTACTAATGCTATATGCAAGGAATGTCAGTTAGGGAAGCAAACTAGAGTTTCATCCCAAAGCAAACAACATTGTTCAAATAAAGTGTTGGAGCTTGTGCATACTTCCTTGTGTGGTCCTTCTAGAGTCAAAAGTTTACAAGGAATAGGTATTTCATGTTACTTATTGATGATTATTCTAGATTGATGTGGGTTACTTTCTTAAGGGAAAAATATGAAGCTGTAGAGAAATTCAAGTTTTTTAAGCATATGGTTGAGATAGAGACAGGTCTAAAGATTAAATTTCTAAGATCAGATAGAGGTGGTGAATTCACTTCCTGTGAGTTTAATTATTTTTGTGAAGAGCATGGGATAAAGCAAAAATTATCTGCCCTGCGGACCCCTCAGCAAAATGGAGTTGTGGAAAGGAAGAACAAGACAATTCAAGAAGTTGCTAGGACCATGATGTTGGAAGGAAATGTTCTACATATCTACTAGAGAGAAGCTGTGAGTACTGCCATTTACACTCTCAACTGGGTACACGTCCAAGATGATACCGGTAAGACTCCTTATGAGCTATGGTTTGGTCATAAGCCTACTATTCGATACTTCAAAATCTTTGGGAGTAAATGCTATATCAAAAGAGATGAAGATATAGGAAAGCTTGATGCTAGAAGTGATGAAGGAATCTTTCTTGGTTATTCTACTAAAAGTAAAGCCTACCAGTGCTAGAATAAGAGATTAAGAAAGGTAATTGAAAGTGCTAATTTCAAGGTTGATGAAGACATAGTTAGACCATCTAGAACCTGTAGATATGATTCAAATGATCGAAATGACAGTTCAGATAAAGGGAAAAAAAATCAGACTCTAAATCAAGTTCAAATCATTCCGATGAATTAGGAAAATCAAGAGGAAGAAACTAGTGAAACTATAGATGTGAGATCACAAGAGCCTGAATTTCAAGAATACCCTAAGACTCCAAGGTATGTAAGACTAAATTATTCATAAGATCAAATTATAGGTGATAAGAAAAAAGGTGTTCAAACTAGAAGAAGAATTGCAAAAGAATACTATTTGATCTCAAAGACTGAGCATAATAGTGTCAATGAAGCATGCAAAGATGAACATTGGGTGGAAGCAATGAAAGAAGAACTACTGCAAATTGAGAAGAATGATACATGGATTCTTGTTCCTAGACCTAAGGACAAAAATGTAATTGGAACTAAATGGGTCTTTCAGAACAAACTGAATGAACAAGGTGAAGTTGTTAGAAACAAAGTAAGACTTGTGTGTAAAGGATATTCTCAGATGGAGGGAATTGAATTTGAAGAAAATTTTGCTCTTGTTTCTAGGATTGAAGCTATGAGACTATTTCTAGCTTATGCTTCTTACG
Organism: Sequoia sempervirens; assembly: GCA_007258455.2. Taxonomy (NCBI): domain Eukaryota; kingdom Viridiplantae; phylum Streptophyta; class Pinopsida; order Cupressales; family Cupressaceae; genus Sequoia; species Sequoia sempervirens. The sequence goes on along the minus strand of VDFB02193867.1, from coordinate 510,539,894 downwards.
AAAACTTCAAGGTTTATCAGATGGATGTCAAATCAACATTTCCAAATGGTGAACTAGAAGAAGTGTATATTGAGCAACTTGATGGATTTCAATTGGCTGATCAGGGAGATATGGTTTTCCAATTGAAGAAAGCATTTTATGAACTTAAGCAATCCCCAAAAACATGGTATACCAGATTGGAAAAGTATTTGTTGAAGCTTAGATTTAAGGATACTTTTGAGTATCTCAAAGGGAAGCTAGGGGTGACTACCCCTCCTAATCAGAATTAAGATGCATTGAATTGCATCAGTCTGTGCATTTCATATTCATATCTTGTGATCTAGATTGATGTTGTGGTGGCTACTACTCAGGAGGAGTAGTTAGATATTCAAAAATGTGGTTTAGAGCTTGTGTGGAGAAAGATAATGTGTACCTTTGTCATTGATGTCAAAGGGGGAGAAGAGTCATGTGAAAAACTATGAAAGAGTTAAGGAGAAAAGAGTCAAAATATAAGGGGGAGAAAGTGCTAAGAGAAAGTATCATTGATGGTGTTTTTCACATCATGTGTTGCCATCAATGCCAAAGGGGGAGATTGTTGGATATTGTTGATATGTGGTTTTCATTGATGTCAACACTATTTCTATTAATGTCTTTAAGGTTGTATATGTTGAGGATATTGAGAAATTTGTAATAAACTAAGTTGCAGGTTATCGGTGATGTAGTGAAGTTCACTACGATGGCTAGCTCAGTATATTGATGATAAGCAGTTGCAGATTAAAGGGTCTTTTGACAAGTATATCTAGTTTATCCACATGAAGTTTCAAAGGTTTGCATGAAGATTTGATTGAGTTATGAGTATCTGTGTTCTAATAGTTGTTTTGTTGCTTTAGTCAGTGTTCCTAAAAGAAGATGATGTGATTCTAGTAGTTTAAGTTGTTACAAATGCTTCTCTGGTGATTCGTGATGCTTGTGGATGTTTCTAGATCATGCTCTATCTATTTTATTGGTTTGCATTGATCATTGTGCTCAAAATTGGTGATTTTATTCTATGAATTCATGTTTTTCATGATCATGGCTGACAGGGTGATTGTAGCATGTTGCGGATCTTCGAGGCATAAATTTTTAAGGTGTCTCATATTTGAGGATGTTGTTTTGGGTCCTTACTATGTTTTGACTGACATTATTTGGTCCACATTGATAAATTGTTTATTGATTTGGGTTGACAATTTGTACATGTTTCATATTTTGTTGGGACGACATGTAGTTGATGTTATCCTTAGTTGCAGATATATATGATTGATTGTTTATACCATTTGAGGGTATGATGTATGGTGTATGCTATGTGCTATGTGCGAACAATGTTCTAATCTTTCGAAGGAAGAAGTAAAGTTTGAAGAAGAGTGAACAGATGAAAGTGTTTATGTGTTTAACCAGAACTATAATCATGCATTATAAGATGCTATTTTTTCAGTTCAAAATCTTTTGGATGTAATCTAAATGTGACTGTAAGACAACGAGTCTTCCTTTGGGAAATAAGCCTTTTGTATTTGAGCAGTGTGCTCTAGGCAGTGTGCCTTCAAAATGCATGTGCATTCCCCATTTATAATAGTTTTAATAGGTTATAATCTTGTGGATTAACTTCCACCATGGTTTTTCCCCTATCATGGTTTCCACGTAAAAATATTGGCGTTATGTGTGTTTTTGATGTGGTGATGGTTTATACTTTCATGTTTATTTATCAGATTTGAGAATAAGTTTAATATGTATAATTTCTAAGACAACTAATTCACCCCCCTCTCAATTGTCTTCCCTTGTGTTTTCAACAAAGAAGTGCAATCTAATTCCAAATTTTTTGAAAAAAATATATTTAGAATCTACAAAAAAAATTCATAAATCACTAGCTTGCATCATCTTCAAATTCCTCATGGTTTAGCTGCTATAGGTGCTTGAAATTGAAGATTTAGTTAGAAAAACTTATTTCAGTGTCCATTTTGGCCAAAAATTATGGGTTGACAATTTGTACATGTTTCATATTTTGTTGGGCCGACATGTAGTTGATGTTATCCTTAGTTGCAGATATATATGATCGATTGTTTATACCATTTGAGTGTATGGTGTATGGTGTATGCTATGTGCTATGTGTGAAAAATGTTCTAATCTTTTGAAGGAAGAAGTAAAGTGTGAAAAAGAGTGAGAAGATGAAAGTGTTTATGTTGTTAACTGGAACTATAATCATGCATTAGAAGATGTTATTTTCTCAGTTTAAAATCTTTCAGACGTAATCTAAATGTGACTGTAAGACAATGAGTCTTCCTTTGGGAAATAAGCCTTTTGTATTTGAGCAGTTTTCCTTCAGAATGCATGTGCATTCCCCATTTATAATACTTTTAACAAGGTATAATCTTGTGGATTAACCTCCACCGTGATTTTTCCCCTAGCAAGGTTTCCACGTAAAAATCTTGGTGTTATACGTGTTTTTGATGTGGTGATGGTTTATGCTTTCATGTTCATTTATACGATCTGAGAATAAGTTTAATATGTATAATTTTTGAGACAACTAATTAACCCCCCCCTCTCAGTTGTCTACCCTTGTGTTGCCAACAAAGAAGTGCAATCTGATTCTAAAAATTTTGAAAAAATATATTTAGAATCTACAAAAAAAAAAACAAATCACTAGCTTGCATCATCTTCAAATTCCTCACGGTTTAGCCGCTATAGGTGCCTGAAAGTGAAGATTTAGTTAGAAAAAATTATTTCAATGTCCAGTTTGGCCAAAAACTATAAACCAGTATTGTGGGATCACCCTAATATAAAGATAAGATAAAGTACATTCTTTGTATACTCGAAAGGAAACCTGGATGGATTTTCTTGACTCCCCGAGGCCTTAGGCCAAATTCCAAGGCAAGACTAAAGCTATATAATTATTCTTCCATACTCCTAAGGATGCCGACCTTAGTGCACTTCCAAGGGAACTATAGTCTTTAGTGAGTGATTCAAGACTTGGATGGTCTCGATGAGTCTAAGTCTCTGAATAAAGCATAATTTCTAACCTTTTATGGATAGATTCCTACCCTATTTGGGTAGATTCCTATCCCGTATTGATGGATTCCTATCCCATATGGATAAGAAGTACCTAGGTATACAATTGAATAAATACATAATAAGATAACAATCAAGAAACACAAAAAAAATTATGGTTTAATTTTTGTATAATAGATTGGGTCTTTACACATTTCCTTGGTGACTCAATCTAAAATTGTCAGCAATCACCTTCATTCATTTTGGAATTGTTGCACATTCATCAATTTGGACTCTCCCTTGTTTCTCATGATCCTTTGGCTATGGACTGAGTACTCCAATTGCTATGAGTTACTAGCTGAAAATAGTTAGTTCCATCTAATATATACACACCATTAATAACCATGAATCAAACACATGTTCATATCAAATATCATACACATTCACACATTTATCCATGCAAATACTAACATACTATAATCATATTTTTTATACATCAAAATCTTGTTTAAGTTGCATGAAATATATATAGGTTCATAAATGTATATGAAATAAATAGCTTGAAATGTTTGAAAATTATGAAGTAAGAAAGAGAAAAATAGCTATTAATTAGTATCATCACCTTTCATAATTTAAATCCATAGGATCCAAAAACCCTTAGATTGGAACCACACAACAAATATAGTGAAGCAAAAATTGAATGAACTAACTTCTCATCCACAACTAGACACATGGACCAACAAATCACTTGTCACTTAGAGTGCATACACTTCTAACTTCCTCAAACACTTCCTAAAAACCACACAACATAATAATCATTTGTAATGGAATACATAGCATTCCAATATGCACTCTACACCTGTAACTCTACTTCTACTAATCCCAATACTTTTCCCAATGAAATATTTTGTTAATTAAATTGTAAGTGTTAGGATAGATCTTCGGGAGGTGTCAAAATTAAGGCTTAAATTTGAACTAAAGGGGGTTAATTACTCCAATTACCCACAATTAATTAATGACCACCTAGATAAATGTGAAAGTGCCTTATAACACTTTACAACACTTAAACAAGGTACACATTATGTACATTTTATTAGAAAGGGGCCCATTAGGCCTAATTAAGTAGATACATCCTAGAAAAGTGTGAAACTGTGTTACAACACTTTACAACACCCTTGCAAAGGATCAATTAAGGCATGTTTTATTTAAATAAAGGTCCTAGAATAGTGTGAATGTGTACAAAACATTACAACGCCACTCAAAGACATCATTAATTCATCTTTAATGTCAATTATCAAACCAAGTAAGGGAAAATGCTACTTTTTCCATTACTACATTTTGCCTCCACTTTAGTGAGAGTATGACCCCATGCCAAACTCACACTAAAGTAGAAATATAAGACACTTAAGTATGCAGTAATAACAAAGATACATGATCATACCCTATCAAAGGCCAAGAAAAATAAACAAAAATAAAGGATCAAGCACAACCATTTCAATGTGATGTGATATGGGGTTGTTTTTCCAAGAAAAAGGATCAAGATTCGATGGTCCAACATGATGTGGAACAAATCTAGGCTGTAACATATGCTGCTAACTCTAGGGTAGTGGAACCTCAGTCTGTCCACTAGGTGAGTTGTCCCAATGAAGTAGTTTAGTGAGAAAGTCATGCCAATGTATCAACTTCCAACAACATAATGAGAAGGTCATGCTAGTGTATCAACTTCTCATTATACTAACTATATCAAAGTTATCCTCCTTATATATTTAATAAGGCACCACAATGTAAATGCTTTTGTAAATTCTTTTGAATGTTATGTAAAATAAAATTTTGTTAAAGGGGATTTTTCTTTTTTCATGTAAAGGTCTCATCTTAGGGAACATCATGCTTAATGTCTCCAAGAGAAGACAAGTCAAAAAAATGTCACATTCTCCAAGGAAATCAAAATAGATGTTACTGCCAAGAAAAGGATGCATCACAAGAATAAAGAAAATTGCACAATGAAACATTAGTTTTGATGTATGCCCCCTCTTTAAAGCGGTTGCTAACACCATTTATGTGAGCAATTTTTTTAAAGTAAAACATGAGAGCTTTCCTTAGAAAATCCTATGCCAAGTCATATGTTTTTGATATAAGCTACATCATACAATGGGTGTGAGGGACTTCCTCCAAAAATACAATAATAAAGATAACTCAGTACATCACATGTGAGCCAACTTAAGGCAAGTCAATCACATTCCAAGCTTGCTCTTATATGTACATGAAATGTGGTCAACTAGCCAAAGGAGACAAGTGACATATGAGGACAAGGCTACCTAACCCCTTGCCCCCACTTAGTGCAAGACAAGGATGAGCCAAAATGATTGATGAGATGCATGATAGAGTGAAAATCAGTATCAATTAGAGGAATTAGGTGCCCCCACATAAGGAAGAGTACCAAACTCCTTAAGATATTGGATTTTATTGTTCAAATCCTTGCATTCATTAGTAGAATGACCATGAACTCTATGATATGTACAAAATGAATTTTTGTGAGAGAATTTATTTCATGTTCTTGGAGGGAGAGATGTCAAATGATCTTGGAGGATTCATGAAAATATACTCTCTTGATCAATAGTAGAAGGTGTTTCTTTAGTTTGTGACAAAGATATCATTTGCTTAGTACAAGGTGTCATACTTACACAAGACTCTTTATATTGTGATATTTTGTACTCTCCTTTACAAGAGGGTGTAAAATCTAACAAATTCAAATCATTACTAAGACATGTCTTAGGAGTGCTTTGCATGATGACATTAATGTTAAGCGAAGACTTCATTTATTCATGTCTTTAAAAGGATAATAATTAGGAGCATTAGTGTCTATCAATTCAGGATGCACTAATGTTAAAGTTGTCTTAGATGAATATTTTGTAAGATTTTTGATATTGAGCAAGGTATTTTTTGATGCTTGTATTTCTATCAAAGGACAACAACCAAGACCATGTGTTGCTTCTTTCAAGTTAGGCTCTATAGGGACATAGATACCTTGTTCTCTAGCACCACATCCTTTTCCACTATACCCAAGTTGTTTCATAAGTTCATAACCTCTTCCATAAAGTGTTTTCATTTCTTTTAGATTTGGTGGTTGTTCATAATCAACTTCATCAAAATTTGTTGTGTATTTTGTTTCTTCTAAAGTAGTTGAGGTGGATTCTTTCAAATTTTGTGTTGACATTACAGTTTTTTCTTTTCCCTTTTCAAACTCTTTGTTTATGATCTTGTATTCTCCCATGAATGTTGGCATGAAATCTAAGGAACCAAAATCATCATACAATAGCTTAGAGACTTCCTCAATTTTCTTCTCAAGTTATTTTTCTTCTTTTATAATGTTACTTCCCCAACTCTGATAGGTAATGTGATGACTTCGAGCAGTTTTTTCCCTATGTTGTCAAATCCATGAATAGATAAAGAATTAGGTTTAATATAATTTTTACTCATTTAAAGTCTTGTCAAAAGGTTCAAACTACACACATTCAAGGCTAAACCATTGTCAAGAAGGGTTTGTTTTATCACAATTTGGCCAACGTGGACTATTATGTTGAAACCTTCATACTTCTAAATTTCCAAGGGAGGTAACTCACACTGGTGAAAAACTATGTCTACATTCATTTCATTCATCTATTGAATTAATGTTGCAACATCATTTGAACTATTGTTAGAAGGAATCATAACTTGTTGCAAGGCATCTTGGAGTATGCTATGATAACTAGGTGATATTTGAAGTAGTTTCCATATAGAAATCTTAGCAAGAGTATTCTTAAAGTGTTCAACAAGATTATATTGCTTTCCATTGTTTGTGGTGAAATGAGGAACACTAGGAAAAATTCGATTAGGAAATGGGAGGGATGTTGAAGGTGTTTGTCTTGGCTGTGGATTGTTGCTAGTGTTATATGTATGAGAACCAATGTTATAATTATATTGATGTGAAACATTATTCTTCGCTGGTACAAGGATGAGGAAAGGTTTATTTTGAGTTTGTGGTTTTTGCGAGGGTGGATAAATAATAATTTTAGGCTCAAGAGAGTACTTCAAGGGGTATCTAATGTGCATAACCTCAAAATACTTTTCATGATGTCTTAGTGAAGGGGATTCTAATGTCTCTTCATCATCTTCATCATCTTCATCTAAGGAATCCTCATCACTATTGTTTACAAGACATGTGTCAATGTTCTCATTTTCTTCCACCATACTATCTTCCCTAGTAGGAGAGTTATTAGGAGAGCTACAAATTAGATGTTCATGATATTCAATGTTTGGTTCTTCTAGAATAACCTCATAACAAGTAGGGGACTCATCAATGGTAGCATTGTCTTGTTCAATAATTTTTTACCTAGTAGGAGAGGTAGGGGAAGAGAGACAAATAGGACTCTCATGACTCCCATTGGTTTGATCTTCTATCACCAAAATATTTTCGTAACAAATAGGAGAGATATTAGAGGAAGACCAAATTTTATTTTCATGATTATCCACCATTGTATTCTCTTTCACTAAAGTATTCCCACAAGGGGGAGAGATGGAATTTTTCTTAGCATGTTTAAAAAGGTAGGATACTAACATTGTTTGACCAAAAATGCAAAGTACTTCTAACCATCTTATGCAGTGCTTCAATAACATAAATAATTTATATCCAAAGATGAAAAGTAATTTTATCCAATGTATGCAAGACTTCAAAATTGTAAACAAAGTGTATCCAAAAATGAAAAGCACTTTTATCAAACTTATGTAAATATTTAAATGAATGTAAACATTGTGTCTGCAAAAGTGAAAAGTATGTTTATCCATGTTATGCAAACTTTCAGAAATATAAATATTTTTCTATTGAAATGATTTCAAAACTGACTACCCTAAATTGATGTTTTTGACCTAGATGCATAAAAAAAAAGTTACTGAAACTTTCTAGACTGATACTATAGGTTAATAGTTGTATATGAGTGAATTTTCACCCCTTATGCAAATTCCCCTTTTGCACTTCCTTGCCTTAGAAAACCAAATCCGAAGGAAAAATTCCACATCAACAAGTTGCCTTCATTCCACTTGGTGTTTTTCCTTTGTGTCAGTGGAGGAATATTTTTTAGGGACACCCATGTGGTGTGTAGACGTTCGCACAATGCACTTACGTCCCTGACAGATTCCTATGTTTGAAGATGGCAGAGGCACTACACTTCCCATTGGGGTCAGTTTCTAATGTCCCTCTTTGACCAACCAACCCTGAAAGTGGAAGATTCTCTCATCCCACCTTCAAAAACACTCTTCCTTCATTCATTTCATCTTCTTCACAATCTCTTTTGGCATTCTCAAGTACTTCAAATTCATTCTCTTTGCATTCTTCACTCTAAGCAACACTTTGGAATTTCATAGCAGCAAGAATAACACTCCATCAACTTCGTAAAGAAATTGTGTAACAAGCCATTGTAGCAGGGGCTTGAGGTTTTGCAACACCTCCCTTCATCGCAGTCAAGGATTTTGTGATTGTTCAAGGTCTCTTTCTCCATCATTAGCTAGTGAGCTCTTGGTGGAGGTGGTAATGTTTTCACTCCTCTCCTTTATGATTTGGTTGAGTAGCTTTATATTGTTTTGTAGTGTTATTCATGTACTTTCTTTCTTTATTTATTTATCATACACTTCTCTATCATTGCTATCTTGGCTGTTAGTGGGGTGGAAACACCAAAATGGGGGTATGAATAATGTAGACCCCTATACAGCCCCCCAAAATTTTTCCCTCTTTCTTGTGTGTAGGTGGATATGATTTTTGGAGCTAGTTGGAAAATGAGCATCTTTGTGAGATTATCTTTACCACCTTAGCTTTCATATACTTTATCATATTCATATGTATCTTTCCTACTTCATAGTTCTATTTTTTCCCTTTTTAAGTGAGTAGCTAGGTCGTCAGCTTGTTTTCTAGTGGTTCATACTATGTTTTTGGTCCTCTGGTCGTACATACACCAATGCACCTAAAAGACACTGATGCATTGCGCTGTCACCCCAGAACTACACTTCCATCCTTCGGCAGAGAGCTACCTAAGGTATAGTGTCAAACCCTAAAATTGGATCGTCGAGCCCCAGTTTAGATTTTGGGTCTAAAGAGTGATTGCATGGCCTTATAGTCCTCATCATTCATGTACCTCATTCAAAACACCCCTTTAGAGTGAGGTAAGTTAGGGAAGGCTTCTGCTCTTGGCTCTCTATGAATTGGGGCCTTGACATGGTCAATTCCCCTCTCTTACATTTTTTGTGAACCAGCGTATGTTCATTCAGTGGTGTTGAGGCTTTTCCCCTTGTACCTTGTGATTATTGTGCCCCTAAGTGTTGTGAAGGTTTAAGAGCATCACAGCCTAATCCACAACCTCTAGGTATATTGTTAGGAGAAGTGTACGACACCTTCTAATGGAAAGGATGAAGGTAACTATAGGTTTCTCTATAGGAATTTTTGTTGGATCTGTCGTTTGTCTCACCACACAAGAGAAATTGTCATGGGGCGAGGTAGGATTATCTAACAAGACCAACCATGTCCCCACTCCTCCTGCATCTCCCACACCATCGTTGGTAGACAAGCATGGGGTTGTTCATATTCCTTTAGAATATGTCTCCACCCTTAGCAAAGGGTTGGGTGACTTGTAAAACCACTTGGAAAGAAACTCGAAGTTGGCTAGAGCTGCTCAGGTTATAAAAAAATTAAAGTATATGGTGGGAAAAGATCGAATATGTATAGAACTCCTGGCTAGTCTCTTTAGTCTGACTGAAGCATGAGCTCCCTCAAACAATCCTAACATTATGCAAGGGGCCACTTTCAAATATCATGAAAGATAGTTGGGAATGTTGATGCCTCCTATGTATGTGTACATGGTCAATACTATCCCCTTGATCAACATCCCCTCTACCTCTACAACTATCAAAACAACAAGCTCCCTTTGTTATTTAGGTTCACCCCTCCTATGACCTCTAGCAGTGGAGGTTTTGGCGAGATGAGTGGTGGAGGATTTGGTATTGGTGGTGGATTTGGAAATAGGGGTGGCATCGATGGAAGTAGTTCCAGTGGAGGACATGGCAGTGGCTTCAAAAGTGGAGGTGGCTCTGATGGAGGCCCTGCTAGTGGTGGTGGCTCCAACAGTGGTTCTGGAGGTGGCTCCAGTGGTTGTTCTAGAGGAGGTCCCTCTTTGCCCTATGTCTTCTAACGACCCTATTTTGAACACTCTTCTTCAAAATATAAGTAAGATGCAAAGCTAGCTAGCGAGTCTCTCCCAAGCCTCTGCCCAACCTATCTTTCATCAATTTTTCCAACATAGCCTGTTATCGATAGCAATCTTAAATAATCCCTTACCTCAAGGAATGAAGATTCCTAAACTTGAGAAATATGGTAGCAAAGGTGATCTAAAAAACACAGGTGTCTACCTTTAATTCCCTATGTATAGATTTCTTCCATCATGATGCATCTTTGGAAAAAATATTCCCTCGATCTCTCAAGGATACAATGCTTGAATCGTACTATTCCTTGCCTGATAATTCCATTTTCACATTTGATCAACTGGTGAACCAGTTTCTCTGATAGTTTCAAGCTAACATTGGACTGAAGATGACCTTTTCGGATCTCATTTAGTGCAAACAGGGAGATAATGAAAATATTACTGACTTCATCACACTGTATCAAGCACTTGTCTCATAAATCTCGTACCTGCTACCCAATTCTGATGTGCAGAAGGTATTCATAGGGAACTTACAAAGGCCTTGGCAAGAGAAGTTTTCCCTTATGAAGTACCTTTCTTTAGTGCATTTGTGTGCAACACTATGAGACTATCAAAAAATAATAGTTTAGTTAGGGGGATCTTCATCACACTCTCATTCTGAAGGAAAGTCTATCATATTAATATCTGGGAAAGGCAAGGCTGTTGTAAATGTAGTAGCCACTATGACTGATAATGTCCTTAGATGCAACTAAAATTTCATGAAGTTAGCAAAATCATATTCTTCCATCTTGTAGAAGCTACTAAAAGATAAGATCATAACTTTTGAAAACCCTAAGCCTCTTAAAGAACCTTTCCCTAGTTGGTACGACCTGAATACCTACTATCAATACCATTGAGTCAATGGACATGATACCAAATGTTGTATGCACCTATGTCATGAGATATAGGACCACATTAAGGATAGTACTATCCGTCTTGTTGGAAGTAAATAAAATACAAATAAATTGGTGGCAAAAGTGAATAGTGAACTGCAGATATAGTCAGACTCATTTTTGTTACATTTTTCCAACATGATTGCCAATCCCTTTTATTCTATCACTCAACCCAAGGCCTATGTCAATATGGTCATGGTTACCCCTACTAAGTAGCCTACGACTGGTTTTTTGGATGTGACATTCACTTCACAAGATATTCCTATGAACAACAAACCTTTTCCTCTTTACATTCTCGCACACCTCAACAACAACGTTGTGATAAGAGTCCTAGTGGACCCTGTGAACCATGTGAATGTCATTATAGAAGAAACACTATTGCTGAATTCATTACATAGAGAGGAGTATGAAGAAAAAAATTCCACTATCCATATGCATGATGGTCTTTGCCTTAAACCATATGGCTCGATAACTTTTTTCATCCTAGTTGGACCTAGGGCTATTGACATGATTTTCAATGTCATTCTAGAGTCAGATTTGTTCAAGTTGAAGTTAGGCATACCTTGGCTAGCCTCCATGAATGGAATCACCTTCATTATTAAAAAATGTTTAAAATTCTCCCATGAAGGCATTGTGTATGTAATGCAAGACACTAGATACTAGCCTCTAATAGCACGTGGTGGATATTCATTAGACCACTTTTGGCCCACCCCAGTTGGCCTGCTTCCTCCAAGAATGAACCTACTTTACAAAAACTATGTAAAGTATAAGAACGGGGGAAAGGGACAGTCAAAATTGGCCATTCTGGTAGTATAGTAGTTGGTTACCTCCTCTTCTCAAAAAGGGAAAGAGAAGCTCCCCCTTTCCTAGGATAGCTCTCCACATCCCCTTTCTAGAGAAGAGCTTTGGATGAAGATGCTTGGTTTTAATCCATTAAGTCTGATGATACCTACTAAACCACGTAGACCTTGGTACTATTTGTATGGTAGAGGAAAAGGCCCCCATGGGGAATCTTCTATGTCTCGACCTTCATGGCCTCCTATTGCTCCTATGCCCAAAGCAGTAAATGGGAAGAGGCCTGCTGAGGTATTACAGCTGATTCCCCCTAATGCTTCTCAACCTGCTCCTCCTACTCCCATTTAGGATTTTTTCCCTCTCGTGGAAATAGCTATGGAGGACACTCCCATGGCTATGTAGGAGCCTACTATTCCTTCACAACCTCTGGTCTCTAGCTCGAAGAGTCATAGGAACAACCTTGCACACAAGCGCAAGCACCAGCGAAAGGCTCTCATGGCTAAGTAGGCTGCCTTAGAGAGGAAGGAAGAGGAGATGACCACCTTTTTATCAAGGCCTCCTATTGCGTCCTCCTCTCTCCTCCCCTCTACTTTCATTCAATCTAGCTCTACATCGCTTCTGGCTTCTGCAGTGAGTATGAATGCACCTAACCCTAAAAATGTGTAGGTGGTCATTGCTCCTTTAGTGGAGCCGCCTTTGTTGATGTCCCTTCTAGATGTCTCACCTTTCCCAAAACCCATAGATATGTTGAACACTTTGATGGTATCTACTGCAGTTTTCTCTACCTCCTCTTCCTTTGCGCCTCTCACCTCATTTGTGGGGAGTTCATGTCCCCTGATGGGGTAAAAGGTAGAGAACAGTCCTTCCAGTAATGAAGGACGTAAGAGAAGCCCACCTTCTCCGAAAGGTGGTCTCACCCCAACTTGTTTTTTTTAGTAATGGAACCAATCCTGACTTCCCCTGACTTCGTCATCACTCCCAAGTCATTTGGTGAGCCTAGTGGTGAATCTTGGGCACAAATTTCTCTATCCATTGAGGTGAAACATGGCACTCCACTAAAGTGCATGTTTAACTCTCTAGATGAATTTTTGGCCTTGTCAGCGATTTACATGAAATCGTTGACCTTAGCTCCATAAGAGCTTAGACCTTGCAGGGCCTTCTTCCTTATCCCTTATTGTAGGAGGGTCAGACACTCCTCTTAACATTCCACCACTACAGAATCATCCTCCTATCCCCTATGATGATCTAGAGTGGGAAGCGGATGACCTCTTGGTCGATTAGTGTTAGGAGGAGGCCCCTTATTTACCTTTAGACTATATGTGTGTGTGTTGTAATGTGTTCCCCCATGATCATGTTGTGTGTGCCTAGATGACCCTTGTCACCCTTGTTAGTGCTTAGATACAGGTGTGGTTTTTGTGTCGTAAACCTTCTTCTATGTGTATCATCATTCTTCCATGTTTATGATCAATTTTTGACAAAATTGGGGCTGATGCAAAGAATTTGGGGCATTTAGGCTTCCCTTCCATGTTGACCCATTTTTTTATTTTTACTTTTTCTTCTCGTGCATTCTTCACATGGTCTGATATAGCAGGGAGTTGATGACAGTTCATTTTATATACTATTATTATACTTATATGTATATTTATGAGTAGTTCTAACCCCAAAATATCAAGCTACCCTTGTGCCCTTTGTTTGTGATGTTTTTGTCTCTTTTAACTTTTTTGTTATCTTTCTCTCTTCTTTGCTTGAGTTGTATCTCTCATGTATTACAACGCCACTTCTATGATACTCTAATTTTTAGAAAATGCATTCGTTGTCAATGAATCTTTTCTCAAAAATCCTTATGAACACTTCTTTTCCAAAACCGTATTCATGACTAGGACCCCTAACAAGACGTGTTTCATTCATCAAAAGTGCATAAAGAAAGAACTTGAGAACCTTTCCTTCGCGGTGGGAGCAGCTATGATCTTTCCCTCATGATAGGGAATTTTCTTCCTTACAAATTCTTTGATAAAGTGAACATCTTTCAAAAGGATTCCTTGATGATGAATTGATTTGAGAAAAATGGTCCTTTTTATACTTTCAAACAGTGTGTCCCCTGAGTGGATCTTCATCGGGCTTGAAGTTTTGCAACACCTCCCTTCATCATAGTCGAGGCTATGGTGATTGTTCAAGCTCTCTTTCTCCATCATTGGCTAGTGAGCTCTTGGTGGAGGTGTTAATGTTTTCACTCCTCTCCTTTACGATCTAGTTGAGTAGCTTTATACTATTTTGTAGTGTTATTCATGTACTTTCTTTCTTTATTTCTTTATCATGTACATTTCTCTATCATTTCTATCTTCACTGTCCATGGACGTGGAAACACCAAAATGGGGGTTTGATTGATGTAAACCCGTATACATCCCCCCAAAAATTTTCCCTCTTTCTTGTGTGTAGGTGGACATGCTTTCTAGAGCTAGCTGGTGAAAAAGCATCTTTGTGAGATTATCTTTATCACCTTAGCTTTCATATTCTTACTTTATCATATTCATTTGTATCTTTCCTACTTCATATTTCTGTTATGTTCCTTTAGAAGTGACTAGGTAGTCCGTTAGCTTTTTTCTAGTGGTTCATACTATGTTTTTGGTCCTCTGGTCGTACGGACACTAGTGCACCTGAAAGACGCTAGCACGTCATACTTTCTTCCTAGAACTGCGCCTTAGTCCTTGGTTAGAGAGCTACCTAAGGTACAGTGTTGAGCCCAAAAACCAACTTGCCTAGCCCTAGTTTAGATTTTGGGTCTAAAGAGTGGTTGCAAGGCCTTATAGTCCTCATCATTCTCGTCCCACATTCAAAACATCCCTTTAGAGTGAGGTAAGTTAGGGCATCCTTCTGCTCTTGGCTCTCCATGACTTGCAGCCTTGATGTGGTCAGTCCCCCTCTCTTACACTAGCAAGCTTAGGAAGTATAGAAACAAGGTTTTCAATGTTGTTGAAGGTAGTTTTAGGCTTGATCAGGGACTCATTCGCCTTTATTGGTGAATGGTTCTTGGATAATATTTTTGGAATGTTTTTGCTCATTTTTGAGTGATTTTAATTCCTTTTTAGATGCTAGAAGATGTAGTCTAGGTCTAAATAGGGATTCATTTTCCCGTAAGGGAGAATGGGTCCCAAATCAGGATTTTAAAAAGGTGAAAACTATAATTTTTGAGTTATTTTATGTGTTTTTTAGTGCCCAATTTCAAACTATAACTTTTATGACAGAAATTTTTAGAATTTGATGACCTATTGCAAGTGAAATGAAGGTAAAATTATGACCTATATAACACTTTTTGAAATGCAATTTTGTTTTGATATTGAAATGCAAATTTATATGATCTAAATAATATGAAAAGTGTGATTTTTTTTTATTATTTTCATATTTAGAGAATGCAAAAAAATGAAATTATAAACCCTAAATGAGATGCAAATTTTGAATTCGAAGTAATAAACCCTAAATGAGATCTAATCCAATGCTGTAAATTAGATGCAAATGAATGCAAGATCTAATCTAGGATACAATGAAAGACTTCAAAATTAGAAAATTGCAATATTCAATGAGTTGGGTTCACCAAAATGAAACATAGAAAAATAGGGTTCATCAATGTGAATAGATCAAGATGATGAGCCACTAAATTTCACTATAAAATATTTAATTATGAGGGCTAAAACATGAAAATAGCAATAAAAAACTAACTCTTACTATTATAGCAATGAAAAGGGGAGTTTTGAGAGCTTAAATGATGTGTACCCTATAAAAAACTTGTTTTTATGCCACAAAGGACTCATTCGCCTTTAGTGGCAAATGGTCCCTTGTTAGGGTTCCAGAAAATGGCTTTTGAGATTTATTCCTCTATGTCAACAGTCCCAAATTCTAGATTTTCACTACTTTAGACCCTATAGAGGACTCATTCACTTTTAGTGGTGAATGAGTCCTTTTAGGGTTTCAGAAAATTGACTTTTGGGTTATGTTCCTTGATGTCCATACTTCTAGATCTCCCTAGTTATCAGCTCTCAAAAGTCTTAATTAAATTTTGTAAAATACTTTTTGTGATCTTGTGATATAGATGGCAACTTTTGCAACTTTACAACTTTGAAAATTTTGCTACAAATCTTCGTCTTCAACCTAAAGTATACAACCACACATGCAAGAGGAAAAAAATGTTGTTTGTTAGGGGATAAGGGGTTTGACTTGGTCAAACCCCTTGTAGGTAATTATACCAAATGATGAAATAAGGAAATTAAATCATGAAACATGAAATAATGAAGTGTTGATACCTTAAAAGATATCTTGTAATATAAATCTCCAATCCAACATGTAGTGGCCATGAAGAATGTAGATCTTGATCTCAAATAAATGTGACACAATTCTTGCAAGAAGGATCTTCAATGCTACATCAATGTAATCTTGGCTCAACAACATACATGGATGCATTAAACCCTTGACATCATGAAATGATCTTGAATTTTTGCAAGATCATTGAAGTTAGTGGAGTTCCCTCTTAGGGAATTGTGCTTGAAAGATCTATTAGGCAGGGATGTCCTCTTTCCCCTGCTCTCTTTGTCATTGATTTAGATGCTCTTCATTATGTGTTAAGAGAAAATTCTTCCATTTTGAGAATCATAGGTCTTAGATTGCCTGATGAAAATGATCTCCTTAACCTCCAGTTTGTAGATGATACTTCAATGTTGAAAGCATGTTATTTACTTGATATCATTTTTATTATATATCATTTTTAGATATATGATGAAAATGATATAGGTGTGTGCAGGATCATCATGGAAAAAACAGGGCCTTAAGTGGCAAAAATTTAAAAAAAATCAGAGTTAGACAACTTGACATAAAAATTTGAATAAGTTATGTATATTATTTCAAAAATATGTAAGAATATAATCTGTAGAAAATTGAATGTAGTTTCTAAACTACTAGGTTTACTTTTACTTTTTCAAATCTATTTGGTGAAAATTTGAAATTTCAATGCAGTAGTACTTAAATTTCAAGGAAAAGATAAGAAGTGGGTGTCTATCTAACCACCCTAACTGTAATTAAATCATAATATTTTTTTATAAGATTTTAGATATAAGTAGAGGACTCATGTCCCGATGTGATGCATATTTTTTTGTAATTTTTTTCCAAGTAAATAATTAATTATGAATTTTTTATTATAGCTTTAAAAAAAAAAAAGTTGTATGTTTGACCACCTTAACTTTGTCAAAACTTCATGAAATCCATTTTTTTGTTTAATCCTATAGTATTGGAATAATAGAATGTGACGCATGTTTCAAATTCAAAAAATGTGATATTGTTTCAAAGCTATAGAAATTTTTTAATCAGGACTCTAGTCATAATTCAAATAGAAAATGAATAATAATAATTTATTAAATTCAAAGTAAAGCATAATTTATATTGGTGCAAAGCTAAGAATCTCCTTTAAAAACCCTTTTAGTTTCATCAATTTTGGGTAAAAAAAAGTTGTCAGCCACATACCCTACACATACCCATCATATCACCACTTCTTGGCCCATCGTGATCCTCCACATACCCAAGGATCCATTCACCATCTTGGGTGAATGGGTCCTAACTAAGTTTATCAGGACCTAACCTCAGGGGTTTGAAAGAGGGCTAAAAACCCATTCCAAATCAACAGAAAAAGGGGGATCATGTTAAGGGAGTACACATTCACCCTCTAGGGTGAATGGGTCTTGACACACTTTTCCATGACCGAACTTTTCCCAATGAAATATCTTCGGGAGGTGTCAAAATTATGGCTTAAGTTTGAATTAAAGGGGTTTAATTACTCCAATTACCCACAATTAATTAGTGACTACCTAGATAAATGTGAAAGTTCCTTATAACACTTTACAACACTTAAACAAGGTATACATTATGTACATTTTAGTAGAAAGGGGCCCATTAGTCTTAATTAAGTGGATACATCCTAGAAAAGTGTGAAAGTGTGTTACAAAACTTTACAAAACCCTTGGAAAGGATCAATTAAGGCATGTTTTATTTAAATAAAGGTCCTAGAACAATGTGAATGTGTACAACACATTACAAAACCACTCCAAGACATTTTTAATTCAACTTTAATGTCAATTATCAAACCAAGTAGGGGAAAAGGCTACTTTTCCTATTACTACATGCACATATCTAGGTGTCTTAGGGGACACCATTGGAGCTTCTTCTTCTCTTTAATTATATTCATTCTACTTCTCTTTCTCATCCTTTTCTCGTTCTTCCATAATTTCTTCAATTCTTACGCAATCGGATTCATCAGATACATATCCATCAATATCAATTGAATTCTTCATTATTTCATCAACCTTGACATTTGCACTTTTTTGAATGATAGCTCTAGACCTGCTCAAACATAGACAAACAACACAATGCTAGTCAATAAACAAATCTAAACTATCAGTCCCCATGAGATTCATTCAAAGCAAAATGAATAAGAAATAAAGCAAAGAAACCAAATGAAATCTATTAGAATCCTATTCAAATTCTCAAACCCTCAATCCCATGGGGGAATTGGTGCTATTTTGATGTGGAAAATAGCCATTTCCCAATTCCTAGTCAAGCATGATGTTAAATGATTGATCCTTGATGAAATTTGCAATAAGCTAGCTATAGTGATGAAATGCTATGAAAACCTTGATGAACAATGGATGAACTTGCATAAAATTTGTAGATAATGACTTTGCATAAAGTTGTAGATCCAAAATCAATACAAGAGTCCTCCATTTATAGGAAATAAGGATGGAGGAATGAGAAACATGAAGGATGTGGGATAAAAGATGAACCAATAGAAAAATGCCACTTGTCAACATGCTATTGAGGAGAGGTGGAGCACATTTTGATCAATGTGCATGATAAATGCAATTAAGTGGAAATTTGAAATTTGAAAGATGGCTTGAGGAGGAAGATGTGAAATAGGAGTTAATGCCACTTGGCTCAAGAAAAAGGACTTGTAAGAGTTATAAATGCCATGTTGGAGGAAAAGTCCTTTTAGGAGAGAGATTTCAAATTGAGGGAATATTCCAAAGAGATGCCACTTTTGAATGAAATAGAAGAATTAATAAATCAATTAAATTGATTTACTTGCACAAGTTGCAAAATCTAGAGGATTTGATGGATTAGAGTTAGAGTTAATAAGAATTTGATTAACTTAGATGGAAATTAGTTTGACATAACATTTGAATTAAATTTTTGGATTTATTTAAATCAAATTGGAGGAATAATGGACATTAGATTTAATTAAAAAAATTAAATTGATTTATTTAATTAAAAGAGATGATGATAGACTTAATCAAATAAAGGTTAATTTTTTTAATTAAAAGGGATGACCTTAGGATTCAACTAAATAAAATGATTTATTTAATCAAAAGAGAAACATTAGGATTAATCAAATAAAATGATTTATTTATTTAATAGAAGATAATGATTTAATCAAATAAAGGGATTTATTTAATTAAAAGAGGAATTATGATGAATTTAATCCAATAAATATTATTCCATTAAATGGTTAGTAGAGAGATGATTCAAGTAGAATCGGTGTTAGTAAATCAGGATCAAGTGCGTGAGATCAATCAGTATAACTTACGTGTCTACAACTTTCTACAATCTTTCTCAGTCTTTTGTTGAAACATCTATATTCTTTACTTTTAGTAGAATATCCAAGAAAAATGCCTTCATCGATTCTTGTATAAAACTTTCCTCAAGATTCTTTATCTCTTCTGATGTAACATTTGCTTCCAAACACCTTGAAATACTTAACAATATGAATTCTTCCATACGATAGCTCATAGGGGGTCTTTATACTATTTTCTCTTGCTTGAATTCAATTCAATACATAAATAACAATATGAATAGATTCTCTCTAGTAAAATTTAAGTAAACCAACCTCAATAATCATTGATCTAGTAGGTATGTGCAGGATCATCATGGAAAAAATAGGCCCTTAAGTGGCAAAAAATTCAAAAAAATCAGAGTTAGGAAACTTCACATAAAAATTTGAATAAGTTATCTATATTATTTCAAAAATATATAAGAATAGAATCTGTAGCAAATTGAATGTAGTTTCTAAATTACTAGGTTTTTCTTTTCTTTTAAAAATAATCTATTTGGTGAAAATTTCAAATTTCAATGCAGTAGTACTTAAATTTTAGGGAAAAAAAAAGAAGTAGGTGTCTTTTGACCACCCTAACCAAAATAAAAATGATAATATTTTTTTAAAATATTTTAGACATAAGTAGAGGATTCATGCCTGGATGTGATGCATATTTTTTTGTATTTTTTTTCAATGTAAATAATTAATTATGATTTTTTTTTTTACAAATTTTAAAAAATATAAAAAATTGTATGTTTGACCACCTTAACTTAGCCAAAACTTCATGTAATTCATTTTTTATTTTTTTAATCCTATAGTATGCAAAGAATAGAATGTGATGCATGTTTTGGATTCCAAAAATGTGATACCATTTGAAAGCTATAAATTTTTTTCAATTAGCCTATCAATCCAGACTTTAGTCATAATTCAAATAAAAAATGAATAATAATTATTTATTAAATTCAAAGTAAAGCATAATTTATATTGGAAGAAAGATGAAAATCTCCTTTAAAAACCCTTTTCATTTCATCAATTTTGGGTAAAAAAGAAGTCGTCAGCCACATACCCTACAAATATCCATCATATTGCCACTTTTTCGCCCATCATGATCGTGCACATACCCTAGTGACATTTTCAACTGTTATGTTTTTTCTTTCAATAACTCCATTTTGTTGAGGATTTCTTTGAGCAGATAACTGTCTCTTTATTCCATGCACTTCACAAAATGTATTAAACTCATGGGAGGTGAATTCTACACCTCTATTAGATATTAAGCATTTTATCCTCAAATTCACTTCATTTTCAACCATAGCTTTGAAAGTCTTGAATCTATCTAATGCATCTGATTTCTCTCTACTTGAAATGTAACCCATGTATATATTTAGAATAATCATCAATCAAAAGCATAAAGTACCTTTCACCTTGTCGACATCTCACTCTTGTAGGACCACAAAGATCTGTATGAATTAAATCTAGTAGTCTAGTAGTTGATTGTTCCTTCGATCTGTAATGGCTTCTTGCTTGCTTTTCAAACTAACAATTCCTACAAATAGCATTAATAGCTTTGTAATCCTTGGTAAATATATCACTGCCTAAAGTGCACTAATCCTCACCAAGGTATCAAAATTCATGTGACACATTCTCAGATGTCATAACCAACTTTCATTGATCTTAGTCATAAAGAATTCTCCATCAAGACCCTTAAGTTGATAGATATTTCATTCAAATTTCTTTCCTACAACAATCACTATGACAAATCATTTTTGGATCTCACATATCTCATCCTTAAACACAAGATCATATCCCTTACTACACATCTGTCCAACACTCAAAATATTATGCCTTAAACCCTTAACATGGTAGACATCATCAATATTATTCTTGCCATCAAAACTTACTGATCCTATCCCATAGATTTTAGCACCAATATCATTTGGGTGATCCCACAATATTGGTTTACAATTTTTGGCCAAACTAGACATTGAAATAATTTTTTCTAACTAAATCTTCACTTTTGGGTACCTATAGCGGCTAAACCATGAGGAATTTGAACATGAGGAAAATTAGTGATTTGTGACATTTTGTCTGTAGATTCTAAATATTATTTTTTCAAAAAATTTGGAATTATATTGCACTTCTTTTTCCATCTCCTTCGAAAAATATTTTTTTATGTAAACAACATTTTTACGGAGTGATGCTCACCGTATAATGCATAACTTTTTTTCTATGAAGGATAATTTTTTTTTTTTTTGAATTTAGATTTGTAACTACAATATCTAGTGCTTCCAATTGGTTTCATAGTATTTTATTGAATATTTTTTCCTTAATCAAGTTTCAAAGTCAAACCAATTACAATTCAAACATAGGAAGACTGTATAACGCATAACTTTTTTTGTATGTATTGAAATTCAATTTTATTTTTTGTTGGATCAAGGAATTAAATATCTAGTGCACTCATATTTTTCATTTTTTTTTTGATAATCTACTATTTTTGCACATGTGTAGAACAAAGAGCTTGATTTTCGGTGAAAAACCTACATTCATAAGAAATAAAAAATAAATATAATAATTGTTAGCTCTAATGATTTGCACCTAGGCTGATATCAAATACAGCCAATCATGAGTAACATGGGAATTTTTCTAGGGTTGTGGGTAGCCCTGTAATAGAAAAATTCCTCCAGCAAAGCTGGCTCTTATTGATTTCTACCTAAAACTACTTGTCTTTTGAGGGGAAAAGGGTGAGAAACAAGTAACATCAAAAATGAAGACTGATATGATAATGAATTACCTCAAACTGATTAATAGCATGCAAATTTGATTCCACTTCACTTGAGTTAACAGATTAATAGAGAACCCACATAATCATCCTTGTATATCCTTTATAGAAACTTGATTTATGAGAAGGTATTAACACAAGACTCTAAGAAACAAAGGTATAACTCCATAGCTTAAAATTTGTATTGCTTACACAACCCATAACCTATAAAATGGATATTCTTTTGCAAGAAAGGCACTTTTAGAAGAAAAGTAGAAATACAGGGAAAATTTTGAAATTTCACAAGTATGTTGATTAACTTCAAAGAACATGTACACTAACAAGCAAGTGATGAGCAAGTAGGCTAAAACTATTACAAATTATCAAGGAAAAAACTTACAGTTTGCATGAAAGCATGAGTTACAAAATCACAGTGAAAACTAAGGATGAACAATCTCCAGAATTCTGTTAATTCAGAACTAACTCCAAAAATGAGTTTCAAAACTCATTAGTACAACTCACAACCACCCAAGGTCAGATCTAAAAAAATAGCCCACAAAATAGGACACCCCACTTTCCAAAAGAAATTCAGATACATGGAAAAGTGTTCCCAAGTCATTAACTACCCTATGACTCAGCAAAACCAAATCTGAAAGCACTCCAACTGAAAATAAAAGCATCCAAACTACCTGAAAAAATTAAATTCGACCCCTGAATCTTCTCCAACATCCCTAGATACTCTCCAAGTCATAAATTACGATCTATCTTTTCCTCAATGGCTTAATCATAATGGCACATGCTCCTATTTGTATTTTAAAGATGATGTTTTAAATTTAAAGTGATTTATAAAATATCACTTTAAACTCAAACATTTACAATGTACAATGAATACAAAAAAAATAACTTTATCATGTATCGAACAAAGATATTAGCCAAAGAAATTGCTAAGTCAAAAAGGTAAAATTCCAAAGCTAAATTTCCTATTGAAATGCCTAAGGAATATTATATAGTCCACGGGGCATTAGTTGCATCATTTGTTAAAAGATTGATGAAAATATCAATGGCATTTTAGGGCATTGCAAACCCTAAGAACAAAATGAAGATAAAAAATGAAAAGAAATATTAATTTCATTGTTCCTAAATCTTATTGATGAAGCTATGTCACCGCCGGACTAGGGTTTCTGGAGCTCCAACCAAGGCATATTTTCCAGACTGTGGGGGAATTTTGCTTGCATTCTATGTCCATTCTCCCATACAAACATTGGTAAGCTACCTTTCGATGCTAAAACATAAAGGAATATCTCCATTTGGTCACAACTACCTATGTCTTTCTTCACTGATATTTCTTATTTCATTTCTTTATGATTATTTCTGCTGGCATCTTCTTGCTTGATCGCCTGAGAGTTTATTCTTTAAGTTGGAAACTCTAAGTAAAATCTGTGCCATTCTTTTACTCTTCTTTTGTATTTTCTCTGTATTCATTATGGTCAATATTCTGCTCTTCATGTTTTGGGTATTATTCCTATAGAAATAAAGGAAATCTTCCTTCATAACTCAGCCCCTGAAGATACAAAGTGTTCTATTGACTAGTTGTAACAAAAGCCATATCCATTAATTGTTTCACCAGAAAATACTACCATGTGAAGAAAAATGATTTAATCCACTGCACAGCATGGGTACCATTCAAAGCTCGATGCATTTGTTGTTTGAGTACAGAAAAAAACTCACTTGTAAAAAGAAACCAAGGTCATTGCCCCTATGGGCATCACTATCAATAGAAACCTCTTTGTATGATTGCATTGAATATCCTTAGCGAAAATCCTCTTTCTATATCCTGCATGTTGATCTTTTATTCATGCACTAGTCAAACAAGCTTATTTATACCCTCATCATCCATACCTATATCATGTTGAAAGGAATTTTACTGATAAAATTGAGAACATTACCAAGATAGCTAGCACAGTCAAGAAGGTTGACCATACACACATAATAATCAACTATAGATGTGATGCAATAAGGATTAGCCATGTGAATGAACAATGAACAAGGCTGCATGTAAATAGAACACAAGCAAAACTTAAAATGTCAAGATATGTTCTAAAATGATTTTTTAATTCAAAGATTTAGAGAGCATCTTTGTAAATCTTATTTTGGCTACTCCTGCAATCTTTGCATTCCATGATATAACATATCTTTTAGGCATTCATGTAGCATTTACTTTCCAGCATGACTTCATATTCTCTATTCTCTTCCTGTAGCTTATCATTTTTGATATCCTACTGTGAATTTTTTTTGCATTTCTTCTTAAAATACAACTTAGGCCAACTAGCTCAATGGCCACGACCCTAAGTTTTCCTTTGTTCTTTCTAGGCCATGGGATTTAGTTAATAACTACTTCATGTGCTTTCATATCACTATGGTTCACAAATTCACTTACGGTGTTGAATTGTTGCTTTGGCTATGAAGCACTGAGGAATTTGCAAAAATGTGAACTCATATAATATCCTTTTATACTTGATAAGATAACTGTCCCCATACGTTCAAACATAATGCTGTTCTTAAAAAACAACGTGCAACTTAGACACACAGGCCTTCAATTTCTTTATATTACTATCCACTTCTTCTGTATTGGGTACTTGTTTTGGAATATAGCACTGAATGGGGATAGGTATAATAACCTACATGATAGTCTCATTGGACAACAAACTGCATTTTTATGAGAATACATATTGTATTGTTAGGCATTTGGCTGTCCAACACATTCTCAACAAGTTCAAGATAAATTGTTCTATTACTCTGAATATAATACCCAAAATGATTGTTCTTGCATAAAAGTATCAATCTTTGACTTTTAACAAATATTATTAGAAGTTTGTAATGTAGATGAGACTAATCCTGTGTCGTCACTGTACCATAGTCAGCATCACTGTACTTTGATAACTTCTATGCAATTTATACTCTTCCATAGGTATGTATGGCTTTTATTAACTGGCTTTTAAGACTCACTCCATTATTTAGAACTATTGTATTTCCATGATCACAAATGCTTAGCTCTGAGAATAAAACAATAATCTTCATTTTCTGTCTTTAGTGCATGAACATAAAACAAATTGGCAAACCACTTAGTTGTTCATTTGGCTCCAATGTGCAATGCTCTTGAGATATCAAATATAATAAGCTTCTGATAAAACCATGATTCATATTATTGAAGCTTTGTTGATTCCCCTTGTTAGAAAAAGCATGCTACCCCTTTTTGCAAGATGATCACTATTTTAAATTACACATCTTTCTCTCTTAATACATACATAATTCTTAATAATATGAACTTATGATTATACTCTTAAAAACTTTTGTTGTCAAAGAGCATTGTATATTCCTCTTTACCATGATTGTGAAGTGATCATAATTGAAATCAACTGTCTTGCAATGTAATTCTAAATACACTTAGAATGATTCACAAAAGGTTGTGCAAAGATTAAAATAATGTAATCATTACCATGAGCTAAGCTCAACCCTTGTGGGAGCCACATTTATCACCACTCATTTGATCTAAAAATAACTGCACCTGTAGCTGCACATGGAACAAACAAG
Organism: Sequoia sempervirens; assembly: GCA_007258455.2. Taxonomy (NCBI): domain Eukaryota; kingdom Viridiplantae; phylum Streptophyta; class Pinopsida; order Cupressales; family Cupressaceae; genus Sequoia; species Sequoia sempervirens. Next base: position 510,513,980 of record VDFB02193867.1, on the reverse strand, counting down.
TTAGGAAAAATGACTATCTTTTGTGTGTACATTGGCCATCATTTACTCTCTCTTCTCTAAACATGAGTGACTAGCTTGTCTGATGCATACAAAAATGGTCTATACATTGATGGGTGGATGTATATGTAGGATCGAAGACCGTCATTGTTTAGAACTCTGTTCTAACCATTGCAATTATTTCAGATGTAGGATATGAAGACTGAGAGTTGCAGAGGACACAAGACAAGTAATCTAGAGCTGGGGAACATGCAAGATGATGGACCTAAACCAGTCATTAGGCAATGACTAGCCTTTCTCTCTATATATGCATCTTTTTCTTTCAATCCATTCTTGTACATATTGTATTTTGTGCACATTGGACAAGCTATATCTCATGGCTTGTGTGAGATAGATCTTAACCTTTGAATCAATAAAGATATTTATTTCAGCAATATTCTGTATGAATCTTTTCAATATTGTATACATCTGTATAAATGCAACAATCCATTGCTGAAAATAAAAGCTTCTTGATTCTTCTATTTATACATCTAAATGCAATATAGGAAAGACTTAATATAAAATGCATCTCATACTTAAAACTCACTCAATTTGATCTTAGAATAAAAATGAGTAACAATAATAAAATTAAATTTATTTAAAATTATACTTTTTGGGAAGCTTATAATAAGGACTACATAATTACAAAAAATAAATTTTAAATTAATTCATTTGATCCCCCAAAAGGTAAATCAAAAGTGGTTTTTTTATCAGCATTTTGATAGGTGTAAATGAGACTCTATTATAGGTATGGTTTAAAACTAGTGGGGTTCTATCCAAGGGGGTTTGATCTAAGGTGGTTTGATCAAACCCTCTTCAATTGGAATCCTTTAAACGAAACTTTTCAACGCTTAAATCATTATATTTTCTAAAAATATGTGATTTCAGCAAAAATAAGGATCTCACAGAAATCGTAAACCAGCTTTGTGGGATCACCCATCTCCAAATATAACCAAGCCTCCATCATATTTTTAAAGTTTAACAAACTTACTCTTATCATCAGTCATGTGATGTGAACAACCACTTTCAACAACCTAATAGTTCTTTTCTTTTTTAGCATTTAGGGTAGAGATAATAGTACCTTCATTTTTCTCTTTTTCTGGAGGGCTTTCCTTTACCTATTTTTCAGAACTAGTAGAAGTAGGTTCATGCTTTATAGCCAAGAACAAGCATTAATTTTCATTAGGATCCTCATAATCAAAATCTTCATTAGATATAATAGCATTCTCATTCACATAATATGCTTTTTTGACCTTCTTACCTTTCTTTTCTTTCTCATATCTTTGTTTATTCCTCTTAGCTCTTTTCAGACACTTTGCAGCATAATGACCTATTTCTCCACAACTAAATCATTTAAATGGTAACTTACATTCATACATTCTAAAACCTTTCCTCATCCTTGTCACAGAGTTAGCTTCGATTTCATCAAGATTTTCTTCATCTAGATCTTTAGCTTTTGTAGCCTTAAAAGTAGTTTCTAATTTATATTCATTGCTCAAATTCAACTTCCTCATCTCATAAGATGTCAAATTTTCCAACAAAAAATCTTTAGTGTAGGTCTTATAATGTATAGTTTCTTCAATAGCACACACCTTCTCGTTGTAAGCATTAGGGAGAGTTCTAAGAATCTTCTTTACAATTCTAGTTTCATCTATAGTAGCACCAAGTCCTTGCATTCCAACTACTATCTAATATAATCTTTGTACATAATCTTTAACATTCTCATCTTAAGACATATGTAGAAGCTCAAATAGTGCTTCCAAATTCTACAATTTTTCCTTTTTGACTCTTTCATCACCTTCATGTGTCATTTCCAAAGCATCCCATATTTCCTTAGCAGTCTTCATATTTAGAACCTTAATCAAATTGGAATGTACCAAAATGTTCTTCAAATTTTACTTCACCTTATTTTTCACTTCATGTGCTTTGATCTCATCAGTTGTACTTAGACCATTAGTAGGAGGAGTGTAAGGATTCTTGTAAGGTTTCCCCACATCATATCAACAATACTTGATATATTCTTCCATTAGTATTTTCTAGATAGCATAATTAGTTACATCAAACCTCAGATAATCATAAGTCACTTTGCTAGCCATCCCAAACCTTCCTCAAGTGGTTAAGCTCTTCACCAAGGAACCAAGCTTTGATACCAATTGTTGAACAAGACAACTGAGGGTGGGGGGGTGAATCAGTTGTTAGAAATTTAAACCTTAATTCATTCACCGAAACTAATCCTTAACACTACTTAAATGATAAAGCATTAAGTGTTGAACCATAGATTTTTGGATAGGTCTTATAGACTACTCTTCCACTCTTAGGGTGTTTCACCTAAAAGGAGAGAGATAAACCCCACACAAAGGATCTACGCTAGGTTCACTCAAATTATGTAATGCATGATGTTATTTAGACTAAACGGAATGATCTAAGTGTGATTGGATGATCTATTTGACTGGTTATGAATGCCAAACTAATGAAATGCATGTTGTTTGAAAACACATTGTGATATGCAAACAATGAACTGACTAAAGAAAATATGCAAAATAAGAAGAAATGAGTTAAATCAGAGTGTACCTGGGTGAAGTATGATAAATATGGAATGTTGTGGATGTTGGTTGAAATAATTAATTTTTCATAGTGGGACTTATTCGCCTAGGGTGGCGAATTAGTCCTCCTCTTAGTTAAAAAATAGTGTCAGAAACAAGTTTCTATCTATCAGGATCCAGAATCTAAAAAAATTTAGACTTGCAGTCCTAAAGTGGGATTCATTCACCACTGGTGTCAAATTAGTCCTCTCCCAAATTTCTAAAAAATTAGGAGACAACTCTGCAACAAAAAATTTGGAAATCACTGATTGTCGGGTTGTTGAAGTCAATTCTATAGGAAACATACATAAAACCTTCTCCAAGCTTCAAATGGACTTGAGTTGACTTGAAGCACCTAGTTGACTTGTAAACCAATCTTCAACACTAAAAATCTTGTTAAACTTGCACACAAAAGGCTGCAAACAAACATTCAATAACGGAAAAATGGTTGAGGGTTAGTGAATAGAGGTTCTCCTTGGTCAAACCACACTTTTGGTAATCAAACCTTTAATGAAAAAATGAAAAGAAAGAGAATGATAAACTAATAACATGCAATAGCTATCAACTTACCAAACTCTTGATAATGCAAATCTGAAGTAATGTCAATGGATGCTCCAAAGTGCTTGAATATTGCTTGAATTGATGTTGTATAATGCTTGAATGCTTGAATATGATGTATGAATTTTGGAGATTGTAGGAGGATGTAAAATGAGGTGAAAATCACATATTTATACACACTTGTGCCTTAGTTAACCATTCATACCTCATCACAGGCTGACATCAAGTGTTTTTGAATAAAAACCCAAAAGGAAATTTAAAATATTTTGAATTTGGAGCCAAGGGGGACTCATTCGCCACCCATGGCGAATGGGTCCCACCTAGGACCTAAAAATATGTGTTGGGAAATATGTTGTATTTAGTGTTGTTTGTCTAGATAATATTCAAAAATACACTTAATTTAAGCATATGAGGGCATAAAGGGGTTAAATAAAGCATGAGAAAGGGATAAATAGTGAAGATATGCTTAGAAAAGTGTGAAATATTGTTACAAGACTTTACAACACTTCCAAATAGGACTTAATAATGAATAAAAAGGTGATTTTTAGGTGAATTGCAATAAAGAGAGTCTAGAAGAATGTAGAAATGTCTTACAACAATTCACAACACCTTCACAAGATGTCATTATTTGAATTTTAGTATCTAAATATGCATGTTCAAGCCATGTCACAACATAAAATCAAAGAAAAATATATGAAATACCATGAAACAAAACCTAAAAGGCCATGAAAATGACAAGGGGCCATTTTTTTACAGCACAAGTGCAAGTGCAAAAGTTGAAAACCATCACACAAACACAACAACGCCAGATTTACATGGAAAACCCAATGAGGGAAAAACCATGGTGAGGATTAACTCACACTATAGAGAATATCAAAACCAATTACAAAAGGCTCACTACCTGAGAAACAAGGCTCACTGCAAAAACAAGGACTCAGTGTCTAGATCAAGACTCACTGTCTAACAGGGATAACAACCTGGAGGGTTCATTTCCATAGGGATACAAAAAAGATAGAAGAGATATGTTACAAAGAGAAGACAATCTCAATGAAATAGAGAAATCCACCACAATTGTTCAACCACTTGTAGACATGCATGAATGTTAAAGTACACCTTTGGCTCACTACATTTGGAAACTTAGAAGTTAGGCTTCACACTAATTTTCCACACTCACATCACACACACTCACTGATTCACATCAATCTCACATCTATCTATTCTATTTCTTTGCACTTATCTCTCTTGTACTTTCTTCACCATTTCACCACTAACTCATTCTACATTTATACCATCTTTAACTTTGAAACATATCCAAAGTTGGCAATCCAACATTAAATTCAAATTAGGTTAGTGCTAAAACATCCTAGAGTGGAATTAGAATGAAGGTGACTAGAAAACATGCTTGATAAGGACCCAGATAGATTGAACATGCTTCATCAACTCTGAAGATAGTGTTCAACATAAGGTCTACCAAACTAGTGTAAATAACATAAAACATAGAACAATTAAGCATGAACCTTCCATAAACCAAAATTATCTCCATTACAATCAAAACAACTCAAATCTAGAACCAAAAGTCATAATAATTTACCAAAGAGAAATACGAACCAACAAAATTTCCCCCAGACCTCAGCTAGAAGCACAAAAGACCATAGTTCACAACCAGTGAACACAACTTGCACTATAAAATGAATCAACAGCCAAAAATCTAGATATAGCAGCTTCTGACAACCACGATCAACATATCTGAACCACATAAACATCAGAGAAAAACTAGAGAAACCACTAAACACCTCCAACCTTTATTCAATACAATTTTCTCAATATCTTCGACATATACAACCAATAACCTACAACCATGACAATAATAAAAGCATAAACTAGTTGATAACCAATTGACCAGTTGGCATCAATGACAACACCATCATTCTTCTCATTCTTGAAACAACCCATCAATCCATATGGATTCATCATGAATTTTTCTTAACACCATTCTGGTGTACCTACTTTTGACTTCAAATAATGGAAACTTTTGCCACACATCCAATCTCTTCTCACTTAGGGTTTTGTATTCAAGTTTTATGGTGTCATGATTTCCTTTCAATTCATCTACCCATAGAATAAATAATCTACTAGAGGAAATTTATTCTATTTTTTCATGAATGTATGCTTTAATATACTAAGTTGGTAGAACTCCATAGGGAGTGTTAGAGAATGCACCTTCGGGTATGTGTAGGATCATGATGGAAAAAAAAACCCTTAAGTGGCGAAAAATTTAGAAAAAAAAAAGTTAGGAAACTTGACGTAAAAAATTGAATAAGTTATCTATATTATTTCAAAAATACATAAGAATAGAATCTGTAGAAAATTGAATGTAGTTTCTAAACTACTAGGTTTTTTTTTAAATCTATTTGGTGAAAATATGAAATTTCAATGCAGTAGTACTTAAATTTCACGGAAAAAATAAGAAGTAGGTGTATGTCTGACCACCCTAACCATAATAAAATGATAATATTTTTATATAAGATTTCAGATATAAGTAGAGGACTCATGTCCTGATGTGATGCATATTTTTTTGTAATTTATTTCCAAGTAAATAATTAATTATGAATTTTTCGTTACAACTTTTAAAAAATATAAACACTCGTATGTCTGACCACCTTAACTTGGTCAAAACTTCATGAAATACAGTTTTTTTTAATCCTTTAGTATGCAAAGAATAGAATGTGATGCATGTTTTAGATTCAAAAAATGTGATACCATTTGAAAGCTATAGATATTTTTCAATCAGCCTATCAAACAAGACTTTAGTCGTAATTCAAATAGAAAATGAATAATAATTATTTAGTAAATTCAAAGTTACAAAGCATAATTTATAATGGTGGAAAGCTAAGAATCACCTTTAAAAACCCTTTTGTTTCATCAATTTTGGGTAAAAAAATGTCATCGGCCACATACCCTACACATACCCATCATATCGCCACTTTTTGGCCCATCATGATCCTGCACATACCCCTCCAGGATCTTCTAATAAAAATTTCCTAGAGTTCCTTGTAAGTTCAAGTTGTGGTCTATATTATAAATCTACAACCCTCAATCATTCCATTTCATTTAAATTGCTTTCAAATAAAATTCCATAAAACTAGAGTATGCAAAATACGTCTTAAACTACTCAAAAAAAATAGGGTTTTGATGCTTAGCTACTAGAAGATGTGTTGAGCCATTCCACTTCTTCTTTTGTACCTTTCTTCCCCTTCACATGCATATAATGAAATGAATTTTTCCTCCAAAGCATGTTTTTAACTCTTTGAATTGATCAATTTTAGCAATAAATGGTTTAGATAAAAAGTTGGTAAACTTTGAAACCTTGTATGCACAGTCAACTTTCGGAAGCTCCATAAATTATCACATTAGAAAAAAAAAATTCACAATTTTCACCAATAGATTCATAATATTCATTTTCATATTATCTCTTCATTTCAATCCATGACACTATATATTGGTAGGGGGGTTATATTATTTTTATTAAAGCTCCCCCTAAGCCATAGCTCTAGGTTGTTACCAGAGGAAAAATCTACATTAAAAATAGGTACAAATTCTTCCTTTTCATTATTCTCTTCTTTATTTCTCCATAATTTTTCCATTTCATTATTTGCTTCATTTAGATCAAATTTCTTGACTAGTTCATCTATCTTTATAGGGTCATTCTTCCTTGTGTTCTTATTCATATAAAATTTTGCAATATGTCCAAGCTTTCTACAACTATTGCACATGATATTTCTCTGATTGTTATTCCTTTCATTTGTTTTGAGTCGATAGTGATTAGGTTTTTTGTCTAAATCTATAGCATGTATAGAAATAACCACTAAAATATTGAATCATTCTACCATTTTTGTATCTATTCATCATCTGATTTTTGCATTCACTTGCCCTATGTCCAAAATTCTGGCATGTAAATGATTGTCAAGTAAAAGATAAAACATTATGATTCATTCTCCTTCTACATTCCACAACTATATGTCCAAATTTATTACAAAAATAATAAAGACCATTGATAGATTGCTACCTTTGAGCATTTGGTTGTCTAATACGATTCTTCTAGCATTGCTTCTATAATTCTAGAACTTGCCATAGTTCCTCTTGCCTTTAATTTTCAAAGGTTCACTGATCTTCTTTGCATTAGTTGTTTGATCTATTTTAGAGCTTTCTCCTTTTTCAAGTCCCAATCCACCTTTATTTTTAGATTTTTTCTATCCAACAATCAACTCATCAAGAATTATAGAATTTTCTTAAATTTATCTTCATGAATTCTAGCTTTCTTCAAATTTTCTCTCAGATTTACCACTTCTTTTTTAAGTCCTTTGCATTCATCATTATTTATTTTACCACTGGATTTAGACATTACTCAATTATTTTATTTTCTTCCACTTGTACTATTGACCGATAATTTCTTCATTTGATTTCTTCAAATTTTCATTGAATTACTTATGCCTTTCTCTGAATTTCTTAATCTTCTCTCTTAGCTTCTTGATGCATTCATTTTCCATGTTTAGATTTTCCTTCAAATCTCCATTCTCATTTTCAATTTTTTTAAGATCTTCAAGTGTCACTTTGAGTTTTTCATCTTTATCTAACATGCAATCTTCTTCTGTGCATTCAATTAAAAAAAATTCTTCCAGAGGAGTAGGGTACTTCCTATCAGCCATATGTTCAAACTCCAAGATCTTCCCAAAGTGATAAAGCTCCTTCTAGGGATCCCAACTTTGATACCAATTTTTCAACACCTAGAATAATGAGAGGGGGTGAATCAATATTCCTCTAAACCAATTGAACATAACCCATCCAATTAACTAAATAGAAATAACTGCAATGAATTATGAAAGCATGAATACAACTAATTAATCACATGACACATGAATAGGTCAATATTTTTGCATGGAAAACACAAAAGGGAAACTCCACAGTGACAATTAGCTCACAATATATTATATATGAATATAAGAAATTACAAAATGGCTCTCTGCTAGGATGCATTGTCCATAAAAATGGTCACAACCCACTAAGAAAGAACAAAGAAGGGTTAGCAACACTGCCCATTTGAAATGATACAATAGCATCTATCCTATGCCAAATTACAGTTTCATTGAAGTAAAAAATGATCTTCACACTTGTCTATGTTAATACTCTACTTTTTTCATAATCTACTCAATACTGCATCACACACATGTAGTTGAATCACCACACATGTCATAATTTGTATAGAATATTCTCTACTTCACCACATTCACATATCATATATTCTTTTCCACACACACTCTCTCCTCTACTACACCCAAAAATTTTGTGTTGATCTCATATATATATATATATATACCCACACTAGGGGTAACTTCAATTAGGTTAGCTTAATTATAAGTAATACACAAAATTAAACATGTTTAAATCCTCAAAGCATTTTATCCACACTTAGTGCTTGAATTAAAAATTCAATTTACATCAAGATAGGTTGGAATGGACCTAATATGAGTCCCACATAAGATAGAGTTACTTGCATAACATCCACACACAAAAAAATGTGTTAGGTCGGCCCAAAATAGACCTAAACACAAAGTCTTCAAGTGTACATGCAATTCGTCAACCGTACAACCTTAAAGCTCGATCTCCTATTGAATTCCCATTCAACCAATAATGTTTATATTGTATTCATAATCAAAAAACAAAATAATTATTCCTAAAGAAGTGTGGAATCTCCCACATTGGTACATTGTATAAAAGATAATTGTGATATACAAAGCTCCACACTGCCATTCATATCTTTCTAGAAACTTTATAGAATGTCACAAAAACTTGAATGCTACTGTAGATAAGGGAAAAATCAGATTTAATGTTTAATGAAAACAATAAACTAATTAATCCTATCATGCACAATAGAGTATGAAATAATACGAAAATCACAATCATGAGAATGGGAGATTTCAAAGGGTTGAGAATGGAGGAATGTTGATTGCTCATTCCTGCAGCATAACGACTTGACGATGACAATGACAAATAGAAAGAATGATAGATAAAGACAGAAGACTAATTTTGACAGAGTCTGGGTGCTAGATGAATCAACCTCCCAAATGGATTGCGAGAGGCCGCATTTATAGAGCCATGACGTTGACGAAGATAAGATTTGACAAGATTCGACAAGGATTTGATTTTTGACAAAAGAGGAAATACTACGAGATAGGATAAGATTTCAAAAAAGATAGAAAGATTTCATTTCCTGTTTTAAAGGAAATAAATCTTAAAAAAGACGAGAAGATAATTGATGAGTTATCTAATTAAATAAATTAATTAGATGCACACGAGTTCAGTTTTGGAAAGAAAGCAAGATCTTTTTAGGATTTTATTAATTAAATAAATTTTGGATTTATTTAATTAACGTTGAATTTATGATTAATTAAATAATATAAATTACTTAATTAACATTAGAAGAACGAATAGAAATGATCTAATTAATTAAATAATATAAATTATTTAATTAACATTAGCGAAATTGATGGATTATGAATATGAATTTAATTAAATAAATAAAATTTATTTAATTAAATAAATGATGACATGGGTACCTAGGGCAAAGATGATGCAATGCCGAGACAGGTGTTGCAAGAGGACAATTTTGGGTGTCTACATTTTGCCCCTCTTTGAGATGATGTTCGAGATGATGTGATTTGTGTCGAGTAACATCATTTCAAAGAAACTAAGGTATGGATAGAGAAAAATGGATAATGATATCAGAATATCATGATGCCCCCTCGAGAGGATAGGCGGGTTGAACAAACACGGGTAGGCTCTCGAAATGAAAGGGATGGGTCAAGAACTAAAGATGAAGGAATGGATGATACGTTATGCTGCAATGAAAGATGAGCAACCATGATGTTTGATATAGCACTAGACGTTATGCACCAAGATATAAGGACCAAGGTGACGATGTGTCTCATGCCCCAGCGTAATACAACCTTGTCTAGACGTATGAGGAAAGAGGCTTAGAGCATTAAAGTCCTAATGCACAAAAGGTATTATGTGACCTTAGATGCAAAGGATAATGCAAAAAGATATTCCAACACACACAAGATATGAATATTAGCTAGAATTATATGGATTTGATACAAATGCAAGATAAAATGATAACACACACAAGCAAGCAAGCAAGCATGCACAACTGATACAAAAACAAACAAGGTATTGCCCCTGTCAAGTTGTAAAGCGTTGATTGATTGACTGATTGATTGATGATGGTGACTAATGATGATAGTGTTGTCATTGTGGGGAAAGACATATCCCTAGATCAACACAAGGATGACTGACAATTGATAGATTGACTTTGTTGATTGGGTTTACAACAAGATTAGGATTAAGACCAAAGGATTTGATTGGATAATTTGAAAAGATTGATCGACTTGATTGATATGGATTGACTTGCATTTGAATTATTGCTTGAATTTTTGTTGGCTATTTGATTTTTTTGTATTTTTGGGGATATTTTGATTTTTTTGTATTTTGAAATGTTTTGATTTTTTTGGACTTTTGGAATGTTTTGATTTTTTTGGACTTTTGGAATGTTTTGATTTTTTTTGGAATTTTGACATGTTTTGACCGTTTTGGACTTTTGACATGTTTTGAGGTGTCAAAGGATGAAAATTTGAATAGCCTTTGTGCTAGATACCAATGACAAGGGGAAAACCAAGTCTAGGTGCAAGGGTGGGTGATGGGATAAGGGATAAAAGGCTCATGATAGATGGATGGATGGTATTGATGTATGCATCATAAGACAGCAAGGATGTGATCTCCAAAGACTATGTCGCATAGGAATAACATGCCCTATTTTAGGTACAAGACTTAGGATTTTTCTGGACAAAATTTATGACAATAGGATAATGACATGATTGGTTTAGATAAATGAGGTATGTCAAGAGATACTCAAAGCATGTTTCAACCTTTGCCCCTATATCTTCATCAAGATCAAAAGAAGAAGGGTGGATGAATGGACTTGATATGATAGGTATGTATGATGGCCAAAGATGGTAGGTAGGATGGAAATGATATGATAGGAATGATAGGTTGGATAGATAAGACATTGTGCCCCCAAGTGTAAGCGACATAGAGGATCATATTACACATGATGCCCGTTTGCCAGGTTTTCATCATGGTACTTATCCAAGTCGCCTGTTTACCAGGTTTTCACCGTTGGACGAAGGGATTTCTCTTTACTCTTTTTGTTTTATTCTTTCTTTTATTATTTTTTACTTTTTGACTTTTGGATAGGACGGACTTAGGTGTCTAGTTGCATGAAAGGTGATAGTCCCACTAGGGATGGATGTCATTGCATGGGCCATGTCAAATGTCATTATGCTCCTAGATGTTGGTAAGGGATGACATGAAAGGGAGATGGAGTAGGTAGATGATGATTATGATGTGGATTATGAAGGACAATAATGGATTATGATATGGATTATGTAGGGAAGATGATAGGTATTATATGGGACTTATGCAAAATACGAATGGGGAGGCTTAGCCAAAAGCATGGACCATAGGACGATGATGTTGGAGATATGTAGGATAATGAGTGAAGGGTGGGGAGATGGAGGTATGTGGATTTGTTGTGAAATGGAAGGGAACCATGACCAATGGTTGCACACATTGTGATAAACTTTGAAGCTTTTGATGGGAAGGTGGTGTAGGAAGCAATGGAGATGTTTGCTTAGGAGATGGGTGATGAAGTGCTTTAGGTACCCACATAGACTTAGTATTTGTATGATTATTGTTTGGCTTGTGGATGGAATATGATATTTTTGAATGGGATGTGCATTTTGGATGGGAGGGGATGGTTGGGATTTTTGTGATATGGATGCCTCAGTTGACTTGATTTCTTTTTTCTTAGGTACCCAAACCATTTGAGTTTTGGCCTTTACTTTTGGAGGTATGGGCTTATATAGCCTTTTAGATGTACTTGGCTTTTACTTTTTTCAATTGTATGCAAGGCATTAGGACCATTAGAATTTTTGACTTTATGTGTAGAGGCATCCAAATTTTTATTTTGGAATCCCTTAGGTTTGGTGGAATGAGTGGAAGCTTTATGTTTAGACAATGTGTGCATTGATTGATCATGATTAAGATGTTTAGAGGATTTATGGATAAATGGATAAGTGGATTGAATGGTAGGGATATTAGGAGTTGGAAGCAATGGTGGTAGAGTGGATGGAGGGAAGTGTATGGTCACATGCTTTTGACATTTGTAGGAAAATGGTGGTGGAATGGAAACATATGTTTTAGGTGTATGATAGGCTTTATGATGGAAAGTGGACTTAGGATGCATGGAGGAAATACCAACATCTTGAGATTGGTGTCCTTGAGGTATATGTCCAAGGCCATAAGAGCGTGGAGGGACTTTTACATGGATGGGCTCCAAAATATCTTGTTCATGAAGGCCTAAACCTTTGCCTTGGTGGTTCATATTTTGGAGTGTGCAATGGACAATAGGACTAGGTGTAGGTGAAACACTAGACATGATTTCCTTATTGGATGGAGAAGATAATGGTTGTTGTTGTTCAAAGGAGGAACATTCATGAATGAGGGTAGAAAAACCAATAGGAGATGATGGCAGACTTGCAATGGGGTCGATAGTGGGTGACATGGGATCATTGGGATCTTGATTAGCATTGTGTTCACTTAGATCCAAGGTATTTGTTTGATCTTCTATGTGTGCTTGGGGGGCACTTCTCTCATCAATGGAAGTGAATGTTGATGGATCATGAATAGGACTAGGTGGAGGTGAATTTGGAATATCTTTCTCATGGATGGATATAGGATCAAGTTTCTCATGGATAGGCTCTTCATCATTATGGATATCATCTTGATCATAAAAACAATATAGATTATGGATGGGTTGGATGAAAATGATTTGATCTTGATTAGGACTAGGGCTTGATGTTTCCACATACTTGGGAGTAGACTCTTGATATAACTCTTGGGTTTCTTGCATGGAAGTGGAAGGGGATGACTCTTCAAGAGACTTGACATGTTTTTGATAGTCAATGACATAGGAGCATGAAAGAGGGTGACTTGGACTTATGATGGGAGACTCTCGAATTATCTCAAGGGGTTGTGGATGATATGGTTAACTTGAAGGACTTGGCATGATGTTTGAGGACTCTTTGGTATGTTCAAGCATATGTGTTGAATGACATGGAGACAATTGATTCGTTGCTTGTAGCCCTTGGGTCACATCCTTTATATGTGGATTGGTGGATTTATGGAATGCCATTAATTTATGTTTTAAATATCTAAATGTAAGGCATTGATTTGATGAAGGATTAGATGATGGTGGGGGTAATGAATAGTTTGATAGGTTAGAAGGTGGAGAGGCCAATGGATTAGGAATAGGACATGGTGGATTAGAGATAGGAATTTGATTGGATGGTGGTAAGGGTGTATGGACTAGATTGGTGTTCCCCTTGTCAAAGGTGGCATTAAGACTTAAAGGATCTTGATGTTGTTGCCAAGGTGGACTTGGGATCCTATATTCTTTTTGTGATATGGGTGGGTATGTTGATGTGGAATTGACATGGAAGGTAAATGGGTTTTGTGGGCATGATGATGAAGGTGACACATAGGATTGTGGTTGAATGTCTTGAGGTTGGAATGGTGTTTGGACTTGTGATATGATTTGTTGTTGTGATGATGATGGAGGGGTTGAATAGGATAACGACTGTTGAAAGGTTGATTGATGTGGATAAGGGTTGACATTGGAAGAGTTGTGATAGGTTGATGAAGGGGAAAGTTGATATGTGGATGGATGAGGTTGATATGATGATATAGGTGACACATAGGATTGATGTGAAATTTGTTGATGTAGTGATTGGACTTGATGATGTGCTTGTTGGACTTGACCATTGGCTATGAGGTATCAGATTTGTGCTATGAATTGTTGCATTTGAGGTGATTGGTTTTTTTGAAGTTGTTTGAGCATGTCATGGACTCTTTGAATGATTTGTTGTTTTAAAGGTGATTGGCTTGTTTGAGCTTCATGAAGCATGTGAATAAGCTCTAGTGCTATGTCTTCAAATGTTGTCATGGTGTAAAATGATGTTGATTGGATTGAAGAGATGATGATGATGATATGATGAGGAATGAAAAGATTGGATGACTTGGATGATGTGGCAAGTGTTTACTAGAAGTTTGACTTGGCAAATATCAAACACAAGATTTCACATGTAAATGCATGAACACACACACCAAGCACAATGGTAATTTTTTTTTCCAAGATTAGATGTTATGATTAAGCAAGCACTTGAATACACAACAACAAGCCCTATGACTAGTCAAGTGGGGTATGGCCAATTAGGTCTCACGTGAGTTTTCACAAGGTTGACTAGGTATAATTTGGAAGCAAAATCTTGCCAATAAGCCGGGAGAAAGGGGTAACCCAACCTTCACCGTGACTTCCCAGAGGTATAAAGTTATTTGGGGCTTAGCTCAGAGTGACAAGATTTCAACTCCCAAACGAGTGTGTCTTTGGATTCACACTCTATTGAGGTCGTCCCTTGGAGGGGTGTGTGCTCCAAGCAAACCTCCTACGAAGGATATGACAAAAGCAAACCAAGTGAGGTGTTTCAGAGAACACACACACTTGATTCACACTCACAAAGGTTAATTTCCCTTAGAAATGAAATGAAATGTGTGTAAACAGTTCAAACACTTTTTCTTTATGATGCCCCCTCAAGAGGATGGGTGGGTTGAACAAGCACGGGTAGGCTCTCGAAATGAAAGGGATGGGTCAAGAACTAAAGATGAAGGAATGGAAGATACGTTATGCTACAATGAAAGATGAGCAACCATGATGTTTGATATAGCACTAGACATTATGCACCAAGATATAAGGACCAAGGTGACGATGTGTCTCATGCCCCAGCGTAATACAACCTTGTCTAGACGTATGAGGAAAGAGGCTTAGAGCATTAAAGTCCTAATGCAAAGGATAATGCAAAAAGATATTCCAACACACACAAGATATGAATATTAGCTAGAATTATATGGATTTGATACAAATGCAAGATAAAATGATAACACACACAAGCAAGCAAGCAGGCAAGAATGCACAAATGATACAAAAACAAACAAGGTATTGCCCCTGTTAGGTTGTAAAGCGTTGATTGATTGACTGATTGATTTATGATGGTGACTAATGATGATAGTGTTGTCATTGTGGGGAAAGACATATCCCTAGATCAACACAAGGATGACTGACAATTGATAGATTGACTTTGATTGATTGGGTTTACAACAATATTAGGATTAAGACCAAAGGATGTGATTGGATAATTTGACAAGATTGATCGACTTGATTGATATGGATTGACTTGCATTTGAATTATTGCTTGAATTTTTGTTGGCTATTTGATTTTTTTGTATTTTTGGGGATATTTTGATTTTTTTGTATTTTGAAATGTTTTGATTTTTTTGGACTTTTGGAATGTTTTGATTTTTTTGGACTTTTGGAATGTTTTGACTTTTTTTTTGAATTTTGACATGTTTTGAGGTGTCAAAGGATGAAATTTTGAATAGCCTTTGTGCTAGATACCAATGACAAGGGGAAAACCAAGTCTAGGTGCAAGGGTGGGTGATGGGATAAGGGATAAAAGGCTCACGATAGATGGATGGATGGTATTGATGTATGCATCATAAGACAGCAAGGATGTGATCTCCAAAGACTATGTCGCATAGGAATAACATGCCCTATTTTAGGTACAAGACTTAGGATTTTTCTGGACAAAATTTATGACAATAGGATAATGACATGATTGGTTTAGATAAATGAGGTATGTCAAGAGATACTCAAAGCATGTTTCAACCTTTGCCCCTATATCTTCATCAAGATCAAAAGAAGAAGGGTGGATGAATGGACTTGATATGATAGGTATGTATGATGGCCAAAGATGGTAGGTAGGATGGAAATGATATGATAGGAATGATAGGTTGGATAGATAAGACATTGTGCCCCCAAGTGTAAGCAACATAGAGGATCATATTACACATGATGCCCGTTTGCCAGGTTTTCATCATGGTACTTATCCAAAGTGCCTGTTTACCGGGTTTTCCCCGTTGGATGAAGGGATTTCTCTTTACTCTTTTTGTTTTATTCTTTCTTTTATTATTTTTTACTTTTTGACTTTTGGATAGGACGGACTTAGGTGTCTAGTTGCATGAAAGGTGATAGTCCCACTAGGGATGGATGTCATTGCATGGGCCATGTCAAATGTCATGATGCTCATAGATGTTGGTAAGGGATGACATGAAAGGGAGATGGAGTAGGTAGATGATGGATTATAATGTGGATTATGGAGGACAATAATGGATTATGATATGAATTATGTAGGGAAGATGATAGGTATTATACAGGACTTATGCAAAAGACGAATGGGGAGGCTTAGCCAAAAGCATGGACCATAGGACGATGATGTTGGAGATATGTAGGATAATGAGTGAAGGGTGGGGAGATGGAGGTATGTGGTTTTGTTGTGAAATGGAAGGGAACCATGACCAATGGTTGCACACATTGTGATAAACTTTGAAGCTTTTGATGGGAAGGTGGTGTAGGAAGCAATGGAGATGTTTGCTTAGGAGATGGGTGATGAAGTGCTTTAGGTACCCACATAGACTTAGTATTTGTATGATTATTGTTTGGCTTGTGGGATGGAATATGATATTTTTGAATGGGATGTGCATTTTGGATGGGAGGGGATGGTTGGGATTTTTGTGATGTGGATGCCTCAGTTGACTTGATTTCTTTTTTCTTAGGTACCCAAACCATTTGAGTTTTGGCCTTTACTTTTCGAGGTATGGGATTATATATCCTTTTAGATGTACTTGGCCATGGGTTTGGTGGAATGAGTGGAAGCTTTATGTTTAGACAATGTGTGCATTGATTGATCATGATTAAGATGTTTAGAGGATTTATGGATAAATGGATAAGTGGATTGAATGGTAGGGATATTAGGAGTTGGAAGCAATGGTGGTAGAGTGGATGGAGGGAAGTGTATGGTCACATGCTTTTGACATTTGTAGGAAAACGGTGGTGGAATGGAAACATATGTTTTAGGTGTATGATAGGCTTTATGATGGAAAGTGGACTTAGGATGCATGGAGGAAATACCAACATCTTGAGATTGGTGTCCTTGAGGTATATGTCCAAGGCCATAAGAGCGTGGAGGGACTTTTACATGGATGGGCTCCAAAATATCTTGTTCATGAAGGCCTAAACCTTTGCCTTGGTGGTTCATATTTTGGAGTGTGCAATGGACAATAGGACTAGGTGTAGGTGAAACACTAGACATGATTTCCTTATTGGATGGAGAAGATAATGGTTGTTGTTGTTCAAAGGAGGAACATTCATGAATGAGGGTAGAAAAACCAATAGGAGATGGTGGCGGACTTGCAATGGGGTCGATAGTGGGTGAGATGGGATCATTCGGATCTTGATTAGCACTGTGTTCACTTAGATCCAAGGTATTTGTTTGATCTTCTATGTGTGCTTGGGAGGAACTTGTCTCATCAAGGGAAGTGAATGTTGATGGATCATGAATAGAACTAGGTGGAGGTGAATTTGGAATATCTTTCTCATGGATGGATATAGGATCAAGTTTCTCATGGATAGGCTCTTCATCATTATGGATATCATCTTGATCATGAAAACGATATAGATTATGGATGGGTTGGATGAAAATGATTTGATCTTGATTAGGACTAGGGCTTGATGTTTCCACATGCTTGGGAGTAGACTCTTGATATAACTCTTGGGTTTCTTGCATGGAAGTGGAAGGGGATGACTCTTGAAGAGACTTGACATGTTTTTGATGGTCAATGACATAGGAGCATGAAAGAGGGTGACTTGGACTTTTGACAGGAGACTCTCGAATTATCTCAAGGGGTTGTGGATGATATGGTTGACTTGAAGGACTTGGCATGATGTTTGAGGACTCTTTGGTATGTTCAAGTATATGTGTTGAATGACATGGAGACAATTGATTCCTTTCTTGTAGCCCTTGGGTCACATCCTTTATAGGTTGATTGGTGGATTTATGGAATGCCATTAATTTATATTTTAAATATCTAAATGTAAGGCATTGATTTGATGAAGGATTAGATGATGGTGGGGGTAATGAATAGTTTGATAGGTTAGAAGGTGGAGAGGCCAATGGATTAGGACTAGGACATGGTGGATTAGAGATAGGCATTTGATTGGATGGTGGTAAGGGTGTATGGACTAGATTGGTGTTCCCCTTGTCAAAGGTGGCATTAAGACTTAAAGGATCTTGATGTTGTTGCCAAGGTGGACTTGGGATCCTATATTCTTGTTGTGATATGGGTGGATATGTTGATGTGGAATTGACATGGAAGGTAAATGGGTTTTGTGGGCATGATGATGAAGGTGACACATAGGATTGTGGTTGAATGTCTTGAGGTTGGAATGGTGTTTGGACTTGTGATATGATTTGTTGTTGTGATGATGATGGAGGGGTTGAATAGGATAACGATTGTTGAAAGGTTGATTGATGTGGATAAGGGTTGACATTGGAAGAGTTGTGATAGGTTGATGAAGGGGAAAGTTGATATGTGGATGGATGAGGTTGATATGATGATATAGGTGACACATAGGATTGATGTGAAATTTGTTGATGTAGTGATTGGACTTGATGATGTGCTTGTTGGACTTGACCATTGGCTATGAGGTATCAGATTTGTGCTATGAATTGTTGCATTTGAGGTGATTGGTTTTTTTGAAGTTGTTTGAGCATGTCATGGACTCTTTGAATGATTTGTTGTTTTAAAGGTGATTGGCTTGTTTGAGCTTCATGAATCATGTGAATAAGCTCTAGTGCTATGTCTTCGAATGTTGTCATGGTGTAAAATGATGTTGATTGGATTGAAGAGATGATGATGATGATGATATGATGAGGAATGAAAAGATTGGATGACTTGGATGATGTGGCAAGTGTTTACTGGAAGTTTGACTTGGGAAATATCAAACACAAGATTTCACATGTAAATGCATGAACACACACACCAAGCACAATGGTAAATTTGTTTTCCAAGATTAGATGTTATGATTAAGCAAGCACTTGAATACACAACAACAAGCCCTATGACTAGTCAAGTGGGGTATGGCCAATTAGGTCTCACGTGAGTTTTCACAAGGTTGACTAGGTATAATTTGGAAGCAAAATCTTACCAATAAGCCAGGAGAAAGGGTTAACCCACCCTTCACCATCACTTGCCAAAGGTATAAAGTTCTTTGGGGCTTAGCTCAGAGTGACAAGATTTCAACTCCCAAACGAGCGTGTCTTTGGATTCACACTCTATTGAGGTCATCCATTGGAGGGGTGTGTGCTCCAAGCAGGCCTCCTACGAAGGGTATGACAAAACCAAACCAAGTGAGGTGTTTTGGAGAACACGCACACTTGATTCACACTCGCAAAGATTAATTTCCCTTAGAAATGAAATGAAATGTGTGTAAACAGTTCAAACACTTTTTCTTTTTAACCCCAAATCGAGATGTGTAGGAAGATAGTGGTTAATTTTAGACCCAATTTTTGATATGTGATGGAAGACAATATTCGTTTTAAAAACCCCAAATCCAAATGTGTTTGCAAACAATGATTGATTTTATGTCGTAAATTGAAATGTGTGACAAGCAATGATTAATGAGAAATGAAAGCTTAGAATGTATGCACCTGATTATTTTCGCTTTCCAAATTGATGTTGTGATTGATCCAATGTTGTTCCAACTCCTTTGATGCACCTACAAGCCACAAAATCGAGAAAGACCAAGTAAACTTGTATAGAAGAAAGCTATTTGAAGAAGATGAATTCTGATAAAAAACTGATTATGACACATTCACCTGATAATATTTGCAACGTTGTGAAGTTCGTCTTGTTAGCTTTCCGATGAATCCTTGTTTGCGCAATTTGAAGCCCATATGAAAAAGTTATGATAAAAAGAAAAATAAAATGCCCCTTCTAAATTAAGTCTAAATTAGAAACTTTTAAATTTAAAATCTAAATCTAATTAAAAATCAAAATCTAATAAAAATCTAATTTAAAAATCTAATTTTAAAAAAATCTAATCTAAAGAAAATCTAATTAAAAAATCTAATTAAGAAAAAATCTAATTAAAGAAAATCTAATTAAAAAATCTAATTAAGAAAAAATCTAATTAAAGAAAATCTAATTAGAAAAATATAATTAAAAAGAAATCTAATCTAAAGAAAATCTAATTAGAAAAATCTAATTAAGAAAAAATCTAATTAAAGAAAAACTAATTAGAAAAATCTAATTAAAAAGAAATCTAATCTAAAGAAAATCTAATTAAAAAGAAATCTCAAAAACTAACTATAAAAAATTAAGAACTAACTTAAAAAGATCTTTCTAATAAAATCTTAAAGGAATGAAACTATCGAATATTTGCATAAAAGATCAAAAAAAAGTTTGTGAAAGCTTAAAAAGTGTGCCAAAAGAGATACTTAAGGAAAATAAAAAGCACGATTGGAGTGGAGTGGGCAAACGGAAGGAGAGGCAGGTAAAAATAAATGGAAGATTACGCCAAAGTAGAGACAGGAGGAGACCCGCGTAGTAGAAGGGCAAACAGGAAAATGAGTGACGGGTGAGGGCACAAGTGATGGATAATTGTTTGCAGGTGGCGTGCCAGGACAGTGATTAGGGTTTCAAAATGTGTAGAAGGGAGTTAGCCAAATAAGACAAGATCGACATTTTGCTAGCTGAAGGATCATCGAATAAGATGAAGGAAATTACCTAAACGACAACAGCAGATAAAGACACTTGATATTATCGAATCACCTTTGAAAGCAGCACCAGGTAAAAGTATAATCGGTTCAGCATTTAAGGACAAATCATGAAAAAGAAGAAGCGATGGACTAAGTATAGTCGGACCGAGTGAGGGTTGCTGCATAATCACTAGACCATTCTAATATTGAAAAGAAACACATTTATAATGATTGAAATGCATTTACATAATACCAGCGATTGTTTTGCGTAATCAATCATTGCTCTGCCATCTACTATCACTTTGTCTAACTTGGCCTAGGATGAAGGTAAGTTCGCCATTATTCTGCAAATCACCATCACATCCTACCCTACCTGACATAGTAGATAAATGATTGACATCAAGTCCTGATGACTGTCTGTCTAGTAGGTCAGCAGCATCTCATCCATATTCCGTGCAAATGGATGTCTTAGACCTGACTGGGGGCAAAATGTTTATCATGAAACTGCAGTGGATATCACACATGATCTTGACAATTGGAAAAAAGTCCTGAAAAAAGACAAAAACAGCATAAAAAGTCCTGAAAAAAGACAAAAACATCATAAAATGTCCTGAAGAAAGACCGAAAACATCATAAAAAGTCCTGAAAAAAGACAAAAACATCATAAAAGGTCCTGAAAAAAGAGAAAAACATCGCAAAATGTCCTAAACAAAGACCAAAAACATCGCAAAATGTCCTGAAAAAAGACCTAAAAATCATAAAACATCTTGAAGAAAACCACAAACCAAAACATCAGACTGTTCGAAAAGCACAAACACACATTCATCTCTTGTCAAAGTTAGTCATATCATTCAGTCTTTATTGTTTGTCCGAACTACGTTGTCTCTGCGCATTTGCTACGTAGGCAAGACTCACATTTTGAGTCCCCAAGACATTAGGTCAGTCCTTTTAGGTTTGTCAAAATAAAATCATGATGCAATCTTTGCTCATCAAGACAAAGTCATTGGTTGTGTCGAACTACGAGGTCTCTAAGTGCATGACGTAGGCAAGGCCATCTATCGATGAGCCCCTGAGGCCGCACTAGGTCAGTCCATTAGGGTTCATGGCACTACACTGGCACACACGTCAAAAAGTCTTCAATCATTTCGACATAGGAAAAATCCTAAAACAAAGTAAGACAATCATTTATTTAGCATGGCAATCTCATCAGCACATCACGCATATCATCAAGGCAATATCGGCATATAGTCAAACACTAGTCAAACTCATTCAAAGAAGGTCAAATCATCATAAGCCAGTCAAACTGTCAAATTTTGGTTAGTCTTCAGATGAGTCCTTCTGAACGATAACCTCTATCATTTATGCCTTAGGATGTGTCCTTCCTAGGCATCGTCATCGTCATTCGATATTTTGAGTGATCCTCTTGACATCTAAAGATCACTCTTCGTGACATCAATATTCTTCAGATGTGTCCTTCTGAAGAACCAACTCTGTCATTTATGCCTTAGGATGTGTCCTTCCTAGGCATCGTCATTATTTTGAGGGACCCCTTACGACCATTAGGGATCAAATCCTCTAGTCATCGGCATTATTCAGGATGTGTCCTTCTTGAATTCACCAATTCTCGGCATTTTCCAAGGTCAATCAAAACTTATAACATTTCGACATCTCGACATTATCAGACATGGCATCTTGGCATCAGAATAGTGGATATCCAAACGCACTTGGAAAACACTTGACAATTGTCTTTTAGTTTTTATTATGATATTAGTTTTTCAGCAAGATCCCACTAAGCAGGATTTAGAGAAGCAGCAACGTATCATGTCAATTGACACACATGACTACTAGTTTCTCAGCGAGGCCCTGATTTTGGGATTTAGAAAAACAACGACATATCGTGGTAAGGACTCTTTCTTTTTGTATTTTGACAATCATGCTACTAGTTTCTCAAGGATGTCCTGGAAATAGGATTTAGAGAAGCAACGACGTTTCATGATCTGTCCTTGTCTTTTTCTGCTTGTGGTTGATTATGACAAAAAGACTGGGGCAATCACGCTCTTAGTATGAGTCATGGTCATCCTTGTCTGCGACTGTTTGTCTTACGTAGTGGTATGACCTTGCACACCTTGATTTATGTCATATCATGGTGTTTCTTGGCCATTACAATAGTCTGCCCAATGATGATTAAAGAGCAATAAATATTAAAAGTCCTACAGTAAAGTTTTGAAGGATTTGGTCTAGGAATTAACATGCATTTGCATAGGTCTCATGTCATCTTCTCTCATCAGCCTCATCGTCTTCTCTTGTCCATCTCATGATGATATCCTATGACATCCAAAAACATAAGTGCATACATGATCATATAAACATTGCATTAGGTCCATACATACATCATCCATGGCATCAAATCATATCACAAAGCATGGCATTATCATAATCATCAGCATCACATCTTTTAAATAAGTACATCATGCACATCATTAACATAATCATGTAAATAAGCATTGCATCATCATGACATCAAAAATCACAAATAGGCATCATAGGACATACATGGCATCATAAGTCATACATCATACATGTCATAATACATAAATTAGAGAGCATCACATAAAACATGTAGGTCACATCAAAACTGCATCATCATATAATGTCATCTCAAAAAGGTACAATGTCATAGGATAGAGTCAACGGATATCCCAAAAATGGAGCTCGCAGGCTCAATAATATACATAGTGTGTCAAAATACAAGTATGCCCCTAGGGTAGGCTCTCATCACCCCCTCGAGGTGAAGAATGTGGTGGCTGTGACTCTGAAACGAGCTCTGAAGCAATAGGTGGTCCTGTAGCAACCTCTATCCGAGAAACTAATGGAACCACGAGTGACGGTATCATCCTGACGCTGGCAAACATTTGTGAGGTCAATGCTTCCAGACTCTGGGAGGTAGACGGATCTATCACTAGTGGCTGATCCTATACTGACCTCTGCGCTGAAACTGTGGAAACCTCTGCCTATGCCACTGATGGAGCTGCAAAGGGTGGTGCCATCTCAATAGTATAGAACATCTGTGAAGTCACTGCTGCTGGACTCTGAGAAATAGAAGGATCTGTCACTGGTGGCTCTACTGATCTCTGCACCAAACCAGTCGACCTAGGACTAGGAGTGTGCCTACGCGAATGATGGGGCCTATGCCTTGAAGTGTGCCCTATCGAGGTAGACCCTTCAACACTAGTATGGCTCCTCGTACCACTGCCACTGCCTGACCTGTGTCCGCTACCTGTCCTCGTCTGTGATCGGGACAAGGTAGGATCTCGTCGCTCTAGTGGCACTGCCTGCTCATAGAGAGTCTGGTACTGCCCCAGTCTCGTGCTAACTCTGGCCAACTCCCGAGCCATGTCTCCCATAGGTCCTGTGCACAAGGCTGCAAACTCGGTACACCACTAGGCTGCATCTTGCTGGCGGATCACCACCTGATCCCGCTCTACCCGGGCTACCTCCAGAGCTGACTGTAAAGACCTGACCTATGCCAAGCTGGCATCCAATCTCTGCTGAAGGTCTGCCACTCTCTGATCTGCTGTGACATCTGGCGGCAACCCTGAAGAGGATGGTATCTCCTCCTCCCCCTCCACCATCTGCCATCTCAGAAGCCTCTCAGCCTCATCCATGGCGTCGTCCTCGTCATCATCATCCTCAACCTCCTCCTCCTATCCCCTCACCTCCGCCTCCTCCTCCTGTCCCCTCACCTCCACCGCCTCCTCCTCATGTCCCCTCACCTCCACCTCCTCCTCCCGTCCCCTCACCTCTGGCTCCTCCTCCTCTCCCCTCACCTCTGGCTCCTCCTCCTGCCTCCCCTCGCCCTCTCCCTCCTGTTTGGGTTTCTCCTCACCCTCACCCTCCTCACCAACCTCAGGGATAACATCTAACGCCACCCTCGCCACTCGTGGGCGCACCCTCTGGACCTGTCTCTGTCCATCTCGTCGTCGCCTCCTACCATCTCCACCATCATCTCCGCCTCGGCCTCCATCCCCACCCCTGCCTCCGTCTCTGCCTCCATCCCCACCTCGGCCTCCATCCCCACCCCTGCCTCCATCTCCACCCCTCCCTCCATCATCCCCACCCCTCCCTCCATCTCCGTCCCTGCCTCTGCCTCTCCCTCTGCCTCCATCTTTGCCTCTGCCACCTCGTCTGGCTCGTGGCACCCGCGGAATAACTGACTGCCTGTCAACTGGTGCTGGCCCGTCAGGATCTGTCAAGGGCACTGGTCGGCATGCCTGCCACCATAGATCATATGCCAGCGTCGTACCAGAATCTGCTGCCCCTCCTCTCCAACCCCAGGCCTGGGCTACTATCCCTTCTATCTGTTGTGTCGCAAAGGCCACTGGGATGCCCGGCCCCCATGCATACTCTCTGGATGACCTGGCATACTCTGCTGTCCCCATGGGCACATCCTGCAGCTCTCCAAACTGCTTAAGGACACACTGTGGGAGGTACATATCAATGATTAGTGACGTCTGCATTGTCCTGCCAATCAGATATCTATACTGCCTGCAGAAGCTGAGGTGCTCATCCTCATCGTCCCATGCTACACAGTCTCTATACGGCCTCCAGATGAATGTCACCATGGTGTCAATCTTGTGTCACCACCACCCTGTCTCACCCATATGGGTCTGTTGTAATGCGCCGGCATAGTAGTAGGAGTAGGGCATCCCCTCGGCTAGCTGCGATCTGTCAATAGGAGGGCAGAATATAGCAATGTGCTCCCACGCCCATATCATCATAAGAGTGGTCCTGTAGGAGGTACTGTCTCCTCTCCTATACGCGACGTCGTGAAGCTGATGGTAAAGCATCCCTAGCAGGCAAGGACCCCATGCATAAATTGTCATGTCTCACCTCATGCCAACTAGGACGTCTCCCCAACCAATCGAAAAGCCATGTCCTCGCTGGTCAGGAATCAAGATACCTGCAATCATTGTCGCCAGAAATGCATCAAAGCACCCATAGTGCTCTGCCATGAACTCCCATCAGATCTCATAGCCCTGAATCCCTAGTCCAGTGCCCTGATCCTGATAATAGGCATGGAAGGTCTGCTCTCCATGCCGCGGATCATAGACAATCCGCTCCTCTCGAATAGGAATCCGGAGAATCCGGTAGACGTCCTCCAGGGTAATGGTGGCCTCACCTGTCGGCAGGTGGAAGGAACAGGTCTCAGAATGCCATCGCTCGCAAAGTGCAGTCAATAATCCCCTATTTTCCCGAATGGCGGGCATGAATGCAGCATAGAATAAACCCAAGCGCATCAATCGTCACCGCTCTCACAGGCCCAACTGATCGACAAACCGAAAGGTGGTCGGTCTGCTCTCTCTCGTATAAATAGGGGCAAGCTGCCTCTGCAAAAAGATGAACACTGTGTCAGTACCTTTCAGACAATTGTCAGCATCATGAAAAGCAACTAAGGTCATGTAAACATCAAACTAAGTTTTCTTAAAGAAACAAGCAAGTGCGTCGCAACTAGGCAGTTGCGTCGCGAAAAGACAACTGCGTCGTTCAAAAAATCAAATGCATCTTGACATAACAATTGTGTCTCAAAATATCAATTGCGTCACGAAAATTAGCGAATGCGTCGCAAAATGGCGAATATGACACATCTTGGCAATTGCGACTTTCAAAAAAGCAACTGCGTCGCAAAATTGCGATTGCGGCATTCCGGCGGTCTAATGCGACTCGACAAGTCACTTGCGTTGCGTGAAATGTCAAATGCGACGCAAACAACTGGTGAAATCAATTTGGTCTTTGCACTTGCGTCGCGATGCATCAAATGCGTCAAACGCGAAGGAAATTGCGGCTTATGCGAACGCATATGCGTCGTGGCGCAAGCGTTGACTAACCTAGAAAGCATTAAATGGCACGCAAAATGATAAAATGACAAAGAGAGTTTAAGGTACATACCACCGGCTCTGAGCCCTCTGGCCGTCTGAAAGTCCTCACGATCTCCCCGCGGTGCTCTAACACTGGAATAACCATCCTCACTGCTGCGCCTTTCGCTCTGAGCTCTCAAGTTTCGCAAGGTAAATAGTAAAAGTGAATTGACTTTAACCCCTTTAACAACCTATTTATAAGGTCAAAATGGCATTTTTCAAACAAAGTCAATACTGGAGGCTCGTTTGAACACCTTTGACTTCCTCGTAAGTTGTTTTAAACATGTCAGAATCTGAAACCGACTGCGCCATTATGTTTCTGGTCATCAAATTGATTTATCGGGACCCTTTACAAATTTTTCTGGGGCCGACTCAAAATTTGAAAATTTCCTGAGGGGGCAATGATACTTTGTACCTTCGCTGAGGCATATTTTTGGCTTATTTTCTTTGTCACAATGCGACAATCGACATCATGACAAAGAGGGGCAAAATGTAGACACCTAAAAATGACCTAGGCCTACAAGCTTCATTTTTACCACTTTCGTCCTAGCATAATTAATACATTTAATTATGTCCTTGGTCCACATTCGACTATTGATTAAATAATTTGTAATTATTTAATTAATTCATGTCATTTGATTCTTCATGATTATTAAATAAATAAATTTCATTTATTTATTAAATACGTCATTAATTGGCTAAGTCTTTCTTTAATTAAATAAATTTCTTAATTTATTTAATTCCCCTTTGTCATTTAATTCTTCTTGATCATTAAATAAGTGAATTACATTTATTTATTTAATATGTCACTAACTGTCTTAATTAAATAAATTGATTAATTTATTTAATTAATTAATCTCATCTCCTAAATTAAATAATTAAATTTAATTATTTAATTGCCAATTAATATTCCTCTCATTTTAAATAAATTAAATTATTTAAAATGTCATCTCAATCTTAATTGTCAGTCCATTTTGATAAATAATCTAAAAAAGATTATTTATTATCTCTCAAAATCCATAATTTGAATTATTTTAATTCAAATTAGTAATTAATCTTCTAAAAATAAGCAATCGGGTAGATTCTTGATTTTTCAAATCTTATCTTCAGTCCACATCTTATCTCTTTGATTTTTTGAATCTTGCAAATCAGGCAATCTTATCTTCTTGATTTTTCGAAAATCTTTATTTCTTTAATTAATTTCCTCATTTATTCTCCACCGTCGATCTGATTTTATTTTGACCATTCGATTAAGGATTTTTCCCTAACCCTAATTAGGGATTCTTAGGTGTAATCTGGATCGTTCATTTCATTAATTTATCTTGTCCATCCATTTGAAATGGCATTTTCTATAAAATGCCATCTTCTTCTCATTTTTCGGACACACACACATGCTGACATTTTGCATAGTTATTATAGGCATTTGCTCTCACACTTAGTTTGTCATATGCAATTTCATTATTTATTATTATATTCATTTAATCACTTTTGGCATTTGTTTTAGATATAGGCATTGGCAATAGGCATAAGCATTTAGATTTTGAATAAATCCTTCAAAACTTGCTTTAGTCTTGTCATTTGTCATAATTGCTCGTACACGAATCTGAGGGCAACATTTTACTGCAAGCTAGGAGGTGTAACGAAGGTAAAGCATGGAAGAGGAAGACTTATGGTAATATCGTTCCTTTTGTTTTCATCATTTTTCCTTTGTGCTTCGTTATTTTCAATGGATTTTAGTGTTATTGATCTAACAATCTAAGAAATATGATTTTCCCTTGATTACAGCTACTACATCTAATGAAATCAAAACTATAGTTGTGATTGTAGAAGATTATACCAACATGTGGTGAAGTGCAAACCCAAAAAATAGTGCATTGAACCACAAAACTATCAAAGGAAATACAAGTAACCAATTTCTTAATATACCATACTTTCCAAATCAACTTGCACTGTACATAAGTCACCAAAAATACTTCCACACTATGCTAGGATGATCATAACAATGTTGAAATCAATGAAAACACTAGTTCAAACAATGTATATTCACTGCATGCTTATGTTGCCAAACTACATCATCAATGATAGGCTTCAAACTTCCAACACCTTTTACAAAAAGTACAGTGGAATTTTTTTTTTGGAGAATATTCAAAAGCTACATGGTATACCTAAGGTTATTGTTAGTGAATGTGATCATATCTTTACTAGTAACTTTTGGATAGATTTATTCTCATGTTTGGTTATTCAATTGGTTCATATTCCTTCATACCATCCTCAATATAATGGGACAATAGAGGTTGTTAATAAGTAATTGGAAGGATATTTATGTTTAGATAAATAGTCTCAATAGGTGGATTGGCTACCACTAGTAGAAAGGTGGTGTAATAATTCCTTCCATAGTTCATAAAAAATGTCTCCATTTATGAAATTGTATGGATATCACCCTCCTTCCATCACATCATAACTAAAGGTGTCCCCAAGAGTTCATGTCGTGGAGGACCACATACTTCATCAACAATAAGTAATTTCAAGACTTAAAGAGAACCTATCCATGGCACAAAATTCAATGAGGCAAAAAACAAATTAACACCATAGTGAAAGAAGTTTTGAAGTTGGGGATTGGGTTTTCTTAAGATTGTAACCTTACCAAACAAATTCACTGAAGCATAATAGAAAATAATAACAAGTTTTCTCTAAAATATTATGGCCCGTATCAAATCATGTAAAATATAGGTGGTGTTGCGTACAATCTTAGATTTCCATCAACAACAATGGTACACCTAGTTTTCCATGTTATGTGTTTGAAGAAGGTAATTGGGAATAATATCCCTACTAAGACAATATTGCTTGAGCTCAATGATGAAGGAAAAATCATATTGGAACTAGAGTTTATTATTTAGAAATGTACAAGGAAGCTAAGGACCAGAACTCTCACTCAGTATCTCATCCAATGGAAGAATTTACCAATTCAAGATGCCACATGGGAGGATGAGGAGTTATTTAAAAATCATACAAACTTTCTTAGCATTGAGGAAAATGCTTCTCTAAAGAGGTGGGACATGCTACGTCCTTAATATTAGAGTACATCAAGTTATGAATAGTCATCTTGTGGCTATCTTAACTCTTAATTAAGTTATATTATCATTATTATATTTTAATTTAGTTAATTACATCAACTTAGGGATTATATAGGGTTATATAAGCCAATGTAAGTGATAACCTAAGCATAAATAAGGTATATATAGGAGGTAGTGAGTCTTATTTCATCATCATATTGTGAATTGTGTTCTCATTGGAGATATTTTTAGGTTTTCCTCCTCGAAGTGGCTTGTTATTCTAAATTATCATCAAGTATTTATTGCATATTTCCTATAATATTATATTATATTGTTTAAGTTACTTCATTACAAAAATCTACAAAATAAAGAAGATGAATACAAAGAAGAATAGAGGAGCATGTGACAATAAACACCAAGAAAGAGGAAAAATAGGGAATGTCATATTTTGGCCCAATACTAAAAAAGAATGTAAATTTATATAAATGACTATAAATGACTATATTATTCGAGTTAAATGCAGTAAAATATTACTCTTTTAAAAATATTTTTTTCTTGGACTATGTGTGTTTCTTATGAATGATAAATTTTTATAAGTTGTTAATCTAGAAGTGGGTTATTTTTTGTTTGTAAACATCTAGGTGCTTTGTGATTTGTTATTGTGTAGTTAAACACCTACAACATATTCTTGTGTTCCTACAACATATATTTTTGTTTTTCCTATTAAATTTGACTATTGCACCTATACATAGTTATTATTCATGTAGCAACAAATTGTTTACTTGCAACTTAGTTATGTTTTTTTGTAACATAGTTTTGTTTACCTATAACTAATTTTTTTGTCACAAAAACTAAATGTTTTACTTGCACCAAGTGTTTTGTAACTTTGTAGAGGTTGTGTGGGTTTCTTGCAACAACAAAAAACCCCTTTCTCATTTGTTAGCTCTAGTTCAATTAGGTTTTGAGCATTTACAATGAGGTGAGTACCATCAAACTATCAAGTAATTTATGAAAACTTAAAATTTTGAATGTATTTTCTAAGAATGAATTGCATATATTAGGTGTAAACTACAAATACATGCTTAGGAAGAGGAAAAATATTTTTAGTTTTAAAGTGGGTTAAGCTTAAATTGGATAAAATTACATTTTACACCGCTTTGAAATTTAGCTCAAGGTAGTGAAGGGTTTGAAATTTAGGCTTCATTTTTTTTTTCCTTCTACAACTGAAACTATAATTAAGCTTAAATCTTAAACTCTATACATGAATAGGGTTAAGGGTTTGGGTAATATTTACTCTTTTCAATTTACAATTTTAGTTTATAAGTAAAGGTTAAAGCCCAAAATATATAGATTTAAGATCTTAGGAATGATTTTTATTCTATGATTAAGGAGTGAATTGAAAATTTCTCCCAAAGGATGAAATACTAAATTTGAGAAGTCTAAATATCCCTAATGCTTAGGTAAAATTATTTAACTCATGATTTTCTTTCCATTCAATCCTCTTTTCTTCAATAAAGATTTTTCAATGAGGTTCAAGGATTTTTTCTAATTCAATTGACATATTTTCTTTTCTACTTTTAAAGTTTTAATCCACAAAGATTCCCTATATATACAAATTAAATGTAGAGTTTCAATTATTTAAATTATGTAGAGACCTATAAGCATTTAAAAAATAATAGAAAAAAATTATTAAAATTTGTAACAAGATTTAAAGAAGGGTGGCAATGCAAGATCCAAATAAAAAATAGCATCATCATTAAAGTAAGAATGCCAAAAAGCTAATGTAAAAATTATAAAAAATGCAAAGGGGAACTAAAAGAAGAACCTAAGAATGTTGAGATTTGGGTGTGATATCACTAGATCACCAATAACTAAATACTTTTACTATCAAAACATTGACATTCCATTCAATCAAGCAAAGAGACAAGATAAATGGGTGGAAAATGAAGTGTTAGGGTTAATAAACCCCTTCACATGTGGATTTGAATGTTTTTCTAATCCAAAATTAAAATTTGGGGTTGAATTGTAATTTGCATGTTGTGTCTCATTTTAGAAATACATTCTAAAGTCTATAAAGGGGTGAGATTCAAGGTTTAAATATTCTACAATTTTTTCAAAAAATTATTATTTACAAGTTTTGTGTGACATATGAATTCCTAAAGTTGAATGAAAATTTTCATCTATAGGTGTGTCTCAAAATGTGAATACATGCCAAGGTTCAAATAAAATGCTCAAGGGCTAAACTTAGGGGAAATTTTATAACCTATAGTTGCAATATGATTTTCAAATCTATGTTTAAGTTCTAGCAGAAATGGATCTGGGTTTAGATTATTCACTCAATTCATTATTTGCATGCATATGGCCAAAGGAAACTTTATATCCTTGCACTTTGGGGTTCAAGGTTGAGATGTAACATGCAACTTTTATAAAAACCATTGGCAGTTAGAACATTTGATAAAAAACTTGACTTCTAGAAGCAAAGGGGTATAAAATTTATTTAAAAGTCATATTTCCCAAGGCACCCATAGATACTTAGACACTTCCCAAAAATTCTTAGCAATAGAACAAAAGTCCTAAACCCAAGATATAATCTAATGTAAAAATGCCTAAGTTTCACTAAAATAGGAAGAAATGAGATAAAAGTGATAAGACAAAAAATACGTGTCCTTGATTTCTAAAAAGAAGGGGTATGTTATGGAGGTCACAACATGAAAGTTTGACATAAACCTACATAGAAATCCCACTACTTTATAAATGTCTATTCTTATGCATATTATTGCATGCATTAGACCTCTAACAACATTATAATAAGATACATTATGCATCTCTTTATGATCCTCATATAATTGTGGTACATTCTTCCAAAGAAATTCTAGTGCCTATAGTCAAGGTAATGCTTACTGCAGTGTAGAGAAAAGGGCTCCCCCAAATTTTTATGATTGTGTCATGTTTATAAAACTTTAGGAACCTTAATAGGTGCATTTCCCCATGGATTTTATTAGGAAAGAGATCATAGGTGTAAAGAATGACTTTCAACCTCAATGGTGAGCCAATCATACCTAGATCTCAATCCTTAGGATAATAGGTTAGATCTCAAATAAAACTTGGGTATGTGCAGGATCATCATGGAAAAAATAGGCCCTTAAGTGGCAAAAAATTCAAAAAAAATCAGTGTTAGGCAACTTGACATAAAAAATTGAATAAGTTATCTATATTATTTCAAAAATATGTAAGAATAGAATCTGTAGAAAATAGAATTTACTTTCTAAACTACTAGGTTTATTTAAAAATAAATAAAATCTATTTGGTGAAAATTTGAAATTTCAATGCAATAGTACTTAAATTTCAGGGAAAAAATAAGAAGTAGGTGTTTGTCTGACCACCCTAACGATAATAAAATGATAATATTTTTTTATAAGATTTTATATATAAGTAGAAGACTCATTTTCGAATGTGATGCATATTTTTCTTTAATTCTTTTCCAAGTAAATAATTAATTATGAATTTTTATTACAATTTTTAAAAAATATAAAACTCGTATGTCTGACCACCTTAACTTGGTCAAAACTTCATGAAATTTAATTTTTCTTTTTTTAATCCTATAGTATGTGAAGCATAGAATGTGACGCATGTTTCAGATTCAAAAAATGTGATACCATTTGAAAGTTATAGATGTTTTTCAACCAGCCTATTGATCAGGACTTTAGTCGTAATTCTAATAGAAAATGAATAATAATTATTTATTGAATTCAAATTAAAGCATAATTTATATTGGTGGAAAGCTGAGAATCTCCTCTAAAAACCCTTTTCGTTTCATCAAATTTGGGTAAGAAAAAAGTTGTCAGCCACATACCCTACAAATACCCATAATATTGCCACTTTTTGGCCCATCATGATCCTGCACATACCCACTTAAATCATTTGAAATGCTCAAACTAAATGAATAACAAGACCTAATACCTACAATGTAGATTATTGAATGTACGAAAATGGAAATGATAGTTTGCAGGTAGATCCGAGAGGGGTTTGATGACATGTACTTGTCACCAAAAGCTTACATTGAGAGTTCTTGAGGGACTGACTCGCCCTTGGGCGGATGGGTCCTTATTGTGGCTTCCAAAATAACTTTTGATAGTCCTTCAATTTTGTATCTTATCTTTGGTTTAACATAGGTCTCATTGTCTAAAAATCAGAAATAAATTCTGCAACATAGTTTCCATGGATTGACAACAATGATAACAACTTGTGCAATAATGTAAAATTTCTCCTTCAAGATCTCTCCAATTCTTCGTCAACCTAAAATTTGCACATACACAAAGAGGAAAAAATATTTTGTTTTGTATGGAGGTTTTCCTTGGTCAAACCAAAATTTGGTAATTAAACCTTGATAGAAATATAATTGTAAGAGAGGGGGACCACCACATGCAAGACCCTAGGTCACGGAGGGTCAAGATGTGAGAGGCTACCCTAACTTACCTCAGCCAAATGCAATGTTTAAGGTATGAGGATGAGAATGATTATGACTATGAAGTCCTACAACTACTCTACAATCCCAAGTTTTGAGGAGGGCTAGGTGAGCCGATTTTTAGGTTCAACTCTACACCTCAGGGAACTCTCTTCTCAAAGACGAGAGTGAGGTCTTTAGACGATAGTGCGGCGCACTGGCATCTCTAAAGTGTGTTGTCATCTATATGACCAAACAATAGCAAAGACAAGGTCAAACCTTCTAAAATGACTAACAACCTAGCTGACTAACTAAAGGGCCAGAATGATACGACTAGATAAATTAAATATTCTCTAATGTTATAAAGCAAATATTCAAGAGTGATAAAAATAAGGAGAATCTCACAAAGGAATTCATTTGCCAAATGGTTCTCCAAAAGCACGTCCACCTACACATAGAAAGAGGGAAAATCTTGGGTGGCTGTATAGGGGTCTGCCTCAGTCAGACCCCCATTTAGGTGTTTCCACCTCCATGGACAACCAAAGAAACAAGGTAGAGAAATACTATAGTAAAGAGAAAATAAGCACTACAAAATAGTGTAATGCTACTCAACCAAGTGATAGAGGAGAGGAGAGGGAAGCTTAGAACCTCCACGAAGAGCATTCAAGGTTGCTTGGGGGAGAAATGAAAGTACTCAAGCATCTACTACAATGGCATGGTCCCAAACGTGCTCTAACGAAGTGATGGAGTGTTGCTTCGTTGTAATGGAATGCTTGAATACTTGGGGTGAGTGAAAGGTAGTGCTTGAAAGGAAATGTGAGAGTGCAAGAATGGAAGCTTAGTGTGGTGAAGAGTTGTGTAGAAGTTGGAATGCAAGTTGGAAGAATGAATTTGAAGGAAGGATGGAGAAAAACGGCCATATTCAAGTCAATCAGCTGAAGGGGGCATTACAACATCACCTCCAATGAGAAGAGTAATGCCTCTATAGGTTCAGCTGCAAGAATCTACTAGGGATGTAAGCGTGTCACGCGGACGTCTGTGCACTGCGTGGGCATCCCCAATAGAAATGCCTCCACCGACACTCAAAATAGGCGCCAATGGGATGCAAGCAGTAGGCTTAGGTGGAATTAATCCTCTGAAATTGGTTTTCTAAGGTGGGTAAAGGAAAAAAGGGGAATTTGCGTAAAGGGTGCAAATTCACTCTTATACATTTTCCCCCCACTTTAGCGAGCCCGAATACTAATGAGTGCTCCGTAAAGTAGATTAAGAAGAGTGTAAGGTTAGGAATGTATACCTTAACCATTGAGGAAGTAGTACTCGATTTGGTGTACCTGAAGGTCAGGGAAAGCGAGGGGCTTCATAGCTACTTAGAAGTATGAAGTTGAAGAGAAGCACCTTACAGGTTCTTAGTCCTATAAGGAAGGTGTCCCCCAAAAACTCTAGCATGGAGGAGACCCAAAGGAAGTTCCCTATAGGCTCTCAGTCCCATACAGAAGGCATTCTCTAGGAACTCAAGCATGAAGAATACCAAAAGAAGTTCCCTATAGGATCTCAGTCCCATAGCAGAGGTATTCTCCACGAACTCAAGCATGAAGAGTACCGAAAGAAGTGCCCTATAGGCTCTCAATCCTATAGGGAAGGTATTCTCCACAAACTCAAGCATGAAGAATACTGAAATAAGTGCCCTATAGTCTCTCAGTCCCATAGGGAAGGTATTCTTCACGAACTCAAGCATGAAGAATACTGAAAGAAGTGCCCTATAGGCTCTTAGTCCTATAGGGAAGGTATTCTTGATGAACTCAAGCATGAAGAATACCGAAAGAAGTGTCCCACAGGCTCTTAGTCCTCTAGGGAAGGTATTCTTCATGAACTCAAGTATGAAGAATACCGAAAGAAGCATCCCATAGGCTCTCAGTCCTGTAGGGAAGGTATTCTTCATGAACTCAAGCATGAAGAATACCGAAAGAAGCATCCCACAGGCTCTCAGTCCTGCAGGGGAGCCACCCCCAAGATTTCTCTCATGGAGGAAGCTTAAAGGAAAGCACCCTACAATTTCTTTGTCTTGCAGGGAGATATCCCCCAAGATCTCTCACATGGAGGAAACTTGATAAAGTAGACTCCACAGAGTCAAGAAGAGGCCAATGGGTGAGTAAATGGGAAATCATGCGGACTATCGACAGTTTTGAAAACTTTTGAAGGGGGTCCTTTGGGGACCTATCATGAATAAGGGGTCCACTCAAGGGACACACAGTCCAAAAGTAAATATTCTTCTTCCCAAATCAATCCTTCATCAAGGAATTCTTTTGAAAGATGTTCACTTCATCAAGGAATTCAAAAGGAAGAATATGCCCCCAACTGCGGGGAAGGTCTTCAAGTCCTTTCTTTGTGAACCCATGATGAAGGAAACATTTTTTGTTGGGGTTCCAAGTTGAGAATTTGATTTCAAAGGAACGCCTGCATAGATTTTTGAGAAAAGATTTGTTCTCAATGAATACATTTTCTAAAAAACTAAAATGTTAAAGATAAGGTGTTGTCACACATGAAAAGTACAACTCAAGCCAAGAAGAGAGAGAGATAAAGAGAAAGCAAAAGAGAAAAGAAAAATACAAACAAAGGGCACAGGGGGATATGGTTTAGCGAGGTCAGATCTATTCAAGCTCATATAATAATAGGTAACTGCAATGCAAGGAAAAAGATCATCAATCCCCAACCAGATCAGGAAGAATGCACAGAGAACAAAGTAAAAATAAAAAATTGCCCAAGTCAAAATGGAAGGGAAGCCTAAATGCCCCCAACACTTTGCATCATCCCCAATTTATCAAAATTCAAGCACAAACATGGAAGAATGATGATACAAATAGAAGAAGGTTTACGACACAAATAATGCCTGTATCCAAGCACCAACAAGGGTGGTGAGGGTCATCTAGGCACACATAGCACGAGCACGAGGGAACACATCAAAAAACACACACACATAAGATCAAGGAAAGGGGCCTCCTCCTAGTATTGATTAGCCAAGAGGTAATTTGCTTCCCAATCTAAATCCTCATAAGGGGAAGGAGGATGAGCCTGCAATGGTGGGATGTTAAGAGAAGGAGCATCCAACCCTCCCGCAACAAGGACCAAGGAAGAGGGACCCTAAAGGTCCTCTTCATCAAGCTCTTGTGGATTCAAAGTTAGAGATTTCAGGAAGATCGCCGATAAGGATGGAACCTCATCCACAGAGTTAAACATGCACCCAACAAGAGCGCTATTTCTTACTTCAGCAGACGGGATGGGTTGTGCTCGACATTCACTGCTAAGCTTTTTGAGCGACTCGAGAGTGGTGACGAACTTAGGGGAAGCTGGGATTGGTTCTGTTACTAGGAAAAAACAAGTCAGTACATGACCATCTTGTGAAGAAGGTGGGCTCCTCTTACGCCCTTTGTTGCTAGAAGGACCACCCTCCTCTTTCTTTGTTGGAGGAGTTGAACTCCCCACAAATGAAGTTACGGGTGCAAAGGAAGAGGAAGAAAGAATGAAAACAGACATGACCGGGGTATTAATCATGTCGATGGGTTTTGAGAAAGGATGCATATTCGAAATGGATATCAGTAGAGGCGGCTCCACCAAAGGAGCGATGAAAACTTATACCCATTTAGGGTTAGGTGCATTCATGCTCGCAATGGAAGCTGGGAGCGACACAAGACCAGCCTAAAGAGAAGTAGAAGGAAGGGAGGAAGAAGACACTATAGGAGGGCCTCAAGCAGGGGTGAGCGTCTCTTCCTCCTTTATTTGTGAGGCGGCCTACTTGGCCAGGAGAGCCTTTTTTTAGCACTTGCATTCATACGCAAGGCGGTTTCTATGGCTCTTGGAGTTAGAGGTCAGGGGTTGTGAGGGAGCAAAGGGTTCCTGCTCAACCATAGGAACATCCACCATGGCCATTTTTGGTGGAGGGATAGGTACCTGCACGGGAGTAGAAGGAGCAGGTTGAGGAGTGAAAGGAGGAGTCAACTTGAGAGCCTCAGTAGTGGACCTCTTTCTGCTCACTGCCTTAGGAGCAAGAGTGGTAGGAGGCCACAGAGGTTGAGACAAAGAGTACTCTCCTCATGGGACCTTCTTCCTATCATACCGAGCGGGTCTAAGCTCTGTCGGCAAAACATGAAGCTTCAATGCAAGACACTTAAGCTTCCACCAAGTGGGCATTGAAGGGTTCTCTTGCAAATGAGGAGCGGAACCTGATGGTACTACAGTTGAGCAAGAAGAAGCATTAGACTAGGAAGTAGAAGAGGAAGGAGGATCACAAGACCACTTCTCTTCTTTCTTCTTTCGATCCTTAGTGGCATAACTATTAGCCTTCAAGCAAGCCCTATGTGAGATATCATAAGGTGAGGGAGGGTATCTCACTTTCGGGCTTAGACATCACTTCTTATAGTTCTGATATGTTCGGTGTAGAAGGTCCATCCTAGGTGGAAGGGAACCAACAGGTGCAAGCCAAGAGTGGTCTAGGGAGTAGCTACCATGTGCAACCAACGGTCTATAACTGGAGTTGTGGATTACATGTACGGAGCCTCTGTGGATAAATTTTAGACATTTATGCACGACGGAGGGCACCACATTCATCACCACCAACCAAGGGATACCTAATTTTACCCTAAAGATTTTAGACCCAGGGATGATGTCAAATAGGAATTTCATAAAATTAGGTCCAACTAAGACTAACAGGACAATACTACCCAAAGGGGGTACGAAAATCCCATCATGTGTGCAAATGGTGCTTATAGGAGCATCATACCCATCCTTGTGTAGGAATTTTATTAGCATAATCTCCTCTATTATTATGTTCACTTGTGATGTAGGGTCAATTAGAACACTAGCTACAATGTTTATGTTGATCCGTGTAGGAATGTAAAGAGGAGATGATTCCTTATTAAAGCCTATTGACAGGTCCTATGAAGTAAAAGTTATACCAGTACCACTATCAAAAGGCTACACAGATGGGATGGGTTGGTGCAAGAAGGAAACCATTACACACACTAGACAATGCTTTTGCAGAATCTCTAAAGGTTGATAGATAAGATGGTGACCCAATTAAGGTTTTGTCACACAATACCTTTGGAACCTTCCAACTACACCAACTAGGGGTCATAGGTTGGGTTGAGAGCCGACAACCTTACAACACTCACACCAACAAAACTCCTAGAGTACGAGAAAACGAACTGTCAGTATCGCAAGATGGAACCAAAATGGTTCACGTTGGGTTCATAAAAAGTATAAGAGAGGGGGACCACCGCATGCAAGACCCTAGGTCACAGAGGGTCAAGATGTGAGAGGCTTCCCTAACTTACCTCAGCCAAATGTGATGTTTAGGGTATGAGGATGAGAATGATGAGGACTATGAAGTCCTACAACCACTCTACAATCCTGAGTTTCAAGGAGGGCTAAGCGAGCTGGTTTTCAGGTTCAACTTTGTGCCTCAGGGAGCTCTCTACCCAAAGATAGGAGCGCGGTCTTTGGATAACAGTGTGATGCATTGGCATCTCTAAAGTGTGCTATCGTTCATACGGATAGACAATAGCAGAGACAAGGTCAAACCTGCTAAAATGACTAATGGCCCAGCTAACTAACTAAAGGGCCAGAATGATACGACTAGATAAATTAAATATTCTCTAATGTTA
This sequence comes from Sequoia sempervirens, assembly GCA_007258455.2. NCBI lineage: Eukaryota > Viridiplantae > Streptophyta > Pinopsida > Cupressales > Cupressaceae > Sequoia > Sequoia sempervirens. Next base: position 510,473,910 of record VDFB02193867.1, on the reverse strand, counting down.
TAAAGCGAATATGCAAGAGTGACGAAAATAAGGAGAATCTCACCAAGGAACTCATTCGCCAGCTGGTTCTCCAAAATAACACCCACCTACACATCGAAAGAGGGAAAATGTTGGGTGGCTATATAGGGGCCTACCTGAGTCAGACCCTCATTTAGGCATTTCCACCTCCATGGATAGCCAAAGAAACGAGGTAGAGAAATAGTATAGTAAAGAGAAAATAAGCACTACAAAATAGTGTTATGCTACTCAACCAAGTGATAGAGGAGAGGAGAGCGAAGCTTACCACCTTCACCAAGAGCACTCAAGGCTGCTTGGGGGAGAAATGAGAGTACTCAAGCCTCTCCTACAATGGCATGGTCACAAACATGCTCAATCAAAGTGATGGAGTGTTGCTTCACTAGAATGGAATGCTTGAATGCTTGTGGTGAGTGAAAGTGAGTGCTTGAAAGTGAATGTGAGAGTGCAAGAATGGAAGCTTGGTGTGGTGAAGAGTTGTGTAGAAGCTAGAATGCAAGTTGGAAGAATGAATTTGAAGGAAGGATGGATAAAAATGGTCATATTCGTGTTGGTTGGTCGAAGGGGACGTTACAACATCACCTCCAATGAGAAGAGTAATGCATCTGCAAGTTCAACTGTAAGAATCTTCCAGGGACGTAAGCACACCATGCAGACGTCTGCACTCCACGCAGGCATCCCTGACAGAAATGCCTCCACCGACACTCAAAATAGGCGCCAAGTGGGATGCAAGCAGTGGGTTTAGGTGGAATTAAGCCTCTAAACTTGGTTTTCTAAGGTGATTAAAGGCAAAAAGGGAAATTTGCATAAGGGGTACAAATTCGCTCTTATAAAATAATGAAAAGGGGAAGGCAATGATGAATGAACAATGCTTGCTACAACTTACCACCCTTCAATGGCTTCACTTAGAGGATTGAAGTCAAACACATCACTCCAAAGAACTTGATCTTGCTTTTCTTGATTGATTTCAATAAATGAAATGCTTGGATTCTTTAGGATCAACAATGCGTATTAGACTTTACAAGATGGCATGAACACACATAAAATTGAACATGATGTTAGATCTTGAATGCTGCAAGAAATGACTGATAAATCTACTCTTGAATGTTCTTGAAAATGATATTTTCTCTTGAATTTTTCCTTAACACTAAATCATGTGTGTTAGATTTCAAATGATAAAAAGACTATGTATTTATGGGTTTTTATCTAATTTCCCAAAAATTAGATTCCAAAAGCTGACAATTGCACTTTGAATTTGAATCATTAAAATGTCACCAAAAACATATTTTGGAATGGGTCTTGGCACTTAAAGGGGACCCATTCACCCATAGGCTTTGGAATGCATAATTTTGAAAATTAGAAGCTTAATTAATTTCAATAAATTAAGGGACCCAAACATATGTGAAATTGTAACGGTATACAATTTTGTACACTACACTTACTAGATTAAAATATTGCATTACAAAGCACTACAAAATGATGCCAATATACTTCCTCTAATTTAACCAAAACCTTAAGTTAACTTGATTCCTATAGAGTCCCATATATATTTGGTATCCTCTAAATATTTCATATCAAAATTACTATAATACTAATTTCAAGCTCCTTGATCATCCCCTTCCTGTTACTAATAAATAACATGTCATGAACATATATGACATTAATTTGTAATTGATAATTAATTAATTTAAAATATACACAATTAATTGCCTCACTTCCATTAGTACCAAGCTCTAATATAAAATATCAAATTTATAATACCATAACTGCAAATACTGCTTCAAACCATACAAGGACCACTTTAACCTACAAATAAAATGCATCGTAAATTGAGATTCCCTTTGAGATTCCCATTTAGAAATGTGCTTTTCACATCCATTTGTTCTAACTCTAAGTCATAATCAACAATAATAGATAAAAGGAATCTAATGGAGGAGAAACTATTTTACCAAAATTCTCTCCATATCAACTTGAGAGAAACCTTTAGCCATCAATTGATATTTTCACCTTCCACCTCACCATCTACTCAAAATTTTACATTGGATATTTACTTTCAATTAATCGGTTTTCTTCCCTCAAGTAACTCAACTAGATCCTAAATCTCACATCTATCTAATGCCTTCATTTATTCTTCCATTACCTCCAACTAAAGTCATGCTCCATCGAAGATAACATTTCCTTCATCTAATTTAGGTTCAATTTTATTACATGATAATATAATATAAACAATGAAAACTATACCTTTGAACATATCTCCCTTGTGTAGTGGACCTTCTCATAGATGTAACAAAAGACTTATATTCATCCTCATCTAAACTCTCCTCTAAACCTTCTTTCTCCCTCTATCCATCATTCTTCTTGTTCTTCTACATGTACATTTTCCTCCTCCTCTAAACCACCTTCTCCCTCTATCGATCATTCGTCTTGTCCTTTCGCATGTGCATTTTCCTTCTTCTAAAAAAAATAAAACAAAATTAGATATTTAAATGCAAAGATACATATGAAATAACAAAATTTTATGATCATTTTCATTGTTCGATAGAATACCTACAACAATTACATAAAAAATATTTCGGTTGCAGCATTTGAAAAAGGCGGGTAGTTAGGGTGGACACGGGGTTAACTTCTTCACCACGCGAAATTTTTCTAAGCTCCCCAGATGGTGACAGCATACATTTCAAAGCTCGCCTTAGCACATGACTTCGTAATTGTGTTAATTAGTGTTAGCAATTATGTTACCCAGGGTAACTATCACCACTGCTTTGATATTACAAGGCTGTCATTTTGAAATTCCTGTTCGGTAGGGATGTTAATGTTGAAAATTATAGGAAAATTATTATAAAATAATCATAATGTATACATTAAAAAATATATAAAATGTTATTAATTATGTAAAGATAAGTATAGATATGAAATAACAAGCTTTTATTTCATTTCTATTTTCTGATAAAGTATTTATAAGTTAAAACAAACAATTGTATAAATGTAGTTTCAAAAGAATATTTGAATCATTGATTTTTTCTTTTGAAGAAAAGAGATTGATTGTGGAAAAAAAGGAATGAGAGTTACTTAAAAATTTCTCTCAAAAGACTTTTAAACTTCCAAACAATCCTCATGACCAACAAAAACAACAATCAATAGGAAAAAAGAAATCCACAAAATACTATAGGAAAATGATAAAATGAAAACCATATTGACGATTGAATTTCAAATTTCAATATTTGATCAAATGCTCTTTTAAAAACTATTTTCTCTATGTATTCTAAATCTAAGATATGTTCTAATGTGTTTTTGCATTTGCAAGTGCAAGGTATTAAAGTTTTATTTCGCTCACCTCTGAGTACTTCTTGATCACTCAATGAATTTGCCTTATGTGGTTACGAAAGCACTGCTAACCTCCCGTCATCTTTTGCATAAGGGCTCCTCCATGAGGGTGTCAATGTGATAAAAATCAGAATGAATCTAGGCATGAATGTTCTGACACTCTTCAACATAGAACTCATGTTCATAGTGTTCATGGTTGGTCCCAATACTCTTGCCAAGATTTAGTGTTTCCCTAGTGTGATATTAGAGAAGCTCTTGGACAGCTAGGTAGTGACAAATTTCCTCATCTCCCACTAACTATTCTCCTCCTAGGGCTACTAGTAAACTATTTAAGGATGTGCAAGATACCAATGATCAAACTCACGATGGAGCTCTTATTGGATAAGAACCCATCCCTAATGCCAAAGATAAGTTAAATGTATGGAAACTAGATGACTATGACCCTCCTCTTGCCACATAGCCTATAACTCTTGCCACTTAACGATTCTTCCTCTATATTTTTCATTTTTAATATATGAAACATCTTACCTAAATTTTGATATATAACTATCTCCACCTATCTTTTTTATAATATAATATATTTATTAAAAAAATATAATTAATATAAATTCTTATTTTTACTATAATAAACTATACTATACTAAACTAAACTAAACTATATATATATGGTCAACAGGTCTTTTGAAAACGATTTTTAGTAAGTAATGATATCTGCCCACATTAATCCTACTGAAAAAAACACGTGCTAGGGCCCCAAGATTATAAATCTGGGAGGTATTAAACGTGGAAATTATTTGTGATAGGTTAAAGAAGCAAGAGGAGGACAGGTAGATTTGTTCTCGTCAAACGTTTTCCTCCATTGAATCTGCTTCTTCTGCACTCATCAACGTCACACAAACAATTTGCCAATGTCCTCTCATTTTATTTAGCTGCCATTGGCTTCTTGGCATGGTTCCATCGTCAATCCTTCCAAGGATTTATCATCTTGACAGCCACATCCAACTACGATTCATGTGTCTGGCTTTTTCGTTATCTAATTGACAGTTAACCGACCAGACGCACTTTTTCTACGCTTTCTGTCTTATAAAAGGACAATCAACACACTGACAATCTCACACTTTGCCTACGTTTTTAGTTTGCAATTGTTTTTTCGAGTATTTGACATGGAGGGGAGGGCAATTATGTCCAAAACAATAGTCGTGATTGTGATAATGGTGGGTACAGTTTTAGGAGATGGAGAGATTGATAGAAGCAGATTTCCAAAAGGATTCATGTTTGGAACTGCTACCTCTTCCTATCAGGTTCGTTTCCCCATTGCATATGGCTCCATTTCAACACTTATTTTGTGGAATTTTGCAATTTTAAAGTTAACTTGGTGTTTGCAGGTGGAAGGTGCATATTTGGAATATGGGAAGGGTCTCAGCAATTGGGATGCTTTTACACACAATCACCCAGGTTTGTTCAGAGATATGTTAATTATTTCTACAGTTGATTCCTCCTTTTCTACTTCTCCATGACTGTGATTAATGATACAGGAAATATTCTCGACCGAAGCAATGGGGATGTAGCTGATGACCACTACCATCGTTACCTGGTATTTGTACATAACCGGGTGGTTGATGTTTTCCAATAATATAAATTTTTAAGGTTTTTTTGGAAAAATCTCTGTTTTCACAATATTTTGGATTATATTTAGTGATCTATTATTAGACCAAGTAAGATTATGGGGTCGGATTAAAAATTTCAAAAATATATTTTTGTTTAGAAAAGTCTTTTTCTTATTCTTAAATAATTGTTTTAATTAATCTTAATAAAATTATGATGCAATCTAGGATGATATTGATTTGATGTATTCTCTTGGAGTGGATTCTTATCGCTTCTCCATGTCATGGTCTCGAATTCTTCCAGGTACATACCATAATCTTATCTTGAAAATAATCGAAACTAAAGAATTGATATATGTTGTAAAAAATATGCTGATTGTCTAATTCAAGGCCTAATCACACTTTAAACCCTCCCTTTATAGAAGTGTCACAGATGGCTTGTTTAAGTATTCATTTGTGTATTTTGTTTTTGATAAAGCTGGAAGAGGAGCTGTCAACGAGGAGGGAATAAAGTTTTACAATAATCTTATCAACACACTGACGTCCAAAGGTATGTACGAGCTGTGACTAAAAGTATCCCTTAAAATCATACCCTTCACAACTATTTCATTATATTTATGATTGGTGCAGGATTAGAACCATTGGTGACCTTGAATCATTATGATTTGCCACAGCCTTTAGAGGATGAATATGGCGGTTGGTTAAGTCCCAATATCATGTAAATTAAAATCCTGTTCATGTCTTCCTTTTCTATAACAGTTTATTTTGTTTGTCCTAATACTAAAAACTGGGAGTTATGCAGACAGGATTTCCGAGCATTTGCAGAAGTTTGCTTTGCAGCTTTCGGCGACAGAGTGAAATACTGGGTGACATTCAATGAGCCAAATATATTTGTTCAGAGAGGTTTTCTAACTGGAGTTTATCCACCAGCTCGGTGTTCTTGGCCGTTTGGAAATTGCAGTGAGGGCAATTCAGAAACAGAACCCTACCTGGCTGCCCATAATGTTATATTATCACATGCAGCAGCAGTAGATATCTACAGAACAAAATATCAGGTTACAAGTTAAATTTGCTTTAAAGGTGTCCAATCTATAAGAGGCGAATCTGCTATTCCTAAATTAATATTCTGTTTGAGTATTAAATCATATGATGTTTGAGTAGAGGAGATCAGATCTGATCTTTTCATACAATTTATAGCTTAACAATAAGCATCTGTCACCAAAATTGCAGAGTAAGCATAAAGGGTCTATTGGTATTGTGATATCTTCTTCTTGGTACGAGCCTATGAGGGACATAAGAGATGACAGAGCTGCAGTGCACAGAGTGTTGGAATTCGACACGGCCTGGTAGGGAAAGCGTTATAAACGCATAGAATCATTTCCCACAATTCATGATATCGATCAATTTCATGATTTTTGAATTTAATTGTGTAACATTTTTTAACATCAATGTTTTGGATCATATTTCATAATCTATCATCAGAATGAGATTAAGGTACAATTGATTTGAATGGGTCATAATCAATATTGGGAACATTGAATGGGTCATAATCCATATTTCATATTTCATAATCAATTGTGGATTTTTCTTCAGCTCAATCTCATTCTAATAATGAATCATGGAATATGATTTGAAACATTGATGTTAAAAAATGTTAGAGAATCAAATCCAAAAATTGATGCACAAATTGAAGATAATTAAGAAACAAAACTTAGATAACTAAGAAAACATGTTTTCACAATCATTTATTAATTTCAACATTACAATTTACAGTTTGCAATTCTACAGTTAAGTTACAGTTTGTGGGCATGATTCAATAGGTTTCTAGACCCCATTGTCTATGGGGCTTATCCTCCTGAAATGTGCGAAATGTTAGGGTGGCGTCTGCCCACGTTTTCCAGGCAAATGCAGGAGAAAGTGAGAGGGTCTTATGATTTTATCGGCATCAACCATTACACTACATTGTACGTCAGGGATTGCCTCCTCTCGCCTTGTTTGAAAATAAGCAGTGAACCGAATGCTTTGGCCTATATAACTGGTAAGGTATACAGCTTATCTCCAAACCAAAACTTTCTTTGTGGACAAGTTTCTGATATATACAGCTTCATTTGTAGGTGAGAGAGATGGAATACCTATTGGCGAGCTGGTATGTATGGCTTTTAACTTTCAATATATGAGAAATTCCTTCTCTTGCACAATACCCAGTTAACAGTAAGTGATTTACCATTTGAATGTTATTGCAGACGGGCATGGATGGGAACTATGTTGTGCCATATGGTATGGAAAGGATTGTCATGTACGTCAAACAAAGATATAACAACCCAGTTATAATCATCACAGAAAATGGTGAGTGACTGGATCTCCTTGATGGGTCTTTCATGGAAACAAGGGTTTGTTAACTACACATCCGGGATTCTAGATTCATGTTATTTTAAATATATATTTTTTATGTTTTGACTTGTCTAAATGATTTAGAATGTGCTGTTTAAACCCGTCCACTGCTAAACTTTCTGCAAAAGCTGTTCTAATATATGAAAGTGCACACAGGTTATGCTGAACGGAATGATTCGTCGGCTCCACTGGCAGATGCTCTAAATGATGTTGGAAGAGTAGAGTATATGAAAAGCTACTTGACATATTTGGCAGCCGCCATACGGTATTATAATCATTTGCCTATACAATTTCTACTCGATTCAAATTCTTTTCCATTAATTTTTGGCTCAAATTGAGGGTGTTGGTGTTGTTGTTTTCAGAAAAGGAGCAGATGTGAGGGGCTACTACGTGTGGTCCATTCTAGACAATTTTGAGTGGGTCTACGGCTACACTAAACGCTTTGGCCTTTTTCATGTTGATTTCGCCACAGAAAAACGACTTCCGAAGCTTTCCGCCAACTGGTATAAAATCTTCCTTAACAAAAGCGAAGGATCATTTCGCACTCCACAAGTTAAGATGAATCAACTCTTGACTGATCTGCCACAAGTCATATAAGCTGAAAGCTACATGGTGATCTGATTATGACTTTATAAACTTTTATTAATCTCATAGTTCTGTTAATCACCATCTACATGGTGCTCCAATTGTAATTAATCACCGTATACACTTTGATTAATCTAATATTTCTTTTTATAATTCATTTTTATCTGAAATAAAACAGGTGTTGGCTCGATCTTGCTTCCATATATATTATTTGATGGCTCTTATTTTACTCCGTCATGCAAACGACTTCTTTATTTCTGTAGGACATAACAACTGTAACAATAAATTCATTGCATTTGTACTTTTATGTTTTGGTGGAGATAAGATGTTTTGGAACCATTAACGTGATTAAATGAATGGCGTACTTATTGTATGTGACGCGTATCGAACTCTATTTAAAAGAAAGTTGAATTATTCACGCTAATTTAAGAGTACTTACCATGTTTCTCTTCCCAAAGGATAAATATATTAAACTTATAGCGTACCATCCTTTAAAGATGTGAAAGTAATTTAGTTACGATAATATAACTCATTATGACATGTGCATAGTGTGTATATATCATTTTTGTTAATTTCAAATCATTTAAAATTACATCTTTTTATTATAATATCAATTTAATGATCTATATACATTTTGAATTGTGTATAGTATGTTTGTGATTATATACTTTATCTATAGTTAATAGTAGTTGAGGTTTTCATCATATGCTTAAAAACAAGCTCTATTTAGCTTTTTACCATAATTTGTATTTAGCAATAGCTCAAAAGACAAAAGCACACAATCAAAGTAGAACTAGGCTGTGGCCTACCCTTGTCCATGTCAGCTAAAAAAATTTGAGCATATCTATTAGAGCACATTGATCATTATTCTAGATCTCGATGTAACAACTCATACTATTAGGGACCCTAATTCTAATACATGTGCATATGCTTTGTAAGTGATCCATATGATAAATTAGAATAAAAATATCCATCCCACAATAGTAGTTGTCTTTAATAGGACTCTATATATTATAATGGCATACAAAGTGAAAAGCATCTTGAATATTGTAATTGAAATTTACAATCTATTGAAAGGATTGCATAATATGACAAACAATCAACAATCATCACTCATCTATCCATCAAGATATCAAGTAATCAAAATATCATACATGTATATTATATATATTTAATTTGTAGATTCTTTGATTTTTTGTAATGGCAATAGTAGTTAGTGGCTTACTACAATACCCATTATATGTTCCCACCTTAACTTTATGAAATCTTAGTGATTAGAAAGTAGTGAAAGTAGTGGACTGCTAACCTCTTTTCTTCTTGATTTATTTCTCCACAATAGATTTTCTAAGTTAGAAACCCTTTGTCAAGGGTGTCAAGGGTTTTTCAATATCCTCAAATACCACTATCATTTTTGGCTATACACTAGATTCCTTATAAAGGGTCTAGTGAGGTAAGGGGTGTTTTGACTACAATACATAGGTCTCAAAAATGTGTGTACAATTAGAACCTTTCACATACCTCTATGTATATTGAAAGACCCTCGAGAGTTATGAGAAGTCTCATTATTGTAAATAATTGACTATTTGAAATATCCAATGAACCAGATAGCAATTAGCGTTAGGAGGTTACTCTCATTATATTCTAGAGACACAATAGTGTGGCTATGGGATAGTTAAATGCTCCATAACTAGAGCTCTCAAATATTAGGATGATCCACTAGTTATGAATGTGCCAAGTATATAAGAGCCTAAAAAATAAACACACCTTATCCTAGCATTAGTATTTCCCCCCTCTTAGTACACAAATCTACACATTGATGATTAGAATAAAAAAAATTGAGCTCATCTAAATGAATCTAAGAAATCTTACTCCAATAATATTTAAAATTTAGATGATGGGTGATTCCATAATAGTGTGTCTCACTTTTTTCTTAAGTGAGATGCTTAAAATAATTATTTCAACATTTTCAATTTATGAATTACAAAGAATAAAGGATAAAAAATTAAACGGTGATATAAGATAATAAGTCATGGTATTTTCTATGTAGATTCAAGTTGTAATTAAAAAAAAATGGAATTATAAATTTCTCTCCTTTTTATTTTTATTTTTAAATAATTTTTTTCCTCTTATTTTTATTAAGTTACATTATTCCATATCATATAGCTTTTACTAAAAATAATAGCATTATATGGTTTCTTGGAATTGATTTAATTCCAATGTCTAGTTCACAAATAATTTTTGGTACTTTTTATATTAAATATTTTATTTATTATTACTATTTGAATTAGTACTAACAAAAAAATTAGACCTATATTATTCCATAATACATTACTGTTAGCATATAATCAAAATCAAAATTTTCTTTTACCATGCAAATAATAACATATACATGGAGTATAGTGCATTTTTGAGATTTTAATACTATTGTTATTTTCCTAGTGTATTGATTAGAGGTCATTATTTTTTCATAATAGTCCCACATTCATTATAAATTTAAAAATATATAATACTAAAGAAAATATGATACATATTATAATATTTGAAAAGCTAATACTAAGGAATATATTACAAAGTGACATTTTCAAATGAATTTATTTAATCTTGTAAAAAGGTGAAGAAAATCACTATTCTATCAATATTTTGATAGGTGCAGAGTGGAATCCTTCAATAAAACATCATTTGATGAAACCTAGTCTAGACTCACATTAAAAAATATGTGATTTAAATAAAAACATTAATTTGTCCCACAAGTTGGACACACTATTATGGGATTAACTTGATAGTCTCTAGATTATTGTTTGAGTGCATATCATAACACTAGTTTCTAAATCCTACTTAATTTACTTAGTTGTAATGTCTAAGAGAGATTTATTCTAAATAAAGAATAATTTTCTAATTCTATCTAAAAAATTGTTAATGGAGTATATGTGTTGAATAAATATAGGCCATTTAGCCTATTTGAGAAATTATCACATTGTGATCTTCTCTTTGAGATGTTTGTTTTATAAACAAATTCAAGAACCCTTTTTGACTAGTTTGATCCATTTTCACATCATCTAGGAACCCACCATATTGCACTTGTCCTTTTGCATTTATCATTTTGACACATATAATTATTTATACATATAGTAACCACAATAGTCCACTATGGTTAGTGTTCACAATTACAATGCTGATCAAATCTTTTGTTATAATTAATCAATGGTGAATATATTCCACTAATTAAAATTTACTATAAAAGAATGTGTCCTCACACTTATGAATATGGATGATAAACTCACCAAGATAGATGACTAGACTCTAGGATGTGTGTTATTAATTATATTTATGAGGCCATTTCTATATATTTGTAATCTAGTGTACATTATAATCTAGTAAAACTTTTACATTAATATCTTTTCCATGCCAAAGTCTTGGTAGGTTAAAATGTGCACCTAAATTAGGATTTTAGAATTTTGATGGAAACAACCTTGTTAGCTATCTATTTAAATTAAAGTAGTAATTTAGATCTAGTTCATCATATTCCTGTGAGAAAATCTCTATTGAATATCTTTCTACCTAAAGAATAAATTTTTTTAATAATATCAATGATTGGAAAAAGATCTAACCTTTTCTCATATGGGTAGATACTTTTGAGGAGGTCCTCAACCACTATGTTCCAAGTGAGAATGAATGCTTCATAGGATCCTTCACTAAATTATGCAAAACACATATATTCTATGACTATCACACCTAGTAAATGATAAATTAGTTGATTAGGAAAGTGGCCTTCAAGACTTATTTAAATTTAAGATATTATATTAATGGTCTAAAGAGATGGGTTTTGGGCTAAACTACAAATCATGTCATATTTTAGAATGACTTGAAGTTATCTTTCATAGTTAAGGATAAGTTTTTAACTCAAAAATATATTTGTGATTCTCTCCTCAATCATTCAAGTAGAAGATAAATACCATAAATTGAGAAAACACGCCCACCACTAATCACATATTTCCCAATATGAATTATCTAAGAAAAATGCCTAGAAGATATGTTTTAATTTTGATCAATATTTCTCAAAAATAATATTGTTACAAAGAAAATTTGGGGTCACATACCAAAGTTTTGAGCCCCAGGCATTCTCTATGAGTTGGAGTTGTATTTATACCCCAATGAAAACAATAACAAAAAAATTAAAGTTTGAGTTATAACATGGTATCTATACTAATTCATGAATGTGAATTATAGATAAATACTTATTATATAGTACACAACATATTGCATGAATCATTCACAAGAATCTAATGTATATATATTATTATATCATTTGTATATTGTATCCTTCATTACATTCTCATTTTTTCCCTTTTACATCTTACATCCTATATATACATGTATATTTGGTTTGGAATGTGTCCCTTAAGAAATGCATATTTTTTTGTCATGTCTAGTTAGCCTTGTGCTTTGCATCATCTTTGTGGTGGTTTGTGATAATATCTAATTTGTTGTTTTGTACCTAGGTTCCACTACTTACCCTATCATCATTATCCCACCTTTCAATGTTATGTCTTATTCTCAAGACATGTGTATTCAATTACTTAGTGGGAAAAATATTCCTATATGAAACATAGAAAAATAGGTTCACCCAAATGGGGTCAATCAAATGGATGAACTAATTTTACTTGGAGGATTTTTCATTCAATTAAGAGGGATAAAATGCATAAATAACAATCAAAACTCAATTCTAACTATTATAGTAGCAATAAGGGAGGTTTTAAGATGCTGAAACAATGTGTACCTTGTTGAAAAAGTGTTGTTTGAGGGGTTGTTGAGGACTCATTCGCCAAAGGTGGTGAATTGGTTCAGTGAATGAGTCCCTGTTAGGGTTTTTGGAAACTAATTTATGGGTTATGTTCTTCAATGTCTACACTTCCAGCTCCTAGGTGACCAACTCTCGAAAGTCAAAAATTAATTATGTAGCTTTGTTTTAGTGATCTTGCAAGATAGATGACAATTTTGAAACTTTTTAATCTTGACAACCTTGCAAATTTTGTTCTCAACTTGATCTTCAACCTACAAATCTATAATCACACATCAAAGAGGAGAAAAACTTGTTGATTTTTAGGGAATAGGGGTTTGCCTTAGTCAAACCTTGTTTAGGTAAATAAACCTTGTGATGAAATAATGAAATATGAACATGAAACATGAAACAATAATACCTTGGATGATTTATTGGAATGTAAATCAATAATCTAGCATGAAGTGGCCATGAAGAATGCAGATCTTGATGTTGACTTATGATGTGAAGCAATGCTTAACTTGGATATTCAATAGTACATCAAAACATTAGCTCAACAACATGCATGATGTACTACGCCTTTGACATGATGATATGACCTTGAATTGATGGAATTAAAATTCAATAATATACCCTTAAATGCCTTTGAAATTCAATTGAAATGCTCTTGTGAAAGTTCTCTAATGATAACTTGAACTTGCTAGGATGTCTTAGGATGAATTAACCTTATATTTATACTTATCTTAAGATTTAATCCCAAAATTCAAATAACACAAGCCAACATGAGATCTAGGATTCAAAATCATTAAAATACTACCACAAATAAGTTCAAAAATGGGTTTCCTAGTTAAGGAGGACCCATTCACCACCTTGGGAGAATGGGTCCTAACACAGTTTTTTAGGACCAAGTTTCAGGGAGGTGAAATAATATGTAAAAAGGGCATATCAAGACATAGTGAGGACCCATTTGCTAGGCGGAGAATGGGTCCCAAGTCACTATCCTAAGACTCAAACCTTGCCAAATAAAGTGTTATGCAACACTATTAATGAGTGTCAGGATACATCCTTCAGAAAATGCAATAGATAAGGCTTGGATATGAATTTAAGGGGCCAATTAAGCTCTAATTAAACTCAATTAATTAAGAAAGCCCTAGATTAGTGTGAAAAGTGAGAAAAAACTTTACAACACCCTAAGTAAGGCACAATTAAGTCCATTTTTTCATTAATTATTCATTCCCAAACTAAGCTTGAAAAAGGGTTACTTTCTTTGATGCCACATTCTGCCCCCACTTTAGTGAGAGTTTGTTCCCATGAAAAACTCACACTAAAGTAGACATTCAAGACACTTAAGTATGTAGCAATAAAAAAGATAGATAGCCATACCCTATCAAAGACCAAGAAAAAGGAAAAATAAAGGATCAAGCTTTGATCGTTCCAACATGATGTGGAACACAACTGTTTGTCTGAGAAAAAGGATCAATCTTCGATAGTCCAATGTGATGTGGAACTTATCTAAGTTGTTTATCCATAACATGCATGCTCACTCTGGGTATTGGAACCTCAAGTCGTCCACTAGGTGAGTTATCCCAATGAGGTGGCAAATAAGAGAATCATATTAGCCTCCCACACTATACCAAATTTATCCTCTTGACAACTTCGATAAGACACCACAATGCTATGCTTTTATGAATTATTTTGAATGTTATGTCTATAGGTTTTTGTTAAAGGGGATTTTTATTTGTTCATGTAAGGTCTTCTTGTTAGGGAACATTGTGCCTAATTTCTCCAAGAGAGGACAAGTCAATAATATCAAATCGCCAGTTATGGGATGCCTCATTCACATCATGCCACTAAGAGAAATCATATGCTTAGAAATATCACACTCTTCGAGGACATCAAACCTACTGAAACTAGCATTGATGTGAGCAACTGATTAAAGTAGCCAATGTTTTATCCTGAGACATGAGAGCTTTCCTTAGGAAACCCTAGGCCAAGTCATATGTTTCTGAAATAAAGCTATGTCATGAAAAAGGAGGAAGGGGCTACCCCCAGAAATACAATGCTAAACCTAGAAAGAAAAATACGTCACATCCAAGCCAACTTAAGGAATGTCATCCACATCCCAAACTTGCTCTTACATATCATGGAAGGAAATCAACTAGCCAAAAGAGACAATGACAAGTGGCATACAAGGACAAAGCTACCTAACCCCTCGCCCCCACTGAGTGTGGGACAAGGGCGAGTCAAGGATGGATGATGGTATGCCACACCTTGTGATAAGGAAATACTTTGCAATGAATGTAAAACATGCAATAGTGAATATCCTATGATCCTACAACTATTACATGGAAAGGAGAAGTAACTATTGTTATTGATTATTGTGGCAACGAAAAAAGTATCCCTTTTACTTTTCCTTGATTGTTTGGGACCTCCTTGTTAACTAAGCTTAACGATACCTTGATTTAGTGTTGTAATGTGTCTAACACATTCACATTAGTTCTTGGGCCCCTGTGAACTAATGAACATAAATGGTACCTTGCTAAAGTGTTGTGAAATGTTGTAACACACTTTCACACTTTTGTAAGGTTTTATTAATTAACTGAACCTAATAAATCTCTTTTCAACCTTAATCATGCCTTATTTAAAGTGTTGTAAACAGTTGTAACACACTTTCACACTTTTCTAGGGTTTTAATTAATAATTAGGCTTCTTTATGCTTTAATTGACCCTATTTTGCATCCACATGCCTCATTTAATGCATCTTTTTGAGGATGATTCTAACACAAGTCAACATCCAATCATAGTTCAAGTGTTTTTAGGTTGTGTGGCGTAGATTTAGTGATCTGGGACTCATTCGCCACCTTGGGAATATGAGTCCCACCTAGGTTTTTGGGTCTCGAACTTGGTTTCACACCTTTCTAAGAATTTTTGAAGATGGTCTCATAATTTATGCCTAATGGGACTCATTCACCACCTTGGGAAAAGGAGTCCTGTGTGTCCCAAAATCAAAATTAATTCAAATTTTTTGTGGATTTTGTCCTCTTAGATTTGATGTTAGCTTGTAGTGTTGTAATTTCAGGAATTCTTACATAATTAAGTATAAATACAAGGTTCTTTCACTCGTTTTCACCTAAGACTTTTGTGAAAGCATTCATCATAACAAGTTTGAGTTCACAAGAGCATTCAAGTGTTTACAAGAGAATTCAAGGGTAGATTATCAAGCATTCTAGAGCATTGTTCAAGCATCAAGTATCATGTCAAAGATTTCATGCATCATCTTTTTTTTTTATCTAACAATTATGATGTAGGGTTTCATGATTCAAGGTAGCATTTAATTCAAGGTCTATCACATTCAAGCAAGATTCAAGATCTACATCCACTAGATCCATCTCATACATGTTTGCAACCACTTATTGCTAGGGTTTGGTGAATTGCAACATCATATATTTTTCATTCATCTTTCTCCATTCATATTTCATATTATTTCAAGGTTTGATTACCAAAATAGGGTTTGACCAAGGAAAACCTCAATCCACTAACAATTATTTTTTTCCCTCTCTTTAGTGTGTGATTTGTAGGTTTAGATTGAAGACACATTGAGGAGGAAGTTAGGAGAAAGATTTCAAAGTGCTTAAAGTTGTCAAAGTTGTCACCTTACATTGGAGATACTTGGAGGACTTCTACATGTTGCAAATTGGGGTTTTAGATTCAAAAATAATTTAAGAATCATAGAGAAGACCTTGAAGAATAGATTCAGACCTTAAAGTTTTAGAAATACATAACTAGACTAATTTTCCACTTCTAGCAAATGAGTCCTAGTTTACGTCAAAATTTAGATTTCTACAAATTTGGATACCCTTTTGCCAAATTCTTGTTTCTACATAGAAACCTAGATCTGGGACTAATTCAACCAGCTTGGTGTATGAGTCCCATTTAACATTAAAGTTAGAATTTCCAACATTTCAAGGCCTCATTCAATTCCCTTCAAACTCCCAAGTGCACACATTTCATCTTACAACTTGTTTTTTTTGTTTTATATGCATTTCTAGATCATTTAGTTAAAGATTGCATTGAATTACGGTTAAGCATTACATATTGCATTACACTTGTCTTTCCAAGTTCTAACTTGGTGGTGAACCCCTCATTAGTTTACATTCATCCCCTAGGACAAACCTATTGCAAGATTTCTTTTTCCATTGCATTGAGATCTCTAGGGTTATCCTTTGATGAAATAATTGGAAAATGGGTGTGCTCTATGTCCTAAGCCATATGATAGCATCCAACCCCATTTTTTGTTGTTTCATTTTGGTGAACCTATATTTAGAACATTACAGTTCTGATTTGGAGTGCATTATTATCCTAGATCTTGCTTGCATTAACATTGCATTAGGCTTTGCATTACAGTTAATTTGCATTCTAGGGTTTCAAAATTTTGCATTAGTGAAAGCTCATATAACTTGCATTTTTGCATCTCATATCATTGAAAATTATACAAAATCTACATTTGCAATTAGGATATAGATCATACAACATAAAAAGCATAAAAATCAATTGAATTTTTTTGAAATTTTTGAAAAAAAACCCTCAATGGGACTCATATGCCCCAATGGGCGAATCAATCCCAATGTAGATTCTACACTACATTTTCCAACATTTAAAACATTGTTTTGGAGCTTATGTTTGTTTTTTATAGCTTTCTGTCTCAATTTCTAGAATTTATGTTATAGTCATTTTATTGTTCTTAGCTTATATTGCATTTGCATTCATCTTTCATTTAGAAGCCCTTGCATGAGTATTTGGTTTCCTATTGCTAATACTGTAGTGAAACAAAGTTTGAGACTCATTTCATCCCATGATAGCACAATCGTCATGAATCTTGGGTTGTCTATCTCTTTCACTCCTAGTATTGACACTAGTACACTAGGTATGGACCATACCCTTAACAACTCTTTACCTTAAAGTAGTGTGACACATGTTGAAACAATGGTTGCTAGTGTTTCATAAGAAAACATAATTCAAATCCATGAAGACTTAGCAAGCCTACAAAATCAAGTGCAAAATGACAACATTTCAACCACTTCCATCCCTACTATAGATAACATTCATCACATGCTTGAAAGAGGACATGACATTATGAAAAACATAGTTCAAATCTCTAGAAAAAACCTCACCCCAACTACTAGTTGTCATTTACCTACAAGCAATGTCACAAGCCAAGGAGGAATTCAAATTTACCCTCCCACAACAATTGCATCTATTCCTACCTATACTGACCCTCAAGTCACAACAACAATGCAACTGACTAGTAATGTGATTCCTTCCTTAGGTATTTCTGCTAGCATCCCTAGTACCTTTGTGGCATTGCACGCCATATCTCCTACCACTTTACCACCTATATGTATTACATTCACTTGTCCCTCGAACACATATACCCTCCACCATTTTCATCTCCATCTCATAACAAAAATAATGAACCTCACATAAATCAACTCTTCCAAACCGTTTCATCCCTTCAAAAAAACAAATCCACCATCAACCAAAATCAAAATGGCCCACCTACATATTATGTCAAAAGTAGCCCATTATCCTTAGAGATATTGCGAACACCGATGCCACAAGATGTAGAGGTGCCTAGATTTGAGAAATATGGAGGAAAGGGAGATCCTTCTAACCATGTTAATGCCTATACCACCTTATGCAGTGACTTTGTCCTTGATGATAAACTCTTCGCTAAGCTTTTACTTAGGTCCTTGAAAGATACTACCTTGGAATGGTTCTCTTCGTTACGGAACAACTCAAGGGTATGTGCAAGATCATGATGGGCCAAAAAGTGGCAATATGTAAGTGATATGATGGCCCATGTGGCTAACAACTTTATTTTAACATAAAATTGAGGAAACGAAAAGGGTTTTTAAAGGAGATTCTCATCTTTCCACCAATATAAATTATGCTTTACTTTGAATTTAATAAATAATTATTATTCATTTTTTATTTGAATTACGACTAAAGTCTTGATTGATAGGCTGATTGAAAAACATCTATAGCTTTCAAATGGTATCACATTTTATGAATCTGAAACATGCATCACATTCTATACTTTGTATACTATAGGATTAAAAAAAAAATGAATTTCATGAAGTTTTGACCAAGTTAAGGTGGTTAGACATATGCATTTTTATATTTTTTAAAACTTGTAAAAAAAATCATAATTAATTATTTACTTGGAAAAAAATTACAAAAAAATATGCATCACATTTGGACATGAGTCCTCTACTTATATCTAAAATATTATATAAAAATATTATCATTTTATTATGGTTAGGGTGGTCAGACAGACACCTTTTTTTTTCCCTAAAATTTAAGTACTTTGAAATTTCAAATTTTCACAAAATATATTTAAAAAATAAATAAAGTTAGTAGTTTATAAACTACATTCAATTTTCTATAGATTCTATTCTTACATATTTTTGAAATAATATAGATAACTTATTCAAATTTTTACGTCAAGTTGCCTTACTCTGATTTTTTAAAACTTTTTGCCACTTAACGACCTGTTTTTTCCATGATGATCCTGCACATACCCTCAATTCGTTCATTCAATGAACTTGTTGAGGCATTTTTCAACCATTTCAAAACTATGCATATGACTCCTAAGATGACCTTGGCCAGTTTGATGAGATGTAGGAAAAAAGAAGATGAAAAGATAACTGACTTTATCTCATGCTACCAATCGTTTTATTCCCAAATTGATGTCAAGGTTCCTGATCCTCACCTTCAAAATATGTTCATAGAAAATTTGTAAAGTAAGATACAAGATAAAATTACCATAATGAAATTCTCGTCCTTCATGTACTTGCGTACTGTGCTCCATGATTATCAAAATTCGGTTAGTAGTTGAGATACAAAATCCACCCTTATCCATACTGAGAAATTTGAGCACACAAACCAAAACAATTTTCAACCTTTTAGAAAACAGAATAAAGGTTTCCTTCAATTCAATGCCCCTCAACAAAAAACTCATAATGTCAATAACCAAGTAGTTGTTGTTAATACCACGATATCCTTTAGCTATGGGAACCCAAAGAGACAATGTCACAACTCCTAGAACAGAAAATGATTACCTTGCCTCCTATTAAACAACCCAATCCTAATAAACCATTGCACGCAAAATTTAGACCAAATTCTTACTGACATTATCATTGACAAAATGGACATGACACGAAACATTGTAAGTGTCTTAAACATCTTGTGCAAGACCTCATTGATTCCGCTCGTCTTTCCATTGGAGGTGTTATTGATCAAGGAAATAATTTTGTTGCCCCTCCTAACCAAAACTTGCAAATTTTTACCAACCCTATGCCTAATCATAACATTTCATTTTTCAAAGCTAGTGAAACTACAAAGAATGATGTGATGAATGTTGATATGAATGATGATAACAATGATACTATTCAACATGATCCTATAGATAATGATCCTATAGATGATATGGTAGGAGTGATAGACGTTATTCCTTATAAGGGTTGAACTAAAAAGTCTCTTGAGATTGCATTCTCCTCACAAGATATACTTAAACATGCATCTGATGGCCCTCTTTACATAGCCAATCGAATCTACGACAAGCCCACTAATGGGATACTAATAGATCCCATCTGTGGAGGGAATGTGATCACCAAGGAATTCTTACTTTTGCATGAGCTCTAACAAGATGTATATGATAAACTGAAAGCATGGATCAAGATGCATAATGGTTTTTCTTGCCCTACAATGGGATTGATCACCCTTCCTTTACAAATAGGACCAAAAACATTAGAAATATCATTCTCAATCATTCCTCAATTAGAGAAATTTCGTGTGAAGCTAGGTTATTCATGGCTTTGCTCCATGAATGTAGTCCCTTCAATTGTACATAAATGCTTAAATTTTCCCTTTGACAATGAAGTAACTTATTTACCATCCATGATCATAGTGGCTTTAACCCATTGTCTTCTCCTGGAAACTTTTCCTTAGATTTCTTTTGGCCTGAGCTTATAGAACCTATCAAACCATGAGAAGACTTCTTTTTCAAATCCTATCAAAAGTTCAAGGAAAAGAAAATAGCAAAAATATCCCTCTAAAACATGCCTCAACCTACAACTGAGCCTACCATCCTTGACAAAACCATGATTGAGCCTAAAGAAATTTCAACTAACCAAGAGCAACCTAAGGTAAAACCTTCACCTATCTCCTACAAAAGAGCAAGAGATAATGAAAACAATCCCGTCACACCTCCTAGAATAAAACAAGTTTACAAAGTCAAAGAGAGTGGTTGAAAAACCTCCCGTGGTTCCTTCCATTCCTCCCCTTTGGGAAGAAAAGAAACATATCATTGATCAAACTACTCCTACACAAACACAACTTGAAAACCGAACTAAAAGAAACAAAGGTGCTAGAGAGCGTAGATGTAGGCATCACGCCTTTGCTCGTAGGTTACATGAAGAATTAAACAAAGAAAATCAAGATCCAAACTCGATTGAAGCAATGCATAATGAGCCTCCCCCTTCGTTGAAACAAAAAGATCCTATAATGCAATCACACCAAGAGTTGAACCCTTTCTTAGACATTATCATTTAACCTCCTGTTGTGATTAACTTAGATGATGATGATGATGAGATTGCTAAAATTGATGAAGAAGTTCATAATGAATTGAATACATTATTTTCCTCTTCCATGAGCTTAAACAATAATTCTCCTAAGAAGACTTGTTGAACCTAGTGATGGCCCTAGTTCAACAATTGCTATTGTCCCTTTGGCTAGTTGTCTGCCTTCGGTATACAATGAACATGACTGGGATGCAGATGACCTGCTCTAGGTTGACCCACATGTGCCTTACTATTCATTATTTATTTTTCTTTTATGTGATCACATGTGCGTATTGTGATCCCCTGTATTGTTCAATTTGATGTATTTATCTCTCTTTGTGACATTCCTCTATTTGTACCTTCATTCTTCTCTATGTTGTGCATCTTTTTGCTTTTCATTTATCTTTTTCATTTGTCTTGTGTTTTCCTTTTTGGGATGACACAAAGCATTGAGACATTCATGTCTCTTCTACTGGCAGATGGTCAACGCTCCCCTCAGGATTCACAACATGGACTAACTACCTCTCGTGGATCTGTTAACTCTGACAGTTGTATCAGGAATTAACATGTCAATCTTTTGGTGCAACAACTGTGGGCCAACAATTGGTATCAGAGCCAAAGGTGTCTAGTTTGAATCCCATCAGGTAATGCTAAATGGGAGTTTGTTGGAAGATGGTTAGCACTCCCCTTGGAATTTACAACATGGACTAACCACCGCACGTGGATCCGTTAACTTTGGAAGTTGTATCAGGCATTAACAAGTCGATCTTTTGGTGCAACGAAAACTATGGGCCAACATCTTCCATGTTGACCCAAAAGCTTTTCCTTTACTTTTCTTTTCCTATTATCTTTTCATTTGTCTTGTGTTTTCCTTTTGGAGATGATGCAAGGCATCAAGACATTCATGTCTCTTCCATGTTGACTCAAAAGGTTTTTCTTTGTTTTCACTCTCTTTGTGTCATTCTTCCAGTTCTATGTGCATTTGGGGAATGATGACAGTTTCAAGATCTCTTAAAAACATTGTAGCACAAACATATTGACCCCAAATCCACAGATCCCTTATGTGTTTCGATTTTCATTTTTGGGGGAAATCCCTCCCTTTTCTTGCACATGACGTAGATTTATTTGGAATCATATGACTTGGAATAGGGCTTTCCAAGTTGGACTCATGTCCTCTTTATTGTTAGCAAATATCATTTGTTACTTTAAATTAATTTCTCATAGTATGGTGTTTAGCAAATTTTTTTAAGTGGGGGCATTTATTGGCATTATTCCTTTTCATGTTTCATGGTGCAATCTTCTTATTTCATGTGATGCATTTTTCAATTTGTGGATGACATTGGGTGTGATGTCCCTCAAGAGAATGATCTCTCTTAGCATGTTATATTCCCCTTAGTGGCTTGATGTGACACACTTCATCCCCTAAGTTGTGAATCTTCTCTTCTTTGATTGGTCTACTCTTTTAGACATTAGGCACAATGTTCCCTAAGTTAAGACCTCGCATGAACTAAGCAATACTCCTTTGAACATTCTTTGCATTTTTCATTTTCAGTTATATGACCACCTTGCATAATATAGCTTGCATGCTTGTGGAGCCATCATGTGTGTTCATGAGCTCCAAGCATATGAAGTTTTGCTTGTCTCATGAAGCTCGAAAATCATTTATTTTGTGTGGTGCCTTATTAAAGTTATCAAGAGGTATAAATTTGGTCCAGTTTCATGGGAAGCCGAATGAGAGCATGAATTTCCCTTAGCCACTTGTGTGTGTATATGAGTACATACCGGTCATGTGCGTATTATTGCAAGTATGAGGTAGTTTGGTGGTGTTGTCATTAATTTTGTCATTGATGTCAACACAGTTATGTACGTTACAGATTGTACATGTATAGTTGATATGATGCTAAGATGTTGTGAGTACATGGAGCTATCTTTATGATGTTGCATATATATTGAATTGGTGTGTTTCAAAGTACTTTTGAGAAAATTAATAACGACGAGAAGTCAGAATGTTGAGTGTGCTCAGATTGTGCTCTAGTATGTGCTCCACATTTTTGCAGATTTGAAGGTTTGATAATGATGGTCTAGTGGTGATATCTCCTTAGTTTTAGCTTCTGGTTTGATGGTATGTGGAAGTTACGTTCACCGGTATGTGAATTGTTCTGGCAGAGTTGTTCTTCTGTGGACTGGGAGAAATGTTTCCACTTTGTAGTCCTCTGTTGTTTTGTTTCAGATCTTCTAGATCTAGGATATGTCTTGTGAAGGTGTTTTTTGGATTATGGAAAACAAGGTTGAGGTTTGGTGGTCTGGAAGTCATGTTGTTGTGTGTGTTTGCACAGTCCTAATGGATTGGTGGAAGGTGTTCAGTGTTTGAAGTTTGTTGCACTTGTTGTGGATGTATCTGAAGCAATCTGAGATGTATTCTCGTGCATAATGAAGCATGTTGTGGTGTCCATGTGTCATCTTGTTGGGAAGCATGTACATTAATGATCATTTGTGTTTTCATTAGGTTTGGCCGACCTAGTGTTTACACTTCATTTGAATTGTTAAAATTAATTAAGGAAGCGTGTGGTTAATTCGAGACATTATCTTTTGGTCTTGGTTAAATGTTTTATTGGTCCACTCTCATTCCTTTCCACTGTGGGAATGTTGAGTTTTTGACCTAATTTGAATTTATGAAATGAGGTCTTTGTGGCTGACCTTGGAGAAAGGTTATAAGGTTGAATATGGTATAAATGCAAGTCGAATTGTGAAGAGTTGTATGACAAAGTGATGCAAAGTGACGAAGTGAGCCACAAATCATAAGAGTAGAAGTGTGTGAAAGTGTGTTGAGGTAGCAGTTCTTCATTGTGTTGGATTCCTGGAGGAAGTGAGCTAAAGGTTTCTACAATCCTTTATTCAAGGTTGTGGATGTGTGTTAATTGTTGTGGTGCATCTTTGTTCTCTTTTATATCTGTAGGAAATGAGCCTCCCTGTTGGACAATGAGCCTTTGTATTTGGACAGTGAGTCCTCTTCTAGGAAGTGAGCATTTGTATTCCATTTTATAATCTCTTTATATTGTGAATTAACCCTCACCATAGTTTTTCCCTCATTGGGTTTTCCACATAAAAATCTGGTGTTCATTATGTTGATTTACTTTATGTTATTTGTGTTTCATTCTCATACTTGATAACATAATAGTGTGGTTATGGAATTGATAAGTGTTAAAAGTTTTAAGTTGAAATTTTGTGACAACTGATTCACCCCCCCTCTAATTTTTCCTACACCTATTTAACAATTGGTATCAGAGCTTTGGTTCCTTGGTGTAGAGATCAACCGCTTAAGGAAGATCTGATGGAACATAAGTTGGCAATCCCTATGTTTGATGGATCTGATTATAGTGATTGGAAAGTGCTGATGAAAGGATATATTGCTTCTCTTGGTTACAAGACCTGGAAGGCTGTTGAGACAAAGTATACTCCTCTAGCGAATGGTCCTACTTTTGCAGATGAGGTTTCTGCTTATGAGGAGAATTAGAAAGCAAGGTATGCTATTTACAGTGCTTTATCTAAAACTGAGCAAACTAAGGTTATTTCTTTAGATACTACTTATGATGTCTGGAAGAAGTTGGAAGAATTGTATGAAGGAAATGAAAGAGTAAAATTGACAAAGAAGCTGGTGGCAAAGCAAAAATTTGAGAATTTGAAAATGGAAGATGGTGAAGAGTTAACAAGCTATTTCTAGAGCATTGAGATGATAGAAAATGAAGTCAAGAATCAAGGGGGAAAGCTGATCGATGAAGATATTATTGAGAAGATCCTGATCACCCTACCAGATTGCTATAGTAATAAGATCTCAGTTATTGAAGAGATCTATAATTTTATGAAGTATACTAAAGAAAATTTGTTCGACACTTTGCAAGAATTTGAGATGAGAAAGTTCAGGAAAGAAGAAAAGATAGAGACAACATTTAAGGAAATGAAGATTGAAGATGATCTAGAGAGTAATGGTTCAGATGAATTGGAAGTGAACTTCACTAGGAAGTTGAAGAAAGGTACCAAAAAGTATAAAGGTATGCTACCCTTTAAATGATTCAATTGTGGTAATATTGGTCATTATGCTTCAAGATGTTCGAATAGAGTTGTACATAAGAAGGAAAATGATTATAAAGATAATGATAGGAAGGATCAGAAATACAAGAAGTTGTTGTTGGATGTTGTTGATATGTGGTTGTCATTGATGTCAACACTATTAACATTAATGTCTTAAAGGTTGTATATGTCAAGGATATTGAGAAAATTGTAATAAAATAAGTTGCAGGTTTGTCAGTGATGAAGTGAAGTTCAGCATGGTGGGGAGCTCAATATGTTGATGATTAGAGGTTTTGGATTAAAGATTTTTTTTTTATTATATCTAGTTTATCCACGTAAATTTTCAAAGATCCACATGAAGATTTGATCAAGTTATGAGTATTTGTGTTCTAATAGTCTTTCTGTTGCTTTAGTTGGTGTTCCTGAAAGAAGATGATGTGATTCTAGTAAGTTGAGTTGTTACGGATGCTTCTGAGGTGATTCATGATGCTTGTGGATGTTTCTAGATCATGCTTTATCTATGTTGTATGTCTGCATTGATCATTGTGCTTGCGATTGGTGGTTTTCTCTTGCGTGTTCATGTTTTTCATGTTCATGGTCGACACAGTGATTGTAGCGTGTCATGGATCTTCAAGGAATCATTTTTGAAGGTTTCATGTTTGAGGATTTTTTTTTAGGTCTTGATTATGTTGTGGCCAACATTGGTTTATTCACATTGAAAATTATTTATGTTTTGGGCTGATAGTTTGTATACATTTTATTTTCTTGTTGAGCCGACATGGAGATGATATTATTCTTAGTTGCAGATATATATGATTGATTTTTTATTCCATTTGAAGGTGTGAGGTGAATGGTGTGTGCGAATAATGTTCTAATCTTTTGAAGACAGAGGCAGAGTTTGAAGAAGTGTGAAGAAGAGTGAGCAAAGTTTATGTGCTTAACCAAAACTGTAATTAGGCATTAGCAAATGCTATTTTCTCAGTTCAAAACCTTATGGATGCAATCCGAATGTTTTTGTAAGATAGTGTGTCTTCCTTTGGGCAGTAAGCCTTTTGGTATTTGAGCAGCACTTGAGCTCTAGGCAGTGTGATTGAATGCATGTGCATTCCCCATTTATTTATTTATACTTTTAATAGGGTATAATCTTGTGGACTAACCTCCACCATGGTTTTTCCCCTAACAGGTTTTCCAAGTAAAAAATACTGGTGAACTATGTGTGTTTATGATTTGTTGATGGTTTATGCTTTCATGTTTATTAATAAGATCTGAGAATAAGCTTAATAAGTTTAATTTTTGAGACAAATGATTCACCCCCCCTCTCATTTGTCTGCCTTTGTGTTGCAAAAAATTGGTATCAGAGCCTAGTTCCTTGGAAGACATTTAATAGCTTGAGGTGATTTGGGATGGCAACATATAAGAAGGATAGTCTGAGATTTGATGGGACAAATTATTCTCTATGGAAGACTCAAATGGAGTGTCATCTAAGATGCATTGGTGAACCCTACTAGAACATTACAAATAATAGGTATATCATCCCATAGAATGGACCTTCTACTGCTACTGAGATTAAGGATGTTGAGTACAATATCAAGGCTAAGGAAGCATTGTTGAGTGCTCTGACTGATTCTGAGATGATAAATGTGATGGATCTGAAGACTGCTTATGAGATCTAGAAAAAGTTGGAAACTTTGTATGAAGGTAATGCACATTTGAAGATTTCTAAGTTGCAAAGCCTGAAAGGGAGATATGAAATGTTGAGAATGGGTGATGATGAGAACATCACTTCTTTTATGTAGAGAGTGAATGAACTTGTGTGTAGTATCAGATGTGTTGGTGGAACATTGGAGGAATCAGGGATTGTTGGTAAAGTGCTCAGATCCTTTCCTGTTGCATACAAAGCCAAAGCTACAACTATTGAGGAAATTTGGACTATGACAAATGTAACCAGAGACATGTTGATTGGTAAGCTTATTGCTTTTGAGTCGAGTGAATTTGGTGATGCTCTTCCTAAGATAGAATTTGCATTCAAAGCTACTATTTCTAGAAAAGATAAGCAGAGATATGATCCAGAAGAAATTTCTTTTAGGAAAATGTTCAAGTATGAGGAGGAAATGAGAGAGATTGAAGAAGAAGAAAGAAAACTAGATGATCTTGAAGAACTTATTGTCAAAAGGGAAGCCAGGGTGGAAGGTAAGTATAAAGGGAAATTTCCTATTAAATGTTTTTCTTGCAATAAGATAGGTCATTTTTCCTTAAGGTGTCCGGAAAGAGTTCCTAAGCCAAGACCTAACAAGCCTAGATTTCAAAGAAAGTGTTATTATGCTACTGATGAAGGTGTGACAGATGATGAATCTGATAAAGGGAATGCAAGTGAAGACAAATGGGTATTTATTGCTATCAAGGAAAATGATCCAGCCCCTATTGAATCTGCTAGTTGCACAAATGTGGAGAAAGCTCTAGCTACAAGAATTGAAGAAAAGGATGAATAGGTGATTGACAGTGGATGATCTCATCACATGACAGGTGATAAAAGTAAATTTGTGAGCTTGGAAAAGTATGATGGTGGTGTTCTAAGAAATGGTGATGACAAAGCTAGTGTAATCCATGGCAAAGGATCCATTTCTCTTGATGGTAAGCATAATACTGATGATGTCCTATATGTGGAAGGTTTGAAGCATAATCTCTTAAGTGTTGGATAGATGGTTGACAAGGGATACAATCTTCAATTCAAGAATGGAAAGTCTAGAATATTGGGGAGTTTTAGAAATGTGATTGCATCAGGTACAAAAACAAAAGGTAATATCTTTCACCTGAATGCTGCTAGTAAAAGTTGTTTGATTGCTCAAGTTGATGAAAGTTGGTTGTGGCATAGGAGAATGTGTCATGTAAATTTTGATAATATTATCAAGATAAGTTCTACTCAGGCAGTGAGAGATCTTCCTAAGTTGATAAAACCTACTAATACTATATGCAAGGAATGTCAATTAGGGAAGCAAACTTGAATTTCATTTTGGAGCAAACAACATTGTTCAAATGAAGTGTTGGAGCTTGTGCATACTGACTTATGTGGTCCTTCTAGAGTCAAAAGTTTACAAGGTTGCAATTATTTCATGTTGCTTATTGATGATTATTCTAGAATGATGTGGGCTACTTTCTTAAGGGAAAAATCTAAAGCTCGAGAGAAATTAAAATTTTTTAAGGCTTTGGTTGAGACAAAGATAAGTCTAAAGATTAAATTTTTTAGATCAGACAGAGGTGGTGAATTCACTTTCGGTGAGTTTAATTCTTTTTGTGAAGAGCATGGAATAAAGAGACAATTATCTTCCCCATTGACCCCTCAGCAAAATGGAGTTGTGGAAAGAAAGAATAGGGCAATTGAAGAAGCTCCTAGAACTATGATGTTGGAAGGAAATGTTCCTCATATCTACTAGAGAGGAGCTGTGAGTATTGTTGTTTACACTCTCAACTGGGTACAAGTCAAAGGTGATACCGGTAAGACTACTTATGAGCTATGGTATGGTCATAAGCCTACTGTTAGATACTTCAAAATCTTTTGGAGTAAATGCTTTATAAAAAGAGATGAAGATATAGGAAAGTTTGATGCTAGGAGTGATGAAGGAATCTTTCTTGGTTATTCTACTAAAAGCAAGGCCTATCGGTGCTACAATAAAAGATTGAGGAAAGTAGTTGAAAGTGCTAGTGTCAAGGTTGATGAAGACACGGTTAGACCATCCAGAACCCATGGATTTGATTCAGATGATCAGAATGATAGTTTAGATAAAGGAAAGAAAGTGCAAACATCAAATCAAGTTCAAATCATTTCAGTGAATTAGGAAAATCAAGAGGAAGGCACTAGTGAAAGTGTAGAAGTGAGATCACAAGAGACTGAAGTTCAAGAACATCCCAAGACTCCAAGGTATGTAAGACTGAATCATTCATAAGATTAGATTATTGGTGATAAAAAAAAAGGTGTTTAGACTAGAAGAAGAATTGCAGAAGAATATTGTTTGATTTCAAAGACAGCCTAATAATGTCAATGAAGCATGTAAAGATGAACATTGGATGGAAGCAATGAAAGAACTACTACAGATTGAGAAGAATGATACACGGATTCTTGTTCCTAAGCCTAAGTACAAAAATGTAATTGGAACTAAGTGGGTCTTTAGAAACAAACTGCATGAGGGTGTTGGCAAGAAGTTGAGTCCACTTTTTGGCCAAAAAGTGGAAGTGTTTTTCCTGATTTTCAGAATTTGACACATTTGACCTTAAAATTTGAAGCACTTAGAGATGGAATCTTCAAAAAATTCACTAATCATAAAATGTAGTACTTGGAGTCTAGTTTCCAAATATGTAATTTATTTCAATACCCAAATTGTACAAATTGAGTTTCAATAGGCGTTTCTAAATACCACTGTTTAAAAGTCACTTTTTTTTACCATACCATGCACGTGTACAACATCCATACTTTGACCTAAATTATTGTATTTTTCTATATCCTTTTGGGAAAAGATTTGTGACTCATTGAAGCTTTTTTTCAATATTTTTTTGTAATTTTTTATTGAATTTTTTTTTTTTGTTAATTTTTTATTAGGCATATTTGTCATTTTGAAAGATTGTCGTGTCCGACACACGTAAAATGACCTAAACTTATCATTTTTAATTTTTTTTTAAAATTGAAAAGAATTGTCTAAAGTTTGTTCTTGTGCAATCCATTCGTCAAAATGTTATGTTGATCAAAAGTTATTAAAATAGTAAAAAACCTTGATATTTCAAGTTTATGGACCAATTTCATCATAAATTAATTAAAAAATAGAAAAAATAGCCTAATTGTAAAAAAAAATACATATTTAGAATTTGCACATTCTCATCTATAATGGGTTTTAATTTTGTAAAAAAAATTCTACAAAAAAAGTCTTCAGATATATGCCCAAAGTCACTATTTTCTTGTGACATTGTCAAGACCTTCAACTTGTAGGTCAAACTAGGTCCAAAGCTTAGGTTTGGGTCCACAAGCCTTTTCCCGAACCGAAAAAAAAGCAAAAATTTGACCAAAAAAATAAATTTTAAAAAACAGGATCCTGTTTCATAAATTTTTTTTTTTTATGATTTTACGAAACAAGATCCCATTTTAAAATGGGAAAATGGGATCTCGTTGTTTAAAAAGTAGGATCTCGTTTTGAAAATGGGATCCCATTTCTTAAAATCATAAAAAAAAAAAAATTTATGATTTTAAGAAACAGGATCCTGTTTTCAAAATGGGATCCCTCTTTTTAAAAATGGGATCTTGTTTTTTAAAAAGCGGGATTCCATTTTTGGCTTGGGGTCCTGAACCTAAATGGGATCATGTTTATTAAAAAATGGGATCCCATTTTGTTGAAGCCGATTTCGGATTTTTTTCTAAGGAAAAAACTTCCACGTTTCATGGACTCATCTTCTTGCATTTACCCATGAGCAAGGTGAAGTTATTAGAAACAAAGTGAGACTGGTGTGTAAGGGATATTCTCAGATGGAAGGAATTGACTTTGAAGAAACTTTTGCCCCTATTGCTAGGATTGAAGCTGTGAGACTATTTCTTGCTTATGCTACTTACAAAAACTACAAGGTTTATCAGATGGATGTCAAGGCAACATTTCTAAATGGTGAAATGGAAGAAGAAGTGTATGTTGAGCAACCTGATGGATTTCAATTGACTCGTCAGGGAGATATGGTTTGTCGGTTGAAGAAAGCATTGTATGGACTTAAGCAAGCCCCAAGAGCATGGTATGCCAGATTAGACAAGTTTTTGTTGAAGCTTGGATTTAATAAAGGTACTGTTGATAGTAATTTTATTTCAAGATTGATCATGATAAAGATTTGATTGTTGAAGTCTTTGTTGATGATATCATTTTTGGAGGAGATGATAGTTTGTGCATGAATTTTGTTGATGAGATGCAGAGTCAGTTTGAGATGTCTATGATTGGAGAGATGAAATTCTTTTTTGGATTGCAAATTACTCAAATAAAGGGATCTTTATATCTTAGTCTAAGTATGTGAAGGAATTGCTAAAGAAGTTTGGAATGGAAGACTCAAATCCAGTTGGTACACCTATGGTGACTGGATGTAAGTTGACATAAGATGATGATTCACCTAAAGCATATCAGACTAGATACAAATTGATGATTGGTGGATTGCTCTATTTGACTCAAACTAGACCTGATATCATGAATGTCATATGCATTGTTGCAAGATTTCAAGCTGATCCTAAGGAATCTCATGTGAAAGCTGTGAAGAGGATTTTTATATACTTGAAGAGGACAGTTGATTTTGGCCTATGGTATCCTAAAGATGATGGCCTTACTTTAAGTGTTTTTACTTAATCTAATTAGGTAGGAGATGTGAATGACATAAAGAGTACTAGTGGTGGTGCATTTTTCTTGGGAAAGAAGTTGATTTCATGGTTAAGTAAGAAGCATAATGCCATTTCTTTATCTATTGCAGAGGTAGAATACAATGTTGTTGTTAGCAATTGTACTCAAGTATTGTGGATGAAGAAGATGTTGAAAGATATCAGAATTGTGTATGATGAACCTATTGCTATATTCTGTGATAATTCAAGTGCAATTAACATTTTTAAGAATT
>VDFB02193867.1:510320590-510441807 GCA_007258455.2 Sequoia sempervirens | reverse complement strand
ATATAGATTTCTCATTTTCCCACATTTGTGATATTCTTGGAATGATTGATCATGGACCTGCTGCAACAATAGCTAGCTCTAATCCTTTCAAAGAGCTATGCGATAGAGTACAACAATATAGATTAGTTATTCTAAGCATCTTTTATAGTTTGCATTACCATCTCATCATATTTTGTGTCATTTACAATAATATAGATTGGTTATTCTAAGCTACCTTGATGGTTTGTACAGGTGATTGTCAATCCATAATGTGAACATAGTACTATTGTGGAAGATTGTGCCCTAAATGCCATGAATAGGAAAATTTTGTAAAATTTGAATCTTCAAATTGGAAACAATGTAAAAAGGTCATAACTGTGTATGGGCATAATCTATACCCAATGATGTTTTTTGAAATATGGGTCAAATGTTTGGCACTGTATAAAGGGTATGTTTAAAATGTAAAGGGGTTTGTATTTTGGAAAATCATAGGTTGAATTAGTCATACAGGTGTATGCTTTGTTACTATTATTGGGACAATTCTGTAATAACATTTTGTACTTAATCGAGCTACAACTGAAGGTTTCCTTCCTAGTTCTTTCCTGTTGGTATGCTGGTCCAATGTAGCTCAGAGTGATTCGACGTATTTGGGTGAAAAATAGGACCATCCCTAGCGTAAACATACACATTTAGACATGTTGGAACAATTTGTTTGGTCGTACGAGTTGCTGAATGAAAGTTGCAATGCTTTACAACTTTACATTGCATGAATCTAACAACTTTTCCCTCAGCTGAAAACTTGCCACCATAGGAAAACATCTCTGAGATAGCAAAAACTGAGAGGTTATTGTACATGGGCTAAACCCAATCCCATAGCCTCAAATGGAGAGTCTGTAAATGTCACGGTTTTTGAGAAATAGCCCTTCAAAGATTGCTACCTTCTAGCACTTTAGATTCTTAAGGGAAATCACTGATCCAATGTAGCTCAGAGTGATTCGGCATATTTTGGTGCAAAAGAGGGCCATCCCTAGTGTAAACATAACCATCCAAATGTGTTGGAATAGTCTATTTGGTCGTACGAGTTGTTGAATGAAAGTTGCACACTTCGCAACTTTACACTGCTTGCATCTGACAACTTTTCCCTCAACTGAAAACTTGCCACCACGGGAAAATGCCTTCGAGATAGCAAAAACCGAGAGAGGTTATTGTACATTGGACAAACATGATCTGATAGCCTCAAACAAAGAGTTTTTAAATGTCATGGTTTCTGAGAAACATCCCTTCAAATATTGTTTCCTTTTAGCACTTTGGACTCTTAAGGGAAATCGTCAGTCCAATGTGGCTCAAAGTGATTCAGCGTATTTGGGTACAAAATAGGACCATCCCTAGCATAAAAATACCCATTCAAACATGTTGGAATAATATGTTTGGTCATATGAGTTGTTGAATGAAAGTTGCACCACTTTGCAACTTTACACTGCTTGCATCTGACAACTTTTCCCTCAGCTGAAAACTTGCCGCCACGGGAAAACACCTCTAAGATAGAAAAAACTGAGAGAGGTTATTGTAGATGGGCCAAACACAATCCCATAGCCCCAAATGGAGAGTTTGTAAATGTCACAGTTTCTGAGAAATATCCCTTCAAAAATTGTTGTCTTTTAGCACTTTGGACTCTTAAGGAAAATCGTGGGTCTAATGTATCTCAGAGTGATTCGGCGTATTTGGGTGTGAAAGAGGACCATCCCTAGCATAAATCTACCCATTTGGATGTTTGGAACAATTTGTTTGGTCGTTAAAGTTGTTGAATGAAAGTTGCACCACTTTGCAACTTTACACTGCTTGCATCTAACAACTTTTCCCTCAACTGGAAACTTGCCACCACGAGAAAACATTTCTGAGATAGCAAAAATCAAGAAAGGTTATT
This sequence comes from Sequoia sempervirens, assembly GCA_007258455.2. NCBI lineage: Eukaryota > Viridiplantae > Streptophyta > Pinopsida > Cupressales > Cupressaceae > Sequoia > Sequoia sempervirens. The sequence continues at coordinate 510,439,904 of VDFB02193867.1, read as the reverse complement.
GTAGGGGGGGCCCAACATGATCCCATATCCTCAAAAAAAAAGTTTGTAGGCATCAATTTTTTTGAGAAATAGTCCATCAAATATTGCTGCCCTTTTGCACTTTGGACTCTTAAGGGATTTCGTTCATTGAATGTAGCTCGAACTACTTCGGACGATTTGGGTGCGAAAGCGGACCATACCTAACCTAAACGTAAACATACAGATGTGATGGAACAGTTAGTTAGGTCATACGATTTGTAGAACAAGATTTATTTATGTAGTTACAAGTAGTTTTTCAGCCTCCAACCGAACTCCAACGCTAATTTTCGTGTGAAAAAAATCCATGAGACCATAGCTTGTTGCTTTCTTTTTAATGGAAACTAGTGGGTAGTAGAGTTAAATTCTTCATAGATTTAGCATTTGAGATTGCAAGAAGACATCAAAATGACTAGTGTACTAAATAAATTCTTATGATTTCTAAATAATGTTGATAACTCTACTCAATTGGCTTCTCTTTTCAAAATCATACAAATTGAACCTTGGCATCAATAGACTTTGTATATCAAGCTACCACAATTCAAGTTTCAACGATGAATATTTATCATGCATGTTTTAAATGACATTGAAGTTTATGGTGGTTTTGTTGTTTATATGATGTTATGTGACATTCTAATCCTATTTCATGCTTCTATGTTGTATATATATATATTTTTTATTTTTACATGTGTTTTTTACTAATGAACCGAACCACCCCCCAAAAAAATTAGCTGAATTGGTGAACCGAACCCCCGAACCCGAATAGGTAACTTAGTTTGTAAGTCAGTTATTGGGAGTTGGTCAGTTGTTTTTTGTGTGGGGGATAATATTAAAAAAGGTTGAGGAAGTCATTTTGGGGATTGATGAATGCAATTTTGTGAAGAATCAATAAGATCATATTGAGTTACTTTGCAAAAAATGTGGTTTCTACACAAAAAATATGTGTTTTCTCCATTGTTCAACCACTACACAACAAGTAAACGGCTGCATAGCATGTGGAATGAGGGGGAAGCAGACCTAATACCCCTTTACAGTAGGTTTGAGTGCTTTCTTTTCATTTTTTGTGAGTTTTGTGCCAAGTTTTCTCAAGGTGGGTAGTGAACCCAGATTTTGCATTTTTGAGTAAATTATGAATTATTGAAGCCCTCCACCTATTGTACCTTTCATGTGGCTCAGTGGAGAGGTTGTGTACAATATGATTTGAATGTGTGAAGGTCTATTTAAGAAAGTGGAAATGATTTGTGAGTCTTGGAGTTGTTGTCCTAAGCAAATCATTGCTTAAATTGCATGAAAATGAACCTTTTAGCCTAGGGTTTGTTAAAATCAATGAGAGTGGGGGAATCTCTTTAACGTTTAAGCATATTGGGGTCATAATAGAGGTGTTTGAGTTGGTGGCATGGTTAGGGGAGTTGTGAAAGTGGTACTTTCAATAAACCCTATGCATTTGCATGGTAAACAGACAGTTTCATGGGACATCCTGCTAAAGGACCTGTAGGTGTAGAATAATCTTAGAATTTGTTGTTTTATGACACAAATCAAGATTGCTTGGGGTGTTCTTGTGAAGATAAAGTGTTTAAAGGGAACTCACTTTGTGAAAGAGGACTAATTCACTAGCCTAGTATAGGGGTATGTTATTGGTTCTCAAATTTGGTCCAAAGGAGTCAAGGGTAGTTTTCACATATGTTTTCACCTCCACTCTACATCAATCCATAGCTTGTTTGAAAGCACTTGTTTTAGGATTTTAGCCATAACAACAAGCCAATGAACTATTTGATAAAAAGCTTTGGTACACATGTATGAAAAATGTGGTGTCATAGACAAGGTAGTGAACTATTTGAAAAAATGCCTCAAAGAAATGTGGTCTCATAAAATTCCATGACAAGCAAATGCAATTGACAGTTGCTCCTAGTTATTAGTTATGTAATGTGAAGTAATTGCATAACTTCTTAGGTTGACTTTGTAAAAACTATATTGTAATTGAAAAAATTTCACCTATCAACATCTAGTTGTTAGTTATGCAATGTGAAGTAATGCTTTGAGTTTGAAAGATGTGCAATACAATGTAATCAATGATATGAATATAAACTACATAATACAACCATTCTTTTTTATGCTCTTGTATATTGATATTTAACCATTGCTCACTTGATTAAATTTTCAAAGAGTTTAATCATGCACATGAGGAAAAAATTAAATTTCTATTGTCAACTTCTATATATCAAATTATCCAATAATCTTGAGTGTATGTCCATATACAAAAATGGCATCAATTCCAACTCAAACAAAGTTTTACAAAATGTGGCATATGCCATCTCGATGTCTTAAAAATTTACATGCCAAAATGTCTATCTCATCCTAAACTACTGGTGGATCATCAAAATGGAGCCGCTTTGTAGCACTTGTTGGCTCTGAAGGTAGCTGCACAAGAAAAATTCAAACCACAATTGAGATTAGTTATACTATATGATTTAAAATTGAATAATTAACATCAAAATAAATATACATTGAATTATAATTGAACTCTAAAATTGTAATCTTGATTACCTGAAATATTCGTCTCTTCAAAGGGTCAGGAGTCCTAGAATATGCCCCTCTCAAAGAACCGACCAAACCAACTTTTGTAATGTCAATCTATATATGTGAAAAAAAACATAAAATTGATCCAAGTTAGCATACAATTATCGGTAATAGGAACAGATAAATACCAAACACAAAATAAAATAAACACATACCTCTTTATGCTGATCTTTTTCTTTATCTCCTTTAGGTGTTTCAACACCTCCTCCTTGAGCTGTCTCAACACCTACTCCTTCAGGTGTTCCAATATGTACTCCTTCAGGCATTGTGGCACTTGTCAACAATGACGTATAGCTCATAACTGCCTATACATAAAAATGACAAGTACATATGAAACTACCAATCTATGTCAATGTATGTATAATCAATATAAGATCTTAAAAATTTAATTCAATCAAATTTGAGTTCAATTACCTTCCCCTTATCTAACATTCCACTTCCATAATCTGGACAAGGCTGCACCTTGCTCGCACTTGTCAACAACGACGTATAGCTCATAACTGCCTGTACATAAAAATGACAAGTACATATGAAACTACTAATCTATGTTGATGTATGTATAATCAATATAAGATCTTAAAATTCTTAATTCAATTGAATTTGAGTTCAATTACCTTCCCCTTATCTAACATTGCACTTCCATAATCTGGACAAGGCAACACCTTGCTCGCACTAGGTATTTCCTACAAGAGGAAAATAAGATAAACATATAAGTTATTATATAATTTCATTAATGACAATTCAAATGACAAGAAAGTATATAATAAAAAAATGTAAACAAGTGAGTGCAAAAATATATACTGTGTGTGTGTCGAGGCCAAATGAAATGGCCCTAAGGGTGCTATCAGTCACCTATGCGAGCTCCTCCTTAGACATCAACTGTTAAATAGACCATGTAAATAAATATTAGTACATTATACTATCTCTTATTAATATTCATTTAAAAAAAATGCAGTTATGAATTTACAACTTAAATCTTACCTGTGTCACTATTCCAATGTCCCCCTCTCTAGCAAGAGAGGACTCTATAGGGTGCACTCCACTCCCCTGCATCTGATCTATAATGTCCACATCATGGAGGTCATAATCAGAAGTGTCCAAGGGATGCTCAATAGGCTATACAAGAGGACCCAAGCATATCTAGCGGCACATGGAGCAAGTATGTGGCACATAAATATGTGGACCTAATGAGGATGACACAACAACACTCAAGCCATCGTCAACATCACCAGAATGTGGTTGAGCTACTTGTAGAAGCATGTGAAACCAAAAGACCACTCAAAGAGTGAATAGCCTGGATAGTCTGTGTGGCTGCATCTTGCATAATATTTGGATGATATATTGGAGGTGGCAGAGGAAGGGGAGGAGGGGGAACATATGGGTGCAGGACTACTCTAACTACCCCTAGTCTATCTTGGGGCATACCTCCACCAACACCTTGGAAGGGTTTAATGTCAAAGTAATTGACATGATGCCCTAACACAAACTCAACATATAATTTTTTAATAAAGTAAAATGGTATATCACAATTGTTGTTCGGTGGTTTATCAAAAACCATACACCAATGATCCCAAAAGTTATCTACAATGTCCCTATGCACGCACCATTTTATAGAAAGTTTTGGTTTATTAACATTAACTGGAAAACTAGTGCGGGGGTTAACAAATAAAGAGGCTATTTGGGCTTTGGTTATTATGAGATCTTTCACATCATCATAAGACAATCCACATGCATAATATTCCCTCATGTCTTCTCACCATGAATGAAAGGAATTATGTTGGGTGGAGAGGGTTTCCATATTTTTAATTATTTCCTTCAATGTGTTTGACATCTCGGATAATCGAGGGATTCTCATATAAACTTTAGAAATGCCCCTCAATTGCTGCAATTTTCCACCAATTAATTCTTCAATTGATGGTTGTGGAGGTGGAGCATTTGGCATTTGTGCATTCTCATTCTTAGCTGGTGGATCGCTTGGAATTTGTACATTTTCATTCTCAACAGCCATAATGCTTGATTAAAGTTAAAAACTAATTAATCTAATTGAAATTAGACAATATAAATGAAAATATTGTAAAAATACCCTAGTTTTTTAAAAAAATCCAAAAAAACCCTACTTTTTAACAAAAATCTATAAAATTCTATAATTTTTAATACAAATGCATAAACAACACTATTTTTAAATCAAAATCCATTAAAACATTCATTTTTAATCAAAATCCTTTCTAAACTCAAATTTTTCATAAAAATTCAATCAAAAACCCTATTTTGAAAAAAAATCCATAAAAAATTAACTAAAACTATACAAATCTAATTCAAAATTCAATCAAAGCAAAGAAAAATCTAAAATATAACCTTTTCAAAATGGATATCCACTAAATCAGATATATGTTATGCCAAGAACCTCCTCACCGTGCACTCATGGCTTGTGAATGCGTAAAATGATTTTAACAGGCCCGAAATATGTATATATGTATTTGCCTCAACTTGAATATCTGATTTGGATTGGATATATGATTTGAATCAGATATCCGATATGGAAATATTGGTTTGGGCATTGCTTTGGAGGTGTGTACTGACACCCAAGCCACAAAAAAGCCAACTTGGCATTTTTTCATTTTTGGGTTGATGAAAAATGTATTTTTTCCCCATTGCCACTTTTTGGCCCATCATGATCCTACACATACCCATGTGCTAGAAGCTAGACAAGAGCATGTTCAACTCACTTATCCTCCTTTGAACAACAATTCATATGATCAATTTGATGAGATAAGTGAACTTTTTTACCTCTTTCAAGGGGAAATGTATAATCTTGTTGAAGTTTCCTCTATGTCCCATCTATAATTGGTTGTCTTGAAGCAAGCAAGTTATTCTATGTTGAGAAGAAAGGGCAGCTACTTCAGTCATCCTATAAATGGTTTCGTTTAAGTGGATTTGTCTTGCTATTAGTGTAGGATAGGTTTCTAGATGCAATCTTTCATTTCCCTAAGTGTTGTTCAACATAGTTAGGTAGTTTACCTTTGCAGTTTTGTTTTTAGTAAGTTTCTAAGGTGTCTTGAGTTATTTTTGTTGAGTTACAACATTGAATAAAGTTGCTTTTAGATCTGTTTTTAGTTTTTGAGTGACTATGTGCCCAATGGATACCCTATGCAACTGGTCAAGATGTTTAGTAGGAAAACATATAGCAGATGTTGCTAGAAATGTTACCCATTTTTTATACTAGCTCAAGTAGGTTGAGCTTAAGTTATTACAAATGAAAAGAAGGGTACATTTTTTTGCTATATTACATTTCATGTGCATAAAGAAATCAAAAGACTATTCTACCATATTATAATATGCAAATGCATATAACAAAAGAGAAGATTGCACAAATCTTTTCAGAAAAACATAGTCTTTATTGATAATGTAAATATGTAATGTCTCACACAAGCCGAGAGACTGGCTCTTTTAGTGTATATGAATGAAAATATTATACGTTCACAAATATCAAAATAAAAGCATGCACATAGAGAGAAAGAAGACCAGCCATTATCTGAATGACTAGTCCTATTTGGGTTGTCTCACATCATCTTCAGTCTTGTGCCTATCCTGCCTTCAACTTTTTCTTCCTTGCTGCTCCTAGTTGCTTGCATCTATGAGAAATAATGTTGTTATAGTAATGCAAAGTCTACAGTCACCATATGCACATACCTTTATAAACATATAAATTGATCGGTCATGTGCATTAAAAGAAATTGTGTATACTGATACCCAAGAAAATAAGAAGCATATCAAACATCTCTATCATATGCACATATTTTCTAACTTGTTTGCTTCATGTGTGTAGGTATAGGAAAAGTAATGTTGCTATTTTTATTCATTTAATTTAAGCATGTGGGATAAAATGTGGCTCCCACAAGGGTTGAGACCAACATGTTGCCTTATTGTGCTTTAAAGAGGCATAGTGAGGTAATTCACCTTCATATGTTTCACTCAAACAACTATACATTATCTATGATAGTGAGTTTTCAGTCACTGTCATAAGTGACATATACTTGTTGAAAGAATTCATAAAGGATGTATACAACATCATGTATCAAAACATATTTCAGAAAATGCATGAATGTGCTAAGCCATGGAAGCACAGTATAAAAAACGTATATGTGCTAGCCATCATATCATGAGTTATCAAAAACATCATAAAGACAACCTATTATGTTGTGGTTCTAGGTGATCAAAACATGAAGGGATCATGATTCCATAAGCAAAAAGAAATCAATCAGTGGGCTGCCATCACAAGAAAGGAGGAGCAATACAGTGTAAATATGTTGTTTTGATGCATTCATGTTCACCTTCACACCTTCTAGTTATAAGAGAACACAAGGAGACATCATTAGATGAATTACCATGGCAGTCAAATCACAATACACCCAATACGTTTTCAGTAGGACAATAGTTTTGTGTGTAGTCTGATAGAGGCACATGAGATAGTGCTAAGGAAGAATTCATATTGTTAAAGAGAAGATAGTTATGAGGCATGATATTGTAGATCTTCAAAGCTCTGTGTAGGAGATAAAGCATGATGGACACTAACAATGATCACTGAAATAGAGGTATCAACCATAGGTATCTTGAAGACTAAAGAGAACAATGCATGTGAAGATAATGTGGATTATAAAGATATTCAATTTGGCTCAAACAAAATTTTGAAGCTACAATGACCTTAAGAAAGGAAACATCTTATGTTCATGAAAAAAGGGCAGTCCATAGATTATGAGAAGAGAAAGCACTGTTTGTGATAAGAAACATTCAAAATAGTGAAGGCATTTATAGATAACAGTTTGTCTTGAAAAATAGACTTAAGGAGAATTGTGTTTTGGTGTGAGGCATGGGTATGTGTAGGATCATGATGGGCCAAAAAGTGGCGATATGATGGGTATTTGTAGGGTATGTGGCTGATGACTTTTTTTTACCCAAAATTGATGAAATGAAAAGGTTTTTTAAAGGAGATTCTTAGCTTTCCACCAATATAAGTTATGCTCTACTTTGAATTTCATAAATAATTATTATTCATTTTCTATTTGAATTACAACTGAAGTCTTGATTGATAGGTTGATTGAAAAACATCTATATCTTTCAAACAATATCACATTTTTGGAATCCAAAACATGCATCACATTCTATGCTTTGCATACTATAGGATTTAAAAAAGAAAAATTGAATTTCATGAAGTTTTGACCAAGTTAAGGTGGTCAGACATACGAGTTTTTATTTTTTTTAAGTAATAAAAAATTCATAATTAATTAGTGACTTGTAAAAAAATTACAAAAAGATATGCATCACATCTGGACATGAGTCGTCTACTTATGTCTAAAATCTTATAAAAAAATATTATGATTTTATTGTGGTTAGGGTGGTCAGACGAACACCTACTTCTTATTTTTTCCCTGAAATTTAAGTACTACTACATTGAAATTTCAAAATTTCACCAAATAGATTTTAAAAAATAAAAATAAACCTAGTAGTTTAGAAACTACATTCAATTTTCTATAGATTATATTCTTACATATTTTTGAAATAATATAGATAACTTATTCAAATTTTTACATCAAGATGCCTAACTTTGATTTTTCTAAATTTTTTGCCACTTAAGGGCCTGTTCTTTCCATGATGATCCTGCACATACCCGCATGCAATGTGTAAGTAGACTAATATGCCATCATCAATATTTGTAGGTCACAGTATACATCTTGGTGTAATTGTTGTTGCATCTCATGTTTTAACATGAACCATGTTTACAGTATACTATACGCTAAGAAAAAGTCCTTCCAAAAAAAGAATTCCCTGTGATAGATACATGAATGCAATAAATATGGATAATGAGTGAATAATCACTAATGGAAAGCCATCACATATAAGAGTAGTCAAGATGGAGAGGATTGACTTGATAAGGAAAGAAGGAAGAATGACAGTGATATAAGGGGATTGAAGGCGTGTATCTGAGCAGTAGGATGGTCTCTAAGACACAACAAAGGCTGGAGACAAGGGCAGAGTAATGTCAAGAGTAGCAAGCAGGTTACAATGAAGAAAAACCCAAATGGCCATTACAATGTGTAAGATAAGCCAAACATCCCTGTACATTGCAAATTAAGAGTATGAAATAGGTATGTTAGTAAAATTATAGTCACTTTAGAAAGGACAGTTGTCATGATAGTGAAAGGCATGTAGTTGTATACTATGACGACCTATATGACAGTTGTGGAAAGCCAAGGAATAGCCTTAAGATCAGTCATAGCTTATTATAGAGATATTCATACATGACAAGCCAATGGAAAAATGCATTAAAACATGTATTAAAGTTGTTAATCACCTTCAAACTTCTTCTCATGCATTCTCCCTATAAGCTTGGAGATGGAGGTTGCACAAGTTTAGTAGAATTAATGGCCAGTTATTATACATTTGAAAGTATCTTGGGCAATTTGAGACAACTACAAGTGTTTAGGGAAACATCTGCAAGTGATGAGATCATATGATAAAGACAATACATGACAAAGTCAAGTTATGAAATGAAAAATTTTAATACAGAATGATAGGCCCATAGGAAAATCATGCTACAACCAAGATTCACATTCATCACAAGTGATAATGAACAAGCAATAGAGATAGCTTGTCAAAAGACAATTTGAGCTTTGTAATGATAGCATCATCAAAATGACATGATAACCTATAGGAAAATACAAGTGCTTTTAGAAAAAAAGGGGTTTACCTGTGTCTCTTTTGTCTGAAAATGCAAATAAAGCTCTGTAGTTTTCAAAATCCACCATTTAAAATGCTTTCTCAAGGATCAATGGAAGGTCTCCATGGCAGCCATACCAAGAGGAGTTACATAGAAGATAAAAAAAGTAAGGAGAAATGAAGAAAAAGATACATGGTGTCACAGCCTATGAGGCCAAAATCATTGATGGAGAAGCTTTTATTCAATATTTTCTTCCAGAAATGACTTACCAACATTAGAATCTATAGGATTTTGTGCAGAAATCTGCCATGAATTCCTCCAAAAAACTCTATTGAGATCCTCTGTTGGCTATATGAAGTTTCCACAAAACTCGAAATGAGCATTTTATCTACAGAAAGTGAAAGAATGATGCAAGTTTACATAAAAAATCTCACCCAAGCTCAATGATGCCTTTTTTCTTGAGATTTTCCATCATAACATCCATGTTTAACCTCTAGAAACCCTAGTGGTTGGTAGAGGATGAAGTTTCTAGAGTTTTGCAAGTGAAAATGAAAAGTGCATCGAATGTTTGCTTGCAACTTTTGTCTCTAGGGTTTGAGAACCCTAACATATGTTGATTTAACTAAGGGAATTTTTTTCTTGTTTTAATCATTTCCAACAAAAGTCATCTCCCTTTGCATTATTTTACCTTGCTAGGTGTCTAGGGCTGTCCCCTTATGACTTATGCTTTTTGCTTTGTTTCAAAGCTCAAAAGAATGTCAATTTTTTTTTTGTATTAAACAAGGAATGTAAAACATTAGTTTAAGTGATGTATTTATAAATCACTTTGATTAATGGTATTTTATCATGAAAAATTGAAGATAGGGGAATTGGTTTTCAAGCCTAGTCAAATGGTGATATTGATTGAGTCTTTATGCTTTTGCAAGCATATAGGAAAATTGGAGGAGGTTAGTAAACATGTGGAGAGAATATAGGGGGTTTTACTCACTTTTTTGGAGAGCTAGAGAGTATTTAGGCCCATTTTTGCATGCTTTATGATAGGTTTGGTCAAAATTGACCTTTTCAAACATATTGGTGCTCTTTTAGGGTGGTTTTAGTTTCTAAAATATAGGTTTTTGGGGGGAATCCGACCCCAACTATTTCTAGAACCTCTTTTTGTGGTTTTTTGGAGGGAGATGTTGATATAGTCACTTGAGTGACTCTTTTGTAATCAGTTCCTGTTATGCTATTTTCTAGAGTTAGTGAATTTTCAGTCCTTTTGGCAGAAAGAAGCATGTTTATGTAACTCAATTTTGGATATGAAATTCAGTTAAAGCCTTGGATGCTATTGATATTTTTTTCCTTCTTATTCAGTGCATTACTGTGTGTCCCACATGATTGATCAAGTTATCTATGAGAGATTCATCACCTCCTTTTAATTTTGTCTCATGATTTTGATACCTTTATGCATAGGTGAGTTAATGCAGGTTTCAAATTGTGTCATAAAATGCAAAATTACTTCTAGCTGTGAGGTTACCCTCCTCCTTGAGGTTTGAGCTTTGGGGCCCTTTTGTGAAATATTTATGCAGAAAACATACAATAATAGGTAGTGCAAGTTCATTTTCTATCATTGCAAATAAGTGTTATGCAAGTCTGAGTTTCATTGTCCTTATTAGTTTGGTGTATCACCCTTTCATTTTCAGTTTCAATTTTCATTTCAAAGCATTCCTTTTCCCTTTTCCTCTACAAAATTAGTAGTTTAGGTGATAACCAGCTAAGATCTAACCTTATCCAAAGTTCACTTCATTTGTTAGGTAACCTACAACCTAGGAGTGATTCCATGTTTCTCTAGAGTGCTAACTCATGTAGCTTAACTTGTTAAATCTTGCAACTTAGCTAGGGTGCAACTCTATTAGATAACAATCACATCACCAATCAAGCCATTTCATGCAACATCAAGAACTTGGAGAGATCTACTAAGTTTTAGTCCTTCAAGGGTTTCAAATCAAGGGTTTGGTGAGTTCCAACATAGCAATTTTTCATTCATCATTCCCTTCATGTTTCATTATTTCATTTCAAGGTTTAATTCCAAAAATGAGGTTTGATCAAGGCAAACCCCTATTCACCAAAAACAAACAATTTTTCCCTCTTGTGTGTTTTACAGATCTTATATTGAGAAAGAATTGAAGATCTATCAAAAGAGAAAAATTATAAAAGTTGTCAAAGTTATAAAAAAAATCAACATTATCGTCAAGCCTTAGAAACTCACTTTTTGAATTTATTTTGAATTTTTTACTATGAAACCTAAAGGAATTGGGAGTGCAGAACAAGGACGAGATGACTGTGAAAGCAATTTTTCAACCCCTATAGCAAGACCCATTCTCCCTAGGGCGAACGAGCCCTAAGAGTACACTCAACACAACCTTTTCATGATAGGTGCATAAAATCCAACCCTTCTTAGATCTACTAAAAGTTTCATAATTCTATTAGACTAAGGTTTAATTTATAGGTTTCATATGTTACATTGCATAATTACATTCATTTGGTATTTTTAATTCATCTCCTAAATGTGCATTTCAGGCTAATTTACCCCATCCTAGGTTATAAGGAAAACAACAAGATCTATGTTAAGAAAAAATAAATAGTTTTTCCCTCATGTGTTTTGCAGATCGTAGATTGGAAAAGGATTGAAGAACTATCAAAAGAGAAAAATTGCAAAAGTTCTCAAAGTTATAAAAGTTGTCAACATTGTCATCAATCCACAGAAACACTTTCAAAATTTATTTTTTAATTTCTAACTATGAAACCCAAAGGAATCAGGAGTGCAGATCAAGGACCAGAGGACTGTGAAAGAAATTTTTCAACCCCTGTAGAAAGACTCATTCGCCCTTGGTCCAATGAGCCCCATGACAACACTTAGCACAACCTTTCTATTGGAAGTGCATAAAATCCAACCCTTCTCATATCTGCTAAAAGTTTCTAGATTCTATTCTAGATTAAGGTTTAATTTAGATGTTTCATATGTTACATTACATAATTGCATTCATTTGGTATTTTCATTCATCTTCCAAAAGTACATTTCAAGGTGATTTACCCCATCCTAGGTCATAAGGAAAACAACAAGATCTTCGCTAAGGTTGACTCACCTAAGGGTTGAAATTCAATCTTTCCCTAGGGGATCTCTTTTTCCTATTTAAATAAGGAATATAGGTGCATCATACCCCCACTCCATTTGTGATGAACTCATTTTCTTTTGTTTCAAACTTGATGTCAAGAAAGAAATAGAAAATAACTTTATTTTCCACTAATTTTTTTCCTAAATAGATAACTTCAATAACTAGTGTATAGAAAAAAAATAAAAATAAATTGGTTTATATTTTCCTTGTAATACTTTTTTTTGATTATGGGAAAAACAAGTTTTGATGGGCCCCAAAACCCAATATAGATAGGTTTGCAGGGACTTGAAACCTGGACAATGAGAGAGTTGCATAGAATAAAAAACACAGACCATCAACAGCCTAAACAATAGAAGCCATAGAGAAAATGACAAGACTAAACCAACTACACAAACCAAGATTAAAAGGGGCCTTAAACCCTTTTACAATTAAGTAAAAATAGGGACCATGAACACAATAACAAAAATAAAGAATTCTTGAATCAATCAGACACCAACCAACCTACATCAACCAGCCTACAACTAACCATCAGCTCAAATAGACATCTACTCATAGTAGCCAAATTTGAGCCTAGAAAAACATAAAAATTAATGGTGTAAACCACCATCATAACCCTGATTCTTAGAAGAACTAGACAATTCAAACACCCCACCTCAATAGGGTTTTGGAGAGAATAGTAGAAAAATAGGAAGTATCAGTCTCCCTATAGCACCATCCCTCTTGAAAATCCAACCGAACCTCCACCTCTAAAGGAGAGGGCTCCCCTCTGAAGGAGAGAAAGAAATAGAACACCTTCCCACCAAAACCACTTCACTCCTACCTACCAAAGCTCCACCTCAAAAGGACAACTACCACCTTCATCTCAATAGAAGAGGGTTCCACCTCAAAAAGAACAATCTCCCCCTCTATAGGAGACTTAAATTGAAAATCCCAAACAAAAAGTGACTTCAGTAGGAAGGGAAACCACATCCTCCTTTAGCATCACAAGAATTAGGAAATGACAAGAAGGATCAGGACACTCCTCAAATAGCACATAAAGTTGGGCCAAAAGAGATAACCTAGCCACCAACATACCAGCACCAGCTACAAAAAATATCATTACAAGCATGGGAACCTTCAGCCAAAAACCCAAAACACCCTTCATAAAATAAAAAAATCCCTGCATAAGAATAAGCTTCACCATCTCTAGGAGATTCACAATAGAAAGGCCACACAAAAACATCTTCACAACAAAAAATATGGCAACATAAACACCCAAAAAATGGATTAGAATAACCCATAATGGAAAAATAAACCCCCTCAATAAAGAAATCTTCAAGAACTAGAAGGACCAAAAATCAAAACCAACAAGACTAGAGGAAACCCTGACAAAAGTCAAATGTCCACAATAGAGGAACCCTCCCATAGCCACAAACTGAGCACCAAGATAATCCATCCAAGGGCCACAAAAGGGGGAAATAACCAACATTAAAAATAGACAGCCCGAATGAGAAAGAGCAGTGACCACAAGGCTGATAATAGAGGGGGACCAAAGAGCACCCCATCTACACACACAACTACAACCACACCACCACCATTTCAAGCAACACCACAAGCCTGACCAAGAGCTCACAACATCGCCAAGAAAAGGGAATGAGATCCCTCCTTCACCAGCGCTCCCAACAACAAATTGCGACAACCCAAAAAAAGAAGCAATAAGAAACAAAATAGCCTTAAGGAAGATGAGAACAACAACCACTAACCCCTGTAAAGCCACACTCACAAAATTCAAAAGAAAAGGCTCAGAAGACACCACAGACACATCCTGAGCAACCACCTAGGTATCTCTAGTCACATACCAATAAAAGTAATGGGAAAGACCAACAACACCTAGTAAAACCAGATACAAGAGAAGAAGAAATGCTTCATCTACTTCATCATCATCAGAACCCCCATCTCTGTCACCATCACTGGAATTCAAAACTCTAGTTCTCCCACCCACCTTGTAATAATGTGTTAAATTCAAATGTACTAGAATTTGATAGTTTTCATTTGACATCAACTATTGTCTAATTATTTTATCATTTAAAAAAAAAACCCCGTTTGGAGAGGATTCTCTCCTCTATTGCACCATATACTTTTAATTTTTTTTAATTTGCTTTAGTATTTTTTTAATTTCTAATCAGCCTCATTTTTTTATTTTAATAACCTAATTGCATTATTTAAAAAACATATTAAAACTAATTAAAATATCAAAACAATTATTTATTTGGATTTTTCACATCAAGCTCTACAAAAGGGTATTTTTCATTTTTTTTAAAATCATTTTGATTGAAGAAATACCATGTTCAAGTGGAAAGTTTCAGAAATTTCTAAAAAAGATGAGGTGGCTACCATGAAGGATGCCACATAGACAATTTCAAGTGAAAGGAATTCAACTAGAACCATTTTATTTGAAACTTACAAGGAAATTGAGTTGCATTTTAAAGTGACAAAGGGAAAAAATGATTTTTTTTTTGTTTTGGGTGAAAGAGTTTCACCCGAAACTTTGTGTGCCACATATAGGCCACATAGTTTTGAGTGAAACTATTTCTCCCAAAACTATTTAGGGTGAAACTATTTTGCTCGAAACTATTTAGCTAGTTGAAAGTGTGACACAAGTTTGTGCTTTTACTTGAAACTTTAGTGTTTTGAGGTGCTTTAGCTGAGACCTTAGAAACCTTTGGTGCATTGATTATTGTGATATTGCTATCAGGATTCAACCATGTAGTTTTACAAGTCAAACTCATTGACCCATATTTCACAAGTAGTGGTTCAAAAGAACCCATCTCTCATGATAGTGAATGGTCCACTTAGCACTCATTGTATCTAGGTGATCCTCATAGAGGTGAAGCATTAGACTTTCCCAGGAGGTCACCCATCCTAGTACTACTCCAGCTCAAGTGTGCTTAACCATGAAGTTTGCCCCAAGGTTAAGCCCACTTAGCTTGCAACCCCATTTGCAAAACCTTCAGCAAGGTTGTGCATTGATTATTCTTGTCAATTAATTGATATTTTCTTATAAGTTACAAAAGATGAAGAACCACCCTAGTTATTAGAGTGAGTCAATGAGGATGAGCCTCCACATTGACTAAGAGTCTATTGATAATCATGTAGAGTAGTGAAAATATTTTCAAAATAATTATATTTTATTAAAAGTATTTTATCCCTTAATGTTGGTTGTAAGTTTCCAATGAACACTCATTGTAGATTTGAATATGTACAACATAGGGTATTTGACAAAATAGTGATTAATATTGGAAAATAAAATTAGTAACTATTTTAGTAAGTACTTACTTATAATGGACAAGATCAATGAACATGACTTGTAGTCTAATGTGCAATTGGAAATTCTAGAGATATTGATTAATTAGTTGCTTGAATGTGTGAATATAATCTTTAATTAATGAGCTAAACTAATCAAAAATGTTATCCTTAAGAGACTATGGGAAGAGTTTTTCCAAAAGTGCATCGTGAAAAAGAAGATTGCTACAAAACTTGTAGTGAAAGAAAAAATATGACTTTGAGGATCACCTTTTGCATTATATTTTTTAAATGGTAGTGCTTCAAAACCCCATGAAAGAGATGTATCTATAATTTATAATATCATTGGAATGTATATATGGTGAGTGATAATGAGTGACTGCAAAGAGCTACTAGTTAATTGAGAAAGTTGACTTTGTTGCTAGCCAACATTTTGTTAAAGTTGGTTTAGGACAAGGGTGGTAGTGTGCATATGGATAGTAGAATTTTGTGGAATGGTATATGTGAATGTGGTAAAGGTAAGTTTTGATGGTTTTTTTAGCACTGCAACAACTCAGATAGAATACAAGTATCCTATCTCTCTTGAAAGGTAAATTTCTATTAGCAAGCCTTAAGAAATAACACCAAGGTCTCTAATGTTAGTTCTTGACAATGCAACAAACAACTCAATGATAAATGTGAAAATGTTGGTAATCACAAGGGACCTTACAAAAAAAGTGCTAGAAGCTTCAAATTTCATCAAATATGACAATAGTGGTGATGCTCTGTGAATCTTGCTCTAACAATGACTAAAAGAAATAGAAAAAGATGTAGGGTTTAAGAAAGATATCTAATTTAAAATCTAAGATCAAATATGAAAACTATAGAGTGTTCAAGATGGACCAATCTTCCAAAACCAATCTCTAATTAACCAAGATTATATCCAAAGTATCACAAAGATAGTGCAATCTCCAAAATAATTGAATGATTTACAGATTGTAAATATTTAAACATGCATTCAAACATTCACAATGGAGCTTGAGTGAAAAATAGAGTAGGCCCAGGCTAACTTTACACAACAATCTACAATCAGCAGATCACTAAAAGTATGGACTAAAGATTCCTCAACACATCAAACACTTTATCGTGAACATAAATGAACTACAATTAGCTCTAAGATTAAACATAAATTGACTTACTTAATACTTAAAAATGAAAGGAGACACAAGAACCATGCACAAATGAATAACATAGAGAAAAACACCAAAGAAAAATTCCTTCAATTGCATTAGCTTCACCAAAATCTGCAACAATTCAAGTATCTCAGAATGTAGCAACTCAACAACTACTAACTATGCACTAATCACTATCAGCTCTTGGCTATAGGCTATTCACTATTAGCCTTAAAAATGAGGAGAAAACCCCCATTTATATAATCTTCAAGCCAGGTCAGCACAAATTAGGGTTTTACAACTAGGTCAGCTAGATAGGTCGACCTTGGCACTTCTTTTTTTTAAATCCCCTAATTCAAATTTACAATAAAATAATCCAAGGTCGGCTCCAAAATTCAACTTTATAAATAAATAAATTGTATGGCACATAATTCAAGGTGTGTCTAACTTGCACCCAGGTAAGCTCATTGTAAATGACACATTCTTCAAGGTAGCCAAGCCTATTTGTCCTCTTTATCTTTATCTTCTTCCCTCCTAGAAATTTCCTAAACTTTTAACAGCATTGAGTCCAAGTCAGCCTGAGTTGGGATTGATATTAAATTAATCCTAGCTTTAATTGAATTTAATTTTCCTCCATCTTTAGCTAAGGTTTTCTCCCAATCACAATAAAGACCTTGATATCCTTCCAAACTGGAAATATAAATTGCAACATCTTCAAGTTGATCTTTTACTATTGGCCCACTATCACCTAGAGAATAGATTTCATGCCACCACTTCTACAATTGTCCCACATTTAAGTTCTTCCTAGGTTTCTTTCTACTAGTAACAATTTCTAGAAAGGGAATGTAGCTATCAAAAATTTATTTCACTTTGTTCTAAGCCTTTGATATCTTCTTTGGTCCTTTCACCTTCAGCTCATTTATGAAATTGAAGGCCTCTATCTAGTCCATGGCTTTAGTAGTGCTAATTATTATGTGAATTTGAATTATAAATTGCATAAAATATTGTAATTATAAAAAGAGGAAATATCTATGAATTGGTTAAAAGATATTTTATATTTGACATGTGTTAGAAAATTAATTAAACACAGTAGTTGGAAATTTATTCTCGAAGAGATTAATTGCAATAACTGAAAGAGGAAAGAGGCTATTTAATGGGAATGGAAAAAATATATATATTTTTTTAAAGTTGTTGAAAATTTAAAGAGGTTCTCAGGATGTTTTTGGCTCTAGTTTTTGGTTTTCTTCTTTCTGGAAAGTGATATTTTGGAGGAAGTTTTGGCAATTTGGAATCTGGAAGCGAAGCTCTTCTTCAAACTTCATTTCCTCAAGCTTCTGGAAACAGGTTCTTTTAATTATTTTTATTGTTTTCCAAATTGGAAAGATTGTTTATACAAAAGTAATTGGAAAGATTGCCTGTACAAAAGTATTTGTTATTTGTGTAGAAGCTTTAATTTATTTTATAGATTTGAACGATTTTCTGTATTTGGAAAATTGTCATGAAAGTTTTAGTACTTTTGTAGAAAATTTATAGTGAAATCTATGAGCCTCTGTTGAAATTGTTTTTTTTTTAACAATAGAAAACCCAAAGTGAAAACAATAGAGAAATTTGGAAATCTCTGTAGGAATGGATTTAAAATCTTCCTGTTTAAATTTGTAGAAAACCTCTGATTATATTGAAAATGATCTACTTGTAGAAGATTATCATTTTTTTTTTGTTTTCCCAATTAGTTTTTATTTGGCTAGCAAATAGAAAACCTCTATATTATTATGATAATATCCTCTTGTAGAAAACTTTGTTAAAAAATTTCCCTTCTAGACAATTGAATTTGATTTAGTTATGCATATATATTTATATATATATATATATATATACATATACATATATAAATATATGTATGCATGTTATTATTATGAAGTTCCTGTTGAAATCAAACTAAGAAATTATATTAAAAAAATATATAGTTTGAAGATCCGTACGGAAAATTTATCAATTCGTAGGTTTTAAATATTGAAAATTTTGTATATTATAATATTTGGGGGAGGCATTGGGGCTACCCCCATAGCCGCCCCCATAAGGGCAAGCGATTGTGGAGGTAGTCGGTGCTACCTTCATGAAAAATGCCCAACTGCCCACACAATCGCAGCCCCAATGGGGTACGGTTACGTTTGTAGCCACCTAATGAAGTTTTGTTCGCTCCTTTGTTATGTGTGATATGGATTTTATTTTATTTTATTTTTTATATATAATATATACAATATGCATGTAAATGCATATATGTATATAAATAAATATACATTTATTTATATATTTATTTATATAAATATATGTATATATATGTATATAAATATATTTAAATTATATATATTTAATATATATATATATATATTTAAAATGTATTTTATTATGATAAATGCATGCAAATGCATGAATCGGATAATTTTAGAATGAAATGATTTAAGAGAGAAAATTGATTTTTATATTGATGTAATTGGGAAATTGATTTAAATATTAAGATTCAATTTCGTTATTATCTGTAAATGACATTACATTAAGTTAGATTATTTTTGGCAATGTAATATTGTATTTTATTGAGATGGAAAATTGGATTTAGGAAATCCTAATGAGAGATTTGTTTACTACTTGAATAGCCTAATTAAGTTATGATTTCTTTTGTTCTCATTTTTGGGGAAAATCAGATTGTGGTGATTTTTTAAGTCTTCTAGATGATACTATTTATGAGGGGGTTGTTGTATTTTATGGTCCAACCCTTTATATTCCTTGGGTAGTGCACTTGGTTGCAATTCAGTTTAGACACCCGGTTATTACGAACGGGATGTGTTACCTCTTATATTTTGGATTTGGATTTAATATCCATTTTGTACACTGTGTTTACCCTTGGTTGTGTATTTGATCCTTATGTTGTTGGGAGGTGACATGAGAAACATAGTTTGTATGGGGGTTCGACGACCAATAGAGGCAGCCAAGGTAACCCAGGATGGGGGTCTGGTAGCCTAGGAAGGTTATGCCAGGGTAACCCATAGAAAATTATGTGTGACACCCTCCTATGACAACAGTTTAATTGTCTAGTTGATGTACTTGATTCTTTTACTCTGGAAGCAATGTAACCTTCATGTTATGTGTTATACTTGTGTAGTCAAGTCTTGAGTTTTCTTGTGTCTAGAGGTTGCTGGTTTTTCCTAGGGATCCCTATTACTATCTCTTAGCACAGGGGGTGGGATTTTAGGTACCACTTGGTTGGGTGGAACATGCACCATACATTGTTGGGTTCCCATTTCATGTTCATGAAGGCGGGATATTCCAGATTGGAGATCTCACGTGTACTAGTTGCTTTGTACTTTCTCTTATGTTCATTTGTATCAATTGGATACCTTTTATATGTATCACTCCTCATTTGTATTCGAGGAGGACACTTGAATCAATTTAACTATAATATTATTGTATGATCTTCCTCATTTTGGAAATGAGATTTGCAATTTCTTTATGGAATGAATGCAAGTTATAAATGATTCCTTTATGTACTTAATATCTTATGTGATGAGTTTAGTGCCATGATATAAGTTATTTATTTCATGAGTTTAATTTTATATGCTATGGTTAGTTTAATTTTGTATATTGTGATTCGAATGTAAGCATTGTTGTGTATCTTAGAGGATGTATATGTTAAGTGTAATTCACTTTACTTGATATTAATTATACTTTCAAAAAAAAAATTGCTACGCTTCCATAGTGTTTGTGTCATCCTCTAGGGTTACGTGGCAGGGTGTTACAGTTATTATCTTTCTCTTCTTAGAGGGTTAAGGCTCTTTAGTACCTTCCTTAGTAATTTCCTTTGAGGACTTTCAAGCATTGGAAATTCATTTCCTCTTCTCCTTGCCCTTGGCTTGACTTCTAGTTCTTATTTTAATGTGGAATTGTGTTTCCTCCACATCCTCCTCTGAAGGGAGTTCATTTTTTTCATCCTTGGTGGTTTCTTCCTCTTCCTCTAAATGGGATTCAAGATCCCCCATCAAATAATACATAAACTTGGTGCCATCTTCCTCCAATTATAGAATCTTATGTTTTCCCACAACTTGGAATACTTCAATATAGGGGCATTGAGAACATTTAGGTCAAATATCTCCTCCTCAGACCAATTGATGGCAGGGAGTGGTTTATCCTTATATTGCTCATAGTCATGGTGTTGTAGGATATCTCCATCATCATCCACTTGATCTGGAACATTAGCAATTTTGTATAGTCTGATCAATCTCAAAGATAGTCTAGAGAATTTTCTCCAAATCACTTCAAACTCATCCCTGCAATTAGCCCAATAGTCTGCTATATGAATCTTGTGCCTATACTCTCTACTGGCTTGCTTTTGAGCAATCCCATAGAAATCAATGTTATTCATGTTTGTATGTGAATATAAATTAAAATGCACCATCTATTTTTTGAATGATATGCTCTTTGGATAGAAGAGAAGGCCTCTAGGACTTAATTCTCAATGGGAATTCAGCTCCAAGTCTTGTTTTGTGCATGTCTTTCACAACTATATCAAAGGCCACCAACTGCCTAGTTAGTTCTAGAAGAATGAGCTTGTTGGTGGGATATATTGGTAATCTTATGGGTACTGTTGGTGATCCTTCCACTCTAATGTAGGAATTTTTTTGAAATGTAATAAACCATTGCCCATATTTCCTTATTAATTCCATGGCTTCAGCTAAAATTTTGACATGTAGAGCATCTTGTAACAATCTTGTAACATACATGAAAAAGGCATCATTTACCCTCCTATAATTGGAAGTATTGCATTGGAGCTAAGGGAAAACATCACATATTCTATCCTTGCCAAGGACTCCCCTACAACTTAGACTCTTATACTTATTCTTCTTGGCCAACATATACACAAGGTAGGAGGTCATGGTGAATTTCTTTGTTTCCTGCACACTCCTCAATTGCAAATCCAAGTTATCACTTAAGATGTCTACCTAGTGGTAGTGGGTCCTTTTCACAATTTGTGAGATAACATAGAACATCCATTTCTTAAATATGAAGGCATCCTCCAAATCCATTATTCTTCCCAAGAGAGTAATCATATCATTGTATTCCACTTTCAAGTCACTCTTGTGCAACAGCTTGGGAAACTTTGAGTAGTGTCACTTTGGTTTAGCAATCCAATTAATGTTCATCATGGCCAAAGCCTTATCAAGATCATTTTCATAGAAGTCCTCTACATCCTTTATGTTGATTCTCACTAGTTTCTAATGTGACCCAATGTTAAAGGTTTCTGCAATAGACTCTTTAGTCAAGTTAGCAATAATCCTCTCTTGAAGTCCAAAAATTACTTTCTTGTCTAAATCATAGTGCTTAGCACACTCCAAGACCATCTTTGGATATTGCAATGTGGGTGGAAATCCTACAGCTTGAGCCAGTCCTCTATAAGTGATGATCTGAGCTAGTTGGGAAGGTGCATTCCCAAACATTCTCTGCTTGAAGTCATCATAGTCTACATGTACCATATTAGTATCAATAATTTTTCTCCATACTAAGAGAATCCTAGATTTAGGCTAGATACCTTTCAATTCATACTTCATCCTTTCATCTCTACTTTTAGGTTCCCCAAGACTAGCCTCAAATGTCTTTTCCTTGGATCCCTTTCCTAGACTAGACTCAACCTACATCTATTAGAAAGAAACAACAATTACCATGATATTAAGCATAATCAAGAATTATATCCAATCACATCATCAAGATTACCATAAGAATCCATGAAAATTACATAAATAACCTTCAAAACATCATAGAAATCCTAAAATCCCATCACAAAAAACCTAGAATAAAACATCACAAAACTTCAGATTTTTCAACCCTTCAGGGATTTTAGGCATGGATGGATTTCAGGGAATCCGCCCTTAGGAAGATTCTCTGAACATTCGGATGCTCGGGGAACCTAGAGGACAAGGGATTTTCTGAAAAGGCCACTTAAACTCAAGCTCAAGTCATCATTCACTTTACACACATCATGCAAGCTCCTTCACTAACATGATAAGATCATACTCAATCATTCACTTATATCAAACAAGGGTTTGGGATTTTTCAGTCCTGAAGGATTTTGGAGAATCCACCAGTAGGAATTTTTTTGAATGTCTAGAAACTTGGAAAATCTAGGACATGGTGTATTTTCTAAAGAACGGGACTTAGCCTAAACTATGTCTTATGATACTTCGTTATCGCCTCAAAATCATTTCTAAGTCAATTTTGAAGTCATGCCCATACATTGCCTTGACTTAGCACAACTTTAGAAATTTGAGGGCTCAACGGATTTAGAGAATCTATGGGGGCATGGATTTACTAAAAGGATGGACCTTCTGAGAATCTGCATGTAGTTGGATTTTACAAATTCCCTAACTTGTCTTCTTTTTTTCAATTTCGCCTAAAAAACTAAGTCCTAACTCATACTTCTCTATTCAAACTCATGGTTTATAAGCCTTTTCAAACAAGAATCCAAACACCATTTTACAATACCTAAATATTTCAACCTCAAGCCTCACCATAACGAGTTTGCATTGTTGTTAAGTCTTGCAAAACTAGAATTAGGGAAAAGGTGGTTACAACTAGGATTTTCCAATAGTCATTTGTTCCAACCACTGCGAACTAATCCCAATCTTAAAACAATCATTTTCAAAGCATCTGAATTCAAATCCTAGCTTCCATAAAATTGGTGTACCCTAGTAACAACAAACTTGAAAACCCTAAAACTCGATGCCCTAGCTTACTCAAGTTTGCAAAAGAGGAAAGTTACAATAGACTTGAAAAGGACCTCACAAGCATTGATATTCATCAAAAATCGCCGAGCATAACCAAGCAACTCAGAATAACCACAATTTCAAGATTGAAAGGAAATAGAATTGATAAGGAAATAAATTATTAATCATTGAAGACATATTTAGAACCAATAAAACTAGAAAAGGTTATAAAACCCTACCTTTCAAATGGAGAAAGGGTATGTGTAGGATCATCATGGAAAAAATAGGCCCTTAAGTGACAAAAAAATAAAAAAAATTAGAGTTAGGAAACTTGATGTAAAAATTTGAATAAGTTATATATATTATTTCAAAAATATGTAAGAATAGAATCTGTAGAAAATTGAATGTAGTTTGTAAACTACTAGGTTTTTAAATAAATAAAAATCTATTTGGTCAAAATTTGAAATTTCAATGTAGATACTTAAATTTGGGGAAAAATAAGAAGTAGGTGTCTGTCTAACCACCCTAACCACAATAAAATGATAATATTTTTTTATAATATTATAGATATAAGTAGAGGACTCATGTCCCGATGTGATGCATATTTTTTTGTAATTTTTTTCTAAGTAAATAATTAATTATAATTTTTTTATTACAACTTTTAAAAAATATATAAAACTTGTATGTCTGACCACCTTAACTTGGTCAAAACTTCATGAAATTCATTTTTTCTTTTTTTAATCTTATAGTATGCGAAGGATAGAATGTGACACATATTTTGGATTCAAAAAATGTGATACCGTTTGAAAGCTATAGATATTTTTCAATCAGTCTATCAATCAAGACTTTAGTCATAATTTGAATAGAAAATGAATAATAATTACTTATTAAATTCAAGTAAAACATAATTTATATTGGTGGAAGCTGAGAATCTCCTTTAAAAACCCTTTTCGTTTCATCAATTTTGGGTAAAAAAAAATTGTCAGCCACATACCCATCATATTGCCACTTTTTGGCCCATCATGATCCTACACATACCCGAAACCAAGATCAATGAGTTGAATGCACCTAAAATTCAATTAAAACCCTAAAATGTCATCGCTCAAATCACCAATGCAAAATTCTAAAATATAATGGAGGATTCTCAATCCAATCGCAATGCATAATGGGAAATAAAAGGAGAAATCATAACTTAGAACTCCCCAAAATAACATTAAATACACCCCAAGTACGAAAACTTGCAAACCATAAATGCAATGAAAAGAACCCTCAGGCCTCAGAAATATGATGAGGAGAAGGATTCAAAACATATGGCAGGGGCCAGATTCTCTGAAAGGATAGACCTTTAGGGAATCCACCTAGGGGAAGATTCTTTGAAAAAGTAATACTTTAGAAAATCCTGCAGGAGACAAATTCTTTGAGACTTCTCCTAACTTGCATGATTTAGGTCTTCAATCAAATTTGCACAAAAATATGGAGTCCAAGGCATCATTTGATATCAAGATGTTCTATACATGATCACCTAAAGTGTAGATAGATCATTAACTCATCCAGGTGAAGCAAAATCAAAACCCGGAGGAACTTATCCCTTAAGGGGAAAAG
This sequence comes from Sequoia sempervirens, assembly GCA_007258455.2. Classification (NCBI taxonomy): domain Eukaryota; kingdom Viridiplantae; phylum Streptophyta; class Pinopsida; order Cupressales; family Cupressaceae; genus Sequoia; species Sequoia sempervirens. Next base: position 510,414,658 of record VDFB02193867.1, on the reverse strand, counting down.
TTCAAACCTAAAGCAAAACAAGAAAATAGAAGCACACAGAAGAGGGTCCCTACCTCAGGTGAGGCATGTGTGCAACAAGTGCACAACAAATGGTGACTCTTCTAGGGAAATGCTCCAGAGCATTTTGATGATAAGTTGGAATCAAGAACCCAGAATCTTTGGTTTCCATCCTCTCATCAGGTCACCTAATAAACTAAAGGCTCAAAAACATCAAAAAAGCTAGCCCTTCCTGTGTTGGAATTCCAAGTGTGTGCAAGTGAATTAATTTCCCTCCCTAAGTTATTGCAAGAATAAATTTTAGTCAAGTTAAGCTACATGAATAATTCTAGCTCCAAAAGCAACTTGGATAGAGTCTTGTTTCTAGTCAAGCATCCATAGACGAGGTTATTGCTATGATTCTCCTGAACATAGCTCTACTACCAATCGGGTGTCCATAGCCCTGGTAGAGATCTTCAAATTCTCCTAAAAAGTTGAATTAAATTTCTTTTGATATTCAATATTTTCTTGTCTTTTCTTTTTTATTTTTCTTTTTACGTTTTTCATTTTCATCTTGTGAGCAATAAAACTCACACTCAGGGTTGAGAATCAAAGTGATGTTGAAGTAGAAACAATATTTTTCACTTAGCAAAAACTCACAAGTAACCTACAACAAGCTCAGGATTCTTAAGATGTGTACGAAATATAAGATTTGAGCACATTCATGAACTAACTCAATCCAATGACTTATCCACCTCATACGCTTAGTACATGTGGCACTGAATAGAGGACTTCTACCATCCCATCCAGAAAAATGATTAGAGTTTGTAAAGGAAATACTGAAAGCAGTCCTATATAATGAAATAATTGTCATGCAAACAATACACTTCCCCAATCAAAGAATAGAAAAACACCAAATCCAAAGCAAAGAAAGAAAGAAACCTACACTAACCAAAACAAAAGCAAAGCAAACTAAAATCACAACAACAGATACCAACACAAAAGATGCGAGATAGGAAAATAACTCACTTTCAATTATTTTTAGAAAATGAAATTACAAATTCAAAGCTTACATGCTACAGCCTCATGGGCTTGAATCATTACAACAAAATCAACTTTGACAAGAAAATCTACTATTCAGAGCCACAATCTACACTATCAGGGCCAACTTCTACAACCTCCACTTAACCCTTTTTTATTTTCTCCAATAACCACCCTAAAATGTTCTAGAAAGATCAAATTTCCCCTTTTGTTTAGGTGCCAAAAGTCTCATCATTCAATTTTTGGCCTAGGAAGAATTTTTTATGAAATTCACTTTTTAGAGGACCAACTTCGCAAGGCCATAACTTTTGATCTAGGCATCCGATTCGCTATTACTGCATATCATCGGAAAGATCTTAATGAGATCTACAACACACAAACCATTGTATGTCAGTTTGGCCACTATTTGAGATGTTTCAAGGCTTCTAAATTTTTATATCTTAATTTGAAGTTGTTGATGGGTGCTTTATGCACTTCTCAACACAGGTAATGCATAGATGCATCACCTCTCTTGGAAGACAATCTTCCACAATCAAATTGCAAAACACTATCCCAAGGTCTCTAATGTTAGGTCTTGGTAGTGCTTGGAATACCTCAGTTGATTCATATGATGTTGCGGGAATCACAAGGAGGACTTATGGATGAGTTACAAAGCATGGGAATTTGAGTTTGCAAATGGAGTTCTTAAAGTGTGAAATTGATGTGTAGTTGCTAGAGGTTCAAAAAAATAGTCTAGAACTCCTATTTCAACTTTATATTTGGCTTTACAATGTGCAATGAACCTTAGCGTAGGTTACTTATTAAAAAAAAAGGAAAAAAGGGTAGGGAAGAGAGGAAGTTCCTAGACCTAAAACTATGAATGAACAGTGATCATGGAGGCTGCTATAGTAGAAAAACTCCCTAAATTGGGTTTTGCTTGGCCAATAGGAACCTATAGTTACACAAAACCAGTGCAATCTTCTAAGGACTACAAATTTTCAGATTGCATACACACATCATGAACATGCAATTGAACTAAGTTGTAGCAATAAAGTAAGGAAACTTAGACTAGCTTTACAAAGTGATTCATCATCAACAAACCACAAAAAGCATGAGCTAGAAATTCATCAAATACAATAACAACAAACACCATCATCACTTCCATTCGAGAAACTAACAACTAAACTAATAGGGAATTAGAACCATGCATGCATAATGAAGAAACACAAGAGAAACATCCATAAATAATGCAATGTAGCTCTCTATTGTTGCAGAATTCCTTGACACCAGCTCTCCAACCATTTTCAAATGAGGGGGAGACCCCTATTTATAGTTTTCCAAAGCCCAAATGAATGACTAGGATTGATTTGCATTGTGTGGTCCATATTTGATTACATTAGGGTTTCACTTACCCCAATTATCCAACAATTTAAAATACATCCTTTGTCTTTTCCCTATTTTGTCTTCTAGTGCCCAGGTGTTGTAGCAGTTTTGTCCTCTTGTTGATTTCCCTTTTGTTGTAGCTGAAACTATTCAAAAGTTGCCCTCCATTTGATGGAATTGCAACATTCCTTCAACTAATCAAGTGCATCTCATTTGCAGATTTATATGACTATGAAATAGATTAATTTTCCTTGACTCAACAGGATAGCCCCTGACGGATCATGATCATTTGATGAAGAACAAGACAACTTCTCCTTGCTTTTGACTTTGGTAGATAGCCCTTCATTTTCTTGGCACTGTCCTCCTTTAGCATACATTTGTGTGTGGATCGGTCCTTCTTTGATAAGTTACCTATTGCTCGAGCATATTTGATTTGAATAACTTCACTTTGGATATGGTTCCTAATTCCCTTCATGAGAATTCACACTTCCAATTGCAACCTCATTCCCTAAAGAGTTCCCCTCCTTTTCATGATTGGCAATGCCCCCTCATCCATCGTGCGAGCAAGCAAATTCTTCTCTCAACTAGGTTCTTCATGTATTCAGTAGTGATGATATTCCCCTTGATTTTTCTCCACGTGCGTACCATTTCGATAAGCCTTGATTTGTACCAATTTCTCCATATACTTCAGCTTGCATTAGAATGAAACTAAGATTAGAATAAAGCCTTAGAGTTTAATCATGGAGATAATTTCAATATATCTTCAAAAATATTCCAAAAGCAACAAGATCAATCATCCCCTTGTCCACCGATGTTCGTATTACAAGGCCTACATAGCATAAAGGGATGAATGGAAATCGTCAATTTCTTTAAAATATCACAAGATAGTGAAAATTTGAATATATATATATATATATATACTAGGGATCAATGAATAACACCATTGTATAACACCTTCAAAGATGATGCCCCCCTCGTAAAAATTCTAAATTACCCCACATAGCCCAACATTGCTAACCAAGGAGGTGAGAATTAAGTGGACTAACCCACAGATTCATATATCTTGAGCAGCGCCAAACAACATATTTTACTTCAAAACCCTAAGTTCTTAAACAGAGCACCCCTTTGAACACTGAGGGGTTCTGGTAGGGGAAGAGGATGGTTTAGAAATGGTTTAGAAGAAAGTTTCTTTAAAAACCTTGTAGATGTCAGAACCCACATGGAGAAACTCCATCAGGTAGAAAGATGTGGGAGGCAGCCATATGATAGTCGTTGAGACAATGGCAGAGAGACAGAAAATATCCACAACATCAAGCCTGCACCACTCATGATGAGAGATTTGATCTTTTTGAAGTAATAATTGAACATGCCCCACCCTTTGTTTTATGAATTTTTTTTTTCAATTATGATCAAATGATGAAATTACCTCCTAGATTGAAACCTTATTCGGCCTTAAAAGAGTGAATTATAACATAAGAGTGCTTGGGTTGCACATTTCAAACATGTTCTTACAATTTTTCTTCATTCCATTGCACAGCTTGCAATCATCTACCATCGTTGGTGTTGGCATTATTTGGAAATCATTAGTTATGTATTCTAACATGTGAACCTTCATGTGGCCTTTGTGATTCTTTCATTGGTTCATCATCACCTATGATTCGATGCTCCAAATTCAACAACTATGTTGGTCTTGCTACAATAGTCATGATGTGGGTGGTCTCAGAAATTAGTAGTTCATGGAAGGGAAAGCCTGCGGGAGTAGCGACACGGAACACTAAGAAGAGAGCATCGTAAGTAGTAGCATTGGGATTGATAGCCCCCACTCCAGCAAAGTCCGTGACCACTTGAGGAAATCCGCTTAAATTTCATCAAAGGAGATGAAACCCACATATGGATTTTTTGTCGAAGGGTGCGGGAAAGAGGGCGCAAGCTATGGTGGAGTAGAAGTCGTGGTAGCAATGGAAAAAAAACCAACAACCATGACCTTTAATCTATCCACACAACTTAGATACTCACTTTCTCCATTATCACAAATGCCACCTACTAACTTCTATCAATGCACCATGGTGATGATAAGATCAATCTTGAACCCGCATCCCTGACAACCTCGAGCAAATGTTGAGTGCCATTTATAGTAAAGTGGGTGTGCAATAGACATTTTCTAGATACTTAGCAGGTATCACATCTAATAGTGAAGTGTTCACATGATTATAAGAAGTTTTCTTATTATCAATCTCAAGAAATCTAGTGTATACTTTTCTCTAAACTCTGCATAAACCATGGGACTTCATAGCTCAACTGGTGCATAGAACATTACTTCAAAGGTTACATCATGTTGCTCACCCGATTTATGTCTTGTCTATAGCATCCCACTCCTCAACCATTTGTTGTCTTGCATTTATGCAAGGGGTCATGACACGAGATGAGCATGATACAAGTGTCACAAGAAGCAACACCATCTTATGAGATGAATTTCATGCCAACCAATTCGACATTTTCAAAGGGATGTGTCAACCCATACACTCATCCTCCATTGTTGAGACTAAGGGTCTTTAGTGCAATGTTATCAAGTCTTCTCATATATTATCCTTCAATCAATGGGCACAACTACCCCAAGCACGTTGTTCTAGAATTTAAAGATCAAAACCTTGTATAAATCTCCTAGGGTGGTGCCAAGTTTCATGGATGATGGGGTTGGTAGGAAAATTTCATCGCTAATGACAAAGAGTGAGGCGATGTCATGGGACGTAGAACGTGTATGAGAGATGGCTGTTGGCAAAGGAGTACGGGGTGGCATCACCTAAATGCCATTGATGATGCATGAAGTGGCTGCAAGGGGTGCAGACCCCACAGTGAAGAGGGTCGTCAGGATGGCAGGTAAGAATGGGTAGGATGCCGGTGTTGGGATGTTGCCGCAATTATAGCTGACATTGAGTAGAGATCTGAATATGAAGTCTTGATGGAGCTCAAGATAATTCTATCAGCCATGAGCTTGGGGATAGAAAATATTGATTAGTCCATTTCCCATGATGCGCACAACACACTCCCCATCACTTCATGTGCATGTGAGAGGGATCTCAATAAATCTGAAATAATTCTATGGAGGTTTCATCCCTACAAATGATTATATTCGAATGATGGTAGATAGTTCACTCCTTTATCTACTTTTCCCTTTTGTGCACTGCAAACCTTCATTGGATGTCTCATGTTCAGTGTCTTTCTTTACATAGAATTGGACAGTGCCAATGGATGATATCCTGAGCAATGGACATGCTAGTGAATGGGCTAGTTAAGTATGGTGTCATGTCCCTGAGTTGTTAGCTTCAGACCCAATGTCCTCCATTTCTTGCTTTTAAATATTCTTTCCTCAACTACCTATCATTCTCTTTTTGTTATTAGTAATCATTATTTCTTCTTCTTGTGGTGACAATATGTGGGAGGCCTCCAAGAGTGTGGAATCCACAGAGGAGGATGCCACAGGGCTAAGCCTGCAAGTGGCCTTCACGAGGCAACTACAGTTAATGGTAGAGAGCGAAGTGATACTGGGGATAATTCATTTAGACAATGCCAGTGTTATCAGATCCTGCCTAGAAAACTTTCATCGGGCCAAAGGATGTGGGTGGACATATTGAGAAAGATGCTAGACAATGAAATTTGAGGGGATAGTGGAAGGCATGCAAAAACCCGCATAACGGGTCTGCATGGGTGGTAGCCATTGGTGTTAAATTTGAATGACATCGTTCATCGAAAGAATGCCCCTCTAACTAGTAAATGAGAGCTTGGTGAAGAAGATAGGTGTGCCTCCTAAATGTGAATGTCGAATTGAATCTATATCTTACGTGCTTGGTGATCATTATGTGAAATATGATTTTGTTGCCATCTAATTATTGGGTAATACTCGCACGAGGTGTTCGCGAAGGAATGACAACATGAGTGATGCACATTAGAGCCTGCAATGTTAATACATAAGGACCTCTTGTCATGTAATCGTCAATTAAGCGAGACTCTTTATCAATCACAAATTTCCTAGAGACACCCACATTTAGACTCCAAATGTCATTTGACAAACCCATGGCATATGATTGTTATAATGACAATGGGAAAACACGGCAAAGAGACCTGTAGTCTCTGCAAGTAAAGAGCTCATAACAAAAGAAGTGATGCAGGTGCCCATAGTGAGGAAGATGGTCCTAGTGGGTTGTGGGCCTGTATAGCAGGGAGGAAACAAAGGTTTTCCATTGTAAATGGCATCAAGGTGACGGCCTCCCATAGACAATGGCCTGCAAGGATAGACTCGCTGGTGAGTGTGGACTCAATAGAGCTTAGCCAATAAGCGGCAGAGGATGGTAGGAAAAACTACGTGCGAAGACCCACAAATGTTTCAGACTTAGGAATTTTTGAAGCAATGAGGTCAATTGATTTTGTGGCAATGGTGAAGATGGAAGGACCAACTGCGAAGCCCACTGTGCGGGCAGATGTCAAAGGTCGATCGTTGCGATAATGACGAAATGGGAACAAAGCTCCACCTAGGGCGACCCGCAACTACGGGTCTACGAAACATGAAGGATGCAAAAACAAACATGGGTATGGGGTCTACACTTTGAGCAGATGTCGGGGCTTAGCTGCAAGCAAACAGTGGAGTATAGCAAAAAATGACAAAGGGAAACCTGTGAACAAAGGTCTGCAAAGGTCAATGGATGTTGGGTGATAAACAAATGAAAGCCCACAGTCTCTGGACCACAAGGCTAAGTGACTTGGTGAAACTTAGGTTGGTGAATTGGGCCATTATGAAATTGATCATTTTTAGGCTTAGGGCCAACTTAGGCTAGGAAAGGGGGGTGCACAAAATGAGATGAGGTGAAAATGAATCATCATAAGAAAAAAGAGGGGGTCCTTGCTTTCAGTGGGGCATGTGTGCAAAACATGCACACTAGAAGCTACATTGGAGAAATTTCCCAGGATGAAAATTTTAATTTCTCCCAAACAATGTAGGGTATTGAGGTGATTCTTTCACAACCAAAATTTTTTTTTTAGCTCTGCTCCTTGGGGTAAATTTTCACATCCATACGAGCCCGATTTGGTTGACTTACTAAAATTAGTAAGTGCTCAATTTTCACCATTTTTTATGCCTGACAGTATTATACCCCTCAAGTGCCATCATGGGACTCAAAACAACTAAATAAAATAAATAAAATATTGTTTTTGGGTGATGCAAGATTGCCCTACACTGCTAGATGCTCCTGCATTAGACACCCAGGGTAATTTGAAAAGTGGCTGTCACTTCTCAAGAGTTAGAGGGAAACTTAGATGGTTAAACTTAGCCTCAGAGAACCATTATAAATCTTCAATAGTTCATCATCTCCATTTCACCAAGTACTCTGCATATTTCTTGTTTCTTGTGCTTCTACCCACATGGCTATCAAGGATTTCTTTTATCTCTTCCTTCTCTAAAGTAAGTGTTGGAATTTTCAACTGTTCATTTAGTGGTCCCTCCTCTATATCACCTTCATGATACTCTATCAAATCAACAACATTGAACACATGAGAAATTTTTATTCTACTAGGAAACTCTACCTCATAAGCATTTCTTGAATCATGCTTCTTCAGGATCTTGCATGGTCCAAACTTCTTCATCTTTAACTTGTTGTATGTACCAACTGGAAACCTTTCCTTTCACAAATGAACCATGACTTCATCTCCTACCTGTAACTCCTTATACCTCCTTTTTTTATCTTCTTGAGACTTATATTATGATTTCATCTTATTGATATGTTTCTTCACCTCTTTGTGCAAATTCTTTAGGTGCTCAACAAAATATTTAGCCTTAGCAATACTCTTCTCCCCCTTATCCATCTTTCTCAATCCAGAATCAATTCATGGACTACTTCCATATACAATCTAGAATGGTGATTTACTAGTGCTCCTATTGACATAATTATTATAAGCAAATTATGTATTTGGTATAATAAAATCCCATCCCTTAGGCTTATCTCCTACTAAGCATCTTAGCAGGTTACCCAAACTCCTATTCACCACCTTTGTTTTTCCATCAGTCTATGGATGGTGTGCAGAACTAAACTTCAAATATGTCTTTAGCTTCTTTGATAATGTCCTCTAGAAACAACCAAAAAAATTGGTATCTCTGTCTAAGACTATACTTTTTGGTAGATGATGTAGTCTCACCACCTCTCTAAAAAACAACTCTACAACATGAACAACATCACTTGTCTTATGACACAAAATGAAATGTGTCATCTTTGAAAATATATCCACCACCACAAATATGGAATCATTCCCTCTTTGTGTCCTTAGAAAACCAAGAACAAAATCCATTCTAATATCCTCCCATGGCCTCTCATCTATAGGTAATGGCTGATACAATCTAGTATTCTGACTTGTTCCCTTCGCCATCTAACATACTCTGCAACTTTGTACAAAAATCCTCACATCTTGTTGTAACTGTGGCCAATAATAATTCTCACTGACAAGAGCAATGTTCTTATCTTAACCAAAATGTTCAACCAATCCTCCACTATGATTCTCCTTAATTAGATTCTCTCTCATAGAACTTCTTGGAATGCACAATTGACTTCCTCTAAACAATATTCCATCTTGGATTAAGAAATCCAACCATCTCATCATATCCAATGTAACAGGGTCCAAACAAGCCTTCCAAGCTTCTAAAAAGTCTAGATCTTCTAGGTACAAACTCTTGATTTCATTGAGCCCAACAACCTCTATATTCATCTCTATCAAAAAAAAATTCCTTCTACTCAAGGAATCTGCAACTCTGTTTGACCTTCCACTCCTATGCTTCAAAACAAAAGTATAACTCCAAAAAAATCAACCCATTTTAGTTACCTTTGATTCAACTTTCCTTGAATATTGAGATACTACAAATCTTGGTGATCAGTATATAAAACAAATTCTTTTGGTAAAAAATAGTGTCTCCATTTCTTCAAAGTTTGAACTATAGCATAAAACTCTTGATCATATACAAAATATTTCTTCTTAGCATCATTTAATTTCTCACTAAAATAGTCAACATGCTTACCTTCCTGACTCAAAATAGCTCCTATGGTAGTGCCACTAGCATCACAATCTACTTGAAAAACCTTATTGAAATCTGGAAGTACCAAAATAGGTTGCTCAGTAATTTTCTTCTTCAACATGTCAAAACTTTTGGCTACTCGTATGGTCCACTTAAACTCTTTTATATCCCCTCTCATTGCTTCAATTAATGATGCATAAATACTACTAAAATTTTTAATAATTTTTTTGCAAAAGCTTGCTAGACTATGAAATGAACTTACCTCTGTAATACTCCTTGGAGTAGGCCATTCAATGATAGCTCTCACCTTCTCTGGATCAATTTTGAGCCTCTTTGTCAAGACAACAAATCCTAGATAAACCAACTCTCTCTTCACAAAACTACATTTCTTCAAATTAATCAACAACTTCTCCTCCCTTAGCTTCTCAAAAACTCTTCAGATATGCATCAAGTGCTCCTCCAATGTCTTACTAAAAATCAAAATATCATCCAAATAAATAATAACAAATTTTCCCAAAGATTCTTCCAATACCTCATTCATAAGTTGCATAAATGTGCTTAGTGCATTGGTTATCCCAAAAGGCATGACTAATGACTCATACAAGCCCTCCTTGGTTTTGAAGGTTTTCTTTCATTCATATCCTTTTCTAATTTGGATATGGTGATATCCACTCTTCAAATCTATCTTCGTGAAGTACTCAACTCCACTCAAACAATCCATAATGTCATCCATCCTTGGCAAGGGAAATCTATACTTGATGGTGATCATGTTGATGGCTCTAGAATCTATACACTTCCACCATTCCCCATCCTTCTTTGGTGCTAGTGTTGCAGGTACTGCACATGGACTTAAACTCTCTTTGATCAATCCCTTCCGCAACAACTCTTGCACATGTCTGTTCAACTCTTCACTCTCTTCGGAGTCATATGATGAGCTACCTTATTCAAAAAATTGGCTCCAGGAATCAGGTCCATCTAATGACTAATATTTCTTACTGGAGGCAAACCTTTAGGTACATTATAAAAAATAATAGCTTGAAACTCATTCAAAAAATTTGAAACCTCTATAGGTACCTCAGTAGTATCTTCTTTATCAACTCTAGGGATCAATGCAAAACACATATGTTCATGCTTCATATCTTCTAGGAAATTTCTTCCATCAACCAAGAAATTTTTTGCATTATTGTATACCTTTTCCTCTACCTCTTTCAAGGTCTTCAACTTATGAGGAACCCCATCCTTTGTAAAAGAATAGGTGTTGGAATGTCCATCATGTATTGCTCATCGATCAAACTACCACAGCCTACCTAACAACATATGACAAACATCCATAGGCATAATATCACATAATACCTCATCATGGTAATTTCCAATCTTGAACTTTACCAGACATTGTTCATTTACCAAGGCTTTATGGTCCTTCTACAACCAAGAAATCTAGTATGGGTTTGGATGCCTTCTTCTCTCCAACCACAACTTACTAACCATTTCTTCTAAAACAAGGCTATCAATACTACCTCCATCAATAATAACATTGCAAATTTTACCTTCACACTTACATCTGGTGTGAAACAAATTCTTCCTTTGGGTTGGCTCATTCTCCTCATTTAGAAAGGCTCTTCTAGTGACAAGAACCTCTCCTCTTTCTATATCCTCATAGTGTGAAGACTCATCATCTTCATAAACATGTGCAACTCATGCATTACCCTCAAGTATTCTATCTATTCTTCCTTGATTTTTAGGACACTCATAGGCTCTATGTCCTTCTTCTCCACATTGGAAATAGGTTCCACAAAAGCCTCCTCTTCTCGGTCCTCATCCAGATCTTCATCTTCCTCTTTGGTCTCGATTATTCTAATCACGAGGATGGTAGGTGTTATCTCCTTTTTGGTTCTAGCTATTATTGGAGCCTTCACCCTTCTTTTGATCTTCATTTTGACCTCCATATGACTGTCCACTGGTCTTTTGTCCATGGCCTCCACCTCATTGTTTGTTCTCAAACCTCTTCTTCAATCGTTCTTCAACCTTTAGAGAAAATTGATAAGCATCCTCAATGGTGGTCATTCTTACCAGTGCCAATTCTTCCTGTACGCTTGGCTTCAACCTATTAATATTGTAGACGTCTAAATTTGGACACTTAATTTATCCAAATTCATCCCCTTTTGTCTTATTTTTGTTAATTAAGTAATACTGCTATTATTTAATTAATATCTTTAATTCTACCAAATCCCTAAAGTATTTAATCAATAATACCTTATCTCTTTAATCCTCCTTCCATCAATTGAATTAAATAAATATTCCATTTATTTAATTCCCTTCATGTCACATCCTACATCATTTTTATCTTATCCTAGTCCTTCTTCTAATCCCATCATTAGGATGTGCACATGCCTAATCTTTGATTAGGATGTGTCACATCCTCCAACTTTTGCAAGTTGGCCTCTAATCTCTTTTAGCCACCTAACCATCCTCTAATCCTTCACTAACTAGCCTAATCAACCTCTCAAAGAATTTTTAATTCCTTTTATCCTTCCAAGGAATATTAAATTCCTTTTCTCTTCCCCATGTCCCTTATGACATGTGTCCTTGGTCAACCCTCTTAAATGCCTTTCTTTTTTGACAAGGCATCTCCCTTCCCTATGTGAATTTTTAATTCACCTTTTAATCCCCCAATGCATTTAAGGAATTTTAAATTCCTTCTCTCATCCCCATAAGGATATTTGAGGAATTTTTAATTCCCCACTTGTCCTCTCACCCACATGGGACAAGTACCTCCTTTATGAGGAGATCTTGTCCAATCCCAAGGTACTTTGTACCCCCCTCCATGTCATGTACCTGTCCTTCCACCTCATGTCCACTTCACCTTTTAGGGATATCTCACCTGCCACATGTCAAGATGTGAGGGCTTGTGAGTTCTCAACTCACCTTAGCCCTACATCTTGATATTTGGTGGATCAATCTCAACCGTCTATTTCCCCTAAGATTTCCCAAAAATCCTATAAATCCCCCCTCTTTTCTCTCATTTTGGAGAGATCATTTGTGCTAGCCAAACTCTTGTAGTTTTGTTTCTCAACCAACACTTAGCTATTTTCATGTCCCCAAGCATCATTTGCATCTCACATCTCATATCTTGTTCCATCCAAGGAGCATACACATCAAAGATCGAAGGGCCAACCAAAGGATCGACTCAACACAAGGTATAAAGTTCCATTTCGTTGCTTTGTCTTGCATTATTTCCAACTTAGGCTAATCTTGAAGTGTAGGTTGTTTTAAGTTGTTCATTTGCACTCCTTTAACTTGTTGCTTGATTTATAACACCTCTATTCGACCTATCACAAATATAATGAGAAACTTTCAACTTATTTGCCTCAAAATGTCCTGTTAGAATCAGGACCTTGTGAAATTCCTCTATGTATTCTTTTACTATCATTGTTCCTTGCCTCAAGCTCTATATCTTCTTGAGCAGCTCCAATTTCTAATTGACTAGAATAAATTTCTTCTTCAATTTTGACACCATCCTATCTCATCTGGAAATATAATCTTTCCCTTATCTTCCTCTTTCTAACTAGACCTCTTTCCACCATATACTGGCATGACCTTTCAATTTTCTCTTTGCAAACCTTACTCTATGAGGATCTTCAATCTTCTCAAACTCGAAAAATTCCTCCATATCATTGATCCAATCAATCAATTCTTCAGGATTCAGATTTCCACTAAAAGTTGAAACCTCCATTTTAGGTCTCTTCCCAATGCTTGAGATCACTCACATCAATATTCTTTCTCTAGGATCCATTGGATCCTGCTCTTCCTCTTCCATTTCCTCTTTCATTTCATCTTCACTTTCATCCTTGTCTCATTGCACATCTCTTCTTCAAACTTCTTGTTGCAAGGTTTCTAATTTCCTTCTAAGGGCCCTAATTTCATCTCTAGGTGGACCTCCTCCACCTTGACCTCTACCTCTACCATGTTGGAAAGGTCTTGGAGGTATTTTGAATTCAACCCACACTCATGGGTCCTGCTGCAACTGCCTCATGTTCGGTGCTCTATTACATGCTCAGGAAATCCTGGCTTCGATACCACTTGATGAGGGCCACAATGCATAACAACAGATACCAACACAAAAGATGCGAGACAAAAAAATAACTCACTTTCAATTATTTTCAAAAAATGAAATTACATATTCAAAGCTTACATGCTACAGCCTCACGAGCTTGATTCATTACAACAAAATCAACTCTGAAAGGAAAATATACTATTTGGAGCCACAATCTGCACTATCAAGGCCACCTTCTACAACCCCCACTTAACCCTTTTTATTTTCCCCAATAACCGCCCTAGAATGTTCTAGAAAGATCAAATTTCCCCTTCTGTTTTGGCACCAGAAGTCTTGTCGTTTGATTTCTAGCCTAGGAAGAAATTTTTATGAAATTCACTTTCTAGAGGACCAACTTCACGGGGCCATAACTTTTGATTTGGGCATCTGATTTTCTAATATTGCATATTGTCAAAAATCTCTCGACAAGCACTACAACATGTGAACCACCATAGGTTGGTTCGACCACTTTTTGAGCTATTTCGGGGCCTCTAAAGTTTTATATCTGAATTTGACGGTACATTGTAGAAATTTCTCAAGATGAAAACTTTAATTTCTCCCAAACTATGTAGGGTATTGAGGTGATTCTTTTGCGAGTGGAAATTTTTTTCATCTCTACTCCTTGGGGTAGATTTTCACATCCATACAAGCCCTTTTTGGTTAACTTACTAAAAATAGTAAGTGCTCATTTTTTGCCATTTTTTTATGCCTAATAGTCTTATACCCCTCAAATTCCATCATGGGACTCAAAACAACTAAAGAAAATAAAGAATTTTTTTTTTAGGTGATGCAAGATTTCCCTACACCGTTGGATGCTCTTGTATCAAGTACGGTCTTCCCATAAAGAAAATCTTAATTGTGTGTGCCACTCTCTTGGGTTCATATCAATCAACTTTCTAATGATAGCAAGCAAGTTCTTATTAGTGGACTCTGCTAAAGAATTCCCCTGAGGGTAATAATTAGACGCAAACTTAATGATGACACTATGGTCAAATTCCCACCTAGAGAATTTCAATGATGCAAATGCAAGTCCATTATCACACACAATAGAAAAAGGGAAACCGAAACAATTAATAGTCCATGCTTCAAGAAAATTTATAACTACCTTCATTGTACATTTATTGCAAGGAATTGCTTCAATCCACCTAGTGAAGTAATCAGTAGCAATTAAGACATACATGTGTCCAGCCAAGGATGGTGGATTGATCCAGCCAATGAAGTCCAACCCCCACTAAGAAAAAGGTCTTACCTCAATCACTAGTTGTTATGGTAAATCAACATTCCTCTCTCTAGTGGCAGAGGTTTGAAAAACATGACAAGACCTTACATGATTGTATGTATCCTTGAATATGGTAGGCCAATAATATCCAACACACATAATTCGGGTTGCAGTGGCCATTCCTTATGTGTGACCTATCCCATACCTATCATGAAGATTATTCATAACCCTAGTAGCCTCCTCTTTTCCCAAACAATGGAGATATATTCCTTCATGATTTCTCTTATAGAGAATTCCCCCTTTCAGCATGTAATTGGTGCTCTTCAAACATAATACCCTCTATTGCACTGGATTCAAATGATTAGGGAATTTTTTATTAAGAATAAAGTAAAACAAATCATCATACCATTCATCAAGTGAGGCATCCTGGAGATGATACTATTGTGCTATAACCTATGGGCCAATTTCAGCCATCATCCTTGTTAAAGCTTGTCCTTTTATCAACTTCATTGGTTGAATCTCTATATCATATTCATGTAACATTGTGACCCACTTAGCTCTCCTCTCACCCATTTCATTTTGCATTAGTATGAGCTTCACTGCTGGATCAAGGACTACTGTGAAGAATTTTTTCCTCAAAATATAATGTCTAAATTTTTTAACTCCTCTAACCAATGCATAAGCTTGTTTCTCCACATTTGGGTATCTTAGTTCTGCATCTTTGAGAGGAACACACATGAAAGCTATTGGGTGCTCATTCCCCTCATCTGACTTTTGTGTCAACATGCAAGCACAAGAATGATTTGAGGAAAAATAATATATATAAAAGGGCTTGGTATAATTAGGACTTACTAACACTAGAGCAACAACTATAGCCCTCTTGATTTCATCAAATGCATGCTTGGACTTAGCAGTCCATTATACTTTCGCATCCTATTTCAGCATCACATTTAATGGTTTTACTTTTTCTATGAAACTTGTGATAAAATTTTGAACAAAATTAATCTTCCTGAAGAAAGACTTCATCTATTTCTTGTTGTTAGGAGGTTGTATCTTCAAGATAGCGTGAATTATTTTAGGATCAAATAAAATGTCGTGTTCAAAAATCACATGTCCCAAAAGCTTACCTTTAGCTACCCCAAATATGCATTTCTTGGGATTGAGGGAGATACCAAATTCTTTGCACCTTTGTAATACTTTACATAGGTCTGAAATATGATCTACCCTATTCTTAGAGAAAATAGTTAGATCATCCATATAAATAATAATGCATTTACCAATAATATCTTTGAAGAAATTTCCATGGCCCTCTTAAAGGTGGCTCCTGCATTGATTAATCCAAAGGGCATTCTTTTGTATGTGAATGTGCCCCACTTAGTGGTGAAGGTAGTTTTATGTTTGTCCTTGTATTGTACCATGACCTAATTGTAGCTAGAATAACCATCTAGGAAGGACATCATTTGGGATCCATTCATGATCTGTAATACCTCATCTAATGAAGGGAATGGATATTTATCCTTCTTCGAAGCATGATTGAGGTTCCTAAACTCCACACACAATCTTATCTCACCATTCTTCTTACGCTTTGGGACCAAATTGGCCACCCACGTTGAATGTATAACTGGGAAAATAATGTGAGCAGAAAATAATTTCTACACTTCCTTTTGAATAATAGGCTTTAACAATGCATTAATAAGCCTCTATCTCTACCAAAATGGATTTACATTGGGCTTCAAAGGAATTTTGTGTGTGATTATTCATGTATCATAAGTCTTCAAATCCTCATAACTCCAAACTATAACATCTTGATATGCATGTAACACATCAATTAATCCTTTTCTTTCCTTTGGAGTACACACTTTACCTATGAACACATTCTACAAATCTTTCAGAGTACCCATGTTATAGGCCTCACACTTATTGGCTATTGAATCCTTCTTTGTTTGTTGGTCCTAATCCCTTATTCTCTCTAAATTAAGGATCTGTCCCAGTTGTACCATGCCTCTCAGGATTGTATTGGTTTTTAGGTTAAGGACCCCTTCCATATCTAGTTTTTCCTTTTGAGGCTTTGTTTCATCTATTATTTGAGAGGTAAACACATCAGAACTAGTAATGAAGTTTAAAATATGCTTATCGTCCTCAAACACCTACAAATTTATCACATTATCTAGCACAGAAGGAACTGGGGTACTGTGAATCTTCTCAATCCAGACAAGGATAATGGCTCCAAAGTGTTGTCTACCTATGCTAAATCATTTCCAGTATGAGTCTTTTTCCTAGAGATCAGTTGAATATTGAATGCATCAAATCCTTCAATTAGATCCCAAACTTTATGCCTGTAATTAGTCATCCTCCTATCATGGAAAGAGTATTGTTTCCTGACTTGCTTGACTACTAATTCAGAATCTCTAAAAAACTTGAAGAGATTTGATCTTCTTTTTTAGGGCCATGAGGAGCCCATATATCAATGCCTCATATTCAACAACATTATTAGTGCATTGAAATTTTAATCTATGTATTGCGAAGAAGGTTTTACCTGTCGGGCAAATCAACTCAAACCCAACACCAACTCCCTGTTGGGTATGTGCAGGATCATGATGGGCCAAAAAGTGGCAATATGATGGGTATTTGTAGGGTATGTGGTTGACGAATTTTTTTTTACCCAAAATTGATGAAATGAAAAGGGTTTTTAAAGGAGATTCTCAACTTTCCACCAATATAAATTATGCTTTACTTTGAATTTAATAAATTATTATTATTCATTTTCTATTTGAATTATGACTAAAGTGTTGATTGTTAGGCTAATTTAAAAACATCTATAGCTTTCAAGCGGTATCACATTTTTCAATCCAAAACATGCATCACATTCTATGCTTCCATACTATAGGATTAAAAAAAATTTTAATTTCATGAAGTTTTGACCAAGTTAAGGTGGTCGGATACGATTTTTATATTTTTAAAAGTTGTAATAAAAATTCATAATTAATTATTTACTTGGAGAAAAAGCATCACATCCAAACATGATTCATCTACTTATTTCTAAAATATTATAAAAAATAATTATCATTTTATTGTGGTTTAGGGTGGTCGAGACACCTACTTCTTATTTTTTCCCTAAACTTTAAGTACTACTGCATTGAAATTTCAAATTTTCACCAAATAGATTTATTTTTTTTTAAATAAACTTAGTAGTTTAGAAACTACATTCAATTTTCTATAGATTCTATTCTTACATATTTTTGAAATAATATAGATAACTTATTCAAATTTTTACATCAAGTTTCCTAACTCTGATTTTTTTGAATTTTTTGCCACTTAAGGGCCTGTTTTTTCCATGATGATCCTACACATACCTTCCTTGGACTTAGAACCATCAAAGTGTAAAGTCCAAAATTTAGTAGAAGGCATACCTTTAAAGTCTCTTGTACTCTTACTTGAGGAAGGATCCTATTAAAAAATTGGTTGCTTTCCTTTATAATCTCTTGTAATTTCTTGTACCTCAAATTTGACTGTTGGAGGTGGATTGATACATCTCTTAATTTCTTCCATAGTAGTCTGACAAAGACAACACTCAATTTTTGGATGAGAAGCATTGTGAACTCTACACTAGTTGGTAAATAATAGCTCATCAAAATTCATCTTCCTTCCTAAATTTATTTGATCCCCAATGCATTTTTTAATGAACTCTTGGAAATTATATAGCAAACCAATATTACCATCACCCTGTTCCAAATCTTTATCTATTTCTACAAGTTCCTTAGTACTATTGGAAGACTGAGTCAAATCCTTGGGCATATCATGCATGATTAAAACTTCCTCTACTCTTGATTCATCAATGATTGTGCTAGGATATTATTTCCTAAACTTGGCTAAGAAATTAACACTTCATTGGAGGTGTTTTGATACTTAGTGATCAAGTATTTAAGCCTCGTCTCTCTCTTAATCCTAATCTAATTAGGGACTCCCTTCCATGGTAACTGCATATGAGAGTGGTCTATAGAGATATATCCATTGAGTATTCTCATGAAATCCCTTCCAAGAATAATGCCACAAGCATCTGGTATATCAATCACCTAGATATTGATGACTTGTTGCACATAGGGATATGATGCTAGCTTCATTGGAATCACATTACATTCCCCTACTACATTTACTTTAGTCTTGTCTAACTAGGTCACCTTACACTAGGAAGGGGCCGAGGTGATTCCCAGAGATTTACAAACTAAAAATGGCATAACATTCATTGATGCTTTGGAATCTAGTAAACAATTGTGTAAATTCTTTCCAAATATCCGAATGGAAATCAAAAAAGGAGTATCTTTCCTAGCTTGGAACAAACTCACTGAAGAGTCTATAGGTTCCACCTGAATTTTATCCTTTTCTTTACTTTTATCCCTTGTTTGCATCTAGGGTTGGTCCTTAGTAGGCCGAGTATTATAGTTTTGAACTAGTTGAGAAACTGACCCTTAAACTATTGGGAGTTATGTGCCTTTCTAGCTACTTCCTAGACTACTGATTCAACAAAACTAGTTCTCTTGATAGTAGAATCTTGTGAAGACTTGATAGATGCATTCTCGTTTAGGGAACCAAAAACAACACTCTTGATGGGACTCTTTACAACTCAAAAGATAAAAGACTTACCTTTACTTTCCAGAGTTCCTCTGCTATGTACTCACCTATTTGAGTCACGGTCATATCATACTGATTGCTCCTAAACTGTCCTCCCTATTGGTCCTTAGTAGCATCACCTTTAAAATCATCAAAAGATCCCCCTATAGAGACATATTGCTTTGGAACATAGGGATAGGAAGGGTTGTTACTTGCATTTAGATTAGGAGGAGTGCTAAAAAAATTTAGTGGTGTAGACATGGTAAAGGGCCCACTAGCCTACCTATTCCTTAAATCATATAGTCTGGTCCTTTGATGAAACATCTATACTTCATCTATTCTCTACTCTTCTTCATCTACAAGACCATTATCAATGTTATCATTATTCTCAAACAATTCAACTATTGATTCCTCATTGCACACTTGTTCTAATTTCACACAATTTTCTATGGACTCCTCCTTAGGTTAATTTTCTTCACCCTTAAAAAAGGAGCATGATTCAGTACTAACACTGGTGAATCATATGGATCTGATGGTACAATTTCTTGTCCATTCGTTCCATCTTCTGAAACTTGTTCAACCTCCATTTGGAAAATGGGTGCTACTATTTGGAATTTAGGACAATCAAACTTAGAATGTTGGGTTGTCTTGTGAAGTCTACAATACCCTTTTAAAGTAGCCTCTGCCAAGAGGATTGTACTTGTTGTCTTCTCTTGATTACGAGGTTGGTCCAGTGGCGTAGGGACTCCTCCATTATTAGGTCTGGTATTTCAGGCCCTATTCTGCCTTGGTGGTGGCCTTCTATCAAAATTTTCTCCTGATGATTGACCCCTATCATAGCCTTGTCCTTGATTTTTTCCTCTTTCAAAGCTTTGTCCTTGGTCACAAAAAAAGTCTCTATTCTCTTTGTTGTAGTTGAACTGTATCCCCCTTTGTGTAGCCTGCAATTGACTATTTTGATTCCTTAGGTAGGTGACTTCATTAGATAGCTTCTTCACCTACTCTATCAATTCATCTAGCCTCTCCTTATCATTGTTGACTTATGGTGGTACAAAATTGTGTGATTGGTTCAACACTTCAAAATGTTGCAAGTAAGCTAAGATATTGGATTTTTGTTTGGGGAATTTCATCTGTCCTAAATTCTACAAATAAGGAGGAAGTGGTTGAGCTTGATTTAGTGGACCTAGATGAGGGACCAAAGACATCTAAGGAATTGGGTTCATCAAAGGACTCTAGTTTCCTAAAGCTTCTTTTAGACCTTGGACTTGTCCTAGATGTGCAGTAGGTCCTAATGAAGGCAAGGGTCAAGAAAAATGTTTCCTTAAATATGTTCTAGTCTTGACTACCTTATCATATGCATTAGTTAATGTAGAAAGGGGTTGATGTTTCCACTTAGTGAATGTAGAATTGAGGCTATCCAGTGCTTCATAATAGACTTCTTTAGTTGATGCATCATTTACAGCATATGGTGGTTGTAGTCAAGATTAGGCCCTATGAAACCTATAGTTAAATGAGCCTATAGGTTCATTAACTTCCCTCTTAATGGATATGAACTAGTTTTATAAATCATTGGGGGTGAAGAGAATTCTAAATTTATGTAGGAAGGCAGTTTCTAGTTGATCCTAGCTTGTGATAGAACCAACTGGTAAGTGATTGTACCAATAGAATTCCTCCTCTCCCAACAAGTAGGGAAACAACCTTCAAGAAACATACTCATGAACAATCTACCTATCCTTCAAGGAAGTCTAGAAAATCCTAATGTGCTCTTCAACAGTCCTATTGGGATCATTAATATGGAACTTGGAGCAAAAATGCTTAGGATTTTTGGGAATGAAATTATAGTTGTTGAAGGATATGAGTGAGGGATTATTTTCAAAGAAATTCATTGGTGGTGGTGGAGGTGGTAATGGTTGAGTGACTAGAGTTTGGAATTGTTGAATGGGTGTAGAACTAGGCTCAATAGGAGTGGGTTCAATGGAGGTGGATTTAGAATTAGATGAATAACTGGATGTGGAGGATGGCTAGATAGGTGAAGATGATGATGCCTTCCCTTTCTTGGTCCTCCTTGACCTAGTAGGGGCTCGTAGCTCTTGAAAATCTCCTTTTGGTATAGATTTGGTCTATCTTCTAAATATTTGTCGAGATATGGATGATAGAAATCACTCCAACTTTATTGAGTCAACCCTCCTTCTAGCACCAATTTATTGATGGTTTTTTTAGCACTGTAACAAATCAAACATAATAAAATTATACTATCTCTCTTGAAAGGTAAATTTCTATTAGCAAGCCTTAAGAAACAACCCCAAGGTCTCTAATGTCAGGTCTTGACAATGCAACAAACAACTCAGTGATAAATGTGAAAATGTTGTTAATCACAAGGGACCTTACAAACAAAGTGTTGGAAGCTTCAAATTTTATAAAATATGACAATTGTGGTTATGCTTTGTGAATCTTGCTCTAACAATGATTAAAATAAATAGAAAAGGATGTAGGGTTTAAGAGATATCTAATTGAAAATCTAAGATCAAATATGCAAACAATAGAGTGTTCAAGATGGACCAATCTTC
This sequence comes from Sequoia sempervirens, assembly GCA_007258455.2. Classification (NCBI taxonomy): domain Eukaryota; kingdom Viridiplantae; phylum Streptophyta; class Pinopsida; order Cupressales; family Cupressaceae; genus Sequoia; species Sequoia sempervirens. Next base: position 510,392,741 of record VDFB02193867.1, on the reverse strand, counting down.
CAAAACCAATCTCTACTTAACCAAGATTATATTCATAGTATCACAAAGACAGTGCAATCTCTAAAGGAATCAAATGATTTTTAGATTGTAAATATTTAAACATTCATTCAAACATTCACAATTGAACTTGAGTGCAAAATAGAGGGCCTAGGATAACTTTACACAACAATCTACAATCAACAGATCACTAAAAGTATGGACTAAAGATTCCTCAACACCTCAAACACTTTATCATGAACATAAATGAACTAAAATTAGCGCTAAGATTAAACATAAACTAAATTACTTAATACTTCAGAATGAAAGGAGACACAAGAACCATGCACAAATGAATAACATAGAGAAGAACACCAAAGAAAAATTCCTTCAATTGTATTAGCTTCACTAAAATTTGCAACAATTCAAGTATCTCAGAATGTAACAACTCAGAAACTACTAACTATACACTTCTCACTATTAGCTCTTGGCTATTGGCTATTCAATATTAGCCTTAAAAATGAGGAGAAAACCCTCATTTATAGAATCTTCAAGTCAGGTCAGCCCAAATTAGGGTTTTATAATTAGGTCAGCCTTGACACTTTTTTTTAAATCCCTAATTCAAATTTACAATAAAATAATCCAAGGTCAGCCCCAAAATTCAAATTTATAAATAAATTCATTGTATGGCACATAATTCAAGTTGTGGTCAACTTACATCTAGGTAAGCTCATTGTAGATGGCACATTCTTCAAGGTATCCAAGCCTATTCATCCTCTTTATCTTTATTTTCTTCCCTCCTAGAAATTTCCTAAACTTTTAAAGGCATTGAGTCCAGGTCGGCCTGAGTTGGGATTGATATTAAATTAATCCTAGCTTTAATTGAATTTAATTTTCCTCCATATTTAGCTAATATTTTCTCCCAATCATAATAAAGACCTTGATATCTGTCCAAACTGGAAATATAAATTGTAGCATCTTCAAGTTGATCTTTTACTATTGGCCCACTATCACCTAGAGAATAGATTCCATGCCACCACTTCTAAAATTGTCTCGCTTTTAAGTTCTTCCTAGGTTTCTTTCTGCCAGTAACAATTTCTAGAAATGCAATGTAGCTATTGAAAATTTCTTTCACTTTGTTCTAAGCTTTTGATATCTTCTTTGGTGCTTTCATCTTTAGCTCATTTCTAAAATTGAAGGCCTTTATCTAGTCCATGGCTTTACTAGCGCTTTCCTTTTTGAGAAGACCTTCCTTGGTCAATTGATCTGTAGGGACTTCAAATACCTTTTCCAAATCTTAGATGATTGTGTCATTATGATTTTGACACTCAGTAAGAAATTGGGCCATGTCTTGAGAAAGGGATGATGCCTTTTCATACATTTTCAATACTTTTTCAATCATGAAATCACCTCTTTGGCTCACACTTTGTAACCATTCCTGAGTGTCCCTCACATAAGATTTCATCTTCTCAAATTCTGACACATCTTTTGATAACAACCCCTCTAAAAATAAAGATATGTCACTAATCTTTTCCTGTAGGGGTTTCACCAAATGTTGAACATATTTGTGTACTTCCTTTAGTTCCTTTGCAACTCTTGCTTCTCCTTAGTTTCTTTATCCAATCTTCTAAGTATGGCTTGAGCTAACTCCTGAAAATCTTCTTTCTCCTACTCTTTTGTATATGGACCAAGATTGATAGTTTTCACTTTGTAGTCTGATGGTCTCACCTCATCTTTGTATTTATCATTTGCAGGAGTAGCAACATGAATAATTATGTTATTGAATTTATCTTTGGAAATTTTAGAAACTATCATAGCCCTTTTCCTCTCCTAAGAGAAACTGCCTAGTTAGTTCTAGAAGAATGAGCTCCCTTCAGAGGAGGATTTGGAGGGAACACAATTCCACATTAAAAGAAGAATGAGTCCTTTTAGAAACTACCTAATTAGTTCTAAAAGAATGATCTTGTTGGTGGGATATCTTGGTAATCTCATGGGTACTACTAGTGAGCCTTGCGCTCTAATGTAGGAAAACCTTTGAAATTGAATGAACCATTTCCCATATTTCCTTATCAATTCCATGGCTTCAATTGAAATTATGATATGTAGATCATCTTGTAACAATCTTGTAACATACATGAAAAATGCATCATTTACCATCCTATAATTGGAAGTATTGAATTGGAGCTAAGGGAAAAAATCACATATCATGTCCTTGCCAAGGACACCCCTACAACTTAGACCCATGTACTTGTTCTTCCTAGACAACATATACACAAGGTAGGAGGTCATGGTGAATTGATTTATTTCTTGCACACTCCTTAATTGCAAATCTAGGTTATCACTTAATATGTCTACCCAATGGTAGTGGGTCCCTTTCACTATTTGTAATATAACATAAAACATCTAGTTCTTAAATATGAAGGCATCCTCCAACTCCATTATTCTACCCAAGAGAGTAATCATATCATTGTATTCCACTTTGAAGTCACTCCTATGCAACTTCTTGGGAAACTTTGAGTAGTTTGACTTTGCTTTAGCAATCTAATTACTACTCATTGTGCCCAAAGCCTTATTAGGATCCTTTGCATGGAAGTCCTCTACATCCTTTATGTTGATCCTCACCAGCTTCTAATGTGACCCAATGTTAAAGGTTTTTGCAATAGACTTCTTAGTCAAGTTAGCCATAATCCTCCCTTGAGATACAACAATTACTCTCTTATCTAAATCATAGTGCTTAGCACACTCCAAGACCAATTTTGGATATTGCAATGTGGGTGGAAATCTTGCAGCATGAGCCAGTCCGATATAGGTGATGATTTGAGTTGGTTGGGAAGGTGCATTCCAAAACATTCTTTGCTTGAAGTCATCATAGTCTAGATTTCCCATATTAGTATGACTAATCTTGCTCCATGTTGAGAGAATCCTAGATTTAGGCTAGATATCTTTGAAGTCATGCTTCATCCTTTTAGCTCTACTTTGAGGTTCCCCAGGACCAGCCACATATGTCTTTGCCTTGGATCCATTTTCTAGACTAGAATCAACCTACATATGTTAGAAAGAAACAAATAATTACCATGATATTAAGCATAATAAAGCATTCAATCCAATCGCAACATCAAGATTACTAGAAGAATCCATGAACATTACATAAATAACCTTCAAAACATCATGGAAATCCTAAAATCCTATCACAAAAACCCTAGAATAAATCATCACAAAACTTCAAAATTGTTAGCCCTTCAGGGATTTTAGGCATGGACAGATTTCAGGGAATCTGCCCATGGGTGTATTCTCCAAACATTCATACGCTCAAGGAATCCAAAGGAAAATCAAAGTTTTGAAAAGGTCACTTTAACTCAAGCTCAAGTCATCATTCACTTCACACACATCATGCAAGCTCCTTCATTGACATGATAAGATCATACTCAATCATTCATTCAAATCAAACAATAGTTTAGGATTTTTTAGTCTTGAAGGATTTCGAAGAATCTGCCAACAGGCAGATTTTTTGAATGTCTAGACACATGAAAAATTAGAGGCATGGTGATTTTTTCGAAGAACAGGACATATCCAAAATTATGTCTTACGATACTTCGTTATCACCTCAAAATCATTTCTAAGTCAATTTTGAAGTCATAACCATACATTGCCTTGACTTAGCACAACTTCAGAAATTTGAGGGCTCGACAGATTCAAATAATCTGTGAGGGTATGGATTTTCATAAAGGACAAAACCTTCGGAGAGTCTGCGTGGAGGAGGATTTTCTGAAGTCCCTAACTTGTCTTCATTTTTTCAATTTCACCCAAAAAACTAAGTCCTAACTCATACTTGTTGATTCAAACTCATGGTTTATACACCTTGTCAGACTAGAATTCAAACACTAGTTTACAATACCTAAATATTTCAACCTCAAACCTCACCATAACATGCTTGCATCAGTGTTAAATCTTTCAAAACCAGAATTAGGGGAAATGTGGATACAACTAGGGTTTTCCAATAGTCATTCATTTTAGCCATTGAGAACAAATCCCAATCTTAACATAATCATTTTTAAAGCATCTAAATTAAAACCCTAGCTTCCATAAAATTGGTGTGCCCTATTAACAGCAAACTCAAAAACCCTAAACCCCAATTCCCTAGATTACTCATGTTTGAAAAAGATGAAAGTTACAATAGACTTGAAAAGGACCTCACAAGCATCGATATTCATCAACAATTATTGAGCATAACCAAGCAACTCAAAACAACCACAATTTAAAGATTGAAAGGAAACATGATTGATAAGGAAATAAACTATTAAATCATTCAAGACATCTTTAGAATCAATCAGAACTTTCAAAGATTATAAAACCCTACCTTTCAAATGGAGAAACCAAGATCGATGAGTTGATTTGACCTGAAATCTGATTAAAGCCCCAAAATGTTGTCGCTCAAATCACCAATGCCAAATGTTGAAAGATAATGGAGGATTTTCAATCAAAGAACAATGCATAATGGGAAATAAAAGGTGAAAACACAACTTAAAACTCCCAAAAATGATACTAAATACACCCCAAGTACGATGACTGTCAAACCATAAATGCAATGAAAAGACCCCTCAAACCTCAAAAATACAATGAGGAGAAGGATTCAGAAAATCCGATAAGGGTTGGATTCTTCAAAAGGATAGACCTTCGAGGAATCCATGTAGGGGAACATTCTCTGAAAAAATAACACTTCAAAAAATATGGCAGGAGAAAGATTCTTTGAGACTTCTCATCGCTTGCATGATTTAGGGCTTCAATCAAATTTTCATGAAAAGTTGGAGCCCAAGGCATCATTTCAGATCAATATGTTGTTAAAAAACGCACCTAAAGTGCAGATAGATAATTAACTCAGCTAGGTGAAGCATAACCAAAACCTAGAGGAACCTATCCCTTAAAGGGAAAAGTTCAAACCTAAAGCAAAACCAAAAAATAGAAGCAAGCGGAAGAGGGTCCCTGCCTCAGGTGGTGCATGTGTGCAAAAAGTACACAATAGTAAGGTTTTAAGAAGAAACAAGGTTTGATCTAAGAAACCCTGAGGAAAAACCACCAGAAGGCACAACCATTGTAGCAATAGGTGTCGTGTTTACCATATGTATAGTGGGAACTAACATTGACGTAGAAATATATGTTCCAATGACACTAGATTGTGCATCTTGTGGGTTTTACAAAACATAGGTATAGAATGAGACATTGTTATGCATAATTTGTACTAGTCCATAGAGGAATTCAACTCTTTTTGATCTAGATACTATCATATTATGGATAATATCCACAATAGCAACTTCCTATGTAAGAGTACCATTAGATAGAAGAGTTTGAAAACTAAGTAAATTGTCATCTAGTGCTTGAATTTTTCAAATGGAACACACAAAGTAGCATCATGATCAAACCTACCATTTGGAGGAGATGTCTGAGATGGTAAAGAATGATCAATAGAGATGTAATATTTTGGAGAGTTTAGCATCCCATAGTGAATTATTCTTTTGAGAAATCTAGCCCAATCCAAATAAAAGGTTTTGATTATGAAATGTTGTAATGAAGAATGTTTTTTCTTACAATATTACTAGAAGAAAGATATTGGGTCATAAATCTCATAAGAATATTTATGAGACTCAAACTACATATTGTTATAGTAGCAAAGGAAGAAGAGATTTAGATGTTTGGTTGTAAAAGTTTTGGTTTTTTTTTTAAAAGAACGATTTTATGCTCAAGAACATCGTGTTCACAAAAATATAAGGTAGGAAAATTGATTCTATATCTTTTTAGAGCCTCAACCACATGTTGAAATGCATGGTACAAACATCCTCATGCTATGTTGTCATCCACCACATATGCAAAAAATGAAAATTCAAAATGTCATGCAATTAGTTCCTACATGCAAAGAATAAATTATGTGAGATCACTTTGTATGAGAAAAATAAAAAATTAGAATAATAGAGGATATACAATATTATGTTTAAACTACAATAATCTAATAAAGAGTATAGAAAAGGTAAGTACATATCAATAGGATGATTATTTATTTCTTACCTATGAAGCCTACACATAGAGAAAGAGAGAAAAAAGTTTGGGTTGGGTTGTTTTAGGGGATTTTCCTAGTCAAACCCATGTTTTGGTCTTTAGATCTCCATAGATAGCTAATATTTTTATAATACTGATAGATAAAATGAAAAATATTGCTAATAATAAAACTACAATACCAAAAATATATGATAATCTAGAATATACTATGCTAACACCAAGTTTATCTGAATGCTAACATTGAGAAATTCCATAATGAGAAAGAAGAAACATAATGGATTTTTATCCAATAGAAGTTTTCAAGAACCCCCCAAGAAAATGTGAAAGCCTCCAGAATGCTACATTTCTTAACCCCACTTTTAAAAGAACACATGCAATACCTAGAGAGATTTTTATTCATACAAACTTCAAAGCTTCTTCAAAATTTGTAGAGTGTTTCTTCAAAAATTCAGTGTGAGTGTATAAGAGCATACAATTTTAAAAAAAGACTTTATTTGCTTTCTTTTTCCATCTTTTTGTTTACAAAATAGAAAGTCACATCATTACGTTCAATATGATAGTCACACATAGGTGCTACCTCTATAATATTCACGGGAAGGTAACACTTCAACAACCATTAGAATCATAACTTTTTTAGGACACTAGCACACCATAAGGTCATCCACACATAGTGCTCTCATTTGGGAAAATAGAATTAGAAAGCCTAAATTGTTATAAAATATTCATATAAAAGACGATTTGGTGTTAACACTTTATATTTATAAAATTATTATATCATGAGCTAAGAGAGGGGAACATTGTGTAGTGTGAAATTCCATGGATATGTAATTTGTGCCACTAAAAATGGTCTATTATTTTTGTGTCATGTTTGTTAGATGTTCTCTCATAAGACCCACTAATGGAAATCACCTTGAGATACAATGGGTACTCATTTACATTTCTAATGGTTGTCATTGCACGCACCCACCAAGTGCATCAAATTACTTGAGATTTTTGGGGAATTCTATTATTTATTTTTATATTGAGCACCGGGTCATACATTGGATACATTGTTACCTTGGTCTTCTATATCTTGGTGCATAACATCTATTGCTATATCAAAATAAGGTTTCTCTGTATATTATAAAATAATAAATCATTCAAAATAAATATTTCTTTGTATCTCATCATCTATTATTTTCATTTCAACTCATCACTTTCTCATTTTCACTTTCATTCATCTCTTCATCATTTATCATTCAATAGCTTAGTTTTGCAAATTTTTACATGGTTTACCTCTTGAGGGGCATAATCATTTCATCATTTAATAATTTATGATTTTATCCATAGGATTGGGGCATATTATCACTTTCCTCATATCTCATCCATTTCTTCATAGATAATTTTCCATTCTTTAAAATAATGTTACTTTGAATATTGTCTCAAAGAGGGGGAAAATTTAGACAGCTAAATAATATCACCTTTGCCTTCATATTTTCATCCTATTCATATAGTTACACATCATTTAGCTACTTTTCCTTTCATTGAAATAATGCTACTTTGAATATTGTCTCTAAGAGGGGATAAATGTAGACAATTGAATAATGTTTCCTTTGCCTTCATCTTTTTGTCCTAGTCATTCCCCACATCACCTAATTCATCCACATACCGCATAGGACCTCTTATCACTCATTCATAACTTTGGACCTTGTCACTCATTCATAAGTTAGGACCTTGTTTCTCATTCATCAAATCAAACACACATTATCACCGAGGACTCCTAATGCATAACCATTTAATAAAATAATTCTCAATTATTTAATTAAATTAGGCTACCATCATTCATTAGTTTAATAAATTATTATCCATTTAATTATCGACATATGTATCCATATTTATGCATTTTATTTATTCATTTACAAACATATTATCCATTAATACATTAATTCAATATTAATTTTCATGTCATGTGCACCAATAATTGAATTAATTAATTATTAAATTATCAAATTTTATCTCACATTGTTTAGTACCAAGTCTAGTTAGTTCACTTAGTCTTACTCTCAATCCCACTCTTTGAATCAAATCCACTTCACTCATTCATGCAATCAATTAAGTAATCCATACTAATAGTTAACTCCCCTTTATTCTCTTGTTTACTTAGTTAACTCCTCCATGAAAGAATTTAACTCATCAATTAAATTTGGTAACTCCTAAGTTAATTTGATGTGGTAAATAATAATTATTTTAATTTATAATTGAAATAATATGTGACTCTCCCATGCTTGCCATATTTTCTCAACAATTTCCCAAATCATGGATCAAATTTGAGACTCTAGATTGAATCTTATCAATTCATCCAATTCTCTTGAAATTCGATAAATCAAAGCCTTTTTCTCATCATTTCAAAAGCATATAATTTCATACCCAATTTTTTCAATTTTATATCTAGAGGATGCTAAGTTTATGTTAATGAATTCACTACACACATTCCAAAATGAGAACATCTTAGGTTTTCATGTGTTTTTTTTGCTCATTTGATTGGCTTAATTTTAATATTATTATTTTTACTTCATTTGCATGAATATAAGGAAGATGAAAGATGTATCTCTAGAGTGCATGAAGAGGGATACAATTGAGGAATCCCCCACAAGAAAATATTCTTAATGGACATGAAACCTCAAAAGTATTAAAGAATTAAATTGGCCCACAACCATACTGTAAACTACAAGAGAAATTGTAACTATAATGGTAAGGGAGTTAAATGAAAATGAGGCACTTGCAAGTGTAAATTACTTATGACATTAGATGGAAGAAACTACACATATATTGAAAAAATTAAAGTATTAGAAGTAGTGTGCTTAGTCTACATAGTAGGGAACCCAATATTTATTTCCTAATGAAGATTCTAACTGGTCTCAACCTAGGATTATAATAAATTTAAGTATTTCAACATTTGGTAACCCTGATTTCTATAAAGGAGAACACTTAAAGGTTGACCATTGGAATACCAAACTAAGTAGGAATTATGGGATACAAAGAAGGGAAGAATATTAGAAGTTTATATCTAGTAAAATGTATGAAATAGATGAATAAATGTTAAGAAAAACCATCATAGGCTTTGAAATTGTCATGAAAAAAAATAGAATTGTTAGACATGTAAAAACTAAATAATGATAAGGAAAAATATAGTTCAGATATTAATAAAGATAACTCACTAACAAATGAAGAGTTAGTAAAACCTACATCACCTAAGTTGAAGAGACACTTTTTAGAGGCGACTCTCTTGGACCTAAAGCCAATCAACATGCCACATATGACGAGAAGAGTATCCAAAGAAGAGATAAATATTAAATCCTTTCTTAGGATAAAGAAAGTGAGAGTGATATTGTTGGAAACTACTATTAGTGCTCAACTTGTTATATGTTTGTTATGAGTTGTTTCATTAGTTCCCTAATTCTATAATACAGTGGAACTATGCAAGAGAAATTTTAGGAAGATTTATTCCTATATAATTATATTATTCCAAATGATTTGTAAGTTGAATATAAAATGATGCTTATTCATGTTTTTCTCTAAAAGTTAATATGGTATTAGAGAAATGAAGTAGTAGCTTGGTGGGGATTATATTTGGTTTGTGCAAGTATGCCACTTTGTATTTGGATCAACATTTTGTTGATGTGTTGAGTGTGGGATCTGTAGTGGAAGTTTTTTGGGTTTATAGTAGTAAAAAACAAGAGGTGGTGCAATTGCTCACCTGCACGGCTTGTGCTTGAGCATTATCTTGCTACCATTTTTTCTTAGCAGAGACATAACATTGGGGTAGTGTGAAGCAAATTAGTGAACTAGAGGATTGAATAATTGTTTTGAATGGTGCACCTTTCTCATTTGTTGGATTGAGTTCTATAGGAAATTATCAACCCTCTATGACACTAGTATTTCTATTTTCAACTTTCAAGTAGCTAGTGGAAAAAGGTGATGATGTTGTTCATGCCAAGAGTGACAATGTTTTTATGATAGTTTTTGTGGTGCTTGTGCATCCAAAATAATGTTTCCACTATTTTTATTTTTTTTGCTTCTAAATCTAACATTTTTTTAATTTTCTATGATTAATTTCATAGGAGGAATTGATGCAAGTTTGGAGAACATTTTTTTGTTGAAGGTACTCCTACCCCGACTTGATATACCCCAGTGAGGAGGATTTTTTTTTTTTCTAATTTAAAAAGAAAAGAGGATATATTTATTTTCTTTCAAGTAGAGATATTTTTTTGTGTTATGTCAAAGTAAGAGTTTGTGGAGTTTTGTGGAGGTTATCATGGATAAATTAAGTTTTATTGAGAAATTTGAAGGCCCAGACTTTCATACATGGAAAATATAGATGTAGTTACATTTGATAGAAAAATATATTTAGGATGTTGTTAAACCCAATTTAGTCTCTCCAACTAATGTGAATGAACTTGCCAAATGGACTAGCAAAAATAAAAAAGCATTAGGGACTACTAGCATTGGCTTGTCAAAAGCATACTTACACCATGTGGATTTCACGAAGCTTGCAAAAGAGATTCAAGGGAGTCATTAAACAATCTCTTTGGATCTGAAGTAGAAAGTTCCAAGACAACATTGAAGTAAAGATTGTATGGTTTGAAGATGGATAAAAGTGAAAAAATGTTAGATCATATAAGTTTCACTCTCTCCTAAATCAATTAGCTGACATTAATCAAAAATTAAAAGATGATGACACCAAATTAATACTTTTAAATATTTTTCCTAAGAATATTTTTGGTATGGTTTTTATATTAATCAAGTTAAACATTAGTCTTGAAGGATTAATCTCTACCCTACTTGACCATAATGAAGACTTAGACTCTGAAGAAGCCTTATATGTACATAACAAAACAAGACCACTTTCAAGAAAGGGAATGTACAAATTTAAGCATTTATCTTCAAAATGGAAAATAAAATTCTTCTATTGCAATGAAGGACATATAATATTGAATTATAAGAAGAAGGCACAAGATCTACTAGATGACAAACTAGATCGACATGCTTCCTTGGCTGAAGAAATTGATTGGGACAACTGTGCCAATAATGAAGAACTATCATGTACTAGAGATGAAGAATATGTCTTTTAGCTAAATTCAACCTTGGAGGTAGGAGGAAATGGAGGAAGGAGGACACTCAATGTCCTCTCATTAGTCACCAATTACAAGGTCGCTTATCAACTTTGGTGGCATTTTGTTTGTTATGTGTACTTCTATTTTCTATGTTTCTAATTGTTGGAAAGTTCACAATGAAAAATTCCTATGTTGTTGGAGATCTAGTTGCATGATCAACAATAGTCTCTATTTCTAGTCATGTGTGTGGCATTTCCTTATGTAACCTCCTAGTGTAATATATTGTAATGAACAAAAGCACTAGTGTAATGTAGTTACTGGATCTTGAAAAGGTTAGTGGTAATCTAGAAAACTATATGAGGTGAATAGATGAGTGTGGTCCTATTCGTGTCTAGTTTTGTGGTAAACCTATGTGAAAACTATGAAAGGTTGATGAGAGGTTCCTTTCATTTGAATCAAGATCATGAGCCACAAGAGTTGGGCTTACTACAATTGAAAGTGTGTGTTTTTACCATGTTCACACTAGGGGGGGAATGTTTGAAGTTACTGTTAGTTCTCAACTTGTTATATTTTTTTTATTAGTTGTTTTAATAGTTCCCTAATTCTAGAATACATTAGAACTATATGGGAGAAATTTAAGGAAGATTTTTTCCTATATAATTATATTATTCCAAATAATTTTCAAGGTGGATACAAAATGATTCTTATTCATGTGTTGCTCTAAAATTTAATAGACACATGATTATGGAATTATTTTAAGAGATATTGAGAAATGAGTATTTTAAGATATAATTTCCTAAATATAAGAGGAAGTAAATTATTCAACCAATAGAAATATAGAACTAGATAGAAAAAATTAAAGAAAGAGAGAGATAGATTTAAGAGATGATAAGATTGGGAGGAATGAAAAACCCTAAAAAAACAAAATAATAACAAAAAATTTTAATCCCATAAAAATGGCTAATTAAGTTCCATGTGTTTGGAAAAGATACTAAAAATGATTGTGAGAATCTCTTCATCTTGGAATCTAACTAGAACGTAGATGAAACTAATGAGGAACACACTCAATTGTATGAATTTTATGGAAACACTTAAAGATTGGGAACTAAGATGATATATTAAACAATTCATAAAGAATGATAAGACATGGGAATAAATAAGCCTAGAATTATTATTAACTATTGTTTTTCATGTAAAATCTTTCATATACCCTCTCATATTCTTGGTAATGGGTGGATAAATCCAAAAAAAAAATTGAATAAACCTCTAATGAATAATTCCTAGACCATGGAAACTTCAAAATTTATATACTCTTAGTAGTAGGTCATTAGATATTATTTATCTTACCCTATTCAAATCTATTTGTAGTCCCTTAGAAGAAATAAAAATCCCTAAATAGATCAATTAATTTTTCATGAAAGTGTACTTATTCAATTTAATCAATAAATTCTCCTCCTTGAGCCTTATCAAGATCCACCTAATATACAACAATTATTTTTTCATGTATTTATCCAAAAGTCAAAATATCATTCAAATAAAATATCATAATATGCCCAAAAAAAATCAAAATTTCATTTGTTAGCTACATAAATGTGCTAGTCACATTTATCAATGTGAATGACATTACTAACCATTCATGCAACCCCTCCTTAGTCTTAATTCTATTTCACATTCATCTCCTCTCTTACCCTTTTTTGGTGTTATCAAAATTTTAAATCAATTTTACTAAAATACATACCCTTCCCCAAGCATTACATGAGATCATCAATTCTAGGTAAAATAGATTCATACATGATAGTTATATTTTCAATGGACCAATATTTTTTTGTGTATCTATCCTTCACCATCATTTTTGGGGGCTAACATGGATGATACTATGCATGGGATAAGGATGTCATGCCCATATTTTACCCTTAGGGTAAAATACAACTAACAATTTTTTTCTGAACAATATTACAAAGTATTAATGGTTAACAACCATGCATGCTCATGAAGCATACAATACACATTAGGTGATGTAGCTCGTGCAAGATCCTTATCACCATGTAGTCCGAGAGTGGGGTAAGGGTACAAAAATTAATTTGGGTTGAGCTCCAACCAAAGGGTTTACTAGAATCTAACTACCATTCAAAAGTTGAGGCTCACTTTTGCATAAAGTTAATGTCCTTGATACACCCCCACGGATTAGGTTCACACATGAGAAAACATATGAATATCATCAACTTGATTTGCTATTAATCTTAAGGATTAATTGACAAAACATTAACTTGTTAGCCCTACCCCCACCTTTAGCCATCCCAATGATATTGATGTCGTTCACATTTAACACTTTACCTTGCACTTAAAAATATAGAAGTGGATAAAATATTCATAATTTACTAACTAATTATTAATATTCCACTTCCATTTATTTATTACTATTGTTATTTTCATTTTAGTAAAACATGATAATATATATATCTATATATACACATTCTAAGAATAAATTGAAAGGTTATAAATTTGAATAAAATATTATATAAATAAATATAGTTTATTTCCCTATAAATACATATTATTAATTTCCCTAATGAGAAGAAGAAGGGATTTAAATAAAGAGGTAATATCTTTTAAAGAATACTTAGAATTTACGTGGGTCTATATCCCTAAATAAGATCTTATCTAATGTAGTAGAATCCCTAGTAAAGGTATGGGAATATATTCCCCTCACTTTATTTTAAAAGGGGGGGAATATGGGGATTTATTGAGATGAACCTTTAAATACAAAGTCTATTCACGTCATGGTAGACAATGGCCCCCATGTGGATTTTTTTAAAATGCCACACACCAAACACTGGCGAGAAAAGGAATGTATTTATTTATTTTGATGTTAACTATAATGATGTAGGAATACCCAATCAAATTATACACAATATTTAATGCTGATTTATTTATTACAGCCAAAGTTGTCAACTCTTGCGTCATAAGAGAATATTCGAGGAGGTGAACCTTTCTTTTACTGAAGATTGCATTCAATGCTATGAATGAAATATGATTTTGAGCAACCATGATATCAAACAACCAGCACAGGTTACATGAAGTTTAAGTGTCAAAAGGAGAATGACATTAAGGGAAAGAAGACGTGTACCAAGTAACAGACCAAACAAGGTTCTATAGCAAGTTTGACTGATCAAAACGATTGTAGGACGGATTAGTGAGAGAGTGTTTCAGTCCACAAATCCCAAGTGACACCAACTTAATTCATGATAGGCAGCCTTGATGAGACAGGTCAATGAAATCCTACAATTCCTAATAGACAAACTCCTTGACTGGTTTGATGCAAGGTCTGTGGCCAGACCACAATGTATATCAATATGATTACACAAGGTCAATTAAACATAAGATCTTTTACATGATCTTATTGTTGGTGAATTTACTATCCAGAATTCCAATTACTCGTGCATGTTTAAGTTATCGTTTGAAGTCGAGATGGTGAAGGAGGATGTTGACCTAAATTGCATCGGTGAAAGAGCCTTTCCACACATTGGACACACTGCTTAAGGTGATGGATAAGAACTTGCAGATAAAACATGATACTATTAATAGTCTTCCCATTTAATATATGCCGATATTCCTATTGATAACACGATAAACCAAAATTATGTGCCCCTTTACTTTACCCACTGCTATCTTGAATGTTGCTATTTCTACCAAGTCACTGTAAGGCTCTTCATAGGTGATTAAATGCGAACCAGCTTGAAAGCACATGGGCTCTATATACTATGCTAGTCAAGCTGAGATCTGATGTCAGATATTGACAAGAATTTAATTATGGATGATAGCACAAGTCATAGAATAGTATGTGCGTATATTCGAGCCAGATATCCATACTAATCTAATTTGAAAGATCAAATGGTAAAAAAAAGGAAAAATGTTGGACCCTGGAACAACTCTAAATGCTCTTGTCGATTTATGTTATTTACGTATTATCCATGTTTCAACCAATATTTATCAGTAGGTCGTACCACACTACAAGGGAGTTCACGAGCACATTCAAAACCTTCGTTTATTTCCATGTCATAATAAGATGCACAAAGGTCTAAACTCAATTACCCGCCTAACCATTCTTCTATTACCCATTTCAATTTTGATAGTATTTCTCCCAAGTCCACCCATTTAGTATTTCATTACTTACAACAAACAAGATATGACATAAGTTTGAGAGTATAAAATTGCCAAGAGAGAAGTTTGCAAGCAACACAATAGCAAGGAATAATAGAGTAACAACTGGTGAGTGGTATTGCCAAGTGAATGGGTCCCATGTCTAAAAGCGCCTGGACTGAAGTCTTCAACCATATTGGTGTCTTCACTACTCAACGCTGCTATTGATTTTTGACAATGCCACTAAAACATGAGGAGAGGGAACTAGGTGAGACGTATGCACATACCATTTACACAGTTGGCTGAGAGTGGGGTGTAAGACAAGGTTAAGGGGAAATACAAGTTGTTACAGATTCCACAAAACAACACCCTTGTGATACAGAATAAGCATGCTCTCTTTCCTATGCACTATTCCTTCATTCAGAAACATTAGTCCAATGAATCCATTGGATGAGATACATAATATGCATTCAAAGAATCATTTCCATACTATTATGATTAACTAAGGCATATAAATTATACTATTTTAAAGCAGAGTTATACTTTTCCCTATGCTTATTCCCTACAACTCTAAGGTTTAAACTACTAGTGTAACTATGCATGCCACAGTTGCATTATAATTTACTGGATTATCTACACATCTCACTAAAATAAGGAAATACAGACTATTTAATGTCTCAGATATATAAATATTCTTCTGCTATCTTTTACTTATTTATTTATTTATTTTTTTTTCTTTTTGACATATATTTGGGTATTTTGTTCCAAACATTTTATTTTTTTTAATTTGAGCAATAAACTACATTAATAACTAGTTTTCTTTCCTTACTTTCTCTGAAATGAAAGGAAGATAAAAGAACTTATAATCAAAATAATAAAATCATTCTTATATGCATTCATTTACTAGTTTAATTTCTTTTGACAGAATAATAAGTGGTAATATTTAAATTCAGAATAATGCTCTTTATCTTTATTGCAAAGTAAATGAATTGTTCCTAGAAAACAAAATATATGCATTTGCAATAGCAACATGAAACCTACCAAACTAATAATATATGTTTCACAACATAATACTTCATACTTCTTTAAGCCAACAAATGAATTATAGTAACCTTATTTTCAGATTAAAATTTATTCTTTCAAAATGAAATGCACATTCTTTTCAATGAAAAGATAATAAAATTAGTGTAACAAGTGTTCCTTTTCACCTCTAGTTACAAAGTCACAACATCATGTAAATATACGCCACTTTCACACATATACACTTTTCTCCCACCCCTACCAATAAGGGTAGTTACATTTTAGTGAGGTTATCTTCACCTCATAGACATAATCATATAATAAAAAATAACCTTTCCAAAGCTTGTAAGATCCTCATATTGTCACCAACCTACACAAAGAACAAACATATTTTCCATAGCCAAGGTAGTGCTCACCTCCCAACCTTTGGTTGGAAAACCAACCACCCCCGAGCTAGGAGGCTACTGAGGGAACCAGGTATGAACAAACCCAAGCAAAAAAATATTTACACACACATGATACACATTAGGTTATTTTCACACGCACCAAAGGGATTTTCACATAACTTTAGGATTCCATCAAAATCCAAAGAGGGGGATGGGGGGCTGGACTACGCACTCCATATGGGGACTTATAGTAATAGCAACAAGAACAAGTCAATATCATTCTCCCATCATTTCACATGCAACCCTTCTTTAATAACTTCTCTTTCTCCTAAACTCATACCACCGAAACCAATTCTACCATTTCACAATTACATATGGGTGTACTCATACCCTTTTTGAGCCTCTTCTCTCAAGGAGGGATTAAACTTCCCCATGGAGGTTCCTACTCTATACCATCCCCAACAAGGGATGCTCTTCCCAACTTGGGTGAGCCTATCCCTACACAACCCTTTTTCCCATAACACATAATACATCAAAAACACAAGAAGATATGCTCCAAGAGCAATTTGAAATAAACATACAAATCAAACACAATAGATAAATTTTCAAGCACATCTTTTCACCTACACATATAATCTTTCAAATACAAACATGAAGAAGTAGAAAACAAAAGTGGTAAATCTCCCTTAAAACCAATCTCAAGGAAAGATGGGTTGAGGATCCACACAACTCCTCTTCTTCCCCCAAAATTCAACCAAAATCAAGAATTTAAAAGAATCCCCTAACCCTTGTTTTGAGTTTGCTTTATAGAAACTCAAGTTTTAATTCCTTTGAATAGGGAGCTGACATTTGTCAACCTTCCATTCATCCTCCTAGGCACACTCACCCATGTATTCTCACACATGTGTGAGGATTTGGGAGACTTCCAAGACAACATGGATAAGTGGGATTGGAAAGGGACTAGTCCCCATCCCACTTCCCAAACCTTATTTTCGTCAAACCTCTTTAAGGCCTCATAAAGAGTGCCCTATCTTGAGACTGACCCATGATTTTGAGCTGAAAAGGTACCTAACCCATAGGTACCTACCCTAGGGACCTTAAACCCATAAAAACACTTAAAAAATATCACTTTACAATCCCCAAAAAGTGCCTAAAAGTTCAAATCCGAGTTTGTCCACTTGGATAGACAACTCACCTCCTGGATGGACTGACATGGGAATAAAAGCCAAATTAAAAACATTCACAAATAACATCAATAATACATGATGGAACTATAGTCCCTTCATATGGACTTTAGCTCGGTTTCACTGGTTAATTTACATAGGGTTCCCAAGAGTTGCCTCCAATTTCCATTGGCCATGGAAAATGTACCTGCACACTCAATACACACGTTAATCCATCCAAGTAAATCATATTCATATAATAATCAAGTCATTTGAATCACAATTGCATTCACACAAGTTTCATAATTTGTATAGTATAAAGATGCTATAACATAATTGAAAAATCATTAGCCACTTATCTCATTTCATTAACATTAATTTCCATACTCATCTAATTGTAACATGATTGGTTCACAACACTTGTTTCATTCCTTCATCATTAAGTTTTCATATTCAAATTGAACAAAATCAATAACCAACATAAAATTAGAACGATCATTAGAGTTAGCTAGCATGTCACATAATCAAAATCAAATAATCATATTAAATTAAATGTTCACATATGTTGTCATCAATGATATCAATAGGGATAGACAATAACCAAACTCAAAATAATCCAAGTACTAGATGCAGCATAGTCATAATCAAACCATCACATGAACACAATTGTCTAAATCTCCTATCATCAATGGTATCATCGGGCATTATCAATAATTAAACTTAAAATAGTTCACTTACTGGATGTAGCATAGAGGTGGGCCTCACATCCTCCCCCTCTAGGAATGAACTTCCTCCTGGAAGTTTTCAAAGTGGTTGGAAAGGAGTGTCACCCCCTCTAATTTTTATTTATTTTTCATTCATTTCATCTTTAAGATTACCTACATGAAAATTCTATAGCTTGGGGCCCCTCTTTGTCACATATGAAACGAGAACCTTTACATTTAACTTGAATTGATTACACCCAATTAACTTGAGATGACTTGGGTTTATCCACATCAAGGGTCCCTTAGAATATTTTTTGTGTTCCTACTAGACCCACACCTTGCTCATGGGGCATGTGATCTATTTGGGTACTCATTACTTGACCTGCCTTTAGGCAACCCCTAGGTGCGCCTTGTTGACATTTTCCTTTCCAACCTTTCCTTTGTTGTTGTTTTTTTTTTTGGTAGTGCTTGTGACCTTGGATGGGGTCTATGGACCTCTTGGTGATTCCTATGAATTGGCCTTTGATTCCTCATTGTTACAAATGTATTTATTTGAAAACTTCTCAGATAAACCATAGGAGTAAGGTCTCTTATCCTTGTGTTTAGGTTTCCTAATGGCTTGCTCTGCCAAAACCTTTCATTTTGAAGATGATTCACATGTTGCAATAATTCCAAGTATTATTCCTTGAATTGAGCATCTATGAGTCCCTGTTGTCCTAAATTATGGGGTTCATCCATATTCTTCTTAAACCTTTATACTGAAATTCAACATTTTGCTTTCATTATTTACCAATTTCCCACTATATCTAATTTACAATCACATCCATTCATAATAATGCACATACAATATGAATGTACTGCCTTCATTACAATCTTAGAAGAGAATTATGTTATAAGTGGGATTGGTGCAAAGTTTTACAACCACCTTTACTTCATTCATCAACAATTTACTAAGGCATTTCTTAGGGTACGACATGATGAAGCCACTCCAATATTATCCATATAATCGTTCCACTAATTTTAAACCCTTAAGGACATACTCACATGATATACACATATGTAATAGAGTTTAAGAAAATTATAGTTCTAAAAATTCCTACCTTCTCATATAGGAACATGAAAACACAATTGACCACTCCACTCGATGATGGAAACTTTCCAACTTTTATTACTAATAATGACTATTCATCCAAGTCTATATCTAAGGAAAGTCCAACTTGGTCCTCTCGATGTCTAGATTTGATGGGTCTTCCATCTATTGACCATGTACCATTAAAATTTATTTCATTGAAAAAAAGAAACCTAATTTACATATACATTATTGGTATGTAACAATCCTTGTATATTCAAAGTTCTCTTAGTAATAATTATAAGAATAAGATGTAATCAAACACGACTCACACATATGCATCACAAGGCGATAGTTATATAAGTAATAAAATTCCATACATAGCAAAATATTATGAAAAAAAAATAGCATGTATTCATGAAAAATCATGAAGAGCTCATATATTATGGACTAGTTTAGTCCCAAATGCCCAGTTTAGCCACAACTTGTATTAAAGTGAGATTATTTCGTTTATGCCTTGTTATCTAAGAAAAACATGTCTTCTTCCTTTGTATAGATAGGTGTTGACCTAGGGGGTGTTTTCCCATGAGATGGCTTCCTCTTATCCTTCTCTTTCTTTAGTCGCTTTATAGCCATAGCTAGTGTTTCTGTATCAGAAATTTCTAGTTCTTCAATTGGTGGCCTCTTCTTAACTCTAATAATGGGTACATCTGCAATCTTTGTCTTCTTGGCCCGTTTCCACATTCATCTTGCTAAAATATCTTCCCACATCTCTGACACCAAGGAATGCCATTTCTAAATTAGGTGCAAACTCTTGGCTAGAATTGTTAAGACTTCACACTAGACTTAAAAATTCACTATTTAGAGGTTTAAACATCATACATACTTACAAATAACATGATAGAAACATATCCTATATAAGAAAATTGATATCACCAAGAATCTCATGAAAAATATTATTACTCATAAGTTGAAATAGTGCGTACACCACCTCCAATACTAGTTTTGAGTTGGTTTATTGCTTAAGAAATGTGTACTTTTAGAGAATCATAAATAAAATCATAAACCCCTTTACTTCTTGTCTACTGAGTAGTGGTCATGAACACCATATTTCATAATTCACATAAATAAGATAGGACACCTTAACATTATTACCTAGGGTTGAATTAAGTAGTTAGAAGTATTGGTACAAGGTGAAAATATTATATTGACCTTATTTGTTAATTAAACATAGGGAATCTCTTATTTGAGACCGAATCCTAGGGTTACAAGAGAGGATCCAATCCAAGCCCATTCACAATGAACCTCCATTATCAGTGCGTCCTTCCTTTTGATTACTATGGCTACCCTAGTCTTGCGTAATTGTTACACAAAGCACCTAAGTGTTGTAATATTTGTACCATGAAAAGCCTTATGTGACATGATGCCCAAATTTCTTTGAATGTTTTATATTTTCTTCAATGGGTCTCAAAATTCCTTTCCTATTATGGCCATAGTGTGACTACTAGCTATGGACCCATTTCTAAATCAACCCTTTACTATTCCTTATTTGAATCCAAATATGTACCTTTTCCCTTAGAGTGTGAAAGACTCACAGTTGTTCATATTACTTATGCAAATACCAATAAGAACAATGTGGATAAAATCCTCAAAACAAGGAAATTTCAATGAAGCAATGAATAAAATTTCCAATCAAAATCAACCAACATTTTTTTTTCTTTAATATGATGATAAAAATTTCAACAGTGGCCACCATGAATTAATTTCAAAATTTAAACCATAAGTCAAATCGAAATAGTCCTTGAGGAAAAAGGACAATTTTGAAGTCCAATAGGTCAAACAACTTTAAACATTTCAAACAATTGAATAAATAAGAAAATAAGTAAATGATTAAGTAAATAAAATCAAAATAATGAAATGATAATAAAAATTTCATTAATTGCATAAGTTTTCACAACATAGTGTCTAGGTGACTTCAATCAAGTCACCCATGGGGAAGAGGAAGAATTGGATGTATTTTTCGTATTTGACGACTATATTTTCTTTACCTTAGTTTGTATGAAAATCCACAATTAGGTGTATATCAAGGGGTGTTTTGATGGTTTAAAGTTGACCAGCTATGAGCACACATTACTTTGACTTGCAATATTGGTTTCTGAACTTCTAAGGATCCCACCTCCATAATTGGTTCTCTTAAAGTTACCCATAACGTTGCTCAGTGTTCAAGAGTTGAATTTATATTGACACCAAACTTACCTATTGTGAGACCCAATAAATTCCCAGAGTTCCCAGAGTTAGAACCTAGGCTCTAATACCAAAATGTAATGCCCATATTTTACCCTTAGGGTAAAATACAACTAACAATTTTTTTTGAACAATATTACAAAGTATTAATGGTTAACAACCATGCATGCTCATGATACATACAATACACATCAGGTGATGTAGCTCATGCAACATCCTTATCACCATGTAGTCCGAGAGTGGGGTAAGGGTACAAAAAAATTAATTTGGGTTGAGCTCCAACCAAAGGGTTTACTAGAATCTAACTACCATTCAAAAGTTGAGGCTCACATTTTCATAAATTTAATGTCCTTGCTAGACCCCCATGGTTTAGGTTCACACATGAGAAAACATATGAATATCATCAACTTGATTTCCTATTAATCTTAAGGATTAATTGACAAAACATTATTTAACTTGTTAGCCCTACCCCCACCTTTAGCCATCCATACAATATTGATGTTGTTCACATTTAACACTTTACCTTGCACTTCAAAATATAGAAGTGGATAAAATATTCATAATTTACTAACTAATTATTAATATTCCACTTCCATTTATTTATTACTATTGTTATTTTCATTTTAGTAAAATATGATAATATATATATATATATATCTATATATACACATTCTACGAGGAAATAATGTGTTCCAGATAGGGTTGGTGGGATGGCGTTGTGCAGTGGCTGCGCGCGAGCTAGGGCCTGCGTGCCCTAGCTTTTTCCTGCTCTGCACTGCGTGGGATCGGTGGCTGTGGTCTTTGCTAGTGTTCAGGGTGTGTAGGTCGGCTAGGGTGCGGCCTTTGTCTTGCTCTTTGGTGGTCTCTGTTTCCTTTTTTCTGCTCTTCATTTTTCTTGTGGGTAGGGCATTTGGATCTGAGGCTGTGGGCATCTTGTCTCGCCTCTCGCTCTCTATTTTTTGGTGTGGATCGTGCCTGTTGATCCATGGAGAATCAGAGTTTTGCCCTGTCTTAGGCTTCTCATGGGGGTTTGGAGATGGTGGAGCCATCTTCTTCATTGCATGCTGGTGTTACGAATCAGCTGGGTAAACCCCAATCTAGGGATGGGGTTTCTTCTTCACAAGGGAGGTTACGAATTAAAAAAGTAAATGGATGTTTGGAGAGATCCGAGGATCGTCCAGTTTTGGTCATTCAACCTAAGCAAGTTTCAAAAGATGTTGATTATTGGTGTAATCATGCACTAATTTGCAAATTTTTGGGCCTTCGTCTATCTCTACCCGTGTTGGATTCTTGGGCATGTCAGGTTTTCAACCCTGAAGGTGACATGGAGATTATTTTGGCAGCTAATAACTACTTTATGGTTATCTTTTCGAGCATGTCGGATAGGAATAGGGCGTTCGAAGGTGGCCCTTATTTCTTTAACTAGGTTGGGCTATTCATCAAGCCTTGGCATGTGGGCTTCAAATTCGATGAAGAGGTCCCCTCGCGAGTTCCTGTGTGGGTCTGTTTGCCAAGGCTTCCATTGGAATTCTGGAGGGAGGATATTCTCCACTCGATCTCTCTTCTTCTTAGAATACCTGTGGGATCTGCTTCACAAACTCAAGATCGTAAGGTAATTTATTTTGCTCGCATTTGCGTTGAAGTTGATTTGAATAATCTGTTACCAGACTCTATGGAAATTCGCTTGGGTTCCTCATCTTGGATCCAACAGCTAGATTATGAGACCCTACCTTTTAGATGCAAAATTTGTCATGAATATGGTCATTTACACCGCAAATGCCCCAGATTTAAATCCCCCCCCTTGGCTGCCTCTGGGCCTCCTAGGGGGGACAAGGGAAAGGATCTGATGTCTAATGAATCTGTGGATAATGAGGGTTTTATTCCAGTTAAGTCCCGTAACAGAGGCAAGGGCAAGAAGCGAACTTGGCTAGATAGACAGAATGAAGGTACTTTTAACAAGTTTGATATTCCTGATGATCTGGTCCAGGAGGAAGGTATTCCCGCTGAACTCTCTTTTGGGGCTAAGGAGTTGCATGAAGTTCTGGATGAGAATGCAAGGAAAGAGGATCAGATTTTATCTCCAAAGGTCCACCAAGTAGATCAGATGGCTATGGATCTTCCTTCTCAAGCTCAGGATCTCAGGGTTCTCCAAGGGCCATAGATTCCGAAGGGCCCGGTAGTAGTGGCCCATGATCCCCCTACTCCTAAGGGGGCCTCAAATTCTGTAAAGGGTAACAAAGCTCCTCCGGTTTTAGGTTTACATCAGAAATCCTTTAAGAAGGGGCCTCTTGATAAACCGTCAAAGAGTGGAAGGAAAACTGATCAAGAGAAGGTTAAGATGATGGGTGATACTTTGGTCGAGTCTGGGTCTGTGAAACCCATTGATTCCCATTTTTCCCACCCTCATAAATGATTGTGTTATCTTGGAATGTAAGGGGGTTGAACATCATCCCTAGACAAAAGGCTATTCATAGATTAATTGAATTGTAGTCACCTGATGTGGTTTTCATTCAGGAAACCAAGCTTACTGTTGATGGTTTGGCGAATTGTGCTTCGCGTATCTGGCCCCAAGGCAACTGGCAGGGGGTGGGTGCTCTGAATAATGCAGGGGGGGTGGCTTGCTTCTGGAACCCGAGGAAAGTTTCCCCCTTATGGTGGATGTCTAGCCAGTCTTCCATTTCTCTGGTTGCCTCTTGCTTTGCGACTGGAGAGAGATGTCTTTTATCCAATATTTATGCTCCAACTGATCTATCAAGTAAGTCAAATCTCTGGACCCACATTCAATTCATCCATGCCTTGGACCCATTTCTTCCTTGGATTATGGCTGGTGATTTTAATGCTGTTACTTGCTTGGATGAAAAACGGGGTGGTTTAGCCAGGCTGGACCCTTCTGCAAATTTACTTAGGGATATGATTGGGGCCTTGAACCTCATTGATGTGAAGCCAACCAATGGTATCTTTACATGGAATAATAGGAGATGTGGTGCTGAGGCTATCTCAAAGAGGCTTGATAGATTTCTTGTCTCTTGCTATTGGTTGAATAGTAGGTTGATTACCAGTTCAGAAATTCTTGATTGGAGAGGCTCAGATCACTCGCCTATCAAGCTCTCAGTCACTGTCTATGGTGTCACCAAGAATCCCTCTTTCAAATTTTAGTTGATGTGGTTAAGAGATCAGTCGCTACATGATCTTATGTGGGATTGGTGGCATGAGGGGAGGCCTTCCCATGGGACAACCATGTTTACTTTTAGTAAAAGGCTCCAACATGTGAAGTTCAGGCTCAAGAGATGGAATAAACAACATTTTGGGAACCTACAAGCTCAGAAGTTGGATGCCCAGTCCAAGTTGGATTCTATCACTCGTCAGATTCGGGCTCAGGGGTTGACCTCTGCCCTTAGTATGGCTAAGTCCTTGGCCCTGAAGAGTTTAGAAGAGTGGGAACTCAGGGAAGAGATCTTCTGGAAGCAGAAATCTCGTATTGATTGGCTTCAAGAGGGGGATAGGAACACTGCATTCTTTCATAATTCAGTTAAGGCTCGAAGACATGGAAATTCTATCTCCTCTCTTATTTCGCAGGATGGGGCTCAACTCTCGTCCTATGCTGATATTTCCAGGGAGGCAGTCAATTATTTTTCAAACCTCTTTGCTAGGGAGAATCTTGTTGCTTGGGCTAAGGAGCAGGCCATCATGGATTGTATTCCCCACCTAGTCTCTGCTGAGATGAATGGGACTCTCTTATGTCCTATCTTGTTACCTGAGTTGGAGAAAGTGGTATTTAATATGAAAAAAGGTAAGTCCCCTGGTCCGAATGGGTTTTTGATTGAGTTTTTTCAAGAGTTCTGGGAAATTATAAAGTTTGATCTCCTAGAGGTGGTTCAGGAATCACTTAGGAACAAACAAATGCTCAAGTCTATGAATTCTACCTTCTTGGCCCTCATACCTAAGTTGGAAGGAGCTGATCGGTTAGCTCAATTCAGGCCTATTGCGTTATGTAACGTTGTGTACAAGATCATCACCAAACCGATTGCTGAGAGACTCAAACCACTCCTTAGTTCTTTGATCTCGGTTGAGCAGGGTGGTTTTGTTGAAGGGAGACAAATTCTGGATGGTGTTGTGATAGCCATGGAAGTTATTCATTCTATGGCTAACTCTAAGGAGAAGGCTATGTTTATTAAACTTGACATGTCTAAAGCTTATGATCAAGTAAGCTGGGAGTTCTTACAGAAAACTCTCTTGGCTTTTGGCTTTGCTGAGGAATGGGTGAACTAGGTTCTTAGTTGTGTGACCTCTGCCTCATTCTCTGTTCTCATTAATGGGGAACCTTCAGATTTGTTTAGTGCCTCTCGGGGACTCCGACAAGGGGATCCTTTATCCCCTTATTCATTATCATGGCAGAGGGTCTTGGAAGATTTATTAAATCTCAGGTGAGACAGGGTCTTATCCATGGTTGGAGCTGGAACAACCTTCTCCCTCCCTACTCTCATCTCTAGTTTGTGGATGATACTGGGCTAATGGGCTTGGCTAGAATTAGTGAGGCAGTGAACTTCAGGTGAGCCTTAAACATCTATCTGAAGGCATCTGGTCAGTGTATTAATGATGATAAATCTTCCATTTACTTCTTTAATACTCCTCAGCTTATTCAGAGCAGGATTGCTAGGATCCTTAGATTTCAAATCGGTTCTCTACCCTTGATGTACCTAGGGATCCCTTTGGCTTTGGGAGGACAACAGAGAGATTATTGGTGGGGAATTTTGGACAAATTTCGAAGTAGGGTTAGCCATTGGACTTACAGATGGCTATCTTTTGCTGGGAGAGTGATTCTTCTTAAGACTGTGGTGCAGTCTCTCCCCATTTATAGGTGTTGTGTGCAGGTTCCCCCGTCCACCTTTGTGCGGGAATTTGATGCTTTGTCTCAGTAATTTCTTTGGTCTGGCAACCTTCTTTCCTCAAAGTGGAGCTTGGTCAAGTGGGAGTATGTTTGCAGGCTGAAGCATGCTGGGGGCCTTGGTCTTAGGTCTATGGCTCTTCCTGTCACTGCCTTGGCTACCAAGCTGTACTGGAGGTGGTGTAACAATCAAGATCAGGATTGGGCTAAGATTCTGACCCACAAGTATCTACCTAGTGCTGATTGCCTCGATGTGCCACGACTTCCTTTGTTGGGTAAAGGTTCTTGTATTTGGGATACCCTTAAGAAGGGTGCTCAGCTAATTAAGGAGGGCCTCTTTTGGATCTATAATAGAGGCTCTAATGTTTTTTTCTAGCAGGACTCTTGGGATGGCCACCCTCCCATTCTTTCTAGTTTTCCTCAGCTTTAGCCTCTTTGTCATATTTTTTCTGAGGCCGGGTGGATTAAGGTGGAGCATTTTAAAACTATCAAGCATATTGGGCAGGCGGTGGTGGCTTGCTGGAAGGACCCACAGGAGTGGCCCGTGGGTGGTTCTGATGAGGATCGAGTTTTTCTTTCTAGAGTTTTGGAGGCTAGGCTTTGCAGCTCCCTTGATGGGAGGGATGCTCTGGCTTGGAATCCTAGGCCAAAAGGTAAATTTACTGTTGCCCAAGGCTATGCTATGCTTGACAGGAACTTATATGGTCCTGCTGAGGTGCACTGGTGGAAGAAGGTTTGGGACAACTTCTCTTGGCCCAAATGCATTTTTTTCTTATGGTTGGTTGCTCAGAGGAAGTGCCTCACTTGGGAAAATCTTCACAAATGTGGCTTTCAGGGACCCTCTATTTGCCTTCTTTGTTCTCACAGTGAGGAGTGTACCTCCCACTTGTTCTTTCTTTGCCCTTACTCTAGAGAGTTATGGCACAGATGGTGGGAGGCTTGGCATCATGGGTGTATTCATGCTACCTCCTTGATTGACTTTTGGGAAAGTTTGGGTAGACCACTACCAAAGACTCCTTTCCTTCAGGTGGCCTAGTCTATTGGGCCTATTTTCATTCTTTGGAACCGTAGAGTTTTTTGTGGTTCCAATCTGGGAAATCTTCAATTGTGGAAGAAGATAATTAGCAGGATTCAGGAGACTATTTCAGCTAAGTGTGACATGTCTGAGAATCTTGATCCTGGTGATCTTGATATTGTGTGGAATTTGAGCTTGGGGGATAGCAGCCGGGGTTGCTTTGCTGGCAGAAGGCCTCGTCAAGTTCAGAAACGAGTTTGTCGTGATGGGAAGTGGATGCCTCCCCTAGTGGGGGTCCTAAAGATTAATACTGATGGTTCTTCTCGTGGGAACCCTGGTCATGCTGGTGTGGGGGGTATTGGTAGGGGTAATGATGGTGGTGTGGTTTTTGTCTTCTCTAGTTACAAAGGGCAGCACTCTAATAATTTGATGGAGGCCCTTGCTATTAAGATTGCTGTTGAACGTGGTTGCTCTTTAGGCTGGAGGAAGATCATTTGTGAGTCGGATTCTCAGATTGTTGTGGATTTGTTGAACAACCAAAGGTTGGATGATGTTAGTTGGCAATTGGCTTCTGTGGGTAGATAGATTTTGAGTCTTTGCAGCTCCTTGGACTCTGTCTCCTTTTGTCATATCCCTAGAGAGTGGAACAAAGTAGCCGATTGTCTAGCGAAGTGGGCCTCTGAGAATGTGGATGGTTGGGATATCAGTGGAAAGGAAGAGCTCTCTTCTAATTATCTTGAGACCCTAGAGAGGTTATTAGTGGAGGACATGAATAGGTAGTGGTGCTGATGGTTGGACTGGTGGTGTTCTTTTTTGGTGGGCCTTTGGCCTTTGCTTTGTACTATGGTTCTAATTGAATAAAAAAATTTACCCCTTCTTTTTAAAATATATATATATATATACACATTCTACGAATAAATTGAAAGGTTATAAATTTGAAGAATATATTATATAAATAAATATAGTTTATTTCCCTACAAATATATATTATTAATTTCCCTAATGAGAAGAAAAAGGGATTTAAATAAAGAGGTAATATCTTTTAAAGAATACTTAGAATTTATGTGGGTCTATATCCCTAAATAAGATCTTATCTAATGTAGTAGAATCCCTAGTAAAGGTATGGGAATATATTCCCCTCACTTTATTTTAAAAGGGGGGGAATATGGGGATTTATTGAGATGAACCTTTAAATACAAAGTATATTCATGTGGTGGTAGACAACGGGCCCCCATGTGGATTTTTTTTAAATTCCACACACCAAACAGTGGCAAGAAAAGGAATGTATTCATTTATTTTGATGTTAACTATAACGATGTAGGAATACCCAATCAAATTATACACAATATTTAATGCTGATTTATTTATTATAGCCAAAGTTGTCAACTCTTGCATCATAAGAGAATATCCAAGGAGGTGAACCTTTCTTTTACTGAAGATTGCATTCAATGCTATGAATGAAATATGATTTTGAGCAACCATGATACCAAACAACTAGTGCAGGTTACACGAAGTTTAAGTGTAAAAAGGAGAATGACATTAAGGGAAAGAAGACGTGTACCAAGCAACAAAGCAAACAAGGTTCCAAAGCAAGTTTGACTGATCAAAACGATTGGAGGACAGATTAGTGAGAGTGTTTCAGTCCACAGATCCCAAGTGACACCAACTTAATTCATGATAGGCAGCCTTGATGAGACAGGTCAATGAAATCCTACAATTCCTAATAGACAAACTCCTTGATTGGTTCAATGCAAGGTCTGTGGCTAGACCACAATGTATATCAATCTGATTACACAAGGTCAATTAAACATAAGATCTTTTACATGATCTTATTATTGGTGAATTTACTATCCAGAATTCCAATTACTAGTGCATGTTTAAGTTATCGTGTGAAGTCGAGATGGTGAAGGAGGATGTCGACCTAAATTGCATCGGTGAAAGAGCCTTGCCACGCATTGGACACACTGCTTAAGGTGATGGATAAGAATTTGCAGCTAAAACATGATACTATTAATAGTCTTCCCATTTAATATATGTCGATATTCCTATTCATAACATGATAAACCAAAATTATGTGCCCCTTTACTTTACCCACTGCTATCCTAAATGTTGCTATTTCTATCAAGTCACTATAAGGCTCTTCATAGGTGATTAAATGTGAACTAGCTTGAAAGCACATGGGCTCTATGTACTATGCCAGTCATGCTGAGATCTGATGTCAGATATTGACAAGAATTTAATTACGGATGATAGCACAAGTCATAGAATAGTAGGTGCGTATATTCGAGGCAGATATCCGTACTAATATGATTTGAAAGATCAAATGGTAAAAAAAGGAAAAACGTTGGACCCTGGAACAACTCTAAATGCTCTTGTCAATTTATGTTATTTATGTATTATCCACGTTTCAACCAATATTTATCAGCAGGCTGTACCACACTGCAAGGGAGTTCATGAGCATGTTCAAAACCTTCATTTATTTCCATGTCATAACAAGATACACCAGAGGTCTAAACTCAATTACCCGCCTAACCATTCTTCTATTACCCATTTCAATTTTGATAGTATTTCTCCCAAGTCCACCCATTTAGTATTTCATTACTTACAACAAACGAGATTTGGCATAAGTTTGAGAGTATAAAATTGCCAAGAGAGAAGTTTGTAGGCATGGCAATAGCAAGGAATAATAGAGTAATGACTAGTGAGTGGTATTGCAAAGTGAATGGGTCCCATGTCTAAAAGCTCCTAGACTGAAGTCTTCAACCATATTGGTGTCTTGACTACTCAACACTGCTATTGCTTTTTGACAATGCCACTAAACCATGAAGAGAGGGAACTATGTGAGACCTACGCACATCAATGGATCACACAATTTACACAATTGGCTAAGAGTGAGGTGTAAGACAAGGTTAAGGGGAAATACAAGTTGTTACATATTCCACGAAACAACGCCCTTGTGATATAGAGTAAGCATGCTCTCTTTCCTATGCACTATTCCTTCATTCAGAAACATTAGTCCAATGAATCCATTGGATGAGATACATAATATGCATTCAAAGAATCATTTCCATACTATTATGATTAACTAAGGCATATAAATTATGCTATTTTAGAGCAGAGTTATACTTTTCGCTATGCTTTTTCCCTACAACTCTATGGTTTAAACTACTAGTGTAACTATGCATGCCACAGTTGCATTATAATTTACTGGATTATCTACACATCTCACTAAAATAAGGAAATTCAGATGATTTAATGTCTCAGATATATAAATATTATTCTACTATCTTTTACTTATTTATTTATTTATTTTCTTTTCTTTTTGACATATATTTGGGTATTTTGTTCCAAACATTTTTTTTTTTTAATTTGAGCAATAAACTACATTAATAACTAGTTTTCTTTCCTTACTTTCTCTGAAATGAAAGGAAGATAAAAGAACTTATTATCAAAATAATAAAATCATTCTTATATGCATTCATTTACTAGTTTAATTTCATTTGACAAAATATTAAGTGGTAGTATTTAAATTCATAATATCGATCTTTATCTTTATTGCAAAGTAAATGCATTGTTCCTAGAAAACAAAATATATGCATTTGCAATAGCAACATGAAACCTACCAAACTTATCATAAAAGTTTCACAACATAATACTTCATACTTCTGTAAGCCAGCAAATGAATTATAGTAACCTTATTTTCAAATTAAAATTTATTCTTTCAAAATGAAATACACATTCTTTTCAATGAAAAGATAATAAAATTAATGTAACAAGTGTTCCTTTTCACCTCTAGTTACAAAGTCACAACATCATGTAAATATACGCCACTTTCACACATATACACTTTTCTCCCACCCCTACCAATAAGGGCAGTTACATTTTAGTGAGTTTATCTTCACCTCATAGACATAATCATATAACAAAAAAAAACCTTTCCAAAGCTTGTAAGATCCTCATATTGTCACCAACCTACACAAAGAACAAACATATTTTCCATAGCCAAGGTAGTGCTCACCTCCCAACCTTTGGTTGGAAAACCAACCACCCCCAAGCTAGGAGGCAACCGAGGGAACCGGGTACGAAAAAACCCAAGGAAAAAAATATTTACACACACATGATATGCATATGGCTATTTTCACACCCACCAAAGGGATTTTCACATAACTTTAGGATTCCATCAAAATCCAAAGAGGGGGTTGGGGGGGTGGACTACGCACTCCATATGGGGACTTATAGTAATAGCAACAAGAACAAGTCAATATCATTCTCCCACCATTTCACATGCAACCCTTCTTTAATAACTTCTCTTTCTCCTAAACTCATACCACCGAAACCAATTCTACCATTTCACAATTACATATGGGTACTCATACCCTTTTTGAGCCTCTCCTCTCAAGGAGGGATTAAACTTCCCCATGGAGGTTCCTACTCCATACCATCCCCAACAAGTGTTGCTCTTCCCAACTTGGGTGAGCCTATCCCTACACAACCCTTTTTCCCATAACACATAATACATCAAAAACACAAGAAGATATGCTCCAAGAGAAATTTGAAATAAACATACAAATCAAACACAATAGATAAAGTTTCAAGCACATCTTTTCACCTACACATATAATCTTTCAAATACAAAGATGAAGAAGTAGAAAATAAAAGTGGTGAATCTACCTTAAAACCAAGCTCAAGGAAATATGGGTTGAGGATCCACACAACTCTTCTTCCCCTAAAATTCAACCAAAATCAAGAATGCAAAAGAATCCCCTAACCCTTGTTTTGAGTTTTCTTTATAGAAACTCAAGTTTTAATTCCTTTGAATAGGGAGCTGACATTTGTCAACCTGCAATTCACCCTCCCAGGCACACTCACCCATGTATTCTCACACATGTGTGAGGACTTGGGAGACTTCCAAGACAACATGGAGAAGTGGGATTGGAAAGGGATTAGTCCCCATCCCACTTCCCAAACCTTATTTTCGTCAAACCTCTTTAAGGCCTCATAAAGAGTGCCCTATCTTGAGAATGACCCATGATTTTGAGCTAAAAAGGTACATAACCCATAGGTACCTACCCTAGGGACCTTAAACCCATAAAAACACTTAAAAAATATCACTTTACAATCCCCAAAAAGTGCCTAAAAGTTCAAATTTGAGTTTGTCTACTTGGATAGACAACTCACCTCCTGGATGGACTGATGTGGCAATAAAAACCAAATTAAAAACATTCACAAATAACATCAATAATACATGATGGAACTATATTCCCTTCATATGGACTTTAGCTCAGTTTCACTGGTTAATTTAAATAGGTTTCCCAAGAGTTGCCTCCAATTTCCATTGGCCATGGAAAAAGTACTTGCACACTCAATACACACGTTAATCCATCCAAGTAAATCATATTCATATAATAATCAAATCATTTGAATCACAATTGCATTCACACATGTTTCATAATTTGTATAGCATAAAGATCCTATAACATAATTGAAAAATCATTAGTCACCTATCTTATCTCATTTTCATTAACATTAATTTCCATACTCATCTAATTGCAACATGATTGGTTCACAACACTTGTTTCATTCCTTCATCATTAAGTTTTCAGATTCAAATTGAACAAACTCAATAACCAACATAAAATTAGATTGATCATTATAGTTAGCTAGCATGTTGCATAATCAAAATCAAATAATCATATTAAATTAAATGTTCACATATCCTGTCATCAATGATATCAATAGGGATTATCAATAACCAAACTCAAAATAATCCAAGTACTAGATGTAGCATAGTCATAATCAAACCATCATATGAACACAAATGTCTAAATCTCCTATCATCAATGGTATCATCAGGCATAATCAATAATTAAACTTAAAATAGTTCACTTACTGGATGTAGCATATAGGTGGGCCGCACAAAGGATTTCTTTAATTATTCCTCTTTCAAACAAATTACACACTTTCTTATTCAATTCTTCATTTTTTGAAGGGTCAATACATAAGTAGGCTTATTAGGTAAATCATTCCCAAAGTCAAATAAAAATGTTAGTTGACATGCCTCTTATAGGTTTTAGTCATTCTAGCAAATCCTTGGAAATAATATCATTATTTTCTCCTAGTAGGTTACTCACAAGGGTGTAACTATTTTCAACAGCTATCCTTGCTTTATAAGCACACCATCTTATAAACTATTTTAAAAGATGGATTTTCATGTTTTAAATTCTTTAATAACTATTTTCTAGTCACTAGTACAATTCTTGGACTACTCTCCATCTCTTTTTAGTTTTCAATGAGGTACAATTTTTTTTTAAGCATTCTTCTCAAAAGTGTAGGTGTTTTCTCTCCCATCATAGAAAATCTTATTATTGAATTACCATGGCCCTTTGAGAACAAAGTTAATCCCATCCATAGGAATGAAGTCACACCACGCCCCATTCTCATAAGTATCTATCTTGAAATTTACTATGTATTATTAATCAGCAAAAAATGGTACCCTTTTTGTAGCCAAGACACCTTATATGGATTTTGGTTAGCTATTATTTTTAATTCAAAATTGTCCACCATTTTAATTAAAATTAGGCAGTTTATACTTTCCTTATCATTTATGACCTTACAACACTTTCACACTGCTCTAAATAAATTTATCCTTTGGATAAGTTCATATTTCCTTTCTAATGGTTTCAATAAAGACCTATTCATCATGAGTGATTCTTCCCTTTATGGATCACTTGGCTAGCTAACAAAATAAGTAGATTAGTCATCTTATTTAGCTACATGACCACTTGTAGCCTTACTTCTTGTTGACCCTTCTCCTTTGTATTGTGGTCATTCATAAAATCAATGCCAATATTTTTCACATGTAAAATAAGTTCCTTTAAAACATATACCTCTAAATGGATAGTGTTATGATCCTAATAAGTATAATAATGATAAACACTTGTAACATGCTTAACCTTAACATTAATATTAGTTACTAACTTAACCCCTTTTAACTAGGATGAAGAGCTTTGTCCCTATATTTTTATCCCTATAAATAAGTAGGATAACTCTCTCTCATATCATGCCATAACTTTAATATTAAATTCCTATATTATGTTATGATTATTATAGGTCACCCCCATGAGGTTGTTTTATATTTATTTTATTTTTACATTTAATGATGAAGTGGGTTATTTCATTACAAGGAATTAATGATTTCTGAGTTTGGGGGTTGAAGGACGAGTGAGAGATGGCAGATTTAACTTTTTTGATGATTTTGGGGTAGGGGTTGACGGGTAAAATATGATAACTAGAGGAGTCAGAGAGGAAAAAAATGTAGATCTTAGACATAAATCCACTAAGGAGGCCACTTCATCATTGGTCTTAAGTTTAACAATCTCAATGGAGTCGAGAAGAGGGACTTTATCCAACTTCAATTCCCTTGTAGTGTCCCTCGGTCGGTGTAATCTTTGTGTTGTTACCGATTCATTTGTGACGTCAAGTTTGAATGGTATGTGGTTAAATTAATTTGTTTGATTTGTGTTTTGATAAATAAATAAATTGTGGTGTAAATGGAATTAAAAAGGATAAGTTAAATTAATAAATTAAATATTTTAATTGAGGATTAATTGTGAAAAAATATTGAAGCACAATAATAAATTATTAAGAGTAACAGACGCCATTATAGCAAATAAATTTGAGGGATATTTGATATTCTCTTGATATATTCATTATAGGGGATAGAAATTCATTGGGGGGTATCATATTCAATATTCTCTTGATCTATTATCATCCCGGCCTTAGCATTCAATAAAATGATATTGGATTCAATTTAGAATTGTAGTGGGAGCAAGGGTTTCATCGATGACCTGACAACATCGAAAGATTTGAGCTACTTGCCCGATCTAATGATAATATAGTCTCCTCAATCTATGACCAATTCACAAGTAATAGTTGTTGCATGCCTACCTTTTTGGGCCTAAGATATTGCATAAGCTTTTGGTGTAAGTCGGTCTTGGGATTCCCTTGTCTAGCGCTATGGAGTAGAACCCAACATTTCCTTTTTACCGGTTGGAGAATATCATCAATTTTGTAACCGCTCTACTAGGACACCTCATGCACTGTGTGGACAGGCAGTTCTATCATGCACATTTAATGATCAACCACTTATGCAATACGAGGAGTTACTTTTTGTGCATATTTAGTGGAAGGATATTTTTTAGGCAAGAAATTAGGATGGCGAAGATATTCTATCTAACACCTCTACCTTTAGGCGTGAAAGGGGCCACCAAACCTATGATTTTGGTCTCCATAGAGTTACAATGATATTGTCACAGTTTACTTTCCTTCTCATGGGGAAAAAGAAATTGCACTTAGCTTTTTACAAAGAAGTGAACGAGGTTTAAGCTACCGCCAAGGGGGTCGATGTAGGATTCATTGAGCATGATATGAAGGATAATCCTATGGTTACTATTGATAAGAAGAACATTGAACCTATTCCTACTCTCAATCAGGAGGAGATCGATTATGAGGCATTCAATAAGGGTTTTTTATGAGGAAGTGCCTTCCATTCTAGGCAGAGTAGATGATGGCGAAGGTTGAGGAATCTGGTGTGTTGCATGCGTAACACAATTTGTGCAGAGTTTTGAGTGTATCTGTGGGACACATATTTCAGGTATGCCTATCTCTTATATAGGATCTTCTTGTAGCATTATATCGAGTTACTGTGTAAAATGGCATATTATAATCTACTAAATAATTTGCATGCTTCCTTTATGAATTGGGTCTGTGCGTACCAACCATCATATTACTCTATTCTGTATAATATTCTGTATGCTAGGAAAAGAAAACATTTATTGCTATGTTGCATGAAACTCCCACTATTCATAGTTACACGGTGATGCCCTGCTTGTATAGATTTTCCCAGCATTATTGTGACCTAGTCTCAACCATAGTACTTAAACTTAATAGGAAATTTTAAAGAATTAAATATCCTGTTTGTTTCTACTGACAATTTGTCACAATTCCAGAACTTGAAAATAAAATATTGTCAATTACTAATATAATAGAGAGCTTTCCATTGATCGTGGTGAAGTTAATTTCCAAACTTCAACTTGAGTGCCTCTCAGGAAACTCGTTGCCAAACAGAAATGCATCTAGTTACAAAAAGAAAAGTTGTACATTATTTCTCCTACTCTTAAGTCACATATTTGCACCTCACCTTTCTCCTTCCCTTCAGTCTTGGGGATAACATTTGGGACTTGACAATTATGCAAGAAGATGGCAATATTTCCAAATTCCAAAATACATTTTCTAATATACTTGACAACCTGTCATTGTACAACATTTAGAGTTGAGGCAGTATACAAAATTAAGTAGGCTCCCTATAATCATAGTCAACCTGTCTTAGCAGTGGCACTTGAACTTAATAGGAAGTTTAAAGGTTTTAATAATCTCTCTGATTTCATTGTCAACCTGTCACGACGGTGCACTTGAACATGGTAGAGTGTATGGATTTAAATAGCTCCCTGATTCCATTCCCAACCTGTCACGGCAACAGCTCTGGAACATGGTGGAGTGTATAAAATTAAATAGCTTCCGTGATTCCATTGTCAATCTTTCTCAGTTGTGGAACATAATCATATCAGGAAGTTCAAAGATAAAATTTATCTTCTTGACTCAGTGGACAATTTATCACAGCTACAACATTCGAACTTAGAAGGGAGTGGACGTATAAATAGCTCTCTAAATCCTTTCGTAGTCTATCATAGCAGTAGTATTTGAACGTGTTAAGGCGTACAGATTTCAATAACCTCCCTGTTACATTGGAACCCCTCACCAATGCCGCATTTGAACATAGAGGGCCATAATGGTTTAGGATGTTTTTCTAGTTCCATTGGTAACTTGTCAGACCTACAGCGCTTGAAAATGGAATGTTGTAGTGGTTTACATAACCTCTCGGAATTATTTGACAACCTGACATAGCGGCAAAGTCAACGTTGATGAATTTATTGTATACATGGAACTATTTTTCTCTCTAGTCTCCTCTCTTTCCTAAATTGAATTCTTGAACTTAATTGTAATCCCCTTATCTTTTGCTCAGCCGCGGCCATATACTGTAGTTTGTATATCGCATTTATGGGAGATTTTCTATTGACGCATAAATCTTTGGCGTCGATACCTACTATTGCCTCGATTGATTCCCACACTCTTAGCTATTTGTAGAAGACTCTAATATATACTGGTTGTTAACAGGAACTCCTCATGTCAAACGATTGGCTATAATTCATAATATCTAATGTAGTTACCTCTATATTTATCTTTGACATCGATATTCTTCAAATATCGATTGGTGTTATCATCAATGCAAATGTAGCTTACTCTATCACTAAATAGTCATTTAAATTATCTGACCACTAATTGTGTTCAACGGATAGATATTTATCACCTATGATCCCTAAATTTTCATAGTATATGGATGCTGTGGTCTTGTGTATCTCATATTTAACATGAAGTTTGAAGCTTGAGGTATGCACGTGTTGGGTGGTGTGGTTTGATAGTATACTACTTGTGTTTGTTAAATTAAAACATAACACTTCATATGTCTTTTATTGTGATAAAATCTTGCTTAGTGACTTAACGCCTATATGTATTTACATACCTATATATATATAAGGACATTGCATTTACAATTGTGTCCTATTCTGTAGTCGGTAATAGCATGAGCAAGGTTACTTAGAATAATATTTAAACCATAGGAAACAATTGTAAGTTGGACAATTAAGCGATATAATGTTCTTGCTATGAGTGTTCATTAAGGATGGTTATTTAGTGATTATTAAATAAAAGAAAGTTTAGTAGGCTTGGATTAAAACCTGGAGTAGGGTAGAAATATCACCCTTATCATAAGGTTAGCTACTAGAAAATATGACATATTTCTCTATTGATATACTTTAATTTGTGTTTAGATAGTTTTCAAAAGTATCTATTTTCAAGGATGAATTTGAAAGTAATTTCCTTTTTATAATTGATTCTCTTGTAGTTAGTTAATAGATGATAGGTTAATCTATCATGTATATCTTTATTCCATTATTGGAATAGTTGTTGCATGACATATCATGTTGGTAAATTGGAAAATTTGGAATGTTTGAGTGTATTCTTGTGGTGAATTTTGTGTGTAATTTTGGAGTTTATGAGGAATTTATTTATGGAGGTTGTTTTTGGCTTTGAGTTTGATGTTGATTTTGAGATCTAGTTTTGTTGCCACCTTGTTGGGAAACCCTTGTTTTAGTGATTTATCAATCTTCTAGAGAAAGGGAAAGAAAGGTGTTGCTTTATTATTGGCCTTCACTTTTGGTTCTTTGTGAACTATTGTTCGTATGATCTATTTGATGTTATGGGTTTAGCGTTGCACTTGAAAATAGTTTCGTTATGAAGATTTTGTGTAGGATGGTGTATGCCTTGCTTAATGCAATTTATCATGTGGCTTTATATGTTGTGCATGGGGGCTTACCCTGATAGTGTCTTTTGAGTTTTGTTGTTCATAAGGGGAGTGGCTTTCAATGGGGGCTGAGACCTGGAAGAGGTCCCAGGGTAACTCATTGGAAGTTTATTAATCAAGTGAAAACATTAATATTTAATTAGGGGTTTTGGATAAAATCACACATTAACAAGATATAAGTGAATGCCTCACTCATGGCTCAAGTGCTTGTATGGGCTTGAGATGAGTTGAGAAGGCCTAGAATGGAAAAATCATTGTCTTGTCCTTATGAAAGATAATTGATGCCACATTGGATTGCATGTGGGGCTGGGTTTCATAAGAGGTCACTAGGGTAACCCAAGTTGGGGGTCGGGGCCTAGGAAGATTCGCCAGGGTAACCCATGCAACATTGCGATGACACTCTTCCTTAAACAACCAAGTATGCTTTGTTTCCCTCTATGATATTCTTGGGCCTTTGGAAGCACATGTTGGCTTTCGTATATTGATGCTTTATTGGTTATT
Source organism: Sequoia sempervirens (assembly GCA_007258455.2). NCBI lineage: Eukaryota > Viridiplantae > Streptophyta > Pinopsida > Cupressales > Cupressaceae > Sequoia > Sequoia sempervirens. Next base: position 510,353,018 of record VDFB02193867.1, on the reverse strand, counting down.
CCTTATGTTGGGCACATCTTGTGTTGCTTATATCTTGTGCTAGAGATTGTCTTATGTTATTGTGGTTCTTGTTGTGAAGTCTTGTATCCTTGTTCTGTATGATGGTTATTGATGGGGTCTTTCTTGTCATCTCTTAGCACGGGGGGTGGGCCTTTGGGTCCATGTGGTTGGGTGGAACATGCTATGCACCCCATTGGGTCCCCAATCGTCGATCGAGAAGTGTGAAATTGTACCTTGCAGTGACTTCTGAGTTGAACCAGAGTTGGATCCAGTATTACAGCTTTGTACTCCTTCATTTCAAATGTATCATTCCATTTTATTGTATCTTCCCCATTCATGTTGGGAAGCAGCATTGTAATATTATAATCCTTGATTAATGAGTTGTCCATGTTCATGTTATCTTATGGTTACTAGTGTATACTTAACTTCCATGTGATGTAATGATGTTGTTGTGAAAAGTAATGCAGCCATGTTAACCCGAGGGATTTGTTATATGTAGATCATGCTTAGTTTCATTTCATGTGATGTATGATTATTGTGATGTATGTTAGTACTTTTAAAAAAAAATTGGTGCCATAAATGTTAGATGTATTAGTATCCTTTGTGGTTAATTGGCGGGGCATTACAGCTTGGTATCAGAGCATAGGTTCATACACTGGGGCACTATGAGCCCATTGTGTTGACCTTGCTGCTTGTACTTGTAAGGGTGTGTCAGTCTGTTTGTGTGGTCTGTACTTGGTTGCCCTAGTTTGTCTTTGGGTGATGTAGGTTCAATGGTGCAGAAATCCGATGGAATGGATAGGACCCTCGGTGTAGTGCACAATGCACCGATATCCTTCCTACTGGAAATGCATTATGGAACTCTTGTGTTACCCTTGAGTTGCTTTGTGGTGTCTCTGGTGTGAAGTGAATTTGAGTGTGTATGAGGTGAATGTGTGTTAAATATGAAATTATGTGTGTTTTGAAGTGATAATTATGTTTCTATTTCTGAAAAGGCCATAAATTATGATCTTGTGACACATATATTGTGAGATTTAGCATTGAATAATGAATAGAATGTAGTACATGATGTTTAAATGATGAAGTTTGACCAGAAATGTTTATCTTGGCAATGAATTAGCATGAATAACTGGTGCTAATGTGTTATATTTCCATCTTAGTTTATGATTTTTAGGTAGTCGGCTTCGAATCTTGATGATGAAGGTAATGAATTGGTTATGTATAACATGTGGATTTAATACTATGGATGCATCTGATTAGTAATTGTTATTGATGATTGTTTATGATGTATCACTAATTGTAGAGTGTTAGAAGGATGATGTCGTATCACTCATTCATGAGAGGCATACGACACGACAATTCCCTCTACACTAGGTTGATTTGATATATATATGGTGTACACAATGTTTGCTTTTATGCAGGTTGCAGGTAGTAAGCCTCGTTTGCACCTGCTCTGGCAGGACTGGGCGAGCCTCATGAAACCTAATGGGAATAATGTGGAAAAATAGAGTTGACAAGAAAGTTTCCCCAACCTTGCCATCATCCTTGACAAGGATGAGTACCTTTACCATGTAACCCTGTCAGTATAGCTTTCATGTTTTGACAGTTGTTTTGTTGGATGTTTTTTGTTAGTTTGTTTATGTCATGATGTTATTGATGAGTTGATGTTGTTTACATTTGGGTACATTTTATTTAACCTTGCAACTTCCAGGAGTAAGTCGAATCCTTGGGGGGGAGGATGTAGTGTCCCTCGGTCGGTGTAATCTTTGTGTTGTTACCGATTCATTTGTGATGTCAAGTTTGAATGGTATGTGGTTAAATTAATTTGTTTGATTTGTGTTTTGATAAATAAATAAATTGTGGTGTAAATGGAATTAAAAAGGATAAGTTAAATTAATAAATTAAATATTTTAATTGAGGATTAATTGTGCAAAAATATTGAAGCACAATAATAAATTATTAAGAGTAACAGAAGCCATTATAGCAAATAAATTTGAGGGATATTTGATATTCTCTTGATATATTCATTCTAGGGGATAGAAATTTGTTGGGGGGTATCATATTCGATATTCTCTTGATCTATTATCATCCCATCCTTAGCATTCAATAAAATGATATTGGATTCAGTTTAGAATTGTAGTGGGAGCAAGGGTTTCATCGATTACCTAACAACATCAAAAGATTTGAGCTACTTGATCGATTTGATGATAATATAGTCTCCTCAATCTATGACCAATTCACAAGTAATCGTTGTTGAATTCCTACCTTTTTGGGCCTAAGATATTGCGTAAGCTTTTGGTGTAAGTCAGTCTTGGGATTCCCTTGTCTAGCGCTATGGAGTAGCACCCAACATTGCCTTTTTACCGGTTGGAGAATATCATCAATTTTGTAACCACTCTACTAGGACACCTCATGTAGTGCGTGGACATGTAGTTCTATCATGCACATTTAATGATCAACCACTTATGCAATACGAGGAGTTACTTTTTGTGCATGGAATATTTAGTGGAAGAATATTTTTTAGGCAAGAAATTAGGATGGCAAAGATATTCTATCTAACACCTCTAACCTTTAGGCATGAAAGGGGTGACCGAACTTATGAATTTTGGTCTCCACGGAGTTACAATGATATTGTCACGGTTTCCTTTCCTTCTCACGGGGAAAAAGAAATTGCACTTAGCTTTTTACAGAGAAGTGAACGAGGTTTAAGCTACCGCCAAGGGGGTCGATGCAGGATTCATTGAGCATGATATGAAGGATAATATTATGGTTACTATTGATAAGAAGAAAATTGAACCTGTTCCTGCTCTCAATCAGGAGGAGATCGATTATGAGGCATTCAATAAGGGCTTTTTATGAGGAAGTGCCTTCCATTCTAGGCAGAGTAGATGATGGCGAAGGTTGTGGAATCTGGTGTGTTGCATGCGTAACACAGTTTGTGCAGAGTTTTGAGTGTATCTGTGGGACACATATTTCAGGTATGCCTATCTCTTATATAGGACCTTCTTGCAGCATTATATCAAGTTATTGTGTAAAATGGCATATTATAATCTACTAAATAATTTGCATGCTTCCTTTATGAATTGGGTCTGTGCGTACCAACCATCATATTACTCTATTCTGTATAATATTCTGCATGCTAGGAAAAGAAAACATTTATTGCTGTGTTGCATGAAACTCTCACTATTCATAGTTACACGGTGATGCCCTTGCCTGTATAGATTTTCCCAGCATTATTGTGACCTAGTCTCAACCGTAGTACTTAAACTTAATAGGAAATTTTAAAGAATTAAATATCCTGTTTGTTTCTACTGAAAATCTGTCATAGTTCTAGCACTTTAAAATAAAATATTGTCAATTACTAATATAATAGAGAGCTTTCCATTGATCGTGGTGAAGTTAATTTCCAAACTTCAACTTGAGCACCTCTCTGGAAACTCGCTACCAAACATAAATGCATCTAGTTACAAAAAGAAAATTTGTACATTATTTCTCCTACTCTTAAGTCACGTATTTGCAACTCACCTTTCTCCTTCCCTTCAATCTTGGGGATAACATTTGGGACTTGACAATTATGCAAGAAGATGGCAATATTTCCAAATTCCAAAATACATTTTCTAATATACTTGACAACCTGTCACTGTACAACATTTAGAGTTGAGGCAGAATACAAAATTAAGTAGCCTCCTTGTAATCATTGTCAACTTGTCTTAGTAGCGGTACCTGAACTTAATAGGAAGTTTAAAGGTTTTAATAATCTCTCTGATTTCATTGTCAACCTGTCACAGTGGTGCACTTGAACATGGTGGAGTGTATGGATTTAAATAGCTCCCTGATTCCATTCCCAAACTGTCACGATAGCAGCTCTGGAACATGGTGGAGTGTATAAAATTAAATAGCTTCTGTGATTCCATTGTCAATCTTTCTCTGTTGTGGAACATAATCATATCAGGAAGTTGAAAGATAAAATTTATCTTCTTGAATCTATGGACAATTTATCATAGCTGCAACATTCGAACTTAGAAGGGAGTGGACGTATAAATAGCTCTCTGAATCCTTTCATAGTCTATCATAGCGGTAGTATTTGAATGTGTTAAGGCGTACATATTTCAATAACCTCCCTGTTACATTTGAACCCCTCACCAATGCTTCATTTGAACATAGAGGGCCATAATGGTTTAGCATGTTTTTCTGGTTCCTTTCGTAACTTGTCAGACCTGCAGTGCTTGAAAATGGAATGTTGTAGTGGTTTGCATAGCCTTCCGGATTTCTTTGACAACCTGACATAGCGGCGAAGTCAACGTTGTAGAATTTATTGTATACATGGAACTTTTTTTCTCTCCAGTCTCCTCTCTTTCCTAAATTGAATTCTTGAACTTAATTGTAATCCCCTTATCTTTTGCTCAGCCGCGGCCATATACTGTAGTTTGTATATCGCATTTATGGGAGATTTTCTATTGACACATAAATCTTTGGCGTCGATACCTACTATTGCCTCGATTGATTCCCACACTCTTAGCTATTTGTAGAAGACTCTAATATATACTGGTTGTTAACAGGAACTCCTCATGTCAAACGGTTGGCTATAATTCATAATATCTAATGTAGTTACCTCTATATTTATCTTTGACATCGATATTCTTTAGATATCGATTGGTGTTATCATCAATGCAAATGTAGCTTACTCTATCGCTAAATAGTCATTTAAATTGTCTGACCACTAATTGTGTTCAACAGATAGATATTTATTACCTATGATCCCTAAATTTTGATAGTATATGGATGTTGTGGTCTTGTGTATCTCGTATTTAACATGAAGTTTGAAGCTTGAGGTATGCACGTGTTGGGTGGTGTGGTCTGATAGTATATTACTTGTGTTTGTTAAATTAAAACATAACACTTCATATGTCTTTTATTGTGATAAACTCTTGCTTAGTGACTTAACGCCTATATGTATTTACATACCTATATATATAATGAGATTGCATTTACAATTGTGTCCTATTCTATAGTTAGTAATAGCATGAGCGAGGTTACTTAGAATAATATTTAAACCATAGGAAACAATTGTAAGTTGGACAATTAAGCGATATAATGTTCTTGCTATGAGTGTTCATTAAGGATGGTTATTTAGTGATTATTAAATAAAAGAAAGTTTAGTAGGCTTGGATTAAAACCTGGAGTAGGGTAGAAATATCACCCTTATCATAAGGTTAGCTACTAGATAATATGACATATTTCTCTATTGATATACTTTAATTTGTGTTTAGATAGTTTTCAAAAGTATCTATTTTCAAGGATGATTTTGAAAGTAATTTCCTTATTAGAATTGATTCTCTTGTAGTTAGTTAATAGATGACAGGTTAATCTATTATGTATATCTTTATTCCATTATTGGAATAGTTGTTGCATGACATATCATGTTGGTAAATTGGAAAATTTGGAATGTTTGAGTGTATTCTTGTGGTGAATTTTGTGTGTAATTTTGGAGTTTATGAGGAATTTATTTATGGAGGTTGTTTTTGGCTTTGAGTTTGATGTTGATTTTGAGATCTAGTTTTGTTGCCACCTTGTTGGGAAACCCTTGTTTTAGTGATTTATCAATCTTCTAGAGAAAGGGAAAGAAAGGTGTTGCTTTATTATTGGCCATCACTTTTGGTTCTTTGTGAACTATTGTTCATATGATCTATTTGATGTTATGGGTTTAGCATTGCACTTGAAAATAGTTTCGTTATGAATATTTTGTGTAGGATGGTGTATGCCTTGCTTAATGCAATTTATCATGTGGCTTTATATGTTGTGCATGGGGGCTTACCCTGATAGTGTCTTTTGAGTTTTGTTCTTCATAAGGGGAGTGGCTTTCAATGGGGGCCGAGACCCGGAAGAGGTCCCAGGGTAACTCATTGGAATTTTATTAATCAAGTGAAAATATTAATATTTAATTAGGGGTTTTGGATAGAATCACACATTAACAAGATTTAAGTGAATGCCTCACTCATGGCTCAAGTGCTTGTATGGGCTTGAGATGAGTTGAGAAGGCCTAGAATGGAAAAATCATTGTCTTGTCCTTATGAAAGATAATCGATGCCGCATTGGATTGCATGTGGGGTTGGGTTTCGTAAGAGGTCACCAGGGTAACCCAAGTTGGGGGTCGGGGCCTAGGAAGATTCGCCAGGGTAACTCATGCAACATTGCGATGACACTCTTCCTTAAACAACCAAGTATGCTTTGTTTCCCTCTATGATATTCTTGGGCCTTTGGAAGCACATGTTGGATTTCGTATGTTGATGCTTTATTGGTTATTCCTTATGTTGGGCACATCTTGTGTTGCTTATATCTTGTGCTGGAGATTATCTTATGTTATTGTGGTTCTTGTTGTGAAGTCTTGTATCCTTGTTTTGTATGATGGTTATCGATGGGGTCTTTCTTGTCATCTCTTAGCATGGGGGTGGGCCTTCAAGTCCACATGGTTGGGTGGAACGTGCTATGCACCCCATTGGGTCCCCAATTGTCGATCAAGAAGTGCAAAATTGTACCTTGCAGTGACTTCTGAGTTGAACCAGAGTTGGATCCAGTATTGCAGCTTTGTACTCCTTCATTTCAAATGTATCATTCCATTTTATTGTATCTTCCCCATTCATGTTGGGAAGCAGCATTGTAATATTATAATCCTTGATTAATGAGTTGTCCATGTTCATGTTATCTTATGGTTACTGGTGTATACTTAACTTCCATGTGATGTAATGATGTTGTTGTGAAAAGTAATGCATCCATGTTAACCCGAGGGATTTGTTATATGTAGATCATGCTTAGTTTCATTTCATGTGATGTATGATTATTATGATGTATGTTAGTACTTTTAAAAAAAATTTGGTGCCATAAATGTTAGATGTATTAGTATCCTTTGTTGTTAATTGGGGGGGCATTACATCCCTCCCCCCTTCCACCCCCTTCGCCCAACCCCTCCTTCCCCCCACTATAAACCTCCCTCATCCTCTTTATCTCACTAGCTTCCTCAAGTTCCTTCTCTTTTCAATCCCCTCCTCCCTCCCTCCACCCTGCTCTCTCCCCCTTTTTTGTTTCCTAGCTGCTTCCCTTTTATCCTTCATTTTTTATTTTCATATTTTATCTTATCTTCTTTTTTATTCCAATTTTGTCATTTATTTTTATTTGTATTTTTTCATTCTTTTACTCGTATTATTTTTTCTCTCAACCTATTTTTAATAATGGGAATATTTGCATGTTTTTCTTATCCCTTCTTGGTATCTTTTTTTCTCTAGCATGCGGTCTCCTCCTTTTCTATTTTATTTTTTAGATTTTTGCTGATTATTTTTTCTAAATTATTTCTTTTTATTTATATATATATATATATATATATATATATATATTGTAACGCCAAGAAAGTGCACAAGAACAGATTAGAGCAAACATGCAATGCAAATCTAAATGCAAATCTAATGCTAAGCAACAAAGAACAAAGGAAAGTAAAAATGTAATAAAACTGAAACAATCTCACCAAATTGCTACGTATTTCCATGATTCATCTCGATTTCCCTTCTCCATTTTGCTTGTGTAGTATAATTTCCCTTAGATTTTTCATAAGTTCATGCAAGTATAGCCTAAGATAGTGATTAGCAAAACATCGAAGATTCAAGATTAAGTGCTCTCAAAAGTCATAAGATTTCGCGAGAGATTTCGAGAGAGATTGGAATGATGAAGATTAGACCAATTTGTAGAAAATTGATTATTTGAATGACAGGCTAGGATTGAAAGAGCAATGAATGGTTGAGATTGATTGATTAGTCATGCATTATGATAACTGTTAGTAGTGACACGAGTGATATAAATTAGAAATAGAATTAAAAATTAAATAAATGATTTAATCTTCAAGTTTGGTATTCGAAAATAGAAGAATTATCTTTGCATGAGAAAGATAAAGATAGATTAAAACAACTCTTGTTCGAATGCACGCACAAGGTTTAATTAATTAAATAAGAATATTTAATTAATATGCATGTACACACAATTGAGTTAGCACTGAATGATTGAATGATTTGATGAAGAGATTACTCGAGAAAGCCACTCATACATTAAATCAAGAGTTAACTGAGCGATTTGAATATATCTTTGAGTCGAGTAAAAGTTAATACTTAGATAACTCACACAATTTATCTAAATATAGAGGAATGCGTTAAAATAGAATTCATGAATTAAATAATTCATTTAATTCAAGATTTGATATTTGAAGAATAATTAAATAAATAAGATTTATTTAATTAAGTGATGAAAGGATTTAAATGAATAATTAAATAAATAAAGAATTTATTTAATTATAGTTGAAATATGACAAAGAGTAAATTAAATAAGAATTTATTTAATTTGACAAGAAGGATAAGGTTAATTAGTAACACAATTAAATAAAAAACATTTATTTAATTCAGGATGGAATAAAGAAAAGTGTGAATTAATTAAATAATTAAGATTATTTAATTAATAGAAAAATAACGAATGAACTAATTAAATAATTAAGATTATTTAATCAATAGAAGAATTAATGTTAAGATGAATTAATTAAATAATTAAGATTATTTAATCAATAGAAGAATTAATGTTAAGGTGAATTAATTAAATAATTAAGATTATTTAATTAATAGAAGAATTAACAGAAGATGAATTAATTAAATAATTAAGATGAATTAATTAAATAACTAAGATTATTTAATTAATAGAAGAATTAATGTTAAGATGAATTAATTAAATAATTAAGATTATTTAATCAATATAAGAATTTATGTTAAGATGAATTGATTAAATAATTAAAATTATTTAATCAATAGAAGAATTTATGTTAAGATGAATTAATTAAATACTTAAGATTATTTAATTAATAGAAGAATTAATGTTAAGATGAATTAATTAAATAATTAAGATTATTTAATCATGAGAATAATTAATGTTAAGGTGAATTAATTAAATAATTAATATTATTTAATCATGACCATGAAGAATAGGAATTATGAAGAATATTGAAGTCGTAGGCTTAGACCAAATTCCGATGTCTACATTTGCCCCTCTTTGATACAATGTCATTTTGGTGTTGTGTCAAAGAAAATCGATATGAAATATGCCCCAGTAATGCCCCAGTGTAAAACAGGTGAAGGTATGCCCCCTCGGGAGGACAGGCGGGTTCAAAGAACATGAGTGTGCTCTCGAAATTGATGAGAGAATTAGAAGATGAAAGAAAAAATGATAGAGGAAAATAGATAAGGGTGGTGAAGATGTAGAAAAGAAGAAATGTTAGTGCAAAAAGAAAGATTGAGAAATAATAAAAGAAATGAGATGGATTTTAGTATTAGCAATCTTCGATGTTTTGCTGTATCACAAAAGGAATTACACTTTATCATCATTGGGAGGGACTAATACAAATGGAGACAAACACCAGGATATGACATAGATCAAGGTGTGCAAGGTCATCCACTTGCTAACAACAGTCAGTCGCAGATAGGGAGTGTCGTTAACTCATACTAAGGACACAAGTTGCCCTAGTCTTTTTGTCAAGACAAACCATAGACAACAAACAAAAGAAAAGACAGGTCATGAGACGTCATCGCTCCTCTAAATCCTTCATGGGACATCCTTGAGGAAACTAGTAACATGACTCAAAATCAAATTTAAAAGACAATCAACAAACAACAATCCAAGAAAATAGAATTCTGATACATCGTTACTTCTCTAAATCCTTCATGGGACATCCTTGAGAAAGCTAGTAACATAATTCCTAGTCATCAATTCAAGATAAATGATAAGATAAATAAGCCATAAAGTCAAAAATCCATTGAATTATTAGCCAAAACTTGATCTGTTTGTTTGATTTGTTTTGATTGATAAAATGATTGATTTGATAGAGCCTGATGTCAGGAGATACACATACCGGATAAGACTGTGAATCTAGTTTCGATGTTATGACTATCTGTATAAGGCATGACAAAGCCTGGTTTCAGAAAGACATGTATCGTATAATATGTTGAGTCAGATGTCGTTGATGTGATAACCTATGTAAGGATATGTTTGATTATTTGACAATGTCAATTATGCAGGAAGGACTCATCCTGTATAAGACATAGATTGTTTTGTCAATAGCTGTATTCAGGAAGGACTCATCCTAAATAAGATATCGAATGGCAATTTTTTTGATTTGACTTAGAGATATTGCTAAATTGTTCACCAGATTAATGGATGACTTGATATGATGTGTAGACAATTGACTGTGTGTGGCGACAAACCCTAAAGGACTGACCTAGTGTGGCCTCGGGGGCTCATCGATTGATGGCCTTGCCTACGTTATACACGCAGAGACCTCGTAGTTCGACTTGACCTTGACTAACAAGACTGACTGGTACAAATAGAAGACATGTGTGAAAGTTAATGTGACAAACTCTAATGGAATGACCTAGTGCAGCCTCGGGGGCTCATCGATTGATGGCCTTTCCTGTGTTATACACGTAGAGACCCCGTAGTTCGACATGCCCAATGACCTTGTCATATAGACATATAGATTGAAGCATGATTTTATACAGACAAACCTAAATGGACTAACCTAATGCCTCGGGGGCACATCAGCAAATGGCCTTGCCTACGTCCAGTCACATAGGCAACGTAGTTCGACAAACGACAAAGACTGACAAGTGCGACTGACTCTGACTCTATTTTTGGATTTTTTTGAAATGTTTTGATTTTTTTGTCTTTTTGAAGTTTTATGATGATTTTGTGTTTTGTCAGGTCATTTTGTGATGTTTGTGGATTTTTCTATGGTTTTACGTCTTCAACACAACCAATGGAAGAATCAATATGACACACGTCAAGTGTTTGCCCCTAGTCGAGTATAAGACCAATTGATTATGAATAGGGTAGGATGGGGGATATGAAATGCACTTGATGCCAATCGTTCCAGGTTATGGGTATAGGGATGTGGACTATGCACAGGGATAGGGTGTATGTACAAGGTAGTGGACTATGTACCAGGATAAGGACTATGTACAAGGTAGTGGACTATGTACATGGAAATGATTCCTACAAGCAACCAAGAAACCATGCACAAGAATCCAAGGACAACCATGATCTTGCCTTTAGTCAAGCTGAAAACCAATTGATAGGTGATGCGGATGGTGACAATGTTGAATGACGTAGGAAGGAAAAATCCTGAAACAACATGAGAATGACGATAATGTGACTAAAGGATCAAGGTTTGTAGCTAGGCTAGAAACAAAGCCAATGAATGTTTTAAATGATGCACTGGGATGCATAGAAAGATTGTATGGATTGGGCTTGTTGCATTTGGAATGAATTTTTAGGATTAGATGGTATGATGGAAGATCCTTAAACCATTGACAAGGGAAAAACCAAGGCATGTGATAGGTATTTCATATAAGGATAACTCATTTGGAAAAATGCTATGAAGGCTATGACATGATATTTCATGGATAGTGTATGACCAAAAGATAGACATGTCAAGAGTTTTTCCAAAGCATTATTTATGTTTCTACATGTCCTTATCAAGATAAAAGTAGGTGGGAACATGGACATGAGTGGTAGGGCTTAGATAGAAATGTCATAATAAATGTCATACGAAGGGTATGGGAGATGAGACAACTTGCCCCCAAGTGTAATAGTCCACATAGATAATTTCTTACACATGATGCCTATTTGCCAGGTTTTCATCATGGTACTTATCCAAAGTGCCATAAGAATGGTTTTCACTATTGGATGAAATTTTTCTCTTGACTTTTTTTTTCTTTTTCTTTTTGGTGTCACCAAGATGCTTGTTTGCCAGGTTTTCATCAAAGTGATTTTTTTTTTCTTTTTCTGGATGGCCTTGATGCTTTAGATGATCACTGATTGTGTCGAATCCATTGATGGTGCTAATGTAGAGACTGGTGCCATGATATACCAATAATGACCTTGATGAAGTAGTTTCCTTGTTAGGATTATAGCACTTGCATACAATTGATTGATGTCATTGTGATCCTTGTTGACACTAGAGTTGGCCTTATCAAAATACGCACATCGTGATAGAGTGCCATGGGAGTCCTTACAATAAAGAGTTGCTACCAAGATGTGACTAATTTGTGACGTAGGATTTTTAGACTTTAGGCGAGATGTAGGATTATGATGGATGATGGTAGATGCGTTTGGAAATTTAGATGTAGGAATTTTCATTTGTCAAACTTGGGGTGATGGATGATGGAGACTGGGTTTTAGATTGGGATAATGTTTGGAACCATGAATTTTATATTCCTTGAATGATGACCATTTTGAAGTAGGTGGACATTTATTATATGTGGGAGTCCTCTTTTCTTGTGGCTCCACATTTTGATTGACTTTTACTTTTGAACTATTTTCTTTGCTTGATCCATTTTTCTTTGGGATCCATTTTAACTTTATTTGTCCACTTGGATTTTTGATTGATTCAATGGCCTTTGATATTTGATTTTGAACTTTGAATTTGTAAATTTTTTGTTTTTGTTGGTTCCAAATGGAAGGTTTATTCATGTCAGAAAGACAATTTATGGTATGGATGGAAGAGTGTTGGCAACAACCTTATTGTAAGAACTACTCATGGCCTCCATTTTGAAGTTTGTATCAGATAAAGTTTCCCCCAATATCGAGAAGGTAACATTAACATCATTAGATTTGCTGATTGAAGGATAACCAAGACCTTGATGTCTAGGATTTTCCTGAAACTGTACTGGTTCTAGAATTCCTTTCTCGTGTATGCCTAGTCCTTTTCCTTGATATTGCATGCTCTGACAAATTCAGTTTGCGATGGGGTATTTTTTGTTTTGAAAGCAAGATGCTAACCCATCACTGTTTATGTGGAAACTATTACTTGGAATCTTCTCCTCTACAACAAAGCCTGATTTGATAAAAGTGGATTATCCTAGTTGATAGGATGTCTTAGCTTCATTGACATGTTGGATATCTTTGATGTGATTTTGTGACATATCAGATTCAGAGGATTCTACTGGTGCTTCCAATTCGATATTGAAACCGTCTTTATGGTCATTGTCATAGAGTCCAATGAACTCAGCTATAGCTTGATCATTTGCAAATATATCTAGAGTAGGAGACTCTCGTTCTAGAGGAATATCATCTATGTGTCCAAAGGAGGCAAGTGTCTCATTTTGGGAAATGGATGTGTTTGGTACTTGGATAGGGTCATCTTCAAGTGTTTGATCATGAATGGCATAAAAGTCGAGGAGTGGATCATTTTGGACTTCTTGCTCAATAGTAGTTTCTTGATCAAAGATGGGTTTGTCTTGAATGATGTGGTTGGGAATGGAATCTTGATCAAGGATAGGTGTATTTTGGATGCCATGATTATCTAGAAGGACTTCTTGGATGGAATTAAAGATAGGGTCATGAGATAGACTACTTTGATCTTGACATGAAGGTGAAGCCATGAAGTCATGCTTTGGACTTTCCATTTGACATGTATCCTCAAGTTTAGTAGATGGGATGTGACTTTGGAGACCATGAATAGACGTATTTTCATGACTAAATGTAGATTGAGATGGAGTGGCTTGGAAGGGATTAGTGGATGAAGGACTATGATAGGATGTGGAGGATTGGAAGGGATTAGTGGATGAAGGACTAGGGTAGGACATGGAGGCTTAGAAGGGATTAGTGGAAGGTTAGTTTCCCTTGTCAAGGTTAGGATAAGGGTGATAAGTGGACGTTTGTTGTGGATTCACGGCATGGATTATGCTAAGGGACTCTTGATAATGAGGGTAGATGGATGGAGGACTAGGACTTATGAATTGTTGGTAGGAAGAGTATGTAGGTAGTTGACCATGGGTTGACGTGGGTTGGCATTTGGATTGGATATATTGTCTTTTGAAGTCTATGGCTTGTTGGAATTGACCATTACAGAGTAACTGGTATTAAACTTGACTAGCACACATATCAAGGTAAATTGTAGACATGGTGATGAGGTTATGACGAAAGGTGGAGTATGACTAAGGTATGTGATATGAGGGCTAAGGTATGACAATGCAAAGAGTGACTTAAGTCTAAGGTATGCAACCTAAGCTATGTTTTTGGATTTTCTAAATGCAAAATAAGGAATGTTCTAGGATGACACTAGTCTAAAATCTAAAGATGCAAAGTCTAAGCAAGGTTCTAAAATAATCAATTCTATAAACCCAAGATGGAGGGACCAACTACCTAAAGTCTAACCAAGGCATCAATTTAGTTAAGTCAAGGAACCAATGTAGGATGAGGATCAAAGACAAGTTGAGTTTCCTAACTAGACTGATGAGCTAGGAGGACTCTTTGTAGGACAAAGGATAAATTGATAAAACTAGGTTCAATGACAGATTCCTTTGACGCTATGATTTTTCTAGAGTGAAGATGGTAAACTTATCCTAAAGTTTGTAAAAGTGACATTTCTAGAAGTTTAATGCAAGGTAATATGTATTCTAAGATGAAACTAAACTCTGAATTAAGACAACTATGGTAATGACCGAATGAACCTAAGGATGCAAAATTGAGCAAATCATTTTAGGTTTCTGTTCAAGGACTGTTTGTGGAAAGACAACTGAAACTGGTATAACCGTGTTGACTGGACAGTGACTGTGAATTTTGGTTTTCTAATAATCAGGCAAATGCGTTGTGGGATTTCACAGATGCAGTTCAAGTTAACAGTTACGATTTTCTAGTTAACAATTGTGTGTCCTTGATAAAGTTTAATGTCTGACTCTGATAGATGCAGTTAATCTTCTAACAGATGTGACTCGTAATGACAGTTGCAACTCAGAATATAACATATGTAGTCCTTTGCAAAGAAATTGCGAGCTAACTAGTAGATGCGACTCTACACTAAACAAATGTGACTGAAAATGGCAGATGTGACTCGAAGTTAAACATATGCGACCCTAACTGACAGATGCAACTCGAAGTTAAACAGATGCGACCCTAATTGACAGATGCGACCCTAACTAATAGATGCGACTTGAAGTTAAACAAATACGACTCTAAAAATCAATTGTGACCTTCTGGTAGTGAACAGTTGCGACTCTCTATAAATTTTTAGTGATCTAAGATTTAAAACTTACTCTTTTTTCTGTGATCAAATTCTGGCAAACAAGAACAATCATAAGACAAAGTGTTTTCAGTTTGATTTCAGACTCAAAGAACGTTTAAGTTGACAATAGACAAGCACATCCTAATAGGCCAAAAGGCCTAGGGTTTGTATACTTGGTATAGCCCACCTAAATACCCCGGATTGGTGATAAACACCATTCCTTCTCGAGAGCGGATAGCTTAGAAATTTGGTGGCATTGGCTCCCCTCCATGGCTCATTAACATCTTTCGAGCACACCAATTTCAAATTCTTTGGGAAATGACCTCCCAAGAACTGCTATCTCTACTCAAAGGGATCAGTAGTGAGTGTCTTTGGGCATGATATTGTACCCTGCACTATACCAAGCAACGGCCAATAGAACGGTTGGTCTCTAAAACAAAAGGTGTTTAATACGAGCATTCCGTTCATGGGGCATGATCCATACAGCGAGAGTCCCCTTTCAGATCCATCTCATCGGAACCATACTTGTGATTCTTGGGCTTTCCCCAAGAACCCACTTTTATATACTGGCTAGAAGTCCCTCAGGTTCAAGGTGCTACTAGTCTGAGTCATCCTGGGGTGAGTACTTTTTCCCACCAGAACAAGCCCAAGTTCTAGAGTTGGTAACCATTTCTCTTACACTCAGGATTGCATAGATGCACAAGGGGATAGGATACTTCGATGTACCAAATCGTCAGGGTAATACACAATTTTGCTTTCACACCAAACATAGTAAACACTAGTTAATTTTAATCCAAATGAAAGATTTGCTACACTACCAAACAATCTGTTTCAAAAGTTTAACTAGGGTCTTCGACATGCATTCTGCAGAAAGATTCATTAGTAGTTTTCAATATTGTCTTCGTCAATCGTCTTGCAAAAACTTGTTAACTCCTCAAGACACACGCTGAAAACAGAAGATTAGTACAAAAAACTTAAATGAAAACAACAAACTAAAATAGTGATAACTTCCTCAAAACTAAACAAAATTTTAAATCGTAGATATCTATGGAAAGCTAAAAAAATAGACCTTCAAAACCCAGAAATCATTTTGCAAAATCCTACAAGACAAAAGTGTTATAAACAAAAGAAATTTTGTGTTTTAATAGTTAAAGCTTAAAAAACTACGATCACTAAAATAACCATAACTTTCTAAAATCTTAACCAAATTTTAAACCATTTGAAGTTCTGAAAAGCTAAGAATGAGATCTACAAAACTCAAAAAATGTTTTAAAATATTTTATTCGCCCATTTTTCTATGCTCAAAAGAAGGTGACGGGATTTCGTATGAATTCTTGGCTGCAAAACAACAAAAATAAACAAGAACACACAAATTTCTCTACAATTCACGTTGGGTTCACCAAATGTAACGCCAAGAAAGTGCATAAGAACATATTAGAGAAAACATGCAATGCGAATCTAAATGCAAATCTAATGCTAAGCAACAAAGAACAAAAGAAAGTAAAAACGTAATAAAACTGAAACAATCTCACCAAATTGCTATGTATTTCCATGATTCATCTCGATTGCCCTTCTCCATTTTTCTTGTGTAGTATAATTTCCCTCAAATTTTTCGTAAGTTTGTGCAAGTATAGCCTAAGATAGTGATTAGCAAAACATCAAAGATTCAAGATTAAGTGCTCTCAAAAGTCATAAGATTTCGCGAGAGATTTTGAGAGAGATCTCGAGAGAGATTGGAATGATGAAGATTAGACCAATTTGTAGAAAATTGATTATTCGAACGATAGGCCAGGATTGAAAGATCAACGAACGGTTGAGATTGATTGATTAGTCATGCATTATGATAACTGTTAGTAGTGACACGAGTGATATAAATTAGAAATAGAATTAAAGATTAAATAAATGATTTAATCTTCAAGTTTGGTATTCAAAAACAGAGGAATTATCTTTGCATGACAAAGATAAAGATGGATAAAAGCAACTCTTGTTCGAATGCACGCACAAGGTTTAATTAATTAAATAAGAATATTTAATTAATATGCATGTACATGCAATTGAGTTAGCACTGAATGATTGAATGATTTGACGAAGAGATTACTCGAGAAAGCCACTCAGACATTAAATCAAGAGTTAACTGAGTGATTTGAATATATCTTTGAGTCGAGTAAAAGTGAATACTTAGATAACTCACACAATTTATCTAAATATAGAGGAATGTGTTAAAACAGAATTCATGAATTAAATAATTCATTTAATTCAAGATTTGATATTTGAAGAATAATTAAATAAATAAGATTTATTTAATTAAGTGATGAAGGGATTTAAATGAATAATTAAATAAATAAAGAATTTATTTAATTATAGTTGAAGTATGATAAAGAGTAAATTAAATAAGAATTTATTTAATTTGACAAGAAGGATAAGGTTAATTAGTAACATAATTAAATAAAAAACATTTATTTAATTCGGATGGAATAAAGAAAAGTGTGAATTAATTAAATAATTAAGATTATTTAATCAATAGAAGAATTAATGTTAAGATGAATTAATTAAATAATTAAGATTATTTCATCAATAGAAGAATTAATGTTAAGTGAATTAATTAAATAATTAAGATTATTTAATTAATAGAAGAATTAAAGAATATGAATTAATTAAATAATTAGATTATTTAATCTCAATAGAAGAATTAAGATGAATTGATTAAATAATTAAGATTATTTAATCAATAGAAGAATTTATGTTAAGATGAATTGATTAAATAATTAAGATTATTTAATCAATAGAAGAATTTATGTTAAGATGAATTGATTAAATAATTAAGATTATTTAATCAATAGAAGAATTAATGTTAAGATGAATTAATTAAATAATTAAGATTATTTAATAATGAGAAGAATTAAAGTTAAGGTGAATTAATTAAATAATTAATATTATTTAATCATGACCATGAAGAATATGAATTATGAAGAATATTGAAGTCGCAGACTTAGACCAAATTTCGGTGTGTATATATATTCTTTTCTATTAAATTCTATCTACCTCTTTATTTTTACTTTCTTATCTATACCAAGATTTTCTTCCATTTTATCTTTTGATTTTATTTTTTAGATTTTATCTTTTTTTTTAGATTTGTATTTCTTTATTTTATTTACTTTCTTTCTCTTTTCCCTTAATTTAATTTTTTTTATTTCATTTGTTTTTTATCTTATTTTCTTATTTATTTATTTATGTTTCTCTTCTCTTTATTTATTTGTTAGTATTTTTATCTTCCCCTTTCATATCTTTATATATATCTTTTTACATATATAAAGATACATTTCTCCTATTATACTCTTGTTTTAATTTGGTTTGTAATTTATTTGGTATTTTGTTCTTTTTTGTATTCTTCTCTTTATATCTTTAATTCTTCTTTACTTTCATTTTTTTCCTTTTATTTGTTTCTTTATTTGTCTCTCTTTTTATTTATCTTTATTTTTTCTCTTTTAGTTTCAGAATTTTGTCTTTATTTCTTTATCTCCTTAATAATATTATTGTCTTTTCTTCTTAGTTCTTCTTGTTCCTTCTCTCTTTTCTTTCTCTAATTTAATTTCATCCAACCTTTCCTTGTTGAATGGTTTGTTTCTCTTAAACTTTTTTCCCTTATTTTTATTCCTATTTTTTCATCTATCCTTTCCCTTCTTGATTTGTGTTCAATTTTCCTCCTCTTTCTATTTATCTCATCCAGGCCTACAATTTCTCATTTTACTCCTACAGTGCTCTCTCATCTTGATGATGGATCACAAAGTGTGATCCAAAGCGTTGATGCAAAAAATTATCACATAGTTAAATCCAGAAGAATCACTCTGATATGATTGAGATCTTCAATGTTGTAATAAATCACTGATAAATCTTATCTTGAATGCCTTTGATCATAATCTTAGCTTTAGGATTACTTGCATGAATACTCTAGCTTCTTAGGATTTGAGTTGATGAAATAACCTTGTATTTATAGGTGTATCCTTAATTTCACAAAAAATAAACATTACAAGCCAACATCAAAATTTGAATTTAGGGACATTAAAATACTACCAAAAATAAAAGTATTTCAAGACTTATGTTATTGCATTAGGTCGAGCCTTGTTTTCTATTTTGCATTGGTTTTAAAATGTGTGACATTTTAATTAAGTGGTATTTTATAAATCACTTAATTATGAATGTTATTCTAAATGCAAAATAATGACTAGTGAGTTATACTTTATAAATTCCTTAGGGGAGATTGAGTTAGCTTTGATGCTCTTGCAAGCCTGTAGGGGTGGTTGGGATAATTGTTTTCATTTTGCATTTATTTTGAAATGTAAAACATTTTGATTAAGTGATGTTATTATAAGTCACTTAGTCAAAGTGTTATTCTAAATGCAAAATAAGGTCTTCTTCTTTTGCAAACACATAATGAGCATGGGTCAAAGCATCTTGAAGAAATAATGATGATGGACCAACATGGGGAAAGTGTGAGTTTTATCTTTGACTGTTTTGGAGGGAAAGGTGACCATTTAGAGGCAATTTTGTCATGCTTTTAGTATGACTTGGCTCTTGGATTGACTTTTCTTCATTTGAATGGCATTTTGGAGGAGTTTTGGAAGGTCCTTTTTTGGCCTTTCTGTTGCATCCAACCAGAGGTTCTATATGGACATGTGTGGGGCAGTGGTTTCAAAATTGCATAAGTAACTTCAAACAAAGTTTCCAGAGTTAGTTCTTTCTTTCTTTCTATAGGCATTGTAGCTTGTCTTGGGGATTTTTTAGACAGGAGAAAGCATTGTGACTTAGTATCAAACATGTATAGTATATGTAACATGGTCATTTTCATTAATGAATTTCAGTGTTTTACCTTATTAGAAGCTACTTCATTGTGTGTAGTGTGGTGATTGATTAATTTTCTTGTGAGTTTGACTTCTTCAATGTTTTTCTCATTTTAGCACCTTTAAGTAGAATAAACATATATTTTTGCAGGTTGTAAGTTGTGTGGTGGGTCAAATAACTATCTTAGTTGTGAAAGAACTCATTTCCTTCAAAAGTGTTAAGAGAACCAAGCCTCCTTGCAAAACACTTATGCATTAATATATAAAAAATATCTGAGTTGTGTTAAGTTAAGTTGAGCTTTTGATGAAATTGTGTGTTAAATAGCAGTATAGGTTCTAGGAAATAACATTTAGGTGCATCACCATAGGGGTTTAGTTTTTCTTTTCATGTTTCTTTCTCCCCTTTTTCTAACAAGAAAAAGATTAGGTGACACTATTTAGGATCCAACCTTATCTAGAGGTCCACTCCAAGCTTAGGTGACCCATAGCCTAGGAGTGTTCCCATGTTGCTCCAAATTTTCTAAGTTCCACAACTTGGAAAGGGTGCAAATTTGAAGAGTTAACAGTTATTCTAAGAAATAACATTTAGATGCATCACCATAGGGGTTTAGTTTTTCTTTTCATGTTTCTTTCTCCCCTTTTCCTAACAAGAAAAAGATTAGGTGACACTATTTAGGATCCAACCTTATCTAGAGGTCCACTCCAAGCTTAGGTGACCCATAGCCTAGGAGTGTTCCCATGTTGCTCCAAATTTTCAAAGTTCCACAACTTGGAAAGGGTGCAAATTTGAAGAGTTAACAGTTATTCTAAGCACTCATGAAAAAACATGGCCCTATTGGAAAGCAAGGTGTGTTATCCTTGGTGGCCATGAAAAAGATTATAACTTCGTGCTTCACAAGGCTAGCAAGCTGCATTATGCTAGTCACTCATGAAAAAAATGCAAATAGGATATTCAAAGGGGTTTTTCTTAGTTCATGTATGGTCTCCTCTTAGGGAACATCATGCCTAATGTCTCCAAGAGAGGACAATTCAAGGATAAAAGATTTGTAATTGAGAGAATGCAATGTGTAGCAACACCACTAAGAGGAATGTCGTATGCTTAGAAAGGTCACAATATTAGAGGACATCAAACCCAATGACACCACCAAGAAGAAGACACATCGCAAGGAGTAAGAAGACTGCACAATGAAACATAAGTATAGTAAAAAAATGTCAAAATGATAATGCCAATGTATTCCCACACTTTAAAGAAATTTCTAAACACCATGTTGTGAGGAATTACTTTAAAGTAGAAAATGATAAATGCTAAATAAGACATGCGAGCTAATTTGGAAAGTCCTATGTCAAGCATATGTTTCCAAATGAAGCTATTTCATGAAGAGGGGTTTCCCCAAATTAAATCCTAGACATATAAGGGATCCACAAATTCAAGGTCAATGTATGCATTTTCTACAATGTTATTATAGAGCTCGAAAATGTCATCATTGTCCAAATACTTGTAGAACTGGAAGAATGACGCATATAAAGAGCAACAACAAAGAAAATATTTTGGGTCAGCATGGAAGAGACCTAAATGTCTCGACGCCTTGCATCATCCCCAAAAGGAAAACACAATACAAAAGAAAAGATAAAGGGCTTAAAACATATAAAAGAATGTAGGTACAAACAGAGGAATGAACATAAACACATGTCAAAAATAATGATAGGGGGATCACATTATGCACATGAAATCACACAAAAGTAACATGAACATGAAAAGAAAACAAATAAATGGCTAGTACAACACATGCGATTCAACCTATAGTAGGTCATTTGCATCCCAATCTTGTTCATTGTATGTAGAAGGTGGATAACTAGCTAAAGGGACAACAAAAAGTGTTGTACTAGGAACATCGCTAGGTTCAACATGTGGTTAGTCACTCTTTTGAGGAGGATCATCATAGTTGATATCATCTAAGCTCATGGAAGAGTAAAACAATAAATTCAGCTCAATATGCATTGCATCAATTTTAGCAGTCTCATCATTGTCATCCAAGTTAATCACAACAAAAGATCTAATGATAATATCCATGGAAGGTGCTCGTTCTTGTTTTGGTCAAGTTATAGGATTTTCTTGTTATAGTGAAGGTGGATAATCATCATGAATTACTTGATTTATTGATTGATTTTGAGTTGTTGATTCATGTTTTTCTTGTATAAGAGGAGCAATAGCACAACATCTATGCCTACTTTCTTTAGAATTTCAATTTATTTTTGTTCGATTTTCAAGTTGTGCTTGTGCAAGATTTAGTTTATCAGCCATAGGTTTCTTTTCTTCTTGCAATGGAGGAACGAAAGGAACTAGGGAGGTTGTTCAACCACTTTCTCTTTAACTTTATAAACTTGTCTAATTTTAGGAGGGACAACTAGACTTATTTGGTTATCTCGTGGTATCTTATAGAAAATGGGTGAAGAATTTGTCATGGTTTTTCTTGGTTACTTTGAAGGGCTTTTGGTTCAATCATGGTCTCATCAAGGATAGGAGGCTCAATCATGGCTTGAGATATATTGCTTAGGGATAACTTTTCTATGTGCCCTTTGCTTTAAAATTTTGATAGGATTTGAAAAAGAAGTTCTCATGAGACCTAATAGGTTCCATAGGTTCGAGCCAAAAGAAATCCAATGATAAAATTCCCACAAGAAGACACAGGATTAAAGCCACTATGGTGCACAATAAATATCTCTTTTCCAAATGGAAATTTTAAGAATTTATGCACTACCGTGGGATGGATTTCATGGAGTGAAGCCATGGGTAGCCTAACTTCACATGAAATTGATCTAATGTCAAGATGATGGAGAATGAAACATTCAATATTTTTGGTCCAACTTGTAAAGGAAGAGTTATCGAACCTATCATAGGGCAAGAAAAACCATTTTGTGTTTTGATCCATGCTTTTAGTTGTTCATAAGTATCTTGATATAATTCATGCAAAAACAAGAATTCTTTAGTTATCACATTCTCTACACAAATGGGATCAATTAATATCCCATTAGTAGGCTTGTCATTGATTCTTCCAACAATGTAAGAGGACTATCAGGTGCATGTTTAAGTATGCCATTTTATGAGAAAGAAATGTCGAGGGACATATTGGTTAGGCCCTTACGAGGTTGAACTGCAATGATCCCAATCATACGATCCATAGGATTTTCCTCATTATTATTCAAGTTGCCATTATTCGTGTGAATATCCATCACATCACTCTTGTTTTCACTAGCTTGGACAAAGGAGGTGTTATGATTTGGCATAGGGTTGGTAAATATTTGCAAATTCTGGATAGGAGGGGCAAAAAACTTAATAACTTGATATTTAACACCACCATTTTGAATGCGATTAGAATCAATGAGGTCTTGCACAATATGTTTAAGACACTTACAATGTTTTGTATCATGTCCATTTTGTCGGTGATACTAACAAAAGGCATTTTATCTATAGTTTGGAGGTAAAGGCTTAGTAGGATTAGGAGCTCTAACAAGAGGTAAGGAAATTAAGTTCTTGTTTAAGAGCTGCAACATGATATAATGAAGGGTATTAGGTAGAGGGGTAAATTGTCTATTCCTCTCCCCATATGTATATGGATTTTCCATGTTTATAGCAACCACTTGGGTTTCAAGATGTTGAGTTGGTTGAGGAGCATTGAATTGTATAAATCCCTTATTTGGTTTCTTGAATGATTGGTAGTTGGTTTGAGGTGTGGATTTGGATTTTTTAGGATGGTTAGAGGGAGTTTTCACTTCACGACTACTAACCAAATTTTGGTAATCATGAAGGGTAGTACACAATTTTGAGGAGGGAAATTTCATCATCCTAATCTTATCTTGAAGCTTATTTTGCAAATTGTCAATGAACATTCATTGAAAGTCACGATCGGGAATCCTAATGTTGATTTGTGAGTAAAGCGATTGATAACAGGCGATAAAGTTAGTGACCTTTTCATCATCCTTTTGCTTACATTTGATTAAATTTGTTAAAGTCATCTTAGGAACCATGCGCACTTGGAAATTATTAAGGAAGGCATCAACAAGTTCATTAAATGAATGTATTGAATTATTTGGTAAGGAACAAAACCATTCCAAGGTAGTGTCTTTCAATGATCAAGGGAAGAGTTTAGCCAAGAGTTTATCCTCAAAAATGAAGTCACTACATAAGGTTGTGTATGTAGAAACATGGTTAGCATGATCTCCTTTCCCACCATATTTCTCAAATCTAGGAATCTCTATACCTTGTGGCATTTGTGTTCTCAATATCTCCAAGGATAATAGGTTTCTTTTGACATATTATGAAGGTTGGCCATTTTGATTTTGATTCAATGTAGCAATTTGTTGTTGGAGGGATGAAACACTATGCAAGAGTTGGTTAAGGACAAGATCATTATTTTGTCTTGTGAGATGGAGGTGAATAAGGTGGAGGTGTATATTTGTTTGGAGGACAAGTGAATTGTACGTTTGTGAGGGGAGATGAGTGCACAAAGCTAAAGGGATTCCTAGTGGAAACACCTAAGGTAGTATTGACATTGCTAGTGGGTTGTATGGTTGTATTAACTATTGGATTAATGTATGTCGAAATAGAGGTAATGGTTGTGGAAGGAGGAATTGGATTTCCACCTTGACTTTGAGTATACCCCAAATTTTGAGCATAACTAGTCATTGTGGGGACATGTTTATCAATAATATGAGATAGGCTATGCATAACTTTTATTCCTAGTTCATTATCAATCATTCTCCGAGTCATGTTATCTATGATAGGAACCGTGGTACCAACAATGTATTCAGAACTCAAAAAGTTTTGCAATTTGTTTAATTCTTCATCCATTTTTCTTAGGTTCACTTGAAGGACATTAGAAACCATTGATTCAACATTAGTAACATTATTTTTTGGTAAGGAGCTCATAGGAAATGAAGTGTCAAGGGTATGGTCCATAGTAGGTTGACTAGTGTCAACACTATGAGTGAAAGAGTTGGAAAACCCAAGATCCACGATGAGTTATGTATTGCGAAATGACATGAGTCTCGAACTATGTCTCACAAAATTATTGGCAATAGGACACTAGGTTGTGAAGCTCATACAAGTTTCACCAAACCTAAGGTGTACACCCAAAAATGGAGAATAGGTTCAACAAACAATAAAAAATGTAATGCAAATATGTAAAAAGAGAGCAAATTCTAGATTCTAAACAAGATAATTTTTTTATTATACTATGCAAAAAACTAAAAAATGATGTCTTGTAATTTCAATTTTGATTTTGAAATGCACTTGAATTGATCAATTAGCCTTAATGTGAATAATTGTAGAAAAAAAAAATTCTGGAAAATTAACCAAAAATATGAATTTACAAAAACAAAGAATGCAAACAGAGGGTTTTTAATGACTAAAAATTCAGAAATAAGCCTGATCAAGGACTCATTTGCCCATGGGTGAATGGGTCTTGTATCAGGTTTTGAAAAAATAAATTAAAAATTTATGAGTTGATGTTTATGCTTTCAAATTTTGGTTGCAAACAAGTAGTTACAATTTTAGATTTCTAGAAAATCAAATCTAAATGCAAGTGTGAAATGACACTAAATGACAAACAAAATGACCTAATTTGAGATGTAATTTTGATTCAATTTTTTTATTTAAGTGACTGACTGATCATGCAATGTTATGTAAGAATTATGCAAAAGTAGTGAAAATTTTGAATTTCCCAAATTTTAAAGAATGCAAAAAAAAAAATCTAAAACCTTAACTGAGATGAAAATCAATGCAATGCAATGTAAAGTAATGAAAATCCTAGATCTTAGGTTTGAATGGAATCCAAATTTAGAAATTTTAGAGTTCAAGAATGCCAGGTTCACTAGAATGAACCATCAAGAAATGGGTTTTTTGTTGAGATGTGAATGTGATTGGAAGGGGGGTTCACCAAATATGGACCTACTTTCCTTTATTTCATTAGGAAATGAGATTCACACAAATAATTGAATTACAAGGTCTTTAGGTGAGTCAACTCAATGAGAGAATCTATTGCTTTCCTTATGATTGAGGACAGGGGTATTAGCCTAAACAACACTTTTGGGAGAAAGACTAAAAATAGTAAATATACTCAATTATGCCCATTCAAACATGAAACAACAATTTAAAGCTCAATACTAACAAAAAAAATGAACTTTCTATAGATATGAGAAGGGTTAGACACTGCATACCAGTCACCAAAAGGTAGTTTCGAGAGGAAAATTGGGACTCATTTGCCCATGGGGCGAGTGGGTCTTTGCTCAGGGTTTTCAACTAATTTTTGGGAGCCTCTGATGTCAGTCTATAGATTTTGTTTGATCTAGGTTGCAGTGTCGAAAAGTCAGAAATCCGACCTGTAGGTGAGTTTCTATGAATTGACGAATTTTTTTACAAATTTTCCAATCTTGCTCTTCAAGAGATCTTCAATCCTTCTCCAACCTAAGATCTACAACACAAACACAAGAGGGAATTTTTTTTTTTTTTTGGTGAATGGGGGTTTTCCTTGGTCAAACCTTGTTTGGGTAATTAAACCTTGAATTTAAATAATGAAATATGAAAGGAATGATGAATGAACAATGCTATGTTGTCACTCACCAAACCCTTGAATAAACCTTTGGAAGTATAAAATCTGTATCTTGATCTTGCATGAAATGACTTTAATGGATGTGGATCTTGATGCTTGAAATATGACTTGAATACTTTGGCTTGGATCTTTGAAACCTACATCACAATGTTAGCTCCAAAAACATGCATGATTGCAAATGACTTTGACATGATGCTTGAGATCATGAATGTTGTAATAAATCACTGATAAATTTGCACTTGAATGCCTTTGATCATAATCTTAGCTTTAGGAATACTCACATGAAAAATCTAGCTTCTAATTGATGAAATAAACTTGTATTTATAGGTATGCATCCTTAATTTCTTGAAAATTAAACAATACAAGCCGACATCAAAATTTGAATTTACGAACATTAAAATACTACCAAAAACATATTTTAGATTTAGGTTCAAAGGCTTAGGGAGGACCCATTCGTCCATGGGTGAATGGGCCCCAGGTCCCTATTTTTGGAGCATACATTGCTCGAGGTAAAGTATTATGTGTTGGCATTAATTGTTGTCAGGTTTTCCCTTCGAAAAATGTAATTTATTATGCTTGTAGATGTAAAATAGGGCTAATTAAGGCATACTTTAGTCCAATTTAATTGAGGGGACTCAAACAAAGTGAAAATGTAAAGGAGTACATTTTCCTGCACTACACCTACAACCTCTAAAACTCTTATTTTTGTTTGTCTTGTTTTCTTAACTCTCTGTTTCTCACCTCTGCAACTCGCCTAACTACAACCTTACATAAGGACCCACAATCATTATCTTTCTTAGGCTCTTTTCCAACACTAATCCAATGTAAACATACCCTTTCCTAGAACTATAACTTAACTTTAATACCACATTGATGGCACCATAGACAACTTATCTCTCTACAAACTCAACCCATTCTAATCACTTGCATCTAAAGGGAGGTATATAATATTATAATCAATAATCACAAATTTAAGTGAACTAAACAATATTTATTATAAGAAGAAGCACACAAACAAATAACAATTCAACATGTCAAAAAAAAAAACCAATATCACATACACATTAGGACAACAAAAACAGTACCTTCAAATAACTATTCTTCAATTAATCAACTGAAAATAAATTTTCATTACATATATATGCTTATATCAAAAAATAAAACTGAAATTAAATATTCCCCTATCTACCTTTGACTCTCCCCTATCTTCTCCCACACCGGTAAAAAAAACTACTCCCCTCTTGACATGATGGTCAACAATTCATTTCCTTAACCTTGGAGAAAACTCCCCGGTTAAGCGCGCTTGAGCTGGAGCAGTACTGGGATGGGTGACCTCCCGTGACGGACCAGTGCTTCACCTCTGTGAGCATCACCTAGATGCAATGAGTGCTAAGTGGACCATTCGATATCATGAGAGGTGGGTTCTTGTTGAACCACTACTCATGAAACATGGGTCAATGAGATTGACTCGAAACTACACGGTTGAATCCTGATAGCAATATCATAATTTGACAAGCTGTGGAAAAATACCTCCTACTTATCAATTCATTTCCTCTTTATCTCCTTAAATCTAAAAAGTCTCCCCACTTGACATGATGGCCCACCATTCATTTCCTCTATCTCCTTAAATATATAAAAAACTCTCTAAGTCTCCCCACTTGACATGATGGCCCACCATTCATTTCCTCTATCTCCTTAAAATATAAAAAAAACTCTCTATCTCCTTAAATATATAAAAAAAAAAACTCTCCTCTTAACATGATGGCCCACCATTCATTTCCTCTATCTCCTTAACTCTAAAAAAAATTAAAAAATAACTCCCCTCTTGGCATGATGGCCCACCATTTATTTCCTCTATCTCCTTAAATGTTACTCCTTCTTTGAGAGCTCCTTTTCGATCAATCCATGCTCTTAGTTTAGCTCTTCAGTCGAAATATCTTTAAAAAATTCATGTAAAAGCTACTATTTATACCCTCTAATATTACAGGAAGCTATAAATAATCTTACATTTAAGAAAACACTATCTCGATTCTCAACTATTAAAAGCCACTCAATTATTGGATCCTTATCACTTCAAACACTGTACCACGTGAACATATGGTTATATTGAAAACCTAACAGCAAGAGAGTAGCAGATTACATAGAATAACTGCTGTTCATTAAAAAAAACAGCTGTAGCTTATTGTTTTTTGTGCTGTTCGAAAGCAGCTTATCTGTGTAATCTCTGTTTTTTGGTTTTTTTTCCAATAAAAAAATTGTTCCACACCTTGAGGCAATTGACTGTCATGACCATCTAAACTTGCTCCAGCTAATTTCAACTTTTCTTTCGCTGAATGCCAAAAAATGTCTATTAATTTTAGTTTGTCTTTATACATAAATTTAAAACGGGTGCTCTCTTTCAACTCCACATAACAATAAAATAAAATCTTAGAAGTCTGAATGTGTACGCAATTGACGAATCTCGATGGACTAAACTGACATCTGTTTGTAATGACCTGCAGAAGCTTTGATATTAGAATTGGCGTAGAGGGCCCCACTTCTGGTGATCTTAACTCTAGCGAGGAAACGTTCCATAATGAAACTCCAAAGCTTAAATTATTCAAAATTATAACTTTCCATTCAACGATTAAAAAAAAAATCAGATCATGTGAAGTTGAGATGATGTTTACGAATATTTAGTATTTACAGTATCGTGTCAGATTTCTTTTTCGTTCTCGTATTTCCATGAATGGGGATAGCATTATCCTTGTCGGCACCCCAGCTACAGTGAGGTAACTGGCCTTTAATATTAATATTGTTTATTTGAGATGATTACTTTATAATATTATATTTATTTAATATTCATGAGGACGGTTTTATACTTTTATTATTTATGGAATTAAAATTTTATTAATTTTTATCCCTGTTTTCTTATTGGGGTGCGGTCCACTTTTAGAAAGGGCATGAATGTGTTATCATCATAATATTCTAGCACAATAACATTATAGAAAATCTGTATTAGCATGTAGTGGGATGATAAAATATTAATGTTTGATTTATGAAAAGGAAATAAAGTAATTATAAGTAAATGAAAGATACATTCTTTTATTTTTTATTGTTTGGATTCTATCAAAGATTATTGTTCTCTAATGTTGAAAAAATATGATCATTTTGTTTTTTGGTAAGTTTTTAAGGGAATTATGAAAATAAAAGATACATCATTTTATTTTTATTGTTTGGATTCTTGAAAAGATTATTGTTCTCTAATGTAGAAAAAAATATGATCATTTTGTTTTCTTATAAATTTTTAAGGAAATTATTTGGTATAACATGTTTTTTTAGATTTTAAAAGGTTGACCAGATTCATGAATACAAGATAATGAAGTTAGAGAGATATGATTTGGAACTTTGATTATATTTTGTATTATTATAATCCAAATTTTAATTGAAAATTATTTTTGCACTTACTTATCTCTATTAATGGACTTTAACTAATAATTAATGATGTGACTTCTCAACTACTTATACATATTTTTTAAATCATCTTTCTTCAAATATTAAAAAATTAAAAATGTATATTTTTCAATAACAAATAAAAATAAATTATTTATATGAAATGTTATTGGTTGAAATATTTAATATTTTGCTACGGCTTAGGTTTGGATGTAAAAATTATTAATTATTATTTTTTAACTTAATAAATAAGTAGCATGTGTTTGACATTATTTATAAATTCACCTTTCACATTGATTTCTCTTTTTATATGTATAAAACATGAAGCATGTATGAGTGCCATATTTAAAAACCATTATAAAAACTTTCTTTTTAAAAAAATGGACAAATGTGAAGTCATTTGTTAGATTTTTTCTTCAAATATGATATAAAATATTTTGTCAAAATTTGACAATATCTATTCTAAATTATAAATAATGTACGAAATTAAAGTATGGAGTTAAAAATGGTAGAAGATCAAATAAGGGAAGATAAGTGAATTGGTAGAGATGATCAAAGGAAGAAAAATAAGATAAGATAAAACAAAAGTGTGAATGGAAGAGTAGGATGGAACATAAAATGGAAACCATCAACAATACTACCATTAGGAGACCACTATACATAACTCATGCCAAAGATCGAGAGAATGATGAAGAACTAAAGGACTAAGAGATGCTAGATTCTAATTGAGTATCACATGATTTTAGATACCTATAAAGGGGGGAGAGGGAGAGGGAGAGAGATAGTAAATCATTTACCTATTATCAATTGCTTTTATTCTAAATAATGGGAGACTCAAAAGTAGAACAATATTTTTCTGAGGAAACAGGATGAAAGATGAAAATAAAGATACATTAATTTTCTAATGACTCACTAAAAAATATTATTCTTGAGACCCACTACCAATACTTAGGTAGCAATGGGGGACAAGAAAATCATTTTCATTCTAAAATTTTACTATTCTTTCTCTTAAATAAAATAAGACTCTTTGGAACAAGTAGATCTTGATACAACACTGCTTAAATTCCAAAATAATGCACATGCTTCACCAAATGGATGAATTATTAATCATCCAAGAAACACTTTAAGCAATGGAGCAATAAATAATGGAATGAGGAATCCAAACTCAACCTTTTGCAAAGAGGATTCTTCTTGATCAAGTGCAGCTCTAAGGAATAGAAAAATGAGATCCTAGAAAGGGACCTAAATGATGATGGAAAAAGTGATGTTAAATATGTACGATGGAGAACCAAAATTTGACCCCCTAAATCATGATATATTTAGTACTCCATTCTAACTAGGTTAGATTAAATAATCTCCTTAAAATGATTGGGATAAAGAGATCTTGTCAAAAACAATAAATCTCGTGTTTGAATTGGTAATGGTGGATTGAAACATTAACAATGATGATGTACAACTTGGCTAACCATACTCCACCAACTCTTGATCTAATTACACATGAGGGTACATGGGTCTAGACACTTAATTTTATCCCCATGTCCTAATTATTTCATTAAATTAGATAAATCTATTATCAAGACTTTATCCTAATTTTCTCCTAGTTATTGACGAGGGAGCAAACCCGAGACACAGAAATAATGCACACAACTAGAAAACTTTCTTATTATTCAATAATGAAAAATCTTACATGCAGAGGATCACAAATCCTCGAGCTCTGTGATACATGCAAATTACAAACTTACAGAAAATTACCCAGATCCCCTTTCACAGCATGCGAACTTCTTTTCCCCAAAAAGTTACCCAAAAATCAGAAACAAGCCCCTAAATAGACCCATTTTGGTTTGGAACCAAAAACAACCTTCGAGATAAGATTTTTGACGGTTTGGCGCCAAAATTACAATTTGAAATTCAAGTTTAAATTCACAGTTGAAAATTAGCACATTTCAAAAATATGCACCAACTTCCGGCAGCCATAACTTTTAATCTGACCGTCGGATCTTCAATGATAATACCTTTTCGGAAAGCTCTCAAAAAGACAATTTTCCACAAAGTAGGCTTTGTGGACTACTTTGGCGTTTCCGCAAATTTTCAGGCCCATCCGGGATCGTTTGGTGCCTCAAACTGAGCTCGGAAGGTTTTTTAGGTCAAAAAGCAGAAATTGGAACTTGAATAACTTTCAAGTCATGAATGATCTTGACTTGATTCTTTCACCAGACTGTGTATTTTTCCATCCTGAACCTTCCCATAAATTTTTGTCTTTCCACGACTTCAAATGCAAACCTGCTAAAAATAGCAGTTGAGCAGAAAAAGCAGAAAAGTAGTTCTGAAAGTTGGAAACTCTTATTCAACAAAAAGGGTATCCAGAAATACAAAAACATCTACAAAAAGAAAACAATAGGAACAAAAATGGAAATCATCTTTTGGGTGATGCAAGATTGCCCTCACACCACTGGATGCTCCTGCATCAG
>VDFB02193867.1:509992989-510316663 GCA_007258455.2 Sequoia sempervirens | reverse complement strand
CCTCACAATCGGCGATCTGTTCACACGCTCAAGAAAACCCGCTCTAATACCACCTGACGAGGGAGCAAACCCGAGACACAGAAATAATGCACACAACTAGAAAACTTTCTTATTATTCAATAATGAAAAATCTTACATGCAGAGGATCACAAATCCTCGAGCTCTGTGATACATGCAAATTACAAACTTACAGAAAATTACCCAGATCCCCTTTCACAGCATGCGAACTTCTTTTCCCAAAAAGTTACCCAAAAATCAGAAACAAGCCCCTAAATAGACCCATTTGGTTTGGAACCAAAAACAACCTTCGAGATAAGATTTTTGACGGTTTGGCGCCAAAATTACAATTTGAAATTCAAGTTTAAATTCACAGTTGAAAATTAGCACATTTCTAAAATATGCACCAACTTCCGGCAGCCATAACTTTTAATCCGACCGTCGGATCTTCAATGATAATACCTTTTCGGAAAGCTCTCAAAAAGACAATTTTTTGCAAAGTAGGCCTTTGGCGGACTACTTTGGCGTTTCCGCAAATTTTCAGGCCCATCCGGGATCGTTTGGTGCCTCAAACTGAGCTCGGAAGGTTTTTCAGGTCAAAAAGCAGAAATTGGAACTTGAATAACTTTCAAGTCATGAATGATCTTGACTTGATTCTTTCACCAGACTGTGTATTTTTCCATCCCTGAACCTTCCCATAAATTTTTGTCTTCCCACGACTTCAAATGCAAACCTGCTAAAAATAGCAGTTGAGCAGAAAAAGCAGAAAAGTAGTTCTGAAAGTTGGAAACTCTTATTCGACGAAAAGGGTATCCAGAAATACAAAAACATCTACAAAAAGAAAACAACAGGAACAAAAAAGGAAATCATCTTTTGGGTGATGCAAGATTGCCCTCACACCACTGGATGCTCCTGCATCAGTTATTCTTCATTTTCCCTATGTCCTAATCTTTTTTCCCCTAGGTCCTAATCCATTGTCCTAGTCCTAGTCCCCTTTCCATATGATTTAATTAATTCTACCACATAACCACCCAAAAATGTTTAAAAATAAAATAAATTCCCTTTTATTTTCTGCCCTCCATCTCTTAACCGCTAAACCAACTCAATCTAGATCATCTATCTCTCATCGAATCTCCACCATTGACCACCCTTCTTGGATACCTACAAATCTACCATCCATGGTCATTTTCAAGGATAAAAAATTTAAATAATATTATATTATTTGTATGAGTACCACATCTCTTCCATTCAAAGAAAATCCACTTTCATAATGTAACATGAATCAAATATTAAGGTTTTAATATTTTATTTGAATCTTTTTGTTTTGATCTATATCAGATGTTGACATATTTGGTATGCACATGAGAACCTTGTCCCAATTAGTCTTTGTTTGCAAGTGTTTTTTTGTGTTTTTGAAGGTTTTCATATATTTTTTGGAAAATATTGAAGATTGACTTTTGTAAATCAAACAACGAGTAATATTTTGTTTTAATCCTTTATTTTCTTCAAATATTTACATTTTTTTGCCAATGTTTGAAATCATACACACATATAATTTTAAAGTTTAACAAGTTAAAAAAACTTCTTACATTCTAAAACCATAAATTTTATGGTAAATACCACCTAATTCTTTGAAAAACCAACTATATTTTGTTAAAACCATGAATTTTGGTTTAAATTGTTTTTTCTCTACTCATAAATAGTCAAAATCAACTTGTGTTGCTGAAATATGTATTGCTTATTACTATAAACCACACGTTTTATACAATAAATCACCATCTCCAAACAAACCACATGTTTACTCAATGAAATTGCCTCTGTGCTAAACCTCCAAGTATAAACTTAAAACTGCAAGTATAAAGTTAAAACCCTTTATGTGTTAGTTAAAACCATGTAGGTTTGTGTTAAAGCCACCATCATAAATCAAGGTTTTTTTGTTTTGAAAATTCATAAGATAAAGCCACCTAGTTGACTAGTTGTGATACATTTTTAATAACTGAAGCACGATCCAATTGGTAGAAGTTTCTATTGAAGAGTATCTTACTACTTTTTGAGGATCACTAAGTTTAGTAGTTATGCATATGTGCATTCAAATTTGGTGATAAGAAATAAATTAATAATGATTAAATAGAATCCCTCCTCACCTACACAACAAATTACTAAAGTCTTATGTTTTTAGTTAGCTAAAAATACCATAAAAATATAATAGAACCATCTATTTTTATTGTAAACTATGATATTTTCTCTAAATTTTTCATATATCACTTAAAATTGATGTTATAAACATTTAATCCTTGGAATTTTATTTGCAAAATTGTTGAATTTATTTAAATGCCACTTTTCAATTAACCAAAGTCGTGCATTATTTGATCAAATTGCCTTGTTTTATAAACAAAAACACAATATTTTTGTGAAAGAAATTGATCCTCGATCAATAAAACTATCATATTTGTCAACAGATTCTACAAATTGTTGAGGAATTGGTTCTTTAGTAGTGAAAATTATTATGGTTTAAATAATTTTAATTTTTCTTTATATTGAACTAAAATCACCATAGCTTTAATCCTAATTTTCCTTTCTTTTTTGTGTGTCACCAAGCCTTGGTCAAATGGGTGACCAAGAGTCTAACTAACCTAAGTGTCCATCACCTTCTATTTAGCCCTTGGTCACATGGGTGATCAGGCACTAGAGGTTTGGGGCCTACAAAGCCCCCATCTTCTTTGTAAGTATATAACGAACCATTTTTATGAAAATGCATGTCACTTTCACATAGCTAATTGGATTTTTTAATTTTTGTAGTCCTTCAAAAGCTGACTCACAACACTACTTTGTGACATATATTATTGTTATAGATTCTTCATGGATTTTGTGGTATACTCATTTGAACTTAGTGCCCCTTTTTTGAAAATATTAAATTCACATAAATTTTGCATATGGAATCAAAATTTAGTGTTTTTCTTACAAATTGCATAGAAAAACATGGATAATTTATTAGAGAAATGATATTTTGTGTGTTCTCACATTTTTTTTTGTCTTTTATCTATTTTCCCTAACATTTTCTTGTAGTTTTGTCACTTTCCAAATATAAATATTTTGAAATTTCTAATTGTTTACATTGGTCACAGACCATATAAAACTACTAA
Source organism: Sequoia sempervirens (assembly GCA_007258455.2). Taxonomy (NCBI): domain Eukaryota; kingdom Viridiplantae; phylum Streptophyta; class Pinopsida; order Cupressales; family Cupressaceae; genus Sequoia; species Sequoia sempervirens. The sequence continues at coordinate 510,313,523 of VDFB02193867.1, read as the reverse complement.
TCATTTTTCGTGTAGCATCACTAGTCAAAGATTGATATCAATTAACAAAAGTAGGCACATTTTTATTTTCTAAGCCTATAATTAATTTTTTTGTGTTTGAGAATTTTTAGAGTGTGTATGCTCTCTCCTCGTATTGCAAAGAAAACTTGGAGATGAATAGGACTCTTCTAGTTCTAATTTGTTGTGTTATCTCAAGGGTTTAATGCATTCATGCTCTCTCCTCACATTGTAATGTGATCTAGGGGATCAAAATTACTTAGGTTTATTTTCATTTAAATATGAAGTTTTTCTATGGATTGCATCACCCTAGAGGATGACCTCAACCATATGTTTTATGGGATCTATAAAAGAGGTCCACAGTGAAATTTTTACCTCAAAAATGACCAGTCTTCATTTTTGGTAGAGCCCTAATACCCGCAGCCCATCAAGACTTGTGAGGTGAAGAAAAGAGGAGAGACCCATCTAATTTCATGCATGTAAATAGGAACTTAGTTCATAGATTTCCCTTAGAGATTACAAATAGTATCCTAAGACCTCTCAATCATGTCTTAGTGTGGTTCAAGGGAAGTATATCGCCCCCTCAAGTTACTCATAGGTACCTCCATGTGGTGAGAGAGTTAAGCTTAGGTAAAGCCTTTGAATACACTTGATAAGGGTATTCATATATACACAAATTTTCCTAACTATCCATTCATATGTAGATGATATTAAATGGTTAATTTCATTTATGAGACCACACTATGGGTCAATCCCACTTGAATAATTATAGGTTGTTCATGTTTTTGATGTGTCTTCTTGTGCAAAACCAATGATTATCCTTACATCTTGTCACTTAAATAAGAGTATTTTCATTTTTTATTGTTTCTTCTTGCATCCAATCCTAAGACAAAAGTTTGAGTCCTTATTTCCAAGTATTATTGTCAAAATAAATCAATCAAAATTCAATTGTTGAGAAGATTAAAATATCCATTTTTACGAAATGTTGAAACTAGTCCTAAGTTCATTATCCAAAACCACAGTGTCATCATCGACCTTACCTTACATCTTTCCATGTATATTCCAACTCATATCCATATCATCCTAGTTTTGTACTAATACCCTCAACTATAAACTAAATACCCTAAACCCTACACCTCAACCCTAGATACCTTATACCATCAACTCTAAACATTACACCCTTGACCTATACCCTCAACCATAATTCCAATACACTCAAGCTTATAATTAGTGCCCTTAACCCCAAACCATACACCCTATACCCTATAACCTAAACCTTGTACTAATACCCTCAACCTTATAACCCTATATTCTAAACCCTCAATACAATACCTTATACCCTCAACCATAAAGCCAATACCCTAAACTATAAACCCTATAATACCATAAACCCTATACCCTATGTAACCTAAACCTTGTACCATCAATCTTGTACCCTAAACACTATACCAATACCCTAAACCCTAAACACCATACCTTATACCTTATACCCTATACCCTATAATGTACCCTAAACCTTATACTATCAATCTTGTACCCTAAAGTTTATACTAGTACCCTAATCCCTAAATGCTAAACCATATATCCTATACCCTATACCCTATACCTTATGTACCTTAAACCTTGTACCACAATATTATATACCCTAATAACCTATGTACCCTAAACCTTGTACCATCAATTTTATTTCCTAAATCCTATACTTTAATACCCTAAACCCTAAACTTGAAACCCTATAACCTAAACCCTATATCCTACACCCTGTATCTAATTATTTCATTAAATTAGATAAATTTATTATCAACAATTTATCCTAATTTTCTCCTAATTATTTTTATCTTTCCCTATGTCCTAATATATTTTTCCCTAGGTCCTAGTCCATTTTCCTAGTCCTAGTCCCCTTTCCATATGATTTAATTTATTCTACCACATGACTACCTAAAAATGATTAAAAATAAAATAAATTCCCTTTTATTTTCCACCCTCCATCTCTTAACCACTAAACCAACTCAAACTAGATCATCCATCTCTCATCGAATCTCCACCATTGACCACCTTTCTTGGATACCTACAAATCTATCATCCATGGTCATTATCAAGGATAAATTTTTTAAATAATATTATATTATTCATGATACTACCACATCTAGATACCATTCAAAGAAAATCCACTTTCGTAATGCAACATGAATCAAATATTAAGGTTTTAATATTTTATTTGAATATTTTTATTTTGATCTATATCAGATGTTGACATCTTTAGCATGCACATGAGAACCTTTTCCCAATTAATCTTTGTTTGAAAGTGTCTTTTTGTGTTTTTTAAGGTTTTCATATATTTTTGGAAAATATTGAAGGTTGACTTTTGTAAATCAATCAACGATTAATATTTTGTTTTAATCCTTTAGTTTCTTCAAATATTTACAATTTTATATATATATATTTGAAAAGCTAACTCTATTTTGTTAAAACCATGAATTTTAGTTTAAATTGCTTGTTCTCTAGTCATACCCAGTCAAAATCAACTTGTGTTACTGAAAGATGCACTACTTATTGCTAGAAACCACATATTTTGTAGGATAAATCACCATCTCCACATAAAACACATGTTTACTCAATGAAATTGCCTCTATGCTAAACCTCCAAGTATAAACTTAAAACTGCAAGTATAAAGTTAAAACCCTCTATGTGTTGTTTAAAACCATGTAGCTTTGTGTTAAATCCACCATCATAAATCAAGGGTTTTGTTTTGAAAATCCATAAGATAAAGCCAAGTCTACAAGACTAGTTGTGATTAGTTTTTAATAACCAAAGCATGATCCAACCCGTAAAAGTTTCTATTATAGAGTATCTTATTTCTCTTTGAGGATCGCTAATTTTAGTAGTTATGCATATGTGCGTTCAAATTTGGTGATAAGAAATAAAGGAATAACCATTAAATAACGTCTCCCCTCACCTACACAACCAATTACTAAAGTCTTATGTTTTAGTTAGCTAAAACTACCATAAAAATATAGTAGAACCATCTATTTTTATTGTAAACTATGATTTTGTCTCTAAATTCATCATATGTCAATTAAAATTTCCATTATAATCATTTATTCTGTGAAATTTTATTTGAAAAATTGTTGAATTTATTTAAACACCACTTTTCAATTAACTAGAGTTGTGCATTATTTGATCAAATTTCCTTGTTTTATAAACAAAACCATGTGATTTTTGTGAAAGAAATTTCTCCTCCATCAATAAAACTACCATAATTGTCAATAGATTATATGAATTGTTGAGGAATTGGTTCTTTAGTGGTGAATTTTTTTGTGATTTAAATAATTTTAATTTTTCTTTATATTGAACTAAAATCACCATAGTTTTAATACTAATTTTGCTTTCTTTTTGTGTGTCACCAAGCCTTGGTTAGATGGGTGACCAAGAGTCTAACTAACCTAAGTACCCATCACCTTCTATTTAGCCCTTGGTCACATGGGTGACCAGTGACTAGAGGTTTGGGGCCTACAAAACCCCCTCTTCTTTGTAAGTATATAACAAACCATTTTTATGAAACTTCATGTCACTTTCACATAACTAATTGATTTTTTTAAATTTTTGTAGTCCTTGGAAAGCCAACTCACAAAATTACTTTGTGACATTATTTTTATAGATTCTTCATGGATTTTGTGGTATAATCATTTGAAATCACCCCTTGGAAAGCTTATCTATTTCCCTTTCTATCTTCTTCTTTCTTTAGAAGATGGGATGCAGACTAGATAGAAGGAATCCTAGGAATCCCTTCTTGCATGAGGGTTTAATGTTGCTTATTGTGGAACATATAAAGACTACTTTTTTTATTGAGTCCCCTATTCCTGTGAAATTAGATAATCTTTAAGAAGAGGGAGAAGGGGAGTGGGAAATGTCAGATTGAGGAAGTAGATGGTAGTGTTAGTATGGAAATTGAGGAGGAATATGATGCATGGTCAGATGGATACCACACAAAATTGGATGATACTCCTAGGGGAAAGAAAGGTTCTGCTAAAAACGTTAAGCTTTCCACTCTACGTGTGAAACATAAAATTCAAGCAACTTGTGATGAGTAGGCTATGGAGGTTAAAGCTAGTAGGAGGAACTCTAGGAAACAGAGGTTAGTGTGTTCCCAAGATATTGAGGATAAGTTGTAGGAGGGTATTGGGGTTAATAAGGCCAGAGAGGTGGCAGATGTGGTTAATGATGATCTGGATGGTGGCGGTGATGGGGGGGGCCCAGTGGCAGGGAAGGTGAACACAGGGAAGGTGAACAATGTGGTGGATGTGGAGGAGTCTCTGGCTGTGTTGACTTCTAAAGACAAGGGTAAGGTTAAGGTTGATTCTCCTGAGGGTTTCCAAGATGATGACCCACCCATGAGTTCCCATTAGGGGATGGGATTATATTGGGGTGCGATGGAATACACGTAGGCATTTGTTTTGGTCAAGGAAGGGGCCGATATTTCCTTTAATTTGCTTATGTGGCTCATTCAAGAGGTTCAGAACCTCCATAACAAGTATGACAAGATTGCTCGATACAATATTTCTACACTTAGAAGCTTAATAGAGAAGGAATCCATTTTCAGTATGGTTAAATCGCTGAATTCAAACCTTGTCCTTATGGTGGAGGACATGGCCAATTTGAAGAAAGATCATGGTCCTAGGTTGTCCATGGTGGAGAGGAACTCCCTTCTATTGTGAAAATACCTTAATATAATGATTAACCTTAGCAAGGAGAAGATTAAATCCTCGGCTGAAGGTTTGGTGTTCTTGAATGAAAAGGCTAGGGAATGGACTGGGAGATCATTGTTCAGTGAGTTGGTGAACCAAGATGAGGGATCAGAGGCTGAAAAGAATTTGTAGGCTGTAGACTTGGGCATGAGAAAAATGTTTTCACTTAGAGAAAAACCAATAAGAGCAAGATGGTGTCGAGGCAGGATGCTGAGGAGATCATGTAAATGCATGACAAGGTGATTTCAAAGGATCTAGAAGCAACCAGAATGTTAAAGTAACTTCTTTAGATGCTTTTTGTTTTGTTTTCTTTTTGTTTGGTTTTTTGTTTTTTTGGTTGTTGTTTATTGATGGGGTGTTGATTGTTGTGTAATCATCTTGTTTTTTGGTGTTGGTTTTGCAACCAATCCCATTCAAAACATGTTTATCGCTAATCAAAAACTCAAATGCAAATGTGTAAAAATGCTTGAACAACAAATGAAAATTGTGAATGCAATTTTGGATGTAGATCTAACCTAAATGACTAAAACTAATCCTATTGCAACCTATGATGCAATTTATGATATGTAATTTTTATTTTTATTTTCTTTTTATGATGCAAAAATGACACTCTAAGTGAACAATGCAAAAAAAAACTTAGAGGTCCTAGGGTGAAATTTCATAAGATATATAATGTTAACATGTCAGGTTCACCAAAGTAAAATGTTAAAAAAAGGGGTTCTTAGGCCTAATGAAAAGAACCTAGGATCAATTTCCCTTTTCTAGGGAATCATTAGGATGCAAATCAACGAGGTGATTGGATTGAATTTCAACCATGAAGGTGAGCCAATCGAACCTGCATCTACATCTTTTTTGTAAGCCTTGGAAATTTATTGGAATTGATTTTCCTTAATTAACCTAATTAAACTATATTCCCTAATATGAAAGTAAAAGATTCTAACAATTGAGGAATTGTAACAAGAATTCACCAATAGATCTGAGAAAGGCGGATTTTTGTGCACTTGTCTTATAAATTTGGAGTCAGCCACAATAGGAGGAGTAAGTCACCATAGGGAATCTATGTCCTTGTAGAGATATTTTAGTTATTCTTTCTTAGTCCTTTGGTACCAGATCAAAGCTTCCCGATTCTTTCTACAAATTTTCCAAATCATTGTCAGATATTTTTGTTGGTGATTTTTTGAGTTGACAAGGTGTAGGGATTTGAATGTAAGAATGGATTAGTGATCTTCAAAATTCCTTCAATCCTCTCCAAACTTGAAACCTGAAGGAAGGGTTGTGCCATTTAGGGGCTTTCCTTAGTCAAACCTCGTGTTAGTGTTTCCACTTCCATAATGGAATCTCAATGATAAAAAGGATAAATGATAGGAAGGAATGATGAATCCACAAAGTGTTTCAACTCACCAAAATTCAATGGCTTCCTTGAAGGACTGAAGTCATGCACATCTCCTCAAGGTCTGGGATATTTCTTGCTTTATTTTATTGGATTTCTTGGAGACCTAAAAAGGGGGTTAGCCTTTGCAAAAAATGATAACATGAACATACATAAAGTCACATATGATTTGGAATGACTCTTGGATCTTGAATTACTAAAATAATTCTCACAAATATGCTCTTGAATTCTGAATTGCTGTTGACTTTCTCTTAATGTTCGCATCTTACTTGTTAGTGCTAGATAGATTTCAGATGATACAATAACTAGGTATTTATATGCAATTACTCTAATTTCCACAAATTGAATCTCGATGGCCATCTTTGGAAAATTTAATTGAAAATGATAAAGTGTTGACAAAAAAATATTTGAATTTGGGGCCACCCATAATGGGGGGACAAGGTTGCCATAGGGTGTCTATGACCTAGCCCTATTTTTTGGAAATTACATTGTTGAGGGAAGAGTATTAGATAAAGGCATTTGTTTTCCACTTGCAATTTATCAGTGATTGTTAAAATTGGGCCATAGAATACATAATTTAGAAAATTAGGGGTTCAATTAGGTCAAATAATTAAAGGGGGAGAAAAATAGTGTAATATTTTCAAGAGTGATAATTTACGATGCTATAGTGTGGTATAGGGGAAGTAGTGCTAAGAGATTAGTCTTCAAGTGGGAGATGGTTTGGTGTGGAGCTTGATTAGTGTCCAAGAGGGAGATTGTTAGTATGTGTAGCCTGATCATGCTCCAAGTTAATATTTTTGTCACTTTATGAGGCATGGTTTCCCCCCAAATTAATTAACAAGGGAGTGCACAGGGGATGGAGGCCATCTTGTAGGGTTGGGGGAACTAGGTCCCCTAGTGTTGGACTAAAGGAAAATCCCACGGTGGGGGTCTAGGGGAAACATCCCTAATGAGGGTTGTTGGGGCTAGCACCCCCAGTCAGGGGCTCAGGGGTAGTTCCCTCAAAGAAAAATTCTCTATTAGTTCTATTAAAAATTTGGTGTTAATTCTCATTACAATATTGATTAAAACAATTTGAAATTTCTCACAATAATTAAAAATTTCTTGTTGTGTGAAATTGAAAATTTGTAGCATGAAGTTGGAACAACACACAACATGGTAGTATGTGTGGGAATTGAAATAGTCATGGTTAGAAAACACACACAATAGAGTGCATGGAAGACTTGTGCAAATTATAGGGTGCACAATTAAGAGTTTTTTAAGGAGAATGCAAAAGTGGATTGTTGATGGTTAATTATAGATTATTAATTACTAGAAATTTAATAAACTAGATTTATTTTTTGTAGATTTAGCCCAAAGGGGTGAACCATGCTAAAAAAATTGTTTGTTGCCTCTGTGAATTCAATTTTTTCTATCATTATTTAATTTTTATTTATTAAATTTCTCTAATCTTTTCTAAGATCCTAATAGACCCTTGATGTTCATGTTGGAACAAGGATACAAGGAGAACAAATATGTTGTGTCATTCTTCTATATGTATCTTCAATCTTCCATTTGTTGTAAATTCCTTTTTGTGCCTTTTGGGGATGATGTGCAAAGTGCTAGGACATTTAGGTCTCTTCCATGTTGACCCAAAATTTTGATTTTGTTTTCATTCACCCTTCTTCCCTTGTACTCATAGTTCCACAGTAACTACGAAATGATGCCAATTCAAATGATCATTTTTATCCATCGTTTGTACTGACCACATATCTTTGGATATCTCATGTGCTATTTCATGATATTACTTATATAACATTACTTCAATTTGGGGGCAACCCCTTGTCACAAGTCAACCTTTTGGAGACATATCATTTGGAAAATGGCTCCTAAAACATCTTATGCCTTATTTTTATAATTATCACTTATTCTACCTTAAGAACAATTGCTTTCAATTAGTGTTAGCAATTAATTTAAGGTGGGGGCATATATTCCACTATGCACTTCATTTTTTCACACACCACAAACATGGTGATATTATAACATCTTGATCATATTTATAACATTTTATCAAAATTAGCTAGCAAATAGTGCATTCTTTTGGCCTATAATTATGATATTATTGATATGAAACTAAGCTAGTGAATATCAAACTTCACTAACCTATTTTTTTTAATTTGCAACTTCTGAGGCTCACCTAGTGAATATCAAACTTTACTAGCATGTGGTGATTTTACCTTATTTAAAAAGCTCAATTATTGAGTAACAAACTTCACTAGCATGTATTGTTTCTTGTGAAGCTTACCTAGTTAATATAAGACTTCACTAGCCTTTGGTGCTTTCACTTTTTTATGAGCCACCTAAAAACTTTCAGACTTTGCTAGCCTATGACTTATGGGTGTCTTTTCTTTAGTATCCAAATCCTAGTAAGAATCTATAGATCTTGTTAGTCCATGATGCCATAGTTACCATGTTTTAGTTTTCCTTTTATATTTTGTGTTCTTGCTTGATGTTTTCTCTACATTTTCTTGATGTTTTCTTTATTTTTACATCATGTTTTTCTCTATGTTTTCATTAGGTTTTCTTTGTGTTTGTATCATGTTTTCTCTATTTTTGCATCATGTTTTCTCTATGTTTTCTTCATTTTGGCATCATGTTTGCTATGCATTTTATTTATGCACATTTGGATTATCATGTGTCATTTTTGCATCATTTCTTATATATGTATGTGTTCCTTTTATCTTAACATTATTATTTTTAAGATCCTAAGACTAGGGGCTATCATATATTAGCTTAGTTTCATATTACCTCTTCAGTGTTGTGATGAATAGACTCTTTGGGTTCTCCATTCTTTAGTATGTGTATGAACATAATTTCATACCCTCACTAAAGTGAGGGCTAAATTTATCATTATAAATTGTCAGCCTTGATAATTTAACACTATATTTGGGGTATGTGCAGGATTATGATGGGCCAAAAAGTGGTGATATGATGAGTATGTATATGGTATGTGCCTGACCACTTTTTTTTAACCCAAAATTGATGAAACGAAAAGGGTTTTTAAAGGAGATTCTCAACTTTCCACCAATATAAATTATGCTTTACTTTGAATTTAATAAATAATTATTATTCATTTTCTATTTGAATTATGACCAAAGTCTTGATTAATAGGCCAATTGAAAAACATCTATAGTTTTCAAAAAGTATCACAATTTTTGAATCTGAAACATGCGTCACATTCTATGCTTTGTATACTATAGGATTAAAAGAAAAAAAAAATTCATGAATTTTTGACCAAGTTAAGGTGGTCAGACATACGAAGTTTTTATATTTTTTAAAAGTTGTAATAAAAAATTCATAATTAATTATTTACTTAGAAAAAAATTACAAAAAAATATGCATCACATTAGGACATGAGTCCTCTACTTATATCTAAAATCTTATAAAAAAATATTATCATTGTATTGTGGTTAGGGTGGTTAGACAAACACCTACTTCTTATTTTTTCCCTGAAATTTAAGTGCTACTGCATTGAAATTTCAAATTTTCACCAAATAGATTTAAAAAATAAAAAATAAACCTAGTAGTTTAGAAACTACATTCAATTTTCTATAGATTCTATTCTTACATATTTTTTGAAATAATATAGATAACTTATTCAAATTTTTACATCAAGTTGCCTAACTCTATTTTTTTTGAATTTCATCGCCACTTAAGGGCCTGTTTTTTCTATGATGATCCTACACATACCCTTTGGATCCCTCTTAAGTGCATTTACCCAATTATACTTATTATTTGTCTGTTTAGTTTTCATTTTTGAGAAATTTATTTAAATCCAAGAAATTAAATTAAATATTTATTTAACGAACCTCTTGAAAGATAAATAGGGTTGGACTAGGGTATCGAACATCCCTATCCCATTTAATTAGGCCCTAAATATCATATTTATTATTTTCCTCAATACATTTATGAATAAAAAATTCTTTGTCAGCTTATCCTAACGATTAATGTGAAACACATTGAAACTCATGTAAATATAAGTATTTCACTCCATTTGAAATTATAATATATCTAATAAATTTTGAATATATTTTAAGCATCCTAATGGAAATAAATGTAATTTCAAGAGTAGTAATAAGAAAAATATCTACAATATTATTTTAGCCAATTACAAGTTTACAACACCTTAGTAAACTCATATTTATGCATAGTAAGATATTTCATGTTTATATTTATTTTTTATTGTGAGCACTAACACTTTTAGGATCTCCAAGTGTCATTCAATTTCTCCTTGTATGTGATGAGAAAAGTGACTCTGGTCTAACAAGGAATGAAGATCTAAGTGGTAAGTTATAGTTGTGTTATTTATCATTCATTTTTATCCATTTTACTCTACTCTCCCTAGATCATTTGATTTATATCATCATTATAATAGCCATTTATGGAGGTGGAAACATCAAAATGGGGTTTTGACCAAGGCAAGCCCCTATATGGAACAACCCTTCTTGTTATTCTTGAAAGTTATCAGTTTGAAGTTGATTCAATTGAATTAAAGATATCAAGACTTAAAAACTTAAAGTATTTAATGACCTTTCATAATCACATTAGAGATAGCTAATTGCTCATAAATTATTAAATTTTAGAACCTCATCTCGATTGTTAGAGATCCTTAGATTGTGATGCATTTGTGTAGGTTCTAGGACATTGAAATTTAGCGTGACTAAGGAATCCACTAACCCATTCCTTCCATATCAACATCATATTCATATGCTAGGCTCCTCTCTATCTACACTTTCTAGCTCTGCTCTCTATTTCCATCTTTCTACTTTGAGTTTTCTATATTCTATAGCAGTTCATCATTTTAGTCTTAATATATGTATTATGTAATATTTCATGATCAATCATCACATATCATCAATCCAAAAAAAAAGGGGATTAAAACTGTAACCAGTTGTTTGGCTCTCCCTTGAGTACACCATCCAAATAGGTTCTCTCTTAGTTACTTTTGTGTCCCTTAATATTAATGGCACTATAATGTGTGATTTAGGTTAATTTTTTTTGTAGATCCAATTTCACCATACCACACATCATAACTCTTGAGGAAGGGTTAGACACTTATGGAGTTATAAATAGGAAGGGCAAGTTTTAATAAGTGTAGAGTAAAAAATTGTCACCCTTGACAATTTTACATTACCTTGACCCCCTATTTTTCTTATAGCATTAATTATAATAACTTACTAATTTCGGGGATAGATAAATACAATACATTTAATTTCCTATCATCCCTATAAATTTAGGCCAAAATGTGTCAGACAAGGGTGCCAAGTGTGCCCTATTCCAAAAAGATTTTTTTTGAAAGTTTGAAATTTTGATTGGTGGGCTTTTATGATTTGGAAATGACCCCAGGTTGACCCCTACTCAAAAGGATTAATTAAATTACATATTTAAGTATTATTTCCTCTCATTTTGGATATTAAGGAGGAAATTCATAAATGGGAGAAAAACTATTGAGAAAAGTACTTCTAAAATCAATGAAGGGCAATCAAGATTAGATCTCTCAAAATTATTGCATTATTGTTTTTAGTTGAAAGCATCATTTCAATCATTAATCATATTTTTATGTAATTTTTTTCATGTTATAGGATTATTAGTTTTGTGATTACTAACCCTTATAGGTCTTCAAATAAAATCAAGCCTGTTGATGGTGTTTTTATGCACTTCTCAACACAAGTAGTGCGTAGGTGCACTACCTCTCTTGAAAGACAATCTCCCACAATCGAATTGCAGAACACTATCCCAAGGTCTCTCGGATGTCAGGTCATGACAGTGCTTAGATACCTCAGTAGTTTGATGTGATTTGCTGGAATCACAAGGCGGTCTTACAGAAAATATAAAGCAAGGACACAAAGCATGGAAGTTGGATCTTGAAATGGAGTCCTTAGGAAAAAAGCTATTATGCATTGGCTTTAGGTTCAAACAACAATCTTGGACTCCATCTAATCGTTGGATTTGGATTTACAATGTGCAATAAACCTTAGTATAGGTTAGTTACTAAAAAAAAAGAAAAGGGAAAAGGGGAGGAAAGGTTCCTAAGTTTGAAGCTTGCTATGAATAGTGACAATGGAGTTCCTGCAATGGACAATTCCTCAAAACAATGTCCCACTTAGCCAGGGATTTCATAGTATCATGGAAATTGTGCTATCTTCTAAAGGCTGGAGATATTTCATCCTTCATCCACCACCTACATGTATAAATCAAGGATAAATGTTTGGAGCATCTTTAAAATCAAGTCCAGGCTAACTTTGCATAGCTATCTACCATCAACAAGCAGCAAAAAGTATGGACCAAGAAATCATCAACATGGCAAGAAATTTGCATGATCACCCAACAATATTCCTAAGATTTATCCAAAGAAATAAGACAGCTAACTAAACAACAATAAGATCTAAATGAAACATCTAACATGGGAGACTGAATCAAGCAACATGAGAGAAACCAAGAAAATACACCAAGTCAATGCTTTTTTTCTTATAAATTTCTGCAGCATGCCTTTACAACAACTCAACTCTCTTTTTGCAAATGAGAGGAGTGCTCTATTTATAGTTTTCAAAAAGTTGAATGCATGGCCAAGATTCATTCTCATTGTGTGGCCAAGATTTATTACAAAATAGGGTGTCACCTACCCCCAAATAGATCATAATTTAAAATTATATTTTTATTTCTTCCCTATTTTGTCACCTAGTGACAACACTGTAGCTCTTTCGTCATTTAGCAAATTGTTGTTCCTTTGCTGTAGCTACTCTTCAGGAAGGTCTTCATCTTTGGCTAGGCTATCCTCCTGCTCCTCAGAAGCTGTGTGTTCTAGTATTTGAGGATGACCACTTGGAGCTTGTCTATCTCGAGGATTTCACATCGCAACGCCTGATAGCTCCATTCCTTAGCATTTTCTTCTAGCCTTTTCCAATCTTCATCATACTTCGAGCCTTGGTCTCTGAATAGCTCTGATTGGTCGAAGATGCGAGCAGCAAAACTCAGGAACTCCATTGTGATTTCTCCATCTGTCCTGTCCTTCATCTTCTCCTGGAAGTATGGTTTGATCCTCTCTGGATCCATTTGCACCGTGGGCATATCATAGCCCATCATCAGCTTAAGGTATTGGGCACATTCCACTTGGATTTCCTTGATCCACTCAATATTAGGATCCACCCTGCTCAAGATTTGCTCCAACCTTTCCTTCTGGTTGTCAAAGTCTCTACACCACACATCCACTAGCCAGTGATCTTTTTTAAGCTCTAGCTTCTCCTCCCACGTGGCCTCAAGCATTTGAAGGATAGCTTCAATCCTTGGGAAGGTGGCGTTGTAGGTTGCGGGGAAATTGGTGCAGAGCCTCTTCATGCTCTCCAAAGATTGTATCAAGTCTAAGAACTTGTTGGCCGTCCACACAACCCTGCTGATTCCCATGTTTCTGACGTATGAGACCTATCAGAACTAGTCCTCAGTGGTTTTCTCCAAGTTCTTCCTTCTTTCCATTTTATCGATCTGTTCTTTGGAGAGCAACTGTGGTGCGACTGTGGAGGTGGTGGGCAGATCGTCCACTGAGGACCATTGCTGTATGTAGTCTGTTAACACTGTAACCTGTGCCTTGAGCTCATCCTTGGAGATTTTATCCTACTTTATCAAGTGCACCACTGTGGCCACCGACTATTCGAGGTGCTCAACCTTTTGTTCTCTGGTTGCAGTCCCCAAGTCAATGGTGGAGATATTATAACTCACCCCCGCTTGGCCAACAGTAGGTGTTGCAATTTGTGCTACCCGGGAACAAGAAGCATCCATTGTTATTTTGGATTGGACCTTGGGATTCTTCTCCTTCTTTGTTGTGATCTGAGATCAAGCCAAGATGGCCTCCAACCTCACCCTTGGGTCCTTCAGCACTGGGGTCATTTTCTCAAGTTTCCTTTCCAACCATTCAGGCACAACAGACTTCCCCTTGGGTGAATCATGGCTACCCTCGCCCTTTTCAATCAAAGGCAAGACTTCTGCCTCCTTTTCCTTTTGGGGTTCTCTTTTCTCTTTTGTAACATCCTCCTCCTCTTCATCAGAGTCGTGAACGAATATGAGGCGCTTGACAGGCAGCCCAGCTGATTGTTGCTAGATGGGACTTTCTTCTTTCGCTGCATCTTCTTCCTTCTTCCCCTTAGTAGCCTCGGCCTCGGGGCTTTTGACAGCATGGGTCTCAGCCTCAATCAAATCCTTTATCTGCTGCTCTTCTGGTGGTTGCCCTTCTTCACCATGTGGTGACTCTTCTGCCCCCGTCCCAACATCCTTTAGCTGCCGTGCCACTTCCTCTTCAAGGTCCTCATCGAATGTCTAGATGATTTCCTTAGCACCTGAGCCATCCTCTTCATCTCCACTCTCGGAAGAGCTTGTCTCCTCCTCCTCATAGACCACCCTGTCGATGGTTCGGTGCTCATACTCAGGGTGTTCGTGATACTCATCAGCCTCCTCCTCTACAGACCTCGAGGCTTCCTACTCTTTCTCCTCCAACTCTTTTGAGATTTGCATTGTGGCTTCCATAGTTGGTGGCCCTGTTGGCGGTTGTGAAGGTTGAGTTGTCACGAGGACTTGGATGAGGGCTGCTTGGAGAGTTGGATCCATTAAGATCTGTGAAAGCTCAGGGGGGAGGTTTTGCATGTGTCTGGTAAGAGCCTCAAGCATAGTGGCAGCAGGAATGGATGATGTTATTGCTGCCAGAGGGAGTGATGTAATTGGAGACATGGTAGTAGAGGAAGGGGGAGTGGTCATGTCAGAAGAGGAATCAATGATAACTACCGACCTGGCCGGGGGTGAAGGGGCAAGATGGACATAAATGTCCACTGCCGGTGGAGATGCGGCAACCATAGGAGGGGCAGGGAGAGCTAATGGGGGCTGCAATTCTGTCGTACCCACTGCTTGTTTAAGCCTCTTGGGAGATGAACCTCCCGCTTATTTCTTCGCTTGTTCCTTGGGATCTAGAGACTGCACGGTCTCTGTTCCTTTCCTTTTCTAGGACCTAGTGATTGGAGGAGACTTGGAGGTCTCGCCGGTTGATGTGGTGGTAGCAACATCCTCTGTGGCACTTAGCTCGCTCTTGAGCCCCTCATAGGTCAGGACCACCCCTTGTCACTTCAAATGTGCCACCTGTCCATCGATCCACTCCCTGGTATGAGTTAGAATCAGTTGGGTTATGGTGTCCAGGTCATCGACCTCCTGCTCATCCCAATCGATTGATGGTATTGGAAGGTTGGCGACCGCAGGGTACCTCGGGTGCATGATTGTGGACTTGTCTTCCTCGACCTGGTCCGGCACTAGGAATGGTTGCACTCTCCTCAGGAATAGTACTGTCATGCGCATGTAGTGCCTTGCGAGCACCTCCTTGTCATCTTGACAGTCGGCCCAGAAATCCTCAATGTGATATTGATGGGCATAAGCTGGCCCCAGTGCTTTTCTGACATGGCCATGTAGATCCATCCATGGGCGAGCGATGTACCAGTCAAAATGGTACTCCTTGAGCTCCTTCTCAGAGTTACTGGCACATTAGGAAGTCTGTAGTTGATAAATTCCTTGGCCAAGGGTCATGGGGTAGGATATCCCCGCTATGTGTTTGTTGCTAAAAATAACTTGCAGGTGTTGGAGCTGTTGAGAAAGCTCTAGGAGGATGATCCTATCATTAGGGTAGCGAGGCAATTTATTTGGCCTTTCAGGGAAACCCTGGGCCCAGATGTACGTAAACTTTGGGAACTAGATGAACAAGAAAGCATATTGCTTTAGAAGCGCCCTGGCACTGTGGGAGACTCTCCTCTCAAAGTCCCCGACAATTAACTTGATGATATGGCTAATGAAGGCGTCATTGACCCTGCAGTATTCTTTCTTGAAATTTTAGTATTGGAGTTGTGGATGCTTGTCAAACGGTTTGAGTCCTCACCTCTACCCCTGATCGGGTGCTACAAACAACCTGTTGTATTGTCTTTGATCTGCCAGGGAGTATACCAGGTAGGAGGCCATGTAGAACTTGGAGCTCTTCTTCACGTTGACAAAATGCTCGTGGAAGCAGTTGCTTATAATTCCACCCTAGTAGAATGAGACTTTGGTTGTAACGTCCTCATTTCCCCTCAGGATCTGTTCAATGTAATAGGTCATCCATTCCTGGAAGTAGGCGGTCGTTGGAAGACCCATGACCCTGCTGAACATGGTTACCAGGTCGTGATAATCCTCGTGGAAATCGCTACAGAAGAGTTCTAGGGGAACCTTCGCAGCGCTGCCCCATTTTTCCTTAAGCCAATGCAGATTTATTGACTTCTTGCACCCTGTTGGATTAGCATCCCATGCCGCCTAGCATTCTTCTAATGTGGGGACCTCCATCTATTGGAACGTGGGGATGTGGAATGTCTTGGTAATCCCTTCTGGTGACATGTCTGCGAGGATGTTTCCCTCCTTATCCACAATTGTTCTAGTATTAGTTTGATAGGCTTCTCGGCAAGCCATGACTAATTCGGGTGCCACGAGAGATGGAGGGAAACCGGCAGCCTTGGCTATTCCACTCTGCCTTATCAATCTAGCATTTTTTGTTGTCGGGTTAACCCTGACCCTCTGAGTGAATTCGTCTATATCTACCTGGCCAATATTAGTATCTGTAATTTCGTTCCAGTCCGTTGAGACTTTTGAGTGGAGCGGCTCGCCTTGGAACTGATACTTCATTTGATCTTTGTCTTCCTTCTCTCGAGGGGTCCTTCCTGAGTTCTTGCCCTTATCCTTCTCCGCGGATGCCCCTGAAGTTCCTGCACCCGATTCCATATATTCTGTAGGCAAGGGAAAAGTGAGTGCAATAGATTATCAAAAGCATTCATGTTAGTCCATATCTTGAAAACAACATCTACTTCAAATAATCAATCAAGTATATCATAAATTTTATCTCTAGACATTATTGATCTTCATTTCAGGGCATTTAGACAATCCGGGCCCGAAGGGCCGGACTTCTCTTTCAAGAATGCTGTCTGAAAGGGAAAACGCAATGGAAAGCTTTTGGAGACCCTCCTCAGCCAAATTTTAATGTTTCAAGAAGCTTATGATTAAGAGGGCCAAAAATTAGCATGTGGGTCGAGGTTAGATTCCAGATTTGGGCTTGTCAGGATCAATTTAAAGGGCCTCGGAGGTCTCCAGCTGGGAAGCTGTCGGGAGATGGTAGTTTAGAGGTAGATAGTTGATGAAAATCCAAGGACGGAAGTCTGGGGTCCGGGGCCCGAAGCACCAAAGGGCGGCCGGTGTTAAGTCATTTCGCTTCGAAGGCTCAGACCGGCGACATCGGGATGGCAAACGAACTTTGCCGTTTGGGACGACAATCCTCGCACGGAAGTTCGGCAAAGGAAGTCCGATAGCATATATTATGTTTTTGAACCTGACAGCACCCGGCAAGCTGGAGCCCGGAGGGCGGAGTTCCAGACGGGAATTTCTTCTTCAAGTGGCTGGCGAGAGGTGGACTTCCGAGGGCGGAAGTCCAGATACCGGGGCCCACAGTGCAGACGGCCGAGCAGGGATCTCCGTTTAGAACGGCGGGCGAGGACTAGAATCCTGGGACCCAGGGCCCAGAGAGTAGACGGATGCAGATATGAAAACGCTAGACAACGGCGGAGTGGAAGGTGGGGCCTGGAGGTGAAAACGGCACAACAAATTAATATCCCAAGGCCAAAAGCGGAAGCGAAGGCAGAGACTGGAGGGGGGGACACCGAAGGATGTTTGCCGTCCCTGACAGCAAAACGCAGGAGGAACCCCGAAGGAAGAACTCCGGGGTCTGGGGTCCGAGAGGCCCAAAGGACGCATGCTCAGTTTAAAGTTTGTCGGCGAGATGCATGCCGGGATCTGGCAGCTGGGAGGTGGGGAGGAAATGGCAGTTTAGGCACGGTGGAATGCGAACAGCATTCCAGAGATGAAAGCTCGATGAGCTAGACCCGGAGAAGAGGATCGCCGTCAGCAGGTGATCAAAATTTGAAATCGGATAGCAAAGGCGGGTCCCGGGCCCGAGGCGACCAATCGCCCTGCGCGAAGAACAGCCGCACCACAGAAAAGTCCCGAATCGGCGGCGAAGGCATTCTAAGAGTTTGTGGAATTTTCTAAGACATGGGTTTGGTGCGCCATTTAGTGTTCTACCAGTCTATGCTCTCCTTATCAATTGTTCATTTATTTAAATCTTTGAAAATCATGAAAAAGACACACAGGAGGGCAACCGATGGCCTACCTCGAACACACGGAGTGGGGAGTTGTGGGATCCACCTACGTTGGTCGAAAAGATGCTAACGGCGATGATCATGACGTTGTCGAAGGTGGTGGGCTCCAAATGATGGCTTTCTCCAATTCCCTCCAATCCTGTTTGTGAAAATGAATGGGCCAGATTGAGTAATTTATACCCCAGCTGCCATGAATGCCTGCATTAAATGCTCGTACGACCGCGAGAAAAGTTGGTGAATTTGAAGTTGGCGACGGTGGTTGGAAAATCGGGGCCCGGAGGCCGGGGAGACGTGATGCAACGGCCGCTGTTTTGAAGATTCCTCGTTGTTTGAATGACGGCAGCAGGGAGTGGCTTGGGGCCGTGAGGGCGGGACTCCACCAGGGATCCACCGTCAGGGACGGCAGGATCGTCACGAAATTTTGGAAACAGAATTCTAAGAGGCCGGGCCCGGAAAACCCTAAGGCAGACAAGAACACACGTGAACAGTGGATGGCAAAGAGCATGGCGGGATCCGGGGGCGGGTCGTCACCCGAGGTTCGCCGTCGCGGACGGTGAAACCAAGATGAAACCTCAGAGGAGGACTTCTGGGGTTCAGGGCCCGGAGGGAAGGGCGCCGCCCAAAAAATTTAACAAGTTTCTAAACGGAGGGCCACGGGTCAGACCCCGAGGTCCGGAAGGACACTCAGCGGACGCTGCCAGAAATGACATTTCCATAGGGGAAACCCAAAGAGGGAATCCCTGATTCTCGGGCTCGGAAGGGATCAGGGCCGTTTTAGGGCCAAAATGCCAGAGAGATTCTACGAGGCTCGGGAATGCATCAAAAACCAAAAGCGGAGGCATGATCAATTTATGATGGAACTTTGGAGCAACATCGACCATTCGAGGCATCAAAAAGGAGGGGCACGCAAAATGAGGTGACCCCAAAAATGACCCAACAAGGCGAAAGAAAAGAGGGTCCCCATTCCGAACGGAAAGTGTGTGTTTAGGGCACAACAAATGGCGACTCTGTTGAAGAACACTCCCGAGCGTTCTAGGGATAAATATTCATTTAGGACCCAGAATCTCTGGTTTTGCAAACTAGGAGTGGCTTCCAGAGATGAATCTGGGAGGACGAGATCCTTAATTGGAATAGCTTACCAGACATCTCAGAATTGTGTATGTAGTGAGTTTATTACTTTCTTAGGGATAGTGACCAGGGTTACCAATTCAACCGAGTGAGCTACATAAATCGTTTAACACCAAAAGTAACCTAGACATCACCCTACTACCAGTCAGGCATCCATAGACCCGACAAGGTTGTCACTACAATCTCATGGATATTGCTCTACTACCGGCCGGGCATCCATAGCCCCGATAGAGTTATCCGAACACCCATACAGTCATTTATTTCCTTTTTTCAGAGTTTTTTTTTTCTTTTTTTTGCTTTAATATTTCACTTCTCTTTTGCCAGTTAGTTCGAGTGGGTAAGCATTGAAGCCTACAATGGGTTTGAGATTGTAGTTGTCATTGGAGCAGACTTGAGATTTTTCACTCACCAGGGTGTCATATCAACCATAGTACGGTCCCTTAGAAATTATTATTATGTGCTTTATGCGAGATCTGAGATGTGGGTAAGAAGATCCAGCTAAGGGTCAAGTTCTGATAGAGTTCAAATAAGGAAATCATTCACAGACAGCTTTCAAAGACCAATAATCGAGAGTGAATATTTAGCCAAAGAACACAAAGAACAGATAGCAAAGTGAACTGCTTGCCAGGCAAGCACGGCCACCGCAAAGTAGCGGGGAATAAATTTTGAAACAAAACTACTGGTAGGGAGAAAACAAGAAGTGACATAAACAAAACGCAAACAAGCAAGAAAGCAGCTACTCTAACCTATGTACAAGTATTCACAATGAAGAGCTCGAAGGAGCTCAAGCCTGGAAGTAATGCTTCAGGTGCTTCCTATTAACTGGCAACGGGACATTCTCACCAGTTAGGGTCTTTAAGCGGAAGGCATTATCACCCAAAATTTCAACTATTTGAAAGGGGTCAAGCCAAAGCTTGTCGAATTTGTTGTGTCCCCCTTTCTTTTCATGGGCCTTGTCCCAATACAGGACCAAATCTACAATTCTAAGGGCCTTGATCTTGGCTCGGCGGTCAAACCATCTCTTAACTACGCCCTGATGTTTGGCAAAATTTTCTATTGCACAGTCTCAGACTTCTTCTAAATGCAAGAGCTCAGCTAACCGAGCTTCCCTATGATCTCCTCCCTCATAAAAATCATTGATAAATTGAAGAGTAGGAATTTTCAGATGGATGGGGAATATAGGCTCTAGGTCATAGACAAGGTGGAACGGGAAATTGCCAAGGGAAGCCTTGTGGCGAGTGCGATCAGCCAAAAGGGAAAAATGGAGCTGGGTATGCTAGTCCTTGGGACTCCTATCTAGCAGCTTCTTGATCACAGTAATCAGATTTTTATTCGTGGACTTGGCAAGGCCATTGCCTTGAGGGTAGTAATTGGATGAGAATTTAAGGGCTACTCCATAGTCAAATGCCCAACTAACAAATTTTAATGAAGCAAATGCAGGTCCATTATCACATACCAAAGTATACAGACAACCAAAGTGGTTTAAAATGAAACTTTCTAGAAAATTAGTAACTACTTCAGTTGTGTATTGCTTACATACTATTGCTTCCGTCCACCTAGTACAGTAATCAGTAGCGGTAAGAATGTACCTGTGTCTCACAGATGATGGAGGGCTTACCGGACCGATGAAGTCGAGACCCCATTACGCAAATAGCCTTACCTCTAGCACAAGCTGTAGTGGGACAACAACATTCTTCTCCCTGGTGGCAGCGGTCTGGCATGTGTGACAGGAGTGAACGTGGCAATGGGCATCCTTGAAGATGGTTGGCCAATAATACCTTTCTCTCAATATCTGATGTGTTGTGGAGGAACCAAAACCATGGCCCGTGCTAAATTTATTGTGGAACTCCTTCAAGACCTGATCTGCCTCTTCCTTGCCAAGGCATCTCAAGTAAATGCCTTCATGGTTTTTCTTGTAGAGAATGGAACCCTATAACATGTAGCCATTAATTTTCAATCTTAGGGCCCGCTTTTGAACTCCTTGAAGGTGCGGCAGACACTTATGATTCATCAGATAGTAGACAACATTCTGGTACCACTCTCCCAGGGAGACATCTTCAAGCTGGTACTGCTGCATAGTGAGTTCAGGTCCAGCTTCAGCTGCTGTTTCGGTAATTGTGCGGGTGAGTGCTTGCCCTCTTGCTAGTTTCATCGGTTGGATCTCCATGTCATACTCTTGGAGTAGGGTGACCCACTTAGCCCTTCGTTCGCCCAATTTATTTTGCATGAGTAGCGTTTTTACTGCTGGGTCGGGGACAATGGCAAACACCTTGTTGCGTAGGATATAGTGTCTAAATTTCTTCACTCCTCTGATGAGAGCGTACGCCTACTTTTCAATGTTGTGGTAACGCAATTCAACATCCTTGAGGGGAGCACTCATAAAGGTGATCGGATGCTCATTTCCTTCATTGTCCTTCTAGGTTAATATGTAAGCACATGAATACTCTGAAGCAAATGAGTAGATGTAGAATGGCTTCAGATAGTTTGGGCTAACTAATACAGGTGCCTCAGGGATGGCACATTTGATTTCTTCAAAAGATTGCTTGGTATCAAGTGTCCATTCAACTTTGGTATCTTGTTTGAGCATGGCATTGAAATGTTTGACAATCTCCACGAAACCTGTGATGAATTTCCGGACGAAGTTGATTTTTCCAAAGAAAGATTTTAATTCTTTCTTACTGCCCAGAGGCTGAATTTTGAGTAAAGACTCGATGCGCTCAGGATCAATGGAGATTCCCTTTTCTGAGATGATATGCCCGAGCAACCTGCCTTCAGTCACTCCGAAAATGCACTTCTTGGGATTGAGAGAAACCCCAAACTCTCTGCATCTCTGAAATACCTTACATAAGTCAGAGACGTGATCGCTCTGCTTTTTAGAAAATACGGTCAAATCATCCATGTAGATGATTATGCACTTGCCAATTAGGTCCTTGAAGGCGATGTCCATGGCCTGTTGGAAAGTGGCGCCAACATTGATGAGCCCGAAAGGCATTCTTATATATGCAAACGTACCCCACTTAGTGGTGAACATCGTCTTGTGGCGATCCTCATATTGCACCATTACCTGGTTATACCCAGATTATCCATCTAGGAAAGACATCATCTGGGAGCCATTGATGATATGCAGCACCTCATCCAATGAAGGTACTGGATAGTTGTCTTTCTCTGAGGCACGGTTCAAATTGCGAAAATCTACACACAATCTAATTTCTCCACTCTTTTTCCTAACCAGCACCAAGTTGGCCACCCATGTGGAATGTCTGATTGAAAAAATAATTCTTGCTAAGAGCAACTTTTACACCTCTTTATAAATGACAGGTTCTAGCAGGGCATTGATAGGGCGTTGCCGCTGGCGGAAGGGCCTCACTTCTGTCTTAAGAGGGATAGTGTGTGTAATGATAGAGGTGTCGTATGTTTTTAAATCTTCATAGCTCCACGCCACCACATCATAGTACATCTGCAACGCATCCGTGATTCCCCCCTTTTCCTTCATCGTGCACACCTTTCCGATAAAAACATTCTTGATCTCCTCGGCTGTCCCAAGGTTGTGTGCATAGCATTGGTTACTTATGACCTCCTTTTTCGTTTGCTGATCCTAATCCCTGATCTGACCCAAGTCAAATATGCATTCCAACTGAACCATGCCTCTGGGGATTGTGTTGGTTTTGAGGTTAATAACCCCCTCTATGTCCAGTTCGGCTTCCTATGGATCAACTTCATCAATTATTTGAGCTACGAAGACATCAGAACTTGTAATGAATTGAAGGATATGCCTGTCATCATTGAAGACTTGCATGTGAGTAACATTATCTGGGACCGATGGCGTGGACGCTAGCTCAACAGTGAATTTTTTGAGCCTAGATAAAGAGAGGGGTTGTAGAGTACTGACAGCTTGAGCCAAGGCATCAGCTGTACAATTCTGAGTATGAGGGATCAGTTGTATATTGAATGCATCTAAGCCCTCCAAGAGATCCCAAACCCTATGCCTATAATTTGTTAGTCTTCGGTCATGGCAGGAATACAACTTCCTGACCTGTTTAACCACGAGCTCAGAATCCCCGAAAACTTGCAATATTTTTATATTTTTCTTCAAAGCCATGAGAAGGCCAAGAACTAAGGCTTTGTATTCCGCTACATTGTTGGTGCAATAGAACTGCAATCGGTGGCCAACAAGAAATGTCTTACTTGTTGGGCTGATGAGTTCGAATCCAGCTCCAGCTCCTTGCCTGGACTTTGATCCATCAAATCGAAGTGTCCAACACGTGGAGGATTCCTTATCTTCATATCTGATTGAGCTTTCATTCCCTTTCGGCTAGACGGCTGGTCTTGTGACCTTAGAGAAATTTTTTGGTCTGATACAGAGATCAACAGGTGGCTCTACTTGTGTCTCCTTTAGTGTTTCCATCTAGGGGGCAGTTGATTTTCTAACATGTACCACTGTTGCTTGACACAAGCAATAGTCAAACTCAGAGTGTGCAGCATTGTGAACCCTGCACCAGTTTGACAATAAGAGATCTTAGAAATTCATTCAGGCCCCTAGGTTGAGTTGATCTCTTGCACATTTTTCCATGAATTCCTGAAAGCCATTGAGTAATCCCTAGTCACCATCCTTATCCAGCACATCATCTGCTTCTACCAATGCTTCTGTGTCTGGGAGAATTCGTGTAGAGTTGGTCGAAGGGCTACACAACACCAGTAACACTTCATCTACATGTTCTTCCTGAAGCCCGACCTCATTTTGGTAGGCGAAAGGGTGGTAATTCCCTAGATCGGTCTCAATGAACAACTCCTCACTGAGATTGTTGTATTCCGTTATCATATACTTCATACGGGGTTCACGGTCGATACGGATCTGATTTGGTAGCCCCTTCCACGATAGCCACATGTGAGAAAGGTCTGTGGCGATGTATCCATTTAGTGCCTTGGTGAACTCTCTTCCCAAGATGATTTCATATGCATCAGGAATGTCGGCCACTTGAATATCAATGACCTGTTGTATCTGCGGGTCTATGACAATCTGCATCGGGATACAGTTTATTTCACCCATGATGTTGATTTCTGTTTTGTCCAACTGGGTCACCTTCCTCTTTGAAGGCATGGGGGTGATGCCGAGGGCCTTGCAAGTAGCTAAGGGCATGACATTGGCAGACGCTCCTGAATCGAGCAGGCAGTTATGCAGGTTCTTCCCAAAGACCCTAATGGTAGTCAGGAAATGGGGAGTTTCCGGTCTTCCCTGGAGGATGCCCGTAGGTGTGTCCATATGAGCTACCTAACCTTTTCTCCTTTCATTATCCATATCCCTAGTATTCCTAAATAGCTAGTCCTTGGAAAGCTATCTGTTGGCCCTTTCTAGCTCCTTTTCAATTTGCTTACTTGCTGACTGATTTACGGGAACATTGTTCCTTCTCCCGGTATTATCTTATATTTTAGATTCTTTCCTAGGTTCTTCAAAGGTTACTCTCTTAGCTGGGGTTTCTTGTGTTGTACTAGATGATGGAGTCCCGTTAAGGACCCTAAAGAAGGCATGCCTCACGGCAGGAACTTTGAGTAATTCGAAGGCTATCAAGCTGATTTTTACCTTCTTGAACTCTTTTGCTACATATTCACCTATTTGCTCAATTTTTAAGCTAAAAGCCTGGCCTATAGTAGAACTAGGAAGTTGGACCTTTGTCTGTCCAGACGGGTTTTGGGATTGGCCTTAAGGTTGATTTTGCGACTGGTTTTGAGACCCGTTCTTGTTGAGGTATTGGGCAGGTATGTGAGGAAGCCCAGGGTTATTGCTGGCATTTGGATCAGGTGGGGTGGGAAAATTGTTTGGTGGGGTAGAAGTTGTAAAGGGTCTGCCCGCTTGTCTATTCCTAAGGAAGTAGGGACTCAACCGTTGATGGAACATGTGGACCTCATCTACAAATGGTTCTTCTTCATCTACCAGACCATTATCTACTGAATCAAAGAGCTGAGCCAATGTTTGTTCATTACTTACCTCTTGCATTTTTTCATCCTTAATAGGAGTAGGCTCGACTTCGGGCTCGTTGTGGTCACCTCGTGGAAACGATGCTTGATTAACCATGAGACACGAAGAATTGTATGGCTCGGATGGGACGATGTCCCTGCAGTTGGCATTGTCGACCATGTTTTGTACCTCCACCTGGAAGATTTCAGCTGCTGTATGGAATTTGGGACAATCCAGTTCAGAATGTCTGCTGGTTTTGTGAAGTCGACACCATCCGGACAAGGCTACTTCGGCCAGATACACACCGCTGGATGTTTTGTCATTGCTTGCCGGTTGATCGAAAGGCGTGGGGACACCACCATTGTTGGGCTTAGTGTTCCACATGTGATTCTGCCTCTGAGAAGGTCTCCTTTCTGCATTTTGATTGGCATTTTGCCCCCTATCGTAATTCAGCCCAGATGAAGTGCCTACTTCTCGATTGTCCCTACTGTCCCTATTGTCTTGGTTGTCCTGGTTGAGATTGGCCTAGAAATTGTGTTGGGTGGCCTGCAACTGGTTATTCTGATTCTTTAGATGCATCATTTCTGTGGACATTTTCTTTATCATCTCAGTCAGCTCTTCTAACTTGCCTTTCTCGGTCGCCCTTCCAGGCGACGGGGCCAGATTTTGGAGAAAAGCGGGCAAGGCTACCGGCTGATTCTGATAGGCTGAAGGAAAATTCGGTCCCGATAGATATAATGGCATCTAGGGCTATTGGGAATATGCCGGCTGTTGTGGAGCAACCTGGGAATAGTTATACTGCTACTGGGGTTGCAAATAGGAGGCCGTGGGAGGCACATAATTCAATGGCTGCCCTAGATTTGGTACCATAGGCAATTGGGGTACTTGGTTCATAAGGGGGGTTTAGTGAGCAAACGCTTGATTAAGCCCCTGAATCTGTATTGGGTGAGCTACCAGCCCCAAAGAAGGCAGCGGGTCAGAGATATTTTACCCTAAGTCCACACTGGCAACAACGACCTCTGCATAGGCGGTCGCCAGGGTAGTGAGGGGTGGGCACATCCTTTTCACCAAGGCTAACGTGAGGTTGTCCAGCACCGCGTAATAGACTTGGAGAGCCGCTACATCATTATGGAGGTATGGGTCCTGAAGCCTTGTGTAAGCCTGATAGAAACAGTCATTGAAGGAGCCGATAGGTTTGTTGACCTCCCTTCTGACAGACATAAATTATTGGTAAAGCTCTGAGGGGCTTATGGGGATCTTGTATTTCTACAAGAAGACATTCTTCATCAGATTCCATGAGGTAATGGATCCCCTCGATAGATTGATGTACCAATAGAATGCCTCTTCCCCCAATGAATGCAGAAAAAGGCGACATGCAACGTCTTCGTGGTCCAATTGCATTTCGGTGATCGTTGTCTCAAATATTTTGATATGCTCCTCAGCTGTTCTCTGTAAGTCACGCGGATGGAACTTCGAACAAAAGCCCTCCAGATTCTTGGGCATATCATTGTAGACCGCAAAATGTATCGGCGAAGGGTTATGCGCCAACCAAGCCATGGAGGGTGGCGGAGGTGGTGCTTGCTGTTGGAAATGAAAATTTGGGGCTGTATTTGCAACACAATAGCAATTTGAGGCTGCACTTGAGCTAAGGCTGTGTGGACTGTGCCTTGGGCCGGAAGGGCTGGGAGAGGAGCAATCCCCTGGCTGTCGAAGATTGGAGGTGCAAATGCAGTTTAAGATGGTTGGGTGGAAGATGAAGGCCAACCAAATGAAGGTGAGGGTGGAATCAAGGCAGATGGGATGGAGGAAGAGGAAGAGGCAGCGCTACTTCCTCACGCTCGCTTCGCCCTCGTAGGGGGCTGCAATTCTTCAAATTCTCCCTTGTTTGGCATTGACCGTAGAACTCTTTGAAATATTTCTAAGGAGAATGATCCTATTCGATCCAGCTTCACTTTATCCCTTAACTTGGTATTTCGAACGTTGCCCTCCCTCTAGCGCCAGTTTTGTTGATGGTGTTTTTATGCACTTCTCAACACAGGTAGTGCGTAGGTGCACTACCTCTCTTGAAAGACAATCACCCACAATTGAATTGCAAAACACTATCCCAAGGTCTCTCGGATGTCAGATCATGACAGTGCTTAGATACCTCAGTAGTTTGATGTGATTTGCTAGAATCACAAGGTGGTCTTATAAAAAATATAAAGCAAGGACACAAAGCATGGAAGTTGGATCTTGAAATGGAGTCTTTAGGAAAAAAATTGTTATGCATTGGCTGTAGGTTCAAACAACAATTTTGGACTCCATATAATCATTGGATTTGGCTTTACAATGTGCAATGAACCTTAGTATAGGTCAGTTACTAAAAAAAAGGGAAAAGGCAAAGGGGAGGAAAGGTTCCTAAGTTTGAAGCTTGCTATGAATAGTGACAATGGAGTTCCTGCAATGGACAATTCCTCAAAACAATGTCCCACTTAACCAGGGATTTCACAGTATCATAGAAATTGTGCTATCTTCTAAGGGCTGCAGATATTTCATCTTTCATCCACCACCTACATGTATGAATCAAGGATAAATGTTTTGAGTATATTTAAAATCGAGGCCATGCTAACTTTGCACAACTATCTACCATCAACAAATAGCAAAAAGTATGGACCAAGAAATCAACATGGCAAGAAATTTGCATGATCACCCAACAACATTCCTAAGATTTATCCAAAGAAATAAGACAGCTAACTAAACAACAATAAGATCTAAATGAAACATCTAACATGGGAGACTGAATCAAGCAACATAGGAGAAACCAAGAAAATACAACAAGTCAATACTTTTTTTCTTATAAATTTCTACAACATGCCTTTACAACAACTCAACTCTCTCTTTGCAAATGAGAGGAGTGCCCTATTTATAGTTTTTAAAAGTTGAATGTATGGCCAAGATTCATTCTCATTGTGTGGCCAAGATTTATTACAAAATAGGGTTTCACCTACCCCCAAATAGATCACAATTTAAAATTACATTTTTGTTTCTTCCCTATTTTGTCACCTAGTGATAGAACTGTGGCTCTTTTGTCATTTAGTAAATTGCTGTTCCTTTGCTATAGCTACTCTTTAGGAAGGTCTTCATCTTTGGCTGGGCTATCCTCCTACTCCTCGAAAGCTGTGTGTTCTATGTATTTGAGGATGACCGCTTGGAGCTTGTCTATCTCGAGGATTTCACATCGCAACGCTTGATAGCTCAATTCCTTAGCATTTTCTTCCAACCTTTTCCAATCTTCATCATACTTCGAGCCTTGGTCTCTGAACAACTCTGATTGGTCAAAGGCGCGAGCAACAAAACTCAGGAACTCTGTTGTGATTTCTCCAGCTGTCCCGTCCTTCATCTTCTCCTGGAAGTATGGTTTGATCCTCTCTGGATCCATTTGCACTGTGGGCATATCATAGCCCGTCATCAGCTTAAGGTATTGGGTGCATTCCGCTCGGATTTCCTTGATCCACTCAATATCAGGATCCACCCTGCTCAAGATTTTCTCCAAACTCTCCTTCCAGTTGTCGAAGTCTCTATGCCACACATCCACTAGCCAGTGATCTTTTTTAAGCTCTAGCTTCTCCTCCCACGTGGCCTCAGGCATTTGAAGGATAGCTTCGATCCTTGGGAAGGTGGAGTCGTAGGTTGCGAGGAAATTGGTGCAGAGCCTCTTCGTGCTCTCCAAAGATTGTATCAAGTCTAAGAACTTGTTGGCCGTCCACACAGCCCTGCTGATTCCCATGTTTCTGACGTATGAGACCTGTCCAAACCAGTCCTTGGTGGTTTTCTCCAAGTTCTTCCTTCTTTCCATTTTATCAATCTGTTCTTTGGAGAGCAACTGTGGCGCGGCCATGGAGGTGGTGGGCAGATCGTCCACTGAGGACCATTGCTATATGTAGTCTGTTAATGCTACAACCTGCACCTTGAGCTCATCCTTGGATATTTTGTCCTACTTTATCAGGTGCACCACTGTGGCCACCGACTCTTCGAGGTGCTCAACCTTTTATTCTCTAGTTGCGGTCCCCAAGTCAATGGTGGAGATATTATAACTCACCCCCACTTGGCCAACAGTAGTCGTTATAATTTGTGCTACCCGTGAACCAGAAGCATCCATTGTTATCTTGGATTGGACCTTGGGCTTCTTCTCCTTCTTTGTTGTGATCTGAGATCGAGCCAAGATGGCCTCCATCCTCGCCCTTGGGTCCTTCAACATTGGGGTCATTTTCTCAAGTTGCCTTTCCAACCATTCAGGCACAGCAGACTTCCCCTTGGGTGAATCACGGCTACCCTCGCCCTTCTCAGTCAAAGGCAAGACTTCTGCCTCCTTTTCCTTTTGGGGTTCTCTTTTCTCTTTTGTAACATCCTCCTCCTCTTCGTCAGAGTCGTCAATGAATATGAGGTGCTTGAAAGGTAGCCCAGCTGATGGTTGCCGTATGGGACTTTCTTCTTTCCCTGCCTCTTCTTCCTTCTTCCCCTTAGTAGCCTCGGCCTCGGGGCTTTTGATAGCATGGGTCTCAACCTCAAGCAAATCCTTTATCTGCTACTTTTCTGGCGGCTGCCCTTCTTCACCATGTGGTGACTCTTCTGCCCCCATTCCAACGTCCTTTAGCTGCCGTGCCACTTCCTCTTCAAGGTCCTCATCGAATGTTTGGATGATTTCCTTAGCACTTGAGCCATCCTCTTCATCTCCACTTTCGAAAGAGCCCATCTCCTCCTCCTCATAGACCACCCTATCGATGGTTCAGTGCTCGTACTCAGGGTGTTCGTGATACTCATCAGCCTCCTCTACATACCTCGAGGCTTCTTGCTCTTATTCCTCCAACTCTTTTGAGATTTGCATTGTGGCTTCCATAGCTGGCGGCCCTGTTGGCAATTGTGAAGGCTGAGCTGTCGTGAGGACTTGGGCGAGGGCTGCTTGGAGAGTTGGATCCATTAATATCTGTGAGAGCTCAGGGGGAGGTTTTGCATGTGTCTTGTAAGACCCTCAGGCATAGTGGCAGCAGGAATGGGTGATGTTATTGCTGCCAGAGGGAGTGATGTAATTGGAGACATGGTAGTAGAGGAAGGGGGAGTGGTCATGCCAGAAGAGGAATCAATGATAACTACTGACCCGACCAGGGGTGAAGGGGCAAGATGGATAGAAATGTCCACTACTGGTGGAGATGCGGCAACCACAGGAGGGGCAGGGAGAGCTAATGGGGGCTGCAATTCTGTCGTACCCACTGCTTGTTTAAGCCTCTTGGGAGATGAACCTCCCACTTCTTTCTTCGCTTGTTCCTTGGGATCTAGAGATTGCGTGGTCTCTGTTCCTTTCCTTTTCTGGGACCTAGTGACTGGAGAAGACTTGGAGGTCTCGTTGGTTGATGTGGTGGCAGCAACGTCCTCCGTGGCACTTGGCTAGCTCTTGAGCCCCTCATAGGTTAGGACCACCCCTTGTCACTTCAGATGTGCCACCTGTCCATTGATCCACTCCCTAGTATGAGTTAGAATCGACTGGGTTATGGTGTCTAGGTCATCGACCTCCTGCTCATCCCAATCGATTGATGGTATTGAAAGGTTGGCGACCGCAGGGTACCTCGGGTGCATGATTATGGACTCTTCTTCCTTGACCTGGTCCGGCACTGGGAATGGTTGCACTCTCCTCAGGAATAGTACTATCATGTGCATGTAGTGCCTTGCGAGCACTTCCTTGTCATCTTGGCAGTCGGCCCAAAAATCTTCAATGTGATATTGATGGGCATAAGCTGGCCCCAGTGCTTTCCTGACATGGCCATGTGGATCCATCCGTGGGTGAGCGGTGTACCAGTCGAAATGGTGATCCTTGAGCTCCTTCTAAGAGTTACTGGCACATTAGGAAGTTTGCAGTCGATACATGCCCTGGCCAAGGGTCATGGGGTAGGAGATCCCCGCTATGTGTTTGTTGCTAAAAATAGCCTGCACGTGTTGGAGTTGTCGAGAAAGCTTCAGGAGGATGATCCTGTTATTAGGGTAGCGAGGAAATCTATTTGGCCTTTTAGTGAAACCCTAGGCCTGGATGTATGTAAACTTTGGGAACTTAATGAACAAGAAAGCATATTGCTTTAGAAGCGCCCTGGCACTGTGGGAGACTCTTCTCTCAAAGTCCCTAACAATTAACCTGATGATATGGCCAATGAAGGTGTCATTGACCCTGTAGTATTCTTTCTTGAAATTCTGGTATTGGAGTTGCAGATACTTGTCAAACGGTTTGAGTCCTCACCTCTACCCCTAATCGGGTGCTATAGACAACCCGTTGTATTATTTTTGATCTGCTAGGGAGTATACCAGGTAGGAGGTCATGTAGAACTTGGAGCTCTTCTTCACATTGACAAACTGCTTGTGGAAGCAGTTGCTTATAATTCCACCCCAGTAGAATGAGACTTTGGTTGTAACATCCTCATTTCCTCGCAGGATCTGTTCAATGTAATAGGTCATCCATTCATAGAAGTAGGCGGTCGTTGGAAGACCCATGACCCTACTCAACATGGTTACCAGGTCATGGTAATCCTCGTGGAAATCGCTATGGAATAGTTCCTGGGGAACCTTCGCAGCACTGCCCCATTTTTCCTTAAGCCAATGCAGATTTATTGACTTCTTGCACCCTATTGGATTAGCATCCCATGCCGCCTGGCATTCTTGTAATGTGGGGACCTCCATCTGTTGGAACGTGGGGATGTGGAATGTCTTGGTAATCCCTTTTGGTGACATGTCTACGAGGATGTTTCCCTCCTTATCCATAATTGTTCTGTTATTAGTTTGATAGGCTTCTCGGCAAGCCATGACTAATTCGGGCGCCACGAGAGATGGAGGGAAACTGACAGCCTTGGCTATTCCACTCTACCTTATCAATCTGACATTTTTCATTGTCGGGTTAACCCTGACCCTCTGAGTGAATTCGTCTATATCTACCTGGCCAATATTAGTATCTATAATATCCTTCTAGTCCGTTGAGACCTTTGAGTGGAGCGGCTCACCCTGGAACTGATACTTTATTTGATCTTTGTCTTCCTTCCCTTGAGGGGTCTTCCTGACTTCTTGCCTTTATCCTTCTCGGCGGATGCCCCTGAAGTTCCTGCACCCGATTCCATATATTCTGCAGGTAAGGGAAAAGTCAGTGCAATAGATTATCAAAAGCATTCATGTTAGTCCATATCTTGAAAACAACATCTACTTCAAATTATCAATCAAGTATATCATAAATTTTATCTCTAGACGTTATTGATCTTCGTTTTAGGGCATTTGGACAATTCAGGCCCGGAGGGCTGGACTTCCCTTTTAGGAATGCTGTCTAGAAGGGAAAACACAATGGAAAGCTTTTAGAGACCCTCTTTGGCCAAATTTTAATGTTTCAAGAAGCTTATGATTAAGAGGGCCAAAAATTAGCATGTGGGTCGAGGTTAGATTCTAGATTTGGGCTTGTTAGGATTGATTTAAGGGGCCTCGGAGGTCTCCAGCTGGGAAGCTGTCAGGAGATGGCAGTTTGGAGGCAGACAGCCGACAAAAATCTTAGGACGAAAGTCCGGGGTCCAGGGCCCGGAGCGCCAAAGGGCGGCCAATGTTAAGTCATTTCGCTTCGAAGGCTCGAACTGGCAACACCGAGATGGCGAACGACCTTCGCCGTTTGGGATGGCAATCCTTGCACGGAAGTCCAGTAGCATATCTTGTGTTTCTGAACCTGACAGCACCCGGTAGGCCGGAGCCCGGAGGGCGAAGTTCCGGATGGGAATTTTTGCTTTGAGCGGCGGGCGAGAGGCAGACTTCTGAGGGTGGAAGTCCAGATACCAGGGCCCACAGTGCAGAAGGCCGAGCGGGGATCTCTGTTTAGAACAGCGGGCGAGGACCAAAATCCTAGGACTTGGGACCTGGAGAGTAGACGGATGCGGATGCGAAAACGCCAGACAACGGCGGAGTGGAAGGTGGGTCCCGGAGGTGAAAACGGCGTAACAAATTAATTTCCCAAGGCCAAAAGCGGAAGCGAAGGCAGAGACTAGAGGGCGGGATGCCGAAGGATGTTTGTCATCACCGACGGCAAAATGTAGGAGGAACCCCAGAGGAGGAACTCCGGGGTCCGGGGCCTGAGAGGCCCGGAGGACACATGCTCAGTTTAAAGTTTTTCGGTGAGACGCATGCCAAGATCCGGCAACTGTGAGGCGGGGAGGAAATGGCAGTTTAGGCACGGCAGAATGTGAACGGCATTCCAGAGATGAAAGCCCGACGAGCCAGACTAGGAGAAGAGGATCGTCGTCGGCAGGTGATCAAAATTTGAAATTGGACGCCGAAGGCAGGTTCCGGGCCCGAGGCGACCAATCGCCCTGCACGAAGAATAGCCGCGCCATGGAAAAGTCCCGAATCGGTGGCGAGGGCATTCTAAGAGTTTGCGGGATTTTCTAAGACATGGGTTTGGTGCGCCATTTAGTGTTCTACCAGTCTATGCTCTCCTTATCAATTGTTCATTTATTTAAATCTTTGAAAATCATGAAAAAGACGCACGGGAGGGCAACCGATGGCCTACCTCGAACACGCAGAGCGGGGAGGTGTGGGATCCACTTACGTTGGTTGGAAAGATGCTGAATGCGATGATCATGACGTTGTCGAAGGTGGTGGGCTCCAAATGATGGCTTTCTCCAATTCGCTCCAATCTTTTTTGTGAAAATGACTTGGCCGGATTGGGTATTTTATACCCTAGCCGCTATGAATGCCTGCATTAAATGCTCGTACGGTCATGAGAAAAGTTGGTGAATTTGAAGTCATCGACGGCGGTGGGAAAATCAAGGCCCAGAGGCTGGGGAGACATGACATGATGACCACCGTTTTGAAGATTCCTCATTGTTTGAATGACGGCGGTGGGGAGTGGTTCAGGGCCTGGAGGGTGGGATTCCGCCAGGGATCTGCCGTTAAGGACGGCGGGACTGTCACAGAATTCTGGAAACAAAATTTTGGGAGGCCGGGCCTGAAAAACCCCAAGGCAGACAAGAACACACGCGAACAACAGATGATGAAGAGCATGGCAGGACCTAGGGGGCGGGTTGCTGCCCAAGGTTCGCCGTCACGGACGGTTAAACCAAGACAGAACCTCGGAGGAGGACTTCCGGGGTTTGGGGCCCAGAGGGACGGGCGCCGCCTGAAAAATTTAACAAGTTTCTAAACGGAGGGCCACGGGTCGGACCCCGAGGTCTAGAAGGACGCTCGGCAGAAACTGCCTGAAACAGAATTTCCATAGGGGAAACTCGAAGAGGGAATCCCAGATTCCTGGGCCCGGAAGGGACCGGGGCCGTTTTAGGGCCAAAATGCCAGAGAGATTCCGCGAGGCTTCGAAATGTAGCAAAAACCAAAATCGGAGGCATGATCGATTTATGATGGAACTTTTGAGCAACATCGACCATCCGAAGCATCAAAAAGGAGGGGAACGCAAAATGAGGCGACCCCAAAAATGAGTTGACAAGGCAAAAGAAAAGAGGGTCCCCATTCCGAACGGGGCTTGTGTGCTTAGGGCACAACAAAGCCAAATTGTAATCAATCCTTGAAGGTGACGTGCATGACTTTAGTGCATCAAGGAGATCTAATTTGAGTGGCGAGTAGCAAAAAGTTGTTGATTCATTAACCCATTATTATTTATCCTCTATCCCTCTAAAGGATAACCTCTCTTTATCATCAATTTTTCCATTGTGGAGGTAGAAATACCAACATGAGGTTTGACCGAGGCAAGCCCCTATATGGCACAACCCTTCCTCTATCTTTGAATGTGTAGGTTACAAATATGAAGAAGTTTGGAATAATATTGAAGAATATTTAATTGTTCACACATTCAAGCTGTACAACTTGACAAGATATGAAAACACAATTATATAAGCAACAAACAAAGATATGATAGTAAGAGCTGAAAGGAAGAAGCCACTGACTAGGGGCCTAAGGACTTTTAAAGTAGATTTTAGTTTTAGACCTCTAATATAGGACACCTTGGGCACCCTTGTCCAGAAACATTAACATCAAATTTACAAGTCAGGTACCTCTATGTTTTCCTTTTTATTTTCTAGAACTCAATTTTTTTTTGTCAATTTCTAGTTTTCCATAATTTTCGTGAAAAAAGGGTTGTATTTTCATAGTTGACTAGTTGCATCATTGAATATCATCAAAAATAAATTTCTAACCCCTCAAAATAATTTAGATCAAAGGTTGATTGACTCACCTTTTAGGTTGCAAGTTAATCTCACACCCTTTCCGATCTGAATTCTAATTTTTTGTAAGTGAAAAGTAGCTAATCTTGGTTAAATACTAAGATCACTTTTCCTACTAAATAATAAGTAACCTAAAAAGAAGTGACAACTAAGGCTAGTCTAGATTAAAAGACTATATATGCATATAGGGATTGGAATTTTATCCCACATAAAAAATAACTAAGAAAATGAGATAATTCTTTAAAGAGAATTGAATGGGATTAGAAGATGTGCCATAGAAAAATGGACCCTTGTTAATTTCATGGTCTTTTAGGCCTTGCTTCATGATGTTTGGTCTATTTTGCTTTGATTTTATGATGTAACATGGCTTGAACATACATATTTAGGTACTAAAATTCAAATAACGACGTCTTGTGAAGTGTTGTAAGACATTTCTACACTCTTCTAGAATCTATTCATTGCAATTCACCTAAAAATCACATTTTCATCACTAAACAAGTCCTATTTTAAAGTGTTGTAAAGTCTTGTAATAAGATTTCACGCTTTTCTAGGCATAACTTCACTATTTATCCCTTTATCATGCTTTATTTGACCCCTCTATGTCCTCATATGCTTTAATTAAGTGTATTTTTGAATGTTAACCTGAAAAAAAACATTAAATACAACATAATTCCTGACACCCATTTTCAGGTCCTAGGTGGGACCCATTCGCCATGGGTGGCGAATGAGTCCCCCTTGGCTCCAAATTCATTTTTTAAAAAATTTCCTTTTAGTTTTTTATTCAAAATCACTTGATGTCGCCCTGTGATGAGGTATGAACGGGTAACTAAGGAATAATATTGTATAAATAAGTGATTTTCACCTCATTTTACATCTCCTAATCTCTTACAATCTCCTCATTCATTCAAGCATCTTACAACATCAATTCAAGCATTATTCACGCACTTTGGAGCATCCATTGCCATTACTTCAGATTTGCATCATCAAGGGTTTGGTAAGTTGATAGAAATTGCATGTTATTAGTTTATCATTCTCTTTCATTTCATTTTTTCTTTAAGGGTTTGATCATCAAAAGTGGGGTTTGACCAAGGCAAACCCCTATTTGCTAACCCTCAACCATTTTCCCCCTATTGCATGTGTGTTTGCAGACTTTCGTGTACAAATTTAACAAGCTTTTTGGTGTTGAAGATTGGTCAACAAGCCAACTAGGTGCTTCAAGTCAAATCATTCACATTTCAAGTTTGCAGAAGGTTTTCTATCTATTTCCTACAGAATTGACTTCGGTAACCTGACAATTAGAGATTTCTAGATCTGGTATTGTAGAGTTGTCTCCTAATTTTTTAGAAATTTGGGAGAGGACTGATTTGTCGCATCAAATATTGCCCAGGTGCACTCTATTTCATCTCATTTCTTTTTGCTATGCATTCTTTCATCTTTTAGTTCATTGTTTGCATATCACAACATGTTTTCCAACATAGTTTAAATCTAATTTTTGCATTCATATTTCAGCTTTCTAAACCATTTAATTGCATTTAGTTTACTTCATTTAGCTTAGACAACATTACACATAACATAATTTAAATGAAACCTTAGTAT
The DNA here is from genome assembly GCA_007258455.2 of Sequoia sempervirens. Lineage (NCBI taxonomy): Eukaryota > Viridiplantae > Streptophyta > Pinopsida > Cupressales > Cupressaceae > Sequoia > Sequoia sempervirens. Next base: position 510,276,261 of record VDFB02193867.1, on the reverse strand, counting down.
TTTTGGCCCCATCTCTCTCCTTTTAGGTGAAAAACCCTAGAAGAGCAAGAGAAGTCCTAGAGTGCCAAAAATCTATGGTTCATTTTGGTGAACTTGAATTTTGAACACTTTACATTTATGATTTCATTCACATATTGCATCCTAGGTTACATTTGCATTAGGCATTGACAATACCACTTCTATGCCTTTACCTTTCCATCCAATGAATGTTGTCACCCAAAAAAATTCCCTCCTGCAAGACAAGGTCATTAATATTCATGAGGATTTTGCACATTTACAACAAGAATTATCACTTGAAAACATTTCCACCACTGCCATACCTGCCATTGACAATCTTCATCATTTGATTGAAAGTGATGATGGCTTACAAGTGATGAAGAGAATTGTTGAGATTTACAATAAACATGCCTCTTCTAATACTCAATCCACAAACATTCCTGTAAGCCAAGGAGGACCTCAAGTTCCTCCCCCTTCAACCATAGCATCTATACCAACTTATACCAATCCGCAAGTCCACACAACTATGCACCGGGTTACTTATGCAACTACTTCTTTCCAAATTCCACCTAGCATTCCTACTTCTCTTGTGGCATCACAAGTCCCCTCCACCACCTTCAAACCCCATAGTATACCTTTCACTTCCCCTAACATCACCTACACTCCACTATTTTTCCTTCCACCTCAACCTACATACCTTGACCCTGTTCTTGCACAACTCCTTAACACCATTTCTTCCATGCAACATCAACTTTCCACCACTAGCCAAGGTCAAACCGCTCCACCCACATATCATGTTAGTAGAAGCCCCTTATCCTTAGAAATATTATGTACCTTGATTCCACAAGGGATAGAAATGCCTCAATTTGAGAAATACAGAGGTAAAGGAGACCCTATCAACCTTGTTAATGCTTATACAACTTTATGTAGTGACTTTGTCCTTAACGATAAACTTTTAGCTAAAATTTTTCCAAGGACCTTGAAAGACACTACCTTAGAGTGGTTTTCCAACTTTCCTAATCATTTCATCTGTTCATTCAATGAATTGGTGGATGCTTTCATAAATCACTTTCAAGTTCACATGACACCTAAAAAGACAATGGCTGACCTCATGAGATGTAGACAAAACACAAATGAAAAAGTAACAGATTTTATCTCATGATACCAGTCCTTGTATGCTCAAATTGATGTCAAGATTCCTGATGCACATCTACAAAAGATGTTTATCAGAAACTTGCACACAAACCTTCAGGATAAACTAACTATGATGAAATTCCCTTCATTTGTGCATTTATGCACAACCTTGTGTGAATACCATAACTCAGTTTCAAGTTGTGATTCAAAGCTCACTTCAAACCGAGCCGATAAATCTGAACCACAAAACCAAAATAACACACAAAACTTTCACAAACCCAATAGAGGCATTTTACAGTTCAATCCTCCATCACAACCACAACCAACCCAACCGGTTCAAAATCATGTGGCAGCTGTTAAAGCCGCGGTGCCTTATACCTATGTGGACCTGAAGAGACAATTTACTCCCCTACCCAATACCCTCCATAACAAAATGATCTGATTAATTCAACAATGCATGCTCACTTTGCCACCCGTCAAACCACTTGATCCAAATCATCCATTGCCACCCACCTTCAAACCTAACGCTTATTGTCATTTTCATTGCCAAAATGGACATGACACTGAACACTGCAAGCGTCTAAAACATTTAGTTCAAGACCTCATTGATTCAGGCCATTTGTCCATTGCGGGTGTTAATGATCATGACAATCAGTCCATTACACCCCTAACCAAAACCTACAAAATTTCACCAATCCTATGCCTAAACATACTACTTCATTTGTCAAGGCTAGCAAACCTTCAAGCACTGATGTAATGACTATTGATACAAACAATGAATAACATGATATACCTCCACCTGTTACTGAAGATAGTCCTATGGATCAACTTGTGGCTATGATAAACGTTATCCATCATAAGGGCCAAACCAATAAATCTCTTGATATCACTTTTTTTGCTAAATATATACTTCAAAAACTTCTTGATGGTCCTCTCTACATAACTGGAAGAATCTATGATAAGCCCACTAATGGGATATTAATAGATCTCACTTGTGGCGAGAATGTGATCACAAAGGATTTTCTAGTATTACATGAGCTATATGAAGATGCTTATAATAAACCAACTGCATGGATTAAAACACATACTAGTTTTCCATGCCCTACTATTAGATCGATCATACTCCCCTTACAGATAGGAATTAAAAATTCAAATGTAACATTTTTAATTATTCCACAATCTAACCAATTTTGTTTGTGGCTGGGCCACCCTTGGATTTTCTCAATGAAAGTGGTCCCATCACTTGTTCACAAGTGTTTGAAATTTCCGTGCATGGAAATGAGATATTCACCATACACCATAGTGGCTTTAATCCCTTATCTTCCAAAGGTAATTTTTCATTAGAAGCCTTTTGGCCTAAACCCATGGAACCCATCACCCCTCGAAAGGACTTCTTTTTCATAGCTTATCAAAAGTTCAAAGCCAAAATGATAGCCAAATTGTCTCTTCGTAACACATCCCCGTCCACTTCCACACCTCCTATCATAGATGAAACCATGCTTCAACCTAAGTCTAACATTGAAAAAATCATACACCCTCCTGAACAACCACCCCTAGATACTTCCCAACCATTGTTTAAATGACCAAGGGAAAATGAAACAACTCATGTCATTCCTCCTCGTATTAAACAAGTGTATAAAGCAAAAGAGATCCCTTTTAATTAAACATAGTTGAAATATTAATCAAATAGCTAGTATTTAATTAATTAAAGGTGATGACCATTTTTAGGTGTATACATTTTTCCCCTCTTTGAAGTAATGTATTTACACATTGCTTCAAATAAAAAATTGACATTGATGCTTAGAAACTTTTTTGATGCCCCAGACAATGCCCAGAACGTTGATTTTCAGGTATTGACAGATATATGCCCCCTCGAGAGATAAATTGGTAAAATGTGGAATTTTTTATGTTTTGTGGAGGATTCAATAATTGTGTGATGATTTTTTAGTGATGTGATGATGATCCAATGTTAAATCAATGATACTTTGATGTATGATATGATTTATCTCTCGAAATTTGATTCTACACTCTCTCCTTGAACAATTTTGATTAGTTAAATCCCAATTTTGACAATAAATCCCACCATAATTCCCTCCATTGTCCTTTTAAAAGGGTAAAAAGTGAGAAAAGTGAATTCATTTGCACATTGTGAGTTTGGAGAAATTGGAGAGTGGAGAGCTAGAGGAAGATGGAGATCCCTTCTCACAATCATCGTTTCGAGCATCTTCGTCGCCACGGTCACCCTGCTATAGTTGGACCTACAATAAACATTACGAGAAACCTCCTTTAGTCATTTTCCCACCTTTTTATTGATGTTTTGGAGTTGGTAGATAGGTGTTGTAGGCCATTTAGAGTCATTTTTTCACTTTTGGGGGGTATTTTTGCTATTTTAAAGTCATTTTTGGGAGTTTTTGGGAGTTTTGGAACCTCTTGCTTCTGTTCTAGCACCTTGTTCTTGTGTTTTGGTGCCTTTGGGGTCCCAAATGGTGCCTTTTGCCTATGTTTTGATGCCCTTGGGGTCCCAAATGGTGCATTTTGTAAGCTTGACCTCATGTTGTGATTCCTTCTAACCCTAAAATGGCACCTTTGGGGTCCCAAATGGCGTCTTTTGCTTCTGTTTTGGCACCTTTGGGGTTCCAAATGGCACCTTTTGCAAGCTTAAGGGTTTTTGCCTTGAGAGATTCTAGATGATATGCCTTGTTATTTTTCCTACCCGATGATGTTTGATTGATTAAAGTCCTCTCGGTTATGTCAATTGTTACATTGTTGATGTTCGTTGAGACTTGTATAATGTTCATGAATCATGCTAGTTGTTGCATTATGTTGTTTAGTGATGATTTTGATTGATCTTAGTTTGATTGTGTGATGTTCATTGCTTGTTTGATAAGATAGTTGATGATTTGATCTCATGATAGGTGAGAGTCAAACGATAGGATAAATTGATGATGCATCAACCTCATGATAGGTGAGGATAGATGATAGGATTAATGTTCGATCGACCTCATGATAGGTGAGGATCAATGGTAGGATTTGTTGATGTATCAACCTCATGATAGGTGAGGATCGATGGTAAGATTTATGATGTATCATCCTCATGATAGGTGAGGATCGATGGTAGGATTCACTGATGTTTCAACCTCATGATAGGTGAGGATCGATGATAGGATTGATGATGCATCGACCTCATGATAGGCGAGGATAGATGGTAGGATTCACTTGATGTTTTGACCTCATGATAGGTGAGGATCGATGATAGGATTTGTTGATGTATCGACCTCATGATAGGCGAGGATCGATGGTAGAATTCACTTGATGTTTCAACCTCATGATAGGTGAGGATCTATGATAAAACTGATGATCATCTTGATTGATTGATTTGATGGTCTCGATTGATCCTTATTTGATTGACTAATGATCTTGATTGAACATGATTTGATTGACTGATGATCTTGATTGAACATGATTTGATCGACTGATGATCTTGATTGAACATGATGTTAAGACCACATTTGATAGATTGATGATGTAATGCTGATTTTTTTCCATAATATGATTATGAGGACTTTGATGTGCTCCAGTGTCAGGAACGTTTCCCGAAGATGTGGGAGATGGTTCGTCAGTTGAGTTAGGTAGATTTGGATATTATTGCCCATTACAGGTTGATATCTTTGATAAATATACCCCAATATAGGAATAATAGGGGTTTTCTGATTGCTCTAGCAAAGAGGTGGCACATTGACCACAATACCTTTCATCTAGTGACTAGGGAGATGATAGTTACTCCCGAGGATGTTTATCGGATCCTGCGGATTCTAGTGATGGGTGATATAGTTGTTTATGACAGAGTAGAGTAGGGTGGGACCGATGCTTTGAGTAGGATTTTTTGAGATGATCATGTGTCAGGCCATTGGGTTCCTTGGCAACAGATGGTTAGGAGATATGACCCTCTACTATGTGTTCTTTCCGGATTTATAGGCAGATTCCTTTGTCCTGACCATAGGTTAAAGGGATTTTCAGTGGGTTGGGGTTGAGTATTGGAGCATATGATGTTGTCAGGGACCAGATATGCATGGGGCTCATGCATCTTATCCCACTTATATTGTTATCTTCACCATGTTTTTTATCTAAGAGGAGCTAGTTTATCAGCAAGAGTGACACTGCTACAGATATGGGCATGGGAGCATATAGCGATCACTTGGCCATTGGGGGATAGAAAATGACCAATAGGTAGACCCTATGTGTTTAGTTACAGTGGTCTATTTTAGCATAAGCTGGGAAAATTAGCTTATTGGAGATGTACCCTAGATGATCTGGAGACTGTGACATGGCACCCATACTTGGATTGTGAGATGTGGGAAGAGGATTAGGTGGAGATGCCATACATGTTGTTATCATGATACTTGATTGGTCAGACATGTTCTGTGCTTGAGAGATATTTGTATCTGTGGGTTTGTCAATAGTTTGGACGAGTTCAAGCGATGCCCGAAGAGGTTGCCCATTATGCACATCGACGAAAAGATGTGATAGAGTGGGGCCCTTGCGTATCTTATGATGTTACTTGTACCAAGTATTATCTATTGGTGCCATGTGTATGGGATTATGTTCCACAAGTGGGAGATGCAAGGATGTTAAAGGATTATTCTGAGTATTTCTATACACATCCTTTTCCAAGGTTATCTAGTCCTGATGAGCCAGTTCCACCAGTTGATGATGATGATGATAGGGCAATGAGACAAAGTGGGGATGGAGAGGAGGAGTAGGGTGATGATGAGGGTGCTAAGGGTGGTGGTGGAGGTGGTGATGATGATGGTGGTGGTTTAGATGTAGAGCCATCAGGTGGAGTTGGTGGTCCCTTTCTAGATTTTGTAGTTTCTAGATGGAGGAGTATTACTATACCTCAGGGAGTGCTCCCTAGGATTCAGATTGGAGTTCCTTCTCATCAGCAGTAGGCATAGATAGAGGAATTATAGGCACAGGTTCAAACTTTTTAGGGTGAGTTAGTGCAGGCTCGGGCATAGTTTGAGACACTTCAGGATGAGTTAGTGTAGGCTTGGGCATAGATTTAGATACTCAGAACTAAGAGAGGTGCAAACAGGCATAAGATACAGTAGGTACATGCACAAGTTGTCATACTTACTACAGAGAGGGATTCCTTCAGACATCAGGCATACCAGGCTGAGGAAATTACCAAGAGATTATAGTAGCCTGCAACGTCTACGGGTATAGCGAAGTTCCTTAGAGAGATTCGACATAGTACTTAGGAGTTGCAGTTTTATAGGGGTAAATATCATGAGTTGGTTCCTACCGAGTGGCGAGAGAGCTTTGTACCATCTTGATTTGGCAGATCCCAGTATTAGACTATTAGCATGGGTGTTACTCAACCATTGTCTAGAGATAGGAGAGATCCTAGTGTAGGTCCATTAGGTGGAGGAGGTACTAGTTCTGTGATGCCAGCACCACCTAGGGGGAGCTCGACATAGTATCTTATGATGTTTACACTATTGTGACATTGATGATTTACTTCTTGTGTTCAGACTTTACGATGTAGTGCCATTTTTGATATATTGATGTATCTCATCATACTCTTGGGATATCCTTGTACACTTTGAGATTATGATTTTTGAGATTATATGATATGCAACGTGATTATGATATATGTGTTGATATGATGATAGATGCCTATGATGCATTTAATTTCCATGTTATGATAATGATTCTGATGTTATGATATGCTATTGATGCAAATGATTATGCAACTAAGGTGTAATGATTCTAGGGTTTTTTATGGATTTATGCCTATGTGATGCATGTGATGGATCCTATGATGTTTATGTTTTTTTCTAATGCAAATAAATGATGAATGAATGATTGTATGATGGATGAAATGATAATATGATATGATAATGCAATGATGGATGACTCTATATGCTTTATTTTTATGCTATGTGAAATGAATTTGATTTATACAATGATGAAATGTAATGAAATGCAATGTGCACATTGATTATGTATGGATGTGATGCAAATGATGTGTGATTTTTTATATTTATGAACTATGATTATGTGATGCAAATGATTATGTAGATCATTGTGTTCTAGTTTCTTAAGCTTAAATGAGTGAATGTGTCCACTTTCCAAGAGTTGTGGGAAGAATGGTCGTCAGTTGATTCTTTGTTACATTAATTTTTACAAAACTTGAAATATTTCCCAATTCTTTTGGAAATCTGAAGAGACTCACTCATTTAAGCTTAGTGAATTGCTTCCCTAATGTCACTAAATGAAATGATTTTTTTATGTAAATGAGATGCGATGGATGTCATTTTGTGTTTTCTGATGCAAATATTATGATGTGATGTATGGATGGATGAATGATGTTGTAATTTTTTCTAATGTATGAAAATGCTGATACAACTGATATGCAATTAAGTATGAAAATGATGTGTTTTTTTGGCAATGTTAGGTGTACTCAATTCCTTAATGCAAGAGATAACATCATTGTTGCAGCTTTGGAAATCCCATAATGAAAAATAATGCAAACTAACATGGATGAAATCTACTCTAACCATGCAGATCTCGTATGCCAAAGTTGTCATTCATAACAGCCAATTTTTCATGCTTTTTATCATCATTGGGCCTTTAAAATGTTGAAAGTGAGTACAAGCATCAATGGTATATTTAGACCATGATGACCTGAGTGCTACTTCCATGATGTTTGATAGTGCATGTTAACACAAGCATCTAAGTATAATTAAACCAAGATGACCTGAGCATTGCTTGCATAAATAGACAAGAGTTAACCATTTTCCTATGCAAATTTGGAATGTCATTTGTGATACTTTGTAGCACACGCGTTGTGACAATTTGCACAGTAATAATGATCAACTCACAAACAACAGATAAAGAAAAATCATACTCCTTCATGGCTCCTCTAGTTTGATACATCATTGCGGGGCTCTAGAGATATGATAACAAAAATCAAAGTACAACAATTGAACATTTGTGTTTAATGTGCTAAACCCATGATTCAAAAGAGCATCATCCTTTTGATTTGATTTTATGTTCAATTTTTTGATGTTTTTGAGATTTTTTTATTTTCTAATTTTTAGGTGTTTTCTGAGATTTTGACCAAGAACCTAACCTAAAGACCTATCCCAGGGGCCTTGGGGGTTGATCAAAGATTAGCCTTGCCTACATTATACATGCAGAGACCACATAGTTCGACTGACTCAACCAATTTACAGGACCAAGATATGAATAGATGAGAGACGACAAATAATTACAATAGACTACTAAAGGACTTGACCTAGGGTGTCTTGGGGGCTAATCAAAGATTAGCCTTTCCTACTTTTAAGCTCAAAGACAATGTAGTTCGACAAAATGACTCTATTTTTTGACTTTTGACCTATTTTTGGATTTTGATATGATATGGATGTTTGATGTGCTTATGATGGTGATTGATGTTCAATGTTGGGTTGCATTTTAATCATTGTTTTTGGGTTGTGTTTGTCTTCTGGTTGTTTTTCTATTGGTTCAAGCTCAAAGTTGGTTTGCCCCCAGTGAGTTCAGGATTTTCCCCCCAGTCTAGGGTGAGACACGACCGCAATGCTAGGATATGTACATGGTGCTTTCAAAGGATAGGAAGATGGATGGAAAAAGAAAATGGAAAAAGTGAAATGGTCAACATGCTCAAATAGATGGAAAAGATAACCTATCACAAATAGCGCTTGTTGTCAGGTTCTCACTACTTGTTTTTATTACACCTTTTTCAAATTTTATGATTTTTTGATCTTTTTAATTTTTTTGACTTTTTTATATTTTTCTCCTTTTTTATTTATTTTTTGTTGCTACCAAGATGCCTATTTGCTAGGTTTTCATCAAGACAACCATTTTTTCAGGACATTTTCTGATGTTTTAGGTATTTTTCAGGACCTTTTTCCCAATGCACTTGGATGATTCAAGTGTAGAACTTCTTGAGATGCAAGCTATTGAGGGGTTCATAAAAAAAATCCCCTTTTGGTTTAGAAAATTGATATGCTCCTGATCTGAATGCTGAGACAATGTTAAAGGGACTGATCCAGTTTGGTTCAAATTTCCCCTTCTTTTCTCGATCTCGTTGATTATGGGGGTTGTCTTTCAAGAGTAAATTTCCAACCTGAAATGTTCTAAGATTGACTCTCTGGTTATAGCTTCTGGATATTCTTTGCTGATATTCCTTCAGGTGATCCAATGCATGCTGATGGTGTTCATCCAAGAGTTCTAATTCTTGTAATCTAGCAACTCTATGATCCTCATTCAAAATGATCCCTTTTAGTGACACTTGGAGTGATGGTATTTCAACATCAATAAGAAGAATAGACTCTAATACATAGACTAAAGTGTAGGGTGTAGCTCCTATTGGGGTTCAAATACTGGTTCTGTAAGCCCACAAGGCAGGGTTCAATTGAATGTGCTAGTCTTTTCCAGCATCATTGATAGTTTTCTTCAGGATCTTCAGGATATTCTTATTTGAGGCCTCAGCTTGGCCATTTCCTTGAGGATAATATGGTGTAGAAAACTAATGCTAGATGTGAAATTTATCACAAAGTTCTTCAACATCTTAATTTTTGAAAGGTCATCCATTGTCGATGATGATGGACTAAGGGATGCCATATATACAGATGATATAGTTTAGGATGAAGGACGAGATTTTTTTTCCTGTGATAATAGTTAGAGGGACAACTTCAATCCATTTCGTTAAATACTCAGTAGCTATGATAATGAACTTGTATCCATTGGACAAAGATGGATGAATCTTGCCTACGAGGTCCAATTCCCACTGACAAAAGGGCCACATTGATGCAAAAAGGTGAAGTTCCTGTGCTGGTGCGTGGATGAGATTTCCATGAATCTAGCACTTCTAGCATTTCTTCACAAATTGAAAATAATCATTCTCCATAGTCAGCCAATAATATCCTAGACAAAGGAGTTTCTTAGCTAGGGTTAAACCACTCGAATGAGTGCCACAAACACCTTCATGTACTTCCCATAAAGCCATTTTAGACTCGTCACATTCTAGACATTAGAGGAGAGTTCCATCAAGACCTCGTTAATAAAGGACATCCATGATAAGGGTGTGTTGGGTGGTTTGGTGAATGAAGTTTCATTTTTTATTATGAGATACAGGAGGGACTGTGTTATCTTTTAGGTACGTATAGATTTTCCAATAGAGGGAAGTGTCGGCCTTAGCTAGATGGTAGATAACTTGGGACTCAGGGTTGTCATAAGATGGGTTGAATAGTTATTCCACCATGAACTCGTAACAGGCTCGTTTCTTTAGAATTTGCAAGAGAGAAGCAATGGTCACCATGGAATCAACAACTTTGTTGTCACTTTAAGGAATCTACTAAAATCTGATTTCTACAAAGTAATTTTTGAAGTCATCAACCATTCTTTTCTAGGGCATTAGCTTGTCATCCTTTGTTTGATAGTCATCATTTACTTGGTTAATGACTAGTTGTGAATCCCCATAGACATGTAACTCAGTGATATTCCACTCAACTACTACTTTGATTCCAATGATCAAGGCTTCAGATTCAATTGTGTTGTTGGTACAAGGGAACATCAGTCTTTAGGACATAGGAATGGTGTGTCCTTATGGTGATATAAACAAGATTCTGGCTCCTGATCCATGTTGTGTATAAGAACCATCAAAGTAAAAGACCCATTGTTGTGTGGATATTGCTAGGACATCAACAACTAGAAACTCAACGTTCATGCCCAAGCTGATCGTCTTGTAATGGTGCTTCAGCTAGCTAGTCTACAATTGCTTGTCCTTTGATTGCCTTCCTATCAACATATTGGATGTCGAATTCACTCAACATCATGACCCACTTGGCTAGTCTTCTAGTTAGATTAGCTTTGCTCATAAGGTATTTCAGTGGATCTATCTTGGCTATTAACTTGATGGTATGGGTGAGCATGTAGTGTCACAATTGTTGGGTGGAAAACACTACTCCAGACAAGCATTTTTAATGAAAGTGTAATTGATCTCATAGCCATTTAAGGTTCTGCTGATGTAATATATTTCCCTTTCTTTTCCTATTGAATCCTCTTGCACTAACAAGGCTCCCAATGATATTTCAATTGTCGCTATGTACAATAAAAATGGCTTTCCTTCTGTTGGTGATATCAAGACAGGTGGAATCATCAGATATTGTTTCAATTGATTGAAGGCTCCTTCACATTTTTCATCCCATTGGAAAGATACATTCTTGTGAAGCAAGTGGTTGAAGGGGTGAGTTTTGTCAGCCAGTTGTAAGATAAACCTCTTGATGGATTGGAATCTTCCTTGTAAGGATCTGAGTTGGTTGATGTTTTTAGGAGGAATTTCCATGATAGATTTAACCTCTATAGGGTCCAACTGAATGCCTTTAGCTGACACAATATACCCCAAAAGTTTAGCTGATGTTACACTAAATACACATTTCTTGGGATTTAGTCTCACATTGAACTTCTCTAATCTAGTGAAAATCTTATCTAAGATCTCTAGGTGTCCTTCTCTAGTGTAGGACTTTTCCAACAAATCATCTACATAGTCTTCCATAAAAGTGTGCATCATGTCATGAAAGATGGTGGTAATTTCTCTCTGATATGTGGCTCCAACATTTTTCAACCCGAAAGGCATGACATTCTAGCAAAAAGTGCCCCAAGGACATGTGAAGGTAGTTTTATCTTAATCTCCAGGAGCAATTTTGATTTGATTATATCCTAAAAATCCATCCACGAGTGAGAGAATTTCATGTTTAGCAGTAAAGTCCACAATGATGTCAATATTAGGTAGGGGAAAGTCATCTTTTGGGAAAGCTTTATTGAGATCTCTAAAATCTATGTAGATTATGATGCTTTTGTCTGGCTTGGAAACTAGTACAATGTTAGAGATCCATTCTGCATAGTCAATAGGTCTGATCAATCCCACATCTAATAACTTCTTCAGTTCGACTTTGACCAATATGGTAATGTGGGGATGCATTTTCCTTAATTTTTTTTGACCGGTTTTACTCCTGTTGGTAGTGATAGGTGATGCATGATGAGTTCTAGAACAATCCTTGGCATGTCGGCATAAGACCAAGCAAATTTTATTTTCCTTTCTGTGAAGAATTTGATAAAGTTCAGTTTTTCTTGATCTATCAAGGATTCTGCTAGATAGACGTCTTCACTGTTTCCTCATTTCCAATATTGATAGATTGGGTGGACTCAAACAATATTTTAGATTGTTCCTGAAAGTGTTCAGGGAGTGTGTCAAATATTCCATCTTTCAACACCTCGGAGAGGTTTTCACTATTAGATACACTCTTTGTTTTTACTTTTTCTAGATCTGATACTACCATTGAATGGTTTTCACCATCAGATCTATTCCCTGTATTATTCATTTTGCAACTAGAAAATTTGACACTCTCCTGGTTGGAGGCTTCGTTATGATATTCAATGGTGGAATCTGTTTTGAGATTGGAAAAACAGAGGAAGTTGACAATGGCTTCGTCATTTGAAAAGAAGGGAATATCAGACAGCTCCGTTTGATCCCAATCTATTAGTTCAGGATATATCAGGGGTAAGGAGTCATTGGATTGGACAACATTAGATGCAGTAAGAGTCCTGATGGTAACATTTTTAGACTGTCCAATAGCAAAATCAATGTCCATAAGGTAACTCTCCTCTGAATTATCTATTTCACTCTAAGTCTGATCATCTTCATTGGAATCATCAATGTGTAGTGATCCTATTTCAAGTGGTCTATGACCTGAACTTTGACCCTTGTCACGTATGGGTGTATACTTCTAGACTACATCAATTTCCTTATCATGACAAGACTCTTCAAATAACGAATCCCACTCGTACTCATTTGAATCTGTTTCATGAGCACCACTAGCTTGTAGTTGTAGGATTCTTTCAACAACTTGTTTGGTTTCTTCTCTGGATTCTTCTCTATACCCCAATCCTATTTTATCTTTGGCTTGCATGGTGACAAGTTGTATTGATTCTATTATGCCTTCTTTCCTTTTATCGATAGGACCTTTTCCCTCATATCCCATCTTTTCCATGATTGTCTTTCCTTTTCCATACTGCTCTATCTATACACTTGAAGTGGATGCTTGTGATGATTCTTCATCTTTGTACAACCAGTTTAAAACATCCTTGTCATCTGACTCATCCAATAATGTGCCTAATCTTACAAAGGTTCCATCAAACAGTGTGGTGGGTTGTGAAGATTGTTGTCTCGATGTTGATGGCTATCCATATGACTTTGGAGAAGATGAAAGTTGTGATAAACATAAGGATTTTTGAAATGAGTATCCCCCCATGCCTTTATCTTTCAATTGGATTTTTTCCACTTATTTTGATAAGGATTCAAGTTGACTTTCCTGACTTTGTGAAGTAGGATTTGATGTACTTTCTTTATTTGAGGGATAGGCATCACCAATATCCTTATCCTTTGATTGGTCCCTTTTCTCAACCCACTTTGACAAGGAATTTAGTTGTTTCCCATCATTTGATAAACCCTAAATTGGAGCTTCCCTATTGTGTGGTACAAAAGAATCTTGGGTTGTCTTGAGGGTGTTACAATATTGGGGGTTATTTGAGTCAACTACAATAGTGATTTCTTGCCTGTTGAATGGGAATTTTAGACACTGGTGATATGTGGATGGTACTGCTTGAATGTCATGGATCCAAGGTCTTCCCAAGAGTATGTTGTAGGTTAAATCTTTGTAAAACACCTAGCATACTATATCTCTGACAACTGGTCCCACTTGAATAGGTAGCACTATCAATCCTTGTGAATATCTTTCTTCGTCATCATATGCTTTTATTGTGATTTTCCTCCTAGGATCAATAGCATTTTCTGAATAGCCTAGTGGATGGAAAAGTTTCAAATTATAGATATTCAGGCCAACTCCTCCATCTATTAGGACACGTTTAACATGGTGCTTGTGGATTAGGACCTCAATGTGTAGGGAAACATTGTGGGGATGATTGATAGATACATCATCAGGTTCAGAAAAGGATAAGCAATGTGGTGAAGTCAAATGTCCCACCATAGTTTGGAATTGGAAAACTTACCAATTGTTGGGTACCATGGTGGCAACTAGAACTTGTTCCAAGATTTCCTTGTGAGCAGGAGAAATCTTGAGGAGTTCTAATATGGATATTTGTGCAGGTATCTTTTGGAACTGACCCACTATGTTATATTGGGTTGTAGGGATAACAATTGATTTGGACATGGAAGGGGTAGCTCCTTTCAATGTTACCTTGGCTTGTCCTTGTGTGATTGTATTGATGGGTGTGGTGTCATGTTGTTCCCTTATTTTGATAACATTGATTTGATGCGAGGTAGTGCCAACATTATGGTGATGATTTTCAATGATGTTTTGTTCATGTCCAATGGTGTCATTGTTTGTTGGGTTATCATTGACAATAGTATTTGATTTGTCATGGGTTGGATCATAAACCACCTCAATATGCAGAATGGTGGTGTCATAGACATAGTTTATGTTCTTTCCCTTGTTGTTTGATGATGAAGACTCTCCTTTCTCATAGTTTGGTAGAGAGTTCTTGAACGCCCCATGATCATTGTTCATTTGAGGTACTTCTACAAATATCATTTTGTCGTCAATTAGATCTTGTATCAAGTGTTTCAACTACATGCAGTCATTGGTTTTATGTACCTTGTTGCGGTGAAATTCACAAAAATGGGCCTCATTCCACCATGGGGGTTTAACTTGTGGTTCCCAATTTCTTACTTCTGGTAGAGTTATGACCTTAGCTTTGAGAAGTTCTATTAATGCTGATTTTGGTGATTTCCCAAAAGGGGTGAACCTCCTTCGATTTGTGGATGGTTAATATGATGGTGTCCTAGAGCTAGCATTACCTTGGTTGTTGCTTTGGTTGACATTTTGGTTTTTGCCTTGGTTGTTTCCTTCATTGTTTCCTTGGTTGTTTCCTTGGTTGTTGCCTTGGTTGTTGGGGAGATTGTTATTCTGATTAGTTTTGGCAGTGGCTGTAGTTAGGTTGAATATAGGTTTTGCATTTTTACCTTCAACTGTACCATCATTATTTCCAACATTCTTGTTTCGTTGCCAAAACTTGGGTTTGTTGCCACTATTGTAATTGTTGGAGGAGTTTGATGAGTTTTTTTCATTGTATATCTTGATGACTCCTCTCTTCACTAAGGCATCCTCGATTTTGATCCCATTCTCAATAAATTTTTCGAAGGTTGGGGGACATTGTAATTCCAATCTATAACTCATCTTGTCATGAAGGTTTTCAATAAATATTGCTATCTTTTCCTTTTCTGGCACAGGATGCGAGCATCGTGCAAATAACCTTCTCCATTTTTGTAAGAATAAAAGGAATGATTCACCCTTCTTTTGTTTCAAGTTACAAAGATCTTTCATAGTAATGTCATGTTGGATGTTGTAGGAATATTGGGTAATGAACTTGTTGACTAATTCCTCAAAGTTGTTAATTGGTGGAGTGAGTTTGGAGAACCATTCAAGACAATGCCCACCTAAGTTTCTTGGGAATAATCTCATCAAATATGTTTCCTCATATGTAAATTCAAGACTCATGGTCCTAAACTCTCTCACATGGTCTATCAGATCGATTTTTCCATTGTATTTGTTGTAATTAGGGAAATCACAATGTTTGGGAAAGGGTATCATGTGAATACTTTGATCAAACGGATATGGAAAAATGTCTTGGATCAAGTATCGTTTTGAAATTTCCTTTTGCATGTCAAACATTTGTTGTTGGAGATTCTTTACTAGATGAGTCAAGGCAACTACTTGTTCTTGATCATTTTTGGCCTTTTTGGGAGGTGCTTTTAGTTGATTTACATCAAAGTCTTATGGTAATTTGGCACCTTGTTTGGCTAGCATACGGAGGTATTTTTCCCCATTTCTTTCAAAAATATTTTCTAAACACTTGTGGAAATTGGGGTCTTGTTTCACATGTCGGATATCTTCTTCGATTACTTCTTCCCCATTAGTGTTGTTGAGTCCATGAAAAGAATTTTCTTCAGCCTCTACCATGGTGTTTTGTGTTTCACTATTTTGGATTTTAGTGTTTTGAGTCTCAATGATCAAAGTTTCAATGGTTGGGATTTCAATGTTTGGATTTTCAATGGTGTGATTTTCAAGTCCTTTTTCCTTGAGATTTCATTTTTGCAACCTTGTTTGAACGGGCATACAAGTATTATAATTTTGACTAAACTTTGATCTAGGTTTTGGAAAAGTACCAAGGATTACAACTAAGCCAAATAGAATAAAAAATTCTAATGAGACTAGGTTGGATTTGAATATGTAGCTTCATTTTGTGATGAGAGGATGATAAATATCGATGATGAAACTAGGCCTAATAATCAAAGGTGTGATAAAATTGATGACATTGGTACTTTGTGATGTTAGATCTTGGTTTAGGTCAGAAAATTCCACTTGTAGAGGTCAATTTGAACAAGTTTAGACTTCTAAGGTATCTAAGGAATGATTTTGGACTTGAGAAAATTTCAAATTTTTGGTTCAAACTATGAAACTAGTGATAAACATTCTTCCTAAAAGAGGTACTCAAATCTTTGGAAAAGTTGTGGATTTTGATAATAGTAAAACATGTATAATTTGGGATTGTTCTTGCAAGCTCTTTTGTAGAAATTGAAGGTCGACCTCTCTCTAAATTCGTAAAGTGTTGATAATCGTCTTTGATGTTCTTTTGGACTAAGAGGTATGGACTTTGGTTTCCAAATTTTAATATTTCATGAAACCATTTGGTAACACACATGTGCATACTCTATTTTACCTAAGGATTGGTTGAATACTTTTGAGGATTCCCAAGATAAGATTGATTTTCGGACAAGAGATGAACCTAGGTCACTATTTTGTGTTCTGCAAAAGGTACCAAAATAGAGACAAAAGGTGCCAGAACAGAGACCAAAGGCGCTAGAACAAGTTCAAACTTGGTTTATTTGAAAGTTTCTTGAAAATGGTCATATCTTGGTCATACAAAGGTCTTTTTCAGAGATTTTTTTTTAAAATAGGGTAGAATTTCATAAGCTATGCAATGGTGTAGGTGTTTTGCAATTTTTTTGGAGTTAAAAATTATAAATTAGGGTTTTCATTTTTGATACGTGACACTTTGTTTGTTTTGAAAACACTTTGATAAAGACACATCAAGCAATGTACACTCCTAAGGTTGTGAAAGACTCCATTCTTTTGGATTCCATGTGGGTTTTACCCCAATCACACTTTTTCTTAGTGGATGACTAGATGCTTGACCCCATTGGCTCCCCTCCATGACACTCACTTCTCAGGGCAACCAAGCACTAAAACCCATGAATCTCCCATGGCATATTTTTCATCTCTACTAAGAATTGTGAGAATGTGGATGCCTTCACAACGATCGTTGTTGCACCAAAGAATAGATAAAGGGTTTGGCCAAACTACAATAAGGGTTTTAGTAAGGACTTTCCATTCATGGGGGTTGATCCATATGGCGAGAGACCATTGCTTCCCTTCTCGTCAGAACCAACCTCATGATACTAGCCTTTGTTCTAGTATCCACACTTATATACCAATTGGAAATGTGCTTGGCTTTAGCGTGTTACCAGTTGGGTTGTTCCCTTGGGTGAGTACTTTTTCCCACAAGGAAGGCCCTCTAAGATAAACAAAAGCAAGCAAGTATACCCATAGTTCGATGAAACTTTATTTGACATGAATAAAGAGAGAACACATGTGATATAGTCAACTCACACTCGCACATGAAAAGTGAATGTGTCTACCTTTTTGGTCACTTAATTAAGGGGAGAGCATAAGCCTACCATCCGTCAAGCACAAAAAACATGGTGTTCATTAACCCATTAATTAAGTTATGTTCCTAACTTAACCAAAAGGAAACATGGTGTTCATTAACCTTTTAATAAAGCTATGCTCCTAACTTAACCAAAAGGAAACAAGTAAATCACTTCCAATCCCTGTAATATGTCAGTAGTTTGATAAGAGTGTCTTTGACAAGTGTTTTTAGGAAACCTACAAATCAACAACATAAAGTGTTAGCCCTTGGAAACTACAAAAGGAACCAAAATAGAGACAAAAGGTACCAAAACAGAGACAAAAGGCACCAAAACATACACAAAAGGCACCAAAATAGAGATAGAGCAGCCCAAGATTATGCAAAAGGTGCCAAAATAGAGACCAATGGTGCCAGAACAGAGATCAAAGGCACCAGACTAGAGACAAAAGGTGCCAAAATAGAGTTAGATCAGCTCAAAACTGTGCAAAAGGCACCATAATAGAGACCAAAGATGCCAGAATAGAGACCAAAGGCACCAAAACAGAGACCAAAGGCAACAGATCAGGTTCAAGAGACACCAAGAGGCTCCAAGAGGATCCAAAATAGGTGCAAGAGGTTCCAAGAGGCTCCAAGAGGCTCACGTCCAAACCTATGAACATAAGTTTTCAAGCATGTTAGTAATAAATGGGGCAAGGCCCCACGGTGGGTGTCATTTTGTTTTTGTGCTAAATGTGTAAAGTTAGTATCAACACAAACCTTAATGAAACAATTTATATTCAAAGCTTCAAAGCAAAGTAATCTATTCTAAATTGCATCTTAATGAATCTTTCAAGAATGTCTCATTGTCCTCTATTCCTAAGGATTTGTTAAACCATTTGGACCTCTGATTTCTATGAGCACAAAGGTTGTTAAAATGAATACTTAGGAAACAATATATCATTCAATATGCAAGCCAACTATATGCCTACATGAAACTATGTTCAAACAATGATGATGAATGCTATGATGAGTGAAGGATGATGTTGATGATAAATACACAAACAGTGGTGGATACTATGGTAGTGATCTATATGATTCTATGCATGATTCTACATATGCTCAAATGCAAACTTAAAATGAACTAATCTAAAATGCAACTATGATGCAAGATGGATGATAAAAGGAAACTATGAAGCAATATGTTAATCTAAGATCTAAACATGATGCAAAACATGATATAAAAACTAGCTATAAGACTCCAAGAATGCTCCAAGCTCCAATGATAAACCTACTTAATAACTTTACTTCAAATGTGGATGCCAAATACAAGGCCCAAGGGTTGTATTTATAGCCTTTTGCAAGAATATAGTGAGGTGGCAATAATCAACGGTCTAGATTCAAATAAGAAAAATAGATGGTGAAGATGAAGAGAATCAGGATGTTGTCCCCTTAAAACCAAAGACAACATACCATGTGTGTGGAAGAATCTCTTGACCAATGAGCAACATTCCATTTGGATGGAAGATTAAAGTGTGGGAAGAGAAGACCATGTGCTTCCAAAATTGGTGGAAGTGTGGGAGGAATAAGTCATGTGCTCCAAAGTTGGTGGAAGTGTGGGAGGAAATGAGCCATGTGCTTTTTGAAATGAGTTGAGGATAATTCTAATTAAAAATTAGAGTTATTTATTTTCATGTGACCTTGATGAGGTGGCACACAAAAATTTGTAGAAATGTTCTCTAATTCCTAATTGGATTTAGTGAAGATTAATTAAATAAAAAAAGTTTAGGGAACCTTGTTTATTTAATTAATTTAAAAGAAAGTGTTTTAGATTTTGGAGACTTAGAGAAGGGTGAACAAGATAAGTAAATTGAGCATTTATTTGTATGCAGTTGAAATATTAATCAAATAGATAGTATTTAATTAATTAAATGTGATGACCATTTTTAGGTGTATACAATGAGCTTACGTGATAACTCCTCTCAACCAAGTGAAGAACCTGGTACGATTCCTAGTTTGGCACTTTCAATTATTCCTTTGGATAGTCAACCACCCTCACATTACACTGAACATGATTGGGAGGTGGATGACTTGTTAGATGGTTGACTTGCATAAGTCTAACTAGCCTTTTTGATTTTCTCTTTCTGTTTTTGATTTTTTTTTCCTTTCATGTGTGTATCATGTTCCCCCATATCATGTGTTTAATGTTCCCTCTCTTTGTACACTTCTTCTATTTGTGCCTCTATTCTTCTACTCACCATGCATTGTCTTTTTTTCTTTTGTTTTATGTTCTCCTTTTGGGGATGATGCAAAGGGTAGAGATGCCCTATGTCTCTTCCATGTTGACCCACAAGTTCCTTATCATTTTCACTTTTTTTTGGTGTTCTCCTTTTGGGGATGATGCAAAGCGTAGAGATGCCCTATGTCTCTTCCATGTTGACCCAATCAGTCCTTTTTATTTTTATTTTGTCTTTTCTTATGTTTTTCCTTTTGTGGATGATGCAAGGCATTGAGACCGAAATGTCTCCTTCATGTTGACCCAAAATATTTTTCCTTTTCTTTCATCTTTTCATTTTATTTTTGCTTGTTTTTTCCTCTTGGGGATGACGCAAGGCATTGAGACCACAATGTCTCTTCCATGTTGACCCAAAATATATTTTATTTTTCCTTTATTTTTTCTCTCTTTGTGTCATTCTTCCAATTCTATGTGCTTTGGGGAATGATGACAGTTTCGAGCTCTTTCATAAACACATTATAGCAATGAACATACTGACCCCAAATCCATAGATCCCTTATGTGTTTGGTGTGCTCTTTTTTTGGGGGAAACTCCCTCTCTTTTTTTTAATTTTCCTTGACATGATGCATCCTAACTTCAAAACATATGACTTGGCATAGGTCTTTCCAAGTTGGCTCTCATTTCTTGTTTTCCTTTTGCATTTTCTTTCCTTCGCTACTTGAAAGTAATTGCTCATAGAATGATGTGTAGCAATTCCTTTAAAGTGGGGGGCACACATTACCATAATTCATTTGAATTCTTGGTTCCTAGTGTAGCCTTGTTGTTTATGTGATGCATTCGTCACTTTGTGGATGACATTGGGTGTGATCTTCTTCATAAGTGTGATCTATCTCAACATATTACATTCCTCTTGGTAGTCTGATGCGATGCACCGCATCCCCTAAGTTGTGAATATACTATTCTTTGATTGGTCCTCTCTTGGAGACATTAGACACAATGTTCCCTAAGTGACTGACCTTGCATGAACTGAACAAGACTCCTTTGGACATCTTTTACACTTTTACATTTTTTAATTTTTTGACCTTGCATAATGCAACTTGCATGACTGTGGTACCTTCTTTTTGTTCATGACATTTTTCTTTGTGGCGCCTTGTTAAAGTTATCAAGAGGCATAACTTTAATATGGTTGAGTGGGAAGCCCACCTAGCGGCATGAATTTTACCCATAGCCACCTTTGTATTTGTGAGTGCATACCAACTAGAACATGTATCTTACCTTTTTGGGCTTTCTCACCCCATGGATAGCCAGAAGTTTCATGACTCCAAAGTGAGTACATTTGGGCTTTCTCACCCCATGGATAGTTAGAAGTTCTATGGCCTCAGAGTGAGTACATTTGGGCCTTCTCACCCGATGGACCGTCATGTGTTTTGTCACCCTAGAGTGAGTACACATTATCTTTTTCAAACAATCAGCCTAGATCTAATCCACAACTAGTTGGATTGATGATCGAAGCTTCATCCAATTTTCAACACTTGTGTTTTCCTTTGTTCTTATGTTTAGTTTTCCATGGGATCTTCATCCTGGGGGCTTGATCATCCCTCTTGATTATTTTCATTCCATCTTTCTAACGTAAGTGCATTTGAACCCTCCCCTCGATGTTCATGGCTACTTTAGTGTGAGTTTGAAGCAAGTTCATCCTCTCACTAAAGTGGGGGCTAAATGTGTCATAGAAAAATGGACCCTTGTCATTTTCATGGTCTTTTAGGCCTTGCTTCTTGATGTTTGGTCTATTTTTCTCTAATTTTATGATGTAACATGGCTTGAACATGCATATTTAGGTACTAAAAATCCAATAACGACATCTTGTGAAGGTTTTGTGAAGTGTTGTAAGAAATTTCTACACTCTTCTAGACTCTATTTAATGCAATTCACCTAAAAATCACCTTTTCATCACTAAACAAGTCATATTTTGAAGTGTTGTAAAGTCTTGTAATAAGATTTCAGGCTTTTGTAGGTATAACTTCACTATTTATCCCTTTCTCATGCTTTATTTGACCCCTTTATGCCCTCATATGCTTTAATTAAGTGCATTTTTGAATGTTAACCCAAAAACAACATTAAATACAACATAATTCCTGACACCCATTTTCAGGTCCTAGGTGGGACCCATTCTCCATGGGTGGCGAGTGAGTTCCCCTTGGCTCCAAATTCAAATTTTTTAAAATTTCCTTTTGGGTTTTTATTCAAAATCACTTCATGTCGGCCTGTGATGAGGTATGAATGGGTAACTAAGGCACAAGATTGTATAAATAAGTGATTTTCACCTCATTTTACATCTCCTAATCTCCTACAATCTCCTCATTCATTCAAGCATTCAATCTTGCATTCAAGCATCTTACAACATCAATTCAAGCATTATTCAAGCACTTTGGAGCATCCATTGACATTACTTCAGATTTGCATCATCAAGGGTTTGGTAAGTTGATAGAAATTGCATGTTATTAGTTTATCATTCTCTTTCATTTCATTGTTTCATTAAGGGTTTGATTACCAAAAGTGGGGTTTGACTAAGGCAAACCCCTATTTGCTAATCCTCAACCATTTTTCCCCTATTGCATGTGTGCTTGTAGACTTTCGTGTGCAAATTTAACAAGCTTTTTTGTGTTGAAGATTGGTCAACAAGTCAACTAGGTGGTTTAAGTCAAATAATCCACATTTCAAGCTTGAAGAAGTTTTTCTATTTGTTTCCTGCATAATTGACTTCGACAACCCAATAATTAGAGATTTCTAGATCTGGTGTTGCAGAGTTGTCTCCTGATTTTTCAGAATTTTGGGAGAGGACTGATTCGCCACCAGTGGCGAATGAGTCCCACCTTAGGACTGAAAATCTGAATTTTGTCAGATTCTGAATCTTGACTGTCAGAAACTAGTTTCTGACACTTTTTCACCAGTAGGAGGACTAATTTGCCACCCTGGGTGAATGAGCCCCACTGTGAAATTTCAGTAATTTCATTTAACATTCACAACATTCCAGAATCATTAAATCTTGCCCAAGTGCACTCTGTTTCATCTCATTTCTTTCTATTTTGCATTCTTTCATCTTTTAGTTCATTGTTTGCATATCACAGTGTGTTTTCCAACATAGTTTAAATCTTAGTTTTGCATTCATATTTCAGCTTTCTAAACCATTTAATTGCAATTATTTGACTTCATTTATCTTAGAAAACATTACACATAACATAATTTGAATGAACCCTTAGCATTTTTGGCCCTATCTCTCTCCTTTTAGGTGAAAAATGTTGGAAGAGCAAGAGAAGTCCTAGAGTGCCAAAAATCAATGGTTCAGAAGAGAGCCATAAGATGTTCATAACCGAAAATGAGTAAATATACCCAAGGAAGAGAAGATGCAAGATGCATGTCTAGAGTGGACCAAGAGGGTTGCAATTGAGGAAATCCGTAGAAAAAATAAAATTTAATGTTCACTGGGCATGAAAATCACAATTATTAAAGCGATAAATTGGTCCACAACCATATTCTAAAATGCAAGTGAAATGTACCTAAAATGATAAGGGAATTAAAAAAATATGAAGAATTTTCAAGTATGAATTACTTACAATATTAGATGGAATATACTACACATGTAATGTTAAAGGAAAGGCTTAGAAATAGTGTACTTAGCAATAAAGTAGGAACCCACGATTTATTTTCTAATGAAGAAATTATAAATAGTTTTAACCTAAGATTATACTAGATAAGGATTTTGAAGATTTCATTACCCTAATTTATGTAAGGAGAGCACACAAGGTTTGTAATGACCATTGGAATGTCAAACTAAGTAGGGATGATGGGATGGAAAGAAGGGAAGAATATAGAAATTTATATCTAGGAAAATGTATGAAAAAGATGAAAAAATCATAAGAAATATCATCAGAGGCTTATAAATTATCATATAAAAAATTAGAAATGTTAGACATTGAGAAACTAAATAATGATAAGAAATAAAATAATTAAGATATTAATAAACATAAGTCTTTAACACATGAAGAGTTAGTAAAAGATACATCTTCCAAGATGAAGAAACACTTTTTAGAGGTGAGCCTCTTAGACCTATAGTCAACTCCCATGACACAACATAAGAAAAGTGTCCAAAGAAGAGATAAATATTAAATCCTTGCTTAGGATAGAGAAAGTGAGAGTGAGACATGATTGGGTAAAAGCACAAAGATGAGTCCATGAAACATGGAAGTTTTTGCCTTGGGCAAAAAATGAAATCAACTTGCCAAAAATGGGATCTCGCTTTTTCATAAATGTGATCTCGCTTTTAAAAAATGGGATCCTGTTTAGCTTTGGGATCCTGAGCCTAAATTCTTAATGGGATCTCATTTTTTAAAAAATGGGATCCCATTTATTAATGGGTCTCGAACCAACAGACATGAAACAGGATCTCGATCTTTACAAAACAGGATCTCGATTTCTAAAAATAGAGATCCCATTTTGTAAAAATCAAGATCTCATTTTAAAGTGGTATTTATTTTTTTTTAAAAATGAAACTCAGTTATATTTGCAGAGGATGAGATCCTGATTTGGTAGAGACGATAGTGACAACATCGACCTCTAGGTGCCCCTCCACCCCAAATATTTTTTCATTTTTCATGTTTTTTTTTTAATTTTTAATACAATAATAGATTTTATAATTTTTTTTCAATTTATTTAGTGTTTTATGTATTTTATTTACCTGTCATAGTAGAAATGATGATTTGTAGAAGTAGAAGAAAAAATGCAATGAAACCCTCAAGATATTGAATAGAAACAAAAAAATCAACCTTAAATCAAATCTTAAGAACAACATTTAGTGTTTGAAAGCTAAATTGTTCAATCAAACCAAAAAATTGCATTTGAAAACCCTAAATTGAAAGGAAACAAAAAAAATGCAATTAAAAACTGTAAATTGAAATGAAGAAAAAAATTGAATTTGAAAACCCTAATTGATTTTTGAAACCCTAAATTCAAATCAAACAAAAAATTGGATTTGAAAACCCTAGTTTGAAATGAAACAAAAAAAATTGCATTGAAAACCCTAATTGCTTCTTGAAACCCTAAATTGAATTCAATTTTTTTTTTTTGCTAAAACCCTAAATTGAAATCAAACAAATCATTTTGCATTTGAAAACCCTGATTTGGAGCTCAAGAATATTTGATAATAGAAAAAAATCATTTGCATTTCTTAAATGTTTTAAATTTCATTTGCATTGTATGGAGACAAGTATGCATGCATGCCTATGGAAGAAATTATTCAATAGATTTAGGTAGATACATAGTAAATTAGGGTCCTTGATATTGACAATGAAATAGGATTTGATAAATATTATACATTTAAATGTGTATTCATCAAGAGACACAATCAATTAAATGTTATAAACATATATATAATTAGAATAGAAAACAATATGTTAAACTTTACTTTCAATGTTAAATTATAATTAGAATAGAAAACAATATGTTAAACAATAGTTACAATTGATAAATTTTCAATGTTCGTTTGCAAATTTAGTTCTTAAGAAAATTCCTAAATCCTTGTGCAATCCATTTCCAATTGTCACTTAATTAGATAATATTTGCATTCATTTCTATATTATGTTTTGATCTCTCTTAGTCATTCCTTGTTTCCATTTCTTGTTTGCATGTGTTGTCTCTTGTTTTTTGACAATCTTAACTCTCATTCTAGTCAATTAGTTGTTAATTAGGGTTCTAGTTTAGTCTAAAATCTCAATTTGCACTAGTTACCTAGACACTAAAAGTATCTAAATATTTTTATTTTCTTTCATTTAGGTTCTTTCAACTCCAAACAATCCAAAATAAAATAAGATTCAACATTAACTAATTTTGTTATACATTTTATAGATCATAAAATTTATTTAAGTGGGAGATATTCAAATTTATCATAGTATATTAAACTTCATATATATACATATATATACAATCAATATTAATGAAATGTTTTTAAAAAAAACTAATCTTATATTCAATTAAAAAAATATCAAGTTAAAGTATACAAAAAATTCAAACTTAATAATACATAATTATGTGTTTCTATTACGGAAATAGTCAATCTATTCATAATAAAAAATATTCATAAACTAGTTAGTCTATTACCCTAAACTATAAAATGATGTCTTAAGGGGTCCTAATATGACATTTCTTAAGTGGATCAAGGAAGTTCTTAAAATTTGGTGAAGTTTCCCAAGGAAACCAAATTTAACAATAATAAGATCATGCAAGATTATAATATGAATGAGATTTCATGAGAGGTTGGTCAGTCAAAACAAGAGCTATCTCAATCAACTATTCTGCAAGAAAATATTGTTCACTAACTTGCAAGTCCATTATTCCAAGGGCCACCCAAACTTCACCCTAAGTTCCCTAAACCCTAAAGCATTCATTTTCTTGTAGGACCTTAAAATGAAATTTAGTTGCCTTAGGCAACTCCACCAAATTTTATTTCCTTAAGCCATGTCATTTTGTTCTAGGACCTTACTACATAGATCCCCTTAAGCCATACTATTACCCTAAACCCTAAAGCCATCATTTTTCCTAGGCCCTTAATGAAATTTGGTTGCTTTGGGAAACTTCACCAAGTTTTATTCACCTAAGCCATGCCATTTTTTCCTAGGACCTTACTACATAGATCCCCTTAAGCCATCTTATCACCCTAAACCATAAAACGATGTCTTAAGGGGTCCTAATTTATGACATTTCTTAAGGGGATCAAAGAAGTTCTCAAAATTTGGTGAAGTTTCCAAAGGAAACCAAATTTAACAATAATAAGATTGTACAAGATTATAATATGAATGAGATTTCATGAGAGATTGGTCAGTTGAAACAAGAGCTATCTCAATCAACTGTTCCACAAGAAAAAAAATTTCACTAAATTGCAAGTCCATTATTCCAAGGTCCACCCAAACTTCACCCTAAGTTCCCTAAACCCTAAAAATTGAAGCATTCATTTTGTCCTAGGACCTTAAAATGAAATTTGGTTGCCTTGGGAAACTCCACCAAATTTTATTCCCTTAAGTAATGTCATTTTTTCCTAGGACCTTACTACATAGATCCCCTTAAGCCATCCTATTACCCTAAACCCTAAACTCTAAACTCTAAACCATCATTTTGTCTTAGGACCTTAATGAAATTTGGTTGCCTTGGGAAACTTCACCAAATTTTATTCACTTAATCCATGTAATTTTTTCCTAGGACCTTACTACATAGATCCCATTAAGCCATCCTATTACCCTAAACCCTAAACCCTAAAATCTAAACTATAAACCCTAAAGAATTCATAAATTGTCCTATATTAATACTTAATTGTTTTTTCATTCAAGTAACATGCCTTAGACATAAATGAGGCTTACACATTTTATCATTTGTATTCAATTAGGTCATTTATAATGAATGTTTTAAGGGTATTTCTTAAACATGTATCTTGCATTTTGAAATTACAAATCTAATGCAAGTTCACTTATATCTTAGAGATCACATCGATAAATTCAATAATATCCATAATCCACCTCAACGCCCTCCATCTCCACCACCTTCACCTCCACCTCCACCCACTCCACCTCATAACCCCCACCTCCACCATCTGAAATTGATGGTGCTTGCTTGAAAGCACGAATTAATGCCAATGTTAGAACCATTCAAGATCAAATCAACATTATTCAAAATAAAAAAATGTATCACACCACCTTTGAGGATTTTTGCATCTAGGATACAAAATGTTGTTGATGTTGTTAAGGCTATGGATGGGGTCTTAGATGAACATCGACGATGGCTAGAGGAGAGGAAAGCTTCCGATTCTAAAAAGGAAAACACAAAGAAATGAAGCGATGCAGTAGAGAGCTACAACACTTTATAAATTAAGATAATGATCTTATAGTTATGAATTTATGAATTTGGTTCGATGGATATTTTGTGTGATGAATTTATGAGTTTGGTTGGATGTATATTTTTAGTGATGAATTTATGATTTTGGTTGGATGGATATTTTAAGTGATGAATTTATGAATTTGGTTGAATTTATGAACTTATAATGATGAATTTATAGTAGTATATATTTTATGACTATCTACTATCATGGTTTCTCCTATTGGAAAAATGCAATTTATATATGCATGTGTTAGACATAAAAGAGCTTTTTGTGAATGTTTCAAGTTTATTTTTTAGTATGTACATGTATTAAAATTACATAGTTCTAGATCTTAAATTTTGAAATTTGTATGTACACATAGTTTAGTTGAATGATGTATGCATGCATTATGCATTGCATTTTTTTATTTTAAATGTATGTACATGTTAAATTTTGAAGTTTGTATGCACATGCTCAAGTTCAATCAATGTATGCATGTGTATGTATATGTATGCACATCCTATTTAAACAAATTCGCATGTACGTTTCAAATTTAACTATTTGTACATGTACACATAGCTTAGTTGAATGATGTATGTATGCATTATGCATCGTAATTTTTATTTTAAATGTGTACATACATGTTAAATTTTGAAATTTGTATGCACATGCTCAAGTTCAATCAATGTATGTATGTGTATGTATATGTATGCACATGCTATTTAAACAAACTTGCATGTACATTTCAAATTTAACTATTTCTTGTAAATTTTTAAGTTTGTATGTTAATTTTGTATAATTTAATGTAGGTGAACACTTATATAGATATAATGGATCAATTTTACATTGATTATATAATCAATCCACAACCCCAACCTCCACCTCCACCACCCATTGGATCAGATGAGGCTTGCTTGCGAGCATGTATCAATGAACATCTGACATCCATTCAAAACCAAATGAATGCTATACAAAATGAAGCATTTATTCCACCACATGTGAGATGTTTTGCATTTGTGGTACAAAATGTTGTTGATGCCATTAGGACTATCGATTCTGACTTCGATAGGCATCATTGAGATAGAGAGGAGATGAGATGATTTTATGTAGATGGTCTCTCATATAAACAAATTTTAGACCTAAAAAAAAGAAAAGACCATCTATCCCCTTATTTTATCAACCCTAATACTCAGCAGCCCATTCCTGCCACTAAATCTAGAATATCCATGAGGTGGTGTATACATCCACAAATGAATGCACATTTTTGGGATCTATGGTATATGGTATTTGAAAATCCACCACACACTAATCTAGAGGTCCCATTATATTTTTTCAGGAAACTATATGTTAAGTTTCTTATGGGGAAAAATCTTAATTATTTTGATTTTAAATCATTTTAGGGTGTTGGTGGCAACATGCCACAATAGAGGTTAGGGGAAAGGGTTGATCCCCAATGCCCCATGGAAGAAAAACCCCTTGTTGCTCCTCTTGGTCCTGCCATTCCTGCACCTGTGCATCAATGTGCAGTGGTATTGACATTAGGATCCCTCAGTATGCTTGTAGGAGACCTTGATCAACATGCTTCTACGATAGCAACTAGGGAGCATAGAGACTGAGACAATGGAGGAGCATTCTATGGAGTTGGTCCTAGTACCACTCCATGAGTGTCAACACCACATGTATGTACTAGTTTCCATTATCTATGCTATGGACTTGATCAGGCCACACCCAGTTTGGGTGGATGTGGAGATTCTGGTGGATCATTTGGTCGCCTCAGTTCATTCATAGAATTTTTTATTGCAAAGCATCACCTTGAGGATAGTGCGACATAGGTATAAATATGCATCTACATGTTGAATTTATAAGAATTTTAATGAACATTTATATCAAAAAAATTTTGCAATACATTTTAACAATCAAACTGTTTGGTGTATAGATGATACTAACGATGGGGCTATCATATGCACTGTGAGTACATATGTCGACACCTATCCTAGTCGACAATGCTTATGGGGTATTTTGATTTCAATTTTTAAAATTATATATGAAATAATTTTTAACTTGACTTTTAAATTTATAATTTAGTCATGAATATATGTTTTAAATATTTATGTTGGTTAAGGGGAGTCAATCAACTTCCATGCTAATTCCACCCAAGGGGTTGTCGAGCGCTCCTCCACTATCGAGCGTCACGGATTAGGGGAAGGTACATTTATATTGTAATTTTTTTTAACTTACATTACTATAGTTACAATTATGAATTTTGAATTCACTATATATCAAATGTGCATGTACACTTGTAAATATTATAAGCATTAAATGTCTATATGTATGTTTAGGTTGATATGATAATGAGAACGGGCATCAAACAAACATTAGATGTTGTGGCTACTTGTGAGGCCTCTGAATTTCAGGTTGTTTAAAAAAGTTTCTACACAAAATGTGCAAACTTGAATATATATATATATAAACCTAATTCAAGTATACATGCTTTAAATTTGATCTTGTAGGACTTTGTTAGTGCAACTTTCTTCCATGACTCAGTCATAGTTACACCTCCAAGAGGACATGCAGAGCAGGCTCCAAATATCATGGTAATTTAAATTTTTGATTATATTTAAAGTCAATTATAAATTATATATTATGAATAACTTTAATTAAATTTAAAATTGAATATATATATATATATATATATATGGGTATGTGTGGGATCATGATGGGCCAAAAAGTGGCGATATGATGGGTATGTGGCTGACGACTTTTTTACCCAAAATTGATGAAACAAAAAGGGTTTTTAAAGGATATTCTCAGCTTTCCACCAATATAAATTATGATTTACTTTGAATTTAATAAATAATTATTATCCATTTTCTATTTGAATTATGACTAAAGTCCTTATTGATAGGCTAATTGAAAACATCTATAGCTTTCCAATGGTATCACATGTTTTGAATCAAACATGCATCACATTCTATGCTTTACATACTATAAGAAAAAAAATGAATTTCATGAATTTTGACCAAGTTAAGGTGGTCAAACATACGAAGTTTTATATTTTTAAAAGATGTAATAAAAATTCATAATTAATTATTTACTTGGAAAAAAATGACAAAAAAAAAACATCACATTGAGACATGAGTCCTCTACTTATATCTAAAATATTATAAAAAAATATTATCATTTTATTGTGGTTAGAGTGGTCAGACAAACACCTACTTCTTATTTTTCCCCAAAATTTAAGTACTACTGCATTTAAATTTCAAATTTTCACCAAATAGATTTAGAAAAATAAATAAATAAACCTAGTAGTTTAGAAACTACATTCAATTTGCTACAAATTCTATTCTTACATATTTTTGAAATAATATAGATAACTTATTCAAATTTTTACATCAAGTTGCCTAACTTTGATTTTTCTGAATTTTTTGACTTAAGGGCCTGTCTTTTCCATGATGATCCTACACATACCCATACACACACACACACACACATCTATATTCATTTCTAGCATGAAACACATCTTGTAGTTGGACATGTACAAATAGGTCATGGAGCAGAGGGTGCACAACTTGTTATGGTACAATTTAAATATGATAAATTATAAATTAAATTGAATTAAATCATTTTTAATTGTAGAATTACATCTAATTTCAACTTTATTTCTCTTGTATATGTAGATATTAAGAGAATTTAGAGGCTGGTCTAGGTGCACCAGAGCCGGATATGATGGTAATTTAATTTTATGATGAATTATAAATTAAATTGTCATTAAATCATTTTTAATCATCTTACATCTAATTTCATCTTTATCTTGTACAAAGTGTTTCAAGCCATCTGCGTAGTCTACATGGTGTGAAGAGGTCTCTTGATTATAGAGATGATACATGAGCTAAACATGATTTTATGGGTTATATTTGATTATTTCATGGACTAAATATTTGTTTTCTCATGGACTTAATATATTATTTCATGGACTTTATTTCATGGGTTGTACTCTGTTAGACTTTATTTCATGGGTCAAGTACTTTGTTGGACTTTATTTCATGAGTTGTACTTTGATGGAATTTATTTCATGCACTTAATATATTGTAAATAATGGACTTTATTATTTATTAATTTTAAATTACACATGTACATTTATGCATTTTATGTGAAATTTTATTATGTAATTGATAGGACATATTTATACTTTTCAAAATATTCATAGCCAAGAAATTAATATACAACATTAATGTGAAATTAAATATAAATATGAAATTAAAGTTGAAATTAATAGGACATTTTAATATTTGTACTTTACAAATTTAGTGATCCATACATGATATACATGATATACAAATTTAATTCATGTCCTAATAGGATGTATTAAGGGGTCCCAATAGGATGTCTTAAGGGGTCCTAATACAATGTCTTAAGTGGATAAAAGAAGAGTATAATTAAGTATAAATATTAAGTGATATAAAAAAGTATTATAATTTAGGGTGACTCATCATAACAAATGATATAATTAAGTATAAAATTTAGGATATGTCCTAATACGATGTCTTAAGGGGATCAAAGAGGTAATATACATATTGTTTAGTGATTATACAATCAAATTTAAAGTTTCAAAGTAGGGTGACTCATCATAACAAATGTTATAATTAAGTATATAATATATAGGATATGTCCTAATAGGACGTCTTAAGGGGATGAAATACTTCAAAGTACATGTCTCATATTTAATCACAAATGATATAATTGATTTAACAATAATTTATACATGATATTTAGTGATTATACCATAAATATAAAGTTTCAAAGTAGGACAACATGCACATTTTAAAAAAAAAAATATAGAATATTGATTTTGACATATAAAAGTACATAGAGTATATTGTGTATGTACATGTATTTGTAATTCATACAAAATGTTTAATTGTGTAAGTATTGTAGACATGGAAAATATACCAACACATTTGATCTTGATTTACTAACACCATTTTGTCCTAAATCATCTCCTTTGCTAGTCATTTAATTGAATAATCTGTATTTGATTAAATTCATCACTCTTCATCTCTTAATCAAATAAATCAATTTTACCTGATAAAGTCATCGTCCCTCTTTCAATTAAATTATTCATTTTATTTAATCTCTAAAGTCATCTCATTTAAATTAAATAAATTTATCTTTATTTGATTTAAAGATAACATCATCCCCTTTTAATTAAATAAATCAAATTTTTTATTTAATTAAGTCTAAATCATATTCCTCTCATTTTGATTTAAATCAATCCTAAAATCTAAGTCAAAATGGTCAAATCAGCTAATCTCCTTTAAATTAATCAAATCCTGATTAATGCTAATCTTAATCCATCAAATCTTCTAGCTTTTGCCACTTACTCATGAAAATCACTTTACTTAATTAATAAATCTCTATTTTCATTCAAAAAATTCATCAAAGTGGGAATATTCTCCAACTTTGAATTCTCCCTCCCAAAGGACTTGTCCTCTCCAACAGAGCATTAAAGTCTCTTACAAGTCCTTTTTCTTGAGCCACGTGGCACTATCTTCATCTTTCATCTCATCTTTCAAGCCATCTTTTGAATTTCAAATTTTCCCCTCTTTGCACATTGCCCAAAATGTGCTTAAGCTTCCTCCATTCACATCTTGAAAAGTGGCACTTGCCCATTGGATGTTGAATGATCCCACATTGCTTCATTTTGCTCATTCTTCCATTTTGTCTTTCTTTAAATAGAGGGATTTCCTTTGTATTTTGGATCCACAACTTAGAGAAAAGTTACTATTTTCACATTTAGAGCAATTTCATCCATTCCCATATCATTTTCCATTGTTGAAGATTTTATCAAGGAATCACATTTTTCTTCATCACCAAGTGGATCAACCTTCATCAAGATTATCAAGTAGCTTACAAAGGAGTTGTGAAAGGGCCAATTTTCACATAAAATTGGCACCAATTCCCTCATGAGATTGAGAGTTTGTATGTTTAAATAGGATTTCATTACTTTTCTTGTATTGTTCTTCATTTTCCTTCCTATTTTGAGCATTGTAGATGAATTTCATGGGGAATCTTAGTTCTAATTTTCATATGGATCTAATATTGTGTTTGTTTGTTATGCTTGTGCAGGTCTAGGATTAGGGTTCACATATTGACTCTAGAAGGAGGGAGAATCTTTCAAAATTAACATGGTTTTATGTCCATTTCCATCATTTTTTATGTTTTTTGTGTTTCCAGGTCAAATAGCATCTTTGGAGGAAATTGCAACGCATTTGCGGTCTTTGTTTTTCCAAACAGTGCCGCTAGTTTCACCAGAGTGGCGCTCATATCCTCAAACAACACTGCTTTTGTTCTAGCGTCGCTGTTTGGACTCAAATAGCACTGCTACAGAGGGCGCCACCTTTGATTTCTTTCTTTTTCACTCAAACTTAAAATAGTCGTATCTTGGTCATTTTTTGGTCTTTTTTAGAGTTTTTTTCTTTGAAATGGGGTAGAAGTTCATGAGCTATCCAATTATGTAGGTGTTTCTCAACTTTTATAGAGATAAAAGTTTCAAATTTTTACCTAATGTCAAATCACAATGAAACTTGGTCTAAATTTTAGGGTTTTTATGCTTAATCATTTATCTAACCCTCATATATTCTTGTTTCTTGATTTAATCTAGAATTTGAAGTTTGTATTGTAGGTTTTAAAGGATCATGGAGCATGGAAATGAAAGAAAAAGCATTATCACATGATTGTAACAAGTAGTTTTAAACATTTTGGGAGCAATTATAATCCCATTCTTAAGGATTTGTTATCTTCAAGTTTTAGGACTCAATAATTTTCATTTGGGATTAAAAAGAAAAATCAAAGGGATTAAAAAGGAACTCAGGAAACTTACTACATTTTTTTTTGGACTTAACAATTGAACAAACAAATCTCACACTTCAAAGTTGGTGCTTAAAAAGAACTCATTTTCTTGCTTTGAATGTTAAAATGAACATGAGCCTTTTATGTTTTGTAATCCCTTATCCAAAGTAACATCATTTAAAAAGAAGTATACACTTCTCTCGTGCCTCCCGATGATCTTGAGAATCAAAAGGATTTTTGTGATATTAAGTTGTATAAGTGATTACCTCCACAATTCAATTTGGGATTCTTAAAATTGAACAAAATCTTGTGAGTGTGAGTGGAATATATCATGTTTGTTCTATCTTTGTTTCTCAACAAAGATCGATCGAGCTACATATGTGTTTGCTCACTTTTGTGTTATCTTAGAGGGCCTTCCTTGTGGGAAAAAGTAATCACCCAAGGGAATGACCCAACCGAGAACACGCTAAAGCCAAATGACTTCCACCCGGGATATAAGTGTGGGTACTTGAGGAAAGGAAAGTATCATGAGGATTGTTTTGACAAGAAGGGAAACAATGGTCTCTTGCTGTATGGATGATCCCCCATGAACAAAATTCTTGCATTAAAACCTCTTGTTTAAAAGACCAAAATCCTTAATCTATTTGTTGGTGCAAGAGGTCGAACCTTTGCAGCCACCCCACATTTTTATGACTTTTATTAGAGATGAGAAGTATGCCATGGGAGATTCATGGGTACTGATGCTTGGCTGACCCATAGAAGTGAGTGCCATGGAGGGGACCCAGTGTGGTCAAGCATCTAATCATCAGCTAAAAGTAGGCATAGCTGGATTTATCCAAGTGGGGATTCAACAAATATTGTCTCAATATCCATAGGGTTGTGCATGTTCTTGAAATCAAAACACTTTGCTTGGTCTTAAACATTGAAAAATAAACATTCAACATCATCATCAAATTTCAAACCCTTTAGGGAGAAAATACCTTTGAAAAAATCCAAGTGTTATTGCTTGCCCTTGGGATTTCATCCTTAGAGGATTCTAAGTATTTGGATCAATTTTCTCTTACTAAAGTCAACTTTAGGAAACTTTTGCCTTAATTTCCTTAATTTCCACATAATGGACTTTTGGGATGAAAAGAAATTGGGACATTAGACATTTAGTTTGAAAAACTAAGCAAGACATTGGATGTGGTAAAAGAAATTCATTAATCAAGATGAAATCAATTGAACCCCACACATGTGCTTGTTTATCTTTTGTCTTATGGTCTTTTGAGAAAACATTAATCTTTTTGTTTGAAGTACTCTTAGGGAAAAAAATGTTCTTCAAAACCTTGGTCTTGTAAACAAGTCTCTCTTAGGTTCATTTAGGATCAAAATCAACCTTCATCCATCCTTCAAAAAATCAATTAAATCCCATCTCACAAACAACTTTTGAACCATTGGAAAAATCATTCATACTAGACTTTTGGCAAAATCCTTCAAATCAACATCAATATCTCCTTGTTTGGCTAAGTGTGTGTGGATGAATCCTTCCTCATACACCTAGTTAAATTATCATCTTGTGGACAAGTTTATTCCAAGACAACATCTAACCTCTTGTATTTTATGTGTTCATTATCAAATCCAAATCCAAAATCCAAATCCAAATCAAATCCAAATCAAGTCAAAATCAAAATCAAAATAAAAATAAAAATCCAAAATCCAAAATCCAAAATTCCTAAAGTCTAGTATCCCTCTAAGGTTCCTAAAAGTTCAACAACCATATCATTCACCCCTTTCATCCTATATCTCATCATTGGTCCTAAACACCTTAGAGGTCACTTTTGCAACAAGGTCAAAACACAAGAAGAACATGGAATATAAACTCGATCCATACATCATGAGTAATTCAAGTCAACCAAATTATCAAGGCCTTACAATGTTGATTGATTATCGAAACTCACATTTATACAATCCGTACATGGGATGACTATCTCCTACAAACCTCAATGGTACAAAAAATGTGAGTATGCCCAGTCAAAAGTTTGGAACACCTTTCCCACTAGTAGATTTAAATCCAAGTCCAAACCTACAAATCTATCAACCAAACACCAAATGCACGAGTCTTCAACAAAACAACATCATCCCACCAAATCCATACATGCCAAATGTGAATATACCAAGTAAAAATTTTCCAAACATGAACATTTCAAATCCACACTTGGTAAACTTTGGGATAAATATGTTTTTGAATCATACAAATGTTGTTCAAAGTCCAAAAAAGATGTTAATGACTCCATGTATTGATCCAAGTCAAGGTAACACCATGCAAAATTGAAGTTTCCTAAATCAAGGCAATATGTTTCCAAATCAAAACAATGTTCAAATTCAACCTATAATGCCAAATCTAAACATCATCCCAAATCAGAACATTGTCCAAAATCAATTTGTCTATGATCCCATACAAACACCACAAGTACACATTCCAAATTTGCTTGAACAAAATAATCAACTATATCGAAGGAGTCAAAATCAAAACCGGGATCAAATTTCGCTAGATCAAATTGCTACACTTACCAAAATAATTGATCCATTGCACCAAGAGACATCTCCACCTCAAAATCAACACACTCTTCCATTGGTTAAACCATGTTATCAAAACATTGAGTTGTGTCCACAACCACATCAAGAACAATATCTCCAATGTCAAGAAGTTAGATATCAAGATTGACCACATCAAAAAATCCAACCCCCACATCTCGAAGGTCAATCACCACAAGGTCAATTTAAAGTAGAAATATCACAAGGTAACAAAAAAAATACACATCACTTGGGAAACCAATCGAATCAATCATGCAACAGTTGGTGCAGGAAAAACTCATCACAATTCCCATCTATGAAAATTATCAAGAGCCCTTAGTGAAACTGCCTTGTTATGACGAGAAGCACCTTCGTTATTTTCACAAAATAAAGGGACACACAACATCAAATTGCATTTGACTCAAAAATCTCATCCAAGACCTTATTAATCAAAAACTAATAACTATTGGGGACAATGATGAAGATTCAACCACTAGTGATAGTAGTGACAATCCATCTGTCACAATTGTTGAAAAAAATGATCAAGATCTATCCAACAATGAGCACCTTGAAGATTTTTCTACCTCATTTGAAGATCAACCCAACATACATCAAGAGCCACTTTTTGATCATGATAAGAAACCCTCAACAATATCTGACAATGATCTATTTCAAGGAGTGTTAACATTATTTGATCTTATAATTAGAGATCCTTCCACCAATGATCAGTTTTACAATACCTCTACATCATCTAATGAGTTAGAGGACATATCTTAAGAATTCATTCCAAAGCATGATCAACATCTTTTACCAAAGTCTAGCAATGGTCCTTTCCAAGACATATTGACATCCTTCAACCTCATGGTTGTAGATATTGAAGGAATCTTCAGCTCAACATTTGATCTAAGTCTACTCAAAGATCAAGAGGATATTGAGCCACTTCCCATTCCTAATGAAGCTATCCAAGGACCCTTTGAAATCGACCCATGTCAAGAACTTGATCCAAAGCATGTCAAGAACTTGATCCAAAGCATGTCAAAAGCAATTTCCAAATTAATCAAGATCAAGAATTTGTATCTCCAAGCTACTACAATGATGTAATGGACAATCTCCTATCTATACAAGATGATCATATCCACATAGCACATACTCCTCCACCTACCCATGAGATCTTTGGATGGACATGTAGATGATCTTCATTCAAAATAGGATTCCTTTACTCTTGACATTATTACACAAAAAGAGTAGGTTATTGATTCCTACAGTCAAATTGAGTTGTCAACATCAGGATAAGATATATCCCAAATTTAGACTAAGGAAATCATGTATGAATATATCCAACATTATCCACTCAAGGAAATAGGTCAGACAGAACATGATATTTTAGAGTTAGAAAAACATCAAATTGAAATAACATCATCTATAGTGGTCATTTATCAGAGAAGGCTTACTAAACAAGACATCTCAAAACAAGCAGAATCCAAGAACAAAGGTGCTACTACCACCATACTACATGAAAATATGTCTCAAACAAACATCAACATAGGGAGCATGAAGAATCCTAATGATGAAACCAATGCCAATACTGCAACCAACCACGTCATGAATCTTCATCCACCCATCACCCCATCCACAAATTGGGACCAACATCAAAAGAATGAAGTGAATAAAAGTAAAAAGAACATCATCAAAGCAAAAGAAGCTAAGAAGCATATCAGACAAATCAAATACAAGTGGATACCAAAGAATACAAAGAAATATTATCCCTATCAAACTCCATTAGTCAAAGAAACTATGGGGAAAAATAAAACAGGGAAAAGTATCCATCACAAATGTCCACAAAGGAAAAAGCAAGCTTCTCAAGCGACACAAAAATTATATCAAGTATTTGGTCTTAATTCCATACACACTTCTGTATTCGCCCATTATTGCTCATCTTCCCAAGTTTGGAGAGTCAAAGGTTCCAAAATATCAACCAATCCATCTTTTATTCCTAAACACACACCATCCATGCCTCCATGCATGATATCCAATTCTCACATTAACCATGTATTGGTAGCCACCCTCATAAGGATTCAGAAGGCATTCTATTGCGATGTGTGCACAAAGACAAAGTTAACTTTAGTATTAATAAAGTAGATTAGGAATCTCAAAAGTTGTATTCAAGTGCACGTATCTTGGCAAAGTAGCTTCTTCAGGTAGGATATTGATGGCACATTATGACATAAGCATCTACATCGAAACCACCAGGTGGTTCAGCATGAGCTTAAAATCTTTCAAAAAATGAAAAAATAAAATAAAATATGAAAATCCAAAAAAATAAAAAAATCATGAAAATAGTAAAGATAAAAATCATCCTCCAGTGAAAACCACTATTGTGGCACTTTGGGCAGGTACCATGATGAAAAATTGGCAAACAGGCGTCATGTGTAGAATTGAGCATCTATGTGCCCCAGTTCAGGTGAAAGCATCTTATCTCATTCATAATAAATCCAACATTCCATCCATCTTATCCATAATAAATCCATTCATCCATGAACCATTTATCCAATCCATTTTCATCCATCTACATCCATAGTCCAAGTTATCTTGATCTTGATGAAAGTTTGATGTACACTTTACAGTTGCTTATGGTAAACATATTGACATCATTTTCATTGATCCTATCCTACCCAACATTATCTAAGCCATGAAACACTATCCAAATGATCATCCTTTGCTCGAACACCTTATCTTATCACAAAATAATCCTTGGAATCCTTTGCATGCTTACCATATCTATCCATCCATCCATTCTATCCAAGCATCCATCAATGGCATTCCATACATTCCTAGACACTAGGGCCAAATATTTACATCTTTCTTTGGGAATAAATCTTGATCTATATCCTCCAACTTATGTGGTGATCCGAAAATTGGAAAACATGAAATCAAATTGGTCAAAGCATTTATGGGCCAAAATCCAAATCACTAGCCCATGGAACATTTTGACGAGAAGATGTTCCTTATCAAGCTTTATCTTTCATCGAACATCAATCCAAATGATCAATATTAGTCGTGTCTAATGTTCACTTTAGTGTCACATAAAATCATCCAAACAAATTTTGTTCTAAACCAAGATTCAAAATCCTAATCAATCAGATCTAATCAATCCATCATCATCTTGGGATATCCTTTCCAATCCTTGTGTTGCTTAACACTATCCTTGCATTGTTGTGTATCCTCAACAATGTTATCATCATCAATCTTGATCAATCAAATCCAATCAATCCCTCATCATCATGGGATATTCATCCTAATCCTTGTGTTTCTTAACACTATCCTTGCATTGTTGTGTATCCTCAACAATGTTATCATCATCAATCCATTGATCCGATCAATCAACCTTAGCTTGGTTTTCAACAAAATCCAAAAATAGATCATTGATATCATGTCCATATCCAAATCGTCAAAATCATGTGAAAATCCAAAAACATAAAAAAATTAGAAAATCCAAAAACATCCAAATCATATGAAAAATCCAAAAGTCAGAAAACATAAAAAATATGGGATCCGAACTATGTCGTCTTTGAGCTTAAACATAGGCAAGGCTAATCTTTGATCAGCCCCCGAGACACAAAATCCAAAAATATTCATAAAATCTCAAAAAACAAAAAAACATTCAAAAAAACACCAAAATCCAAAAACATTTGAAAATTTGGAAAATTAAAACATTTGAAAACACAAAAACCAAAAACAACCTCAAAACATTTCAAAAATTCAAAAACATCCAAATATTTGAAAAAATTCATCTATCCCATTTCGCTTTCACCTGCAATAATCTCATCCATAATAAACAAATCATCACACTCACCCTTTGGAAAAACAAACAGAAACAACCACAACAATCAGCGAAAGTAAACTTCAAACACAAAATTAAAATCAAAACAACAAAGTTTTAAATGCAAAATCAAACTCTTGATCATTCACAAACACATCAATCAACCTTATATCAATAGCCTTTCAAACAACCTATCAACTTGCCACCATCCACTAACATGTCCTAGGATGCATCCTTCCTACAATGGGAATTATCATTGGCAAAATCACTTTAGATTCTTATCCTAATCAAAACAAATCCCTTTGGCTAGAGGTATGGAGAATATTGATTTGTTTGTGTACTTGATCTTTTATTTTTGATTTATCTTATTGTGCTCATTCCAATGACCTCTCGATGATGTCTAATCAAAACGATATAGAGAGAAAGGAATGGGGCATTGATCATTATCTTTTGTCTATTGTGCTTGTTGGACATTCTTGTAATATAACTCGGTGAATACTTGCTTTGTTAGGTATGTATGGAGGGTGTTTTGGGAAGCTTGTTGGCTATTGCATTGATAGGTTATACCTTTCCGTGTTTTGGTCTGAGATGTTTGAAACTTCTGAAGTGCATCCTATCAAGGTTTATGTATGCCAAGTGGGAACAAGAATACTCCTATCTGTTTGTCGAGTCAAATTCCATCACACTAGGTACAACGCCATCCCGGTTCTTTATACCTTGATGCATCGTGCCTATGTGTGTTATCAAACATAAGGTGCGTAGCCCTTTTAAAATCCCAATTC
This sequence comes from Sequoia sempervirens, assembly GCA_007258455.2. Lineage (NCBI taxonomy): Eukaryota > Viridiplantae > Streptophyta > Pinopsida > Cupressales > Cupressaceae > Sequoia > Sequoia sempervirens. The sequence goes on along the minus strand of VDFB02193867.1, from coordinate 510,234,196 downwards.
CTAATAAACATCATCATCATCATTCATCATCATCTTTAATAAAGTCTCGTACATCATGGACTTGTTGGATCCTCTTGTCATCATCTCATTTCTTCTCATTTCTTCTTACTAACATTTCTAAATCAGTATCAAGTGTGTGTAATACATCAAAGTATACATGAGGCTACCCATGGCCGATGACTATCTACATCATCAAATCTGTCTACGGGTATGTGCATGATCATCATGGAAAAAACAAGCCCTTAAGTGGCAAAAAAATAAGAAAAATCAGAGTTAGGCAACTTGACATAAAAATTTGAATAAGTTATCCATATTATTTCAAAATTATGTAAGAATATAATCTATAGAAAATTGAATGTAGTTTCTAAACTACTAGTTTTTTTTTAAATTCTATTTGGTGAAAAATTGAAATTTCAATGCGAGTACTTAAATTTGTGGAAAAATAAGTAGGTGTTTGTCCGACTAGCCTAACCACAATAAAATGATAATATTTTTTATAAGATTTTAGAAATAAGTAGAGGACATGTCCGGATGTGATGCATATTTTTTTGTAATTTTTTCCAATTAAATAATTAATTATGAATTTTTATTACAACTTAAAAAAATATAAAAATCATATGTCGACCACCTTAACTTGGTCAAAACTTCATGAAATTAATTTTTTCTTTTTTTAATCCAATATTATGTGAAGCATAGAATGTGGTGCATGTTTTGGATTCCAAAAATTTGATACTTTGAAAGCTATAGATGAACTTTAGTCATAATTCAAATAGAAAATGAATAATAATTATTATTAAATTCAAAGTAAAGCATAATTTATATTGGTGGAAAGTTGAGAATTTCCTTTAAAAACCCTTTTCATTTCATCAATTTTGGGTTAAAAAAAAGTTGTCAGCCACATACCCTACAAATACCCATCATATCACCACTTTTTGGCCCATCATGATCCTGCACATACCCCTACATCAAATATTTGAGCTAAAATAATCTTGAACCTCTTTGTCATGAGATCGACCCTCCAATCGAACTTTTCACCCTGTCTCTCAAGGGGGCAGTATACAGGCGTAATTCGTTCACTGGGGCAACAATGTGGCATCTAAAAAAATCAAAGAATTTTTGAATTTTGATCTCGACAAATTTATTCTTTGAACCAACGCAACAGGTACATTTCTTCAAAGAGAGGCAAAATATAGACATGGAAAATATACCAACACACTTGAACCTGAATTACTAACATCATTTCGTCCTGAATCATCTTCTTTGCTAGTCATTTAATCTAATAATCTGTATTTGATTAAATTCATCACTCTTCATCCCTTAATTAAATAAGTCAATTTTATCTGACTAATTCATCGTCCCTCTTTTAATTAAATAATTCATTTTATTTAATCTCTAAAGTCATCTCATTTAAATTAAATAAGTTTATCTTTATTTGATTTAAAGATAACATCATCCCCTTTTAAATAAATAAATCAAAATCTTTATTTAATTAAGTCTAAATCATATTCCTCTCATTTTGATTTAAATCAATCCTAAAATCTAAGTCAAAATGGTCAAATAAGCTAATCTCCTTTAAATTAATCAAATCCTGATTAATGCTAATCTTAATCCATCAAATCCTCTAGTTTTTGCCACTTTCTCATCAAAATCATTTTAATAATTAATAAATATCTATTCCCATTCAAAAAAGGAATCAAAGTGGGAATATTCTCCAACTTTGAATTCTCCCTCCCAAAGGACTTGTCCTCTCCAACAAAGCATTAAAGTCTCTTACAAGTACTTTTTCTTGAGCCATGTGGCACTAACTTCATCTTTCATCTCATCTTTCAAGCCATCTTCTGAATTTCAAATTTCCCCCTCTTTTCACATTGCCCAAAATGTGCTCAAGCTTCCTCCATTCACATCTTGACAAGTGGCACTTGCCCATTGGATGTTGAATGATCCCACATTGCTTCATTTTTCTCATTCTTCCATCTTGTCTTTCTATAAATAGAGGGATTTCCTTTGTGTTTTGGATCCACAACTTAGACCAAAGTTACTATTTTCACATTTAGAGCAATTTCATCCATTCCCATAGCATTTTCCATTATCATATCTAGGTTATTGCAGATTTTATCAAGGAATCACATTTTTCTTCATCACCAAGTGGATCAACCTTCATCAAGATCATCAAGCTTACAAAGGAGTTTGGAAAGGGCCAATTCCCCCATGAGATTGAAAGTTTGCATGTTTAAATACGATTTCATTACTTTTCTTGTACTATTCTTCATTTTCCTTCCTATTTTGAGTATTGTAGATGAATTTCATGGGGAATCTTAGTTCGAACTTGCATATGGATCTAATATTGTGCTTGTTTGCTATGTTTTTGCAGGTCTAGGATTGGGGTTCACAAATATGTATGTACATATATGTCAACTCAAAACAATGTTTACAAAATTTGGCTATACCATCTCAAGAACATTTGAAACTTGTGCCCGAAATGTAGTAGGTCTTCATTCCACTTGATATGAAAATGGTACAAGAAATATCAATGAAATCATCAAAACATACATATTTTAATTTATATAAAACTATCTATATGTACACAACTCAAGTACTTGTATTTAAAAGTATTCCACACATGTGTGTAGGTTGAATCTGCATCCTCTCCTTTTTGTTTCAAAGTATGAGATCAATGTGATGATGGCTTAAGGATACAAAAAAGGATAATAAATCAATTTTAACTATTAATGTACAATCAAAATCAATATATAATCAAAACATGTATTTAAATATAATTTAACTAATAATTACCTTTTTTTACCAAGTATTCCATGTTGTCTAGGTTGAATCTGCATTGACTCTTCTTTTTGTGATGATGGCTTAAGGATCTATAAAATGACAATTTAAATCAATTTCAACTAATAAAACACTTTAGCAAAATCAAAACATGTATTTAATCTATTTAAAAGGATAATATAAAACTAAAACTATATTTACCTATATTTACTTATTCCATTGTACCATCTGCATCCTCTCTTTTTATCTATGATTGTATCTTGCTCTTCCATAGAAATTGTCCATAGCACTTTATTTGTAGGTCTTCCACGATACTAATCTAGTTTTATATTTGTTGCCACCACCAAATGTGAATAGTGTATAATCTTTTTATGTGTTTCATAATCTTCAAATGTAGCTAGACCATTCTTTCTTATTAGGTATTTTCATAGCCAAGTTCAAACAACCACCACTGATCCTATTGGAAAACATGATAACCATCATCAAATAAGTTCTCAAATTTTTCTTAAGGGGATCAAAGACTTGTTATCAATATTTTCTTAAGGGGATATCTTAAGGGGATCACAATACCTATTGGATAATGATAGTTATCATCATCTTCTCGAGGTTCTATTAACTTATGTTTAGTCTCCACACAACGAGCCAACCAATATTTTGTTTCATCTTCATTCCCCTCAAGTGCAACAACAAAATACACATGTCCTAAAAACAAAATTTGATTTAATAACTTGCGTGTATCCATATAAATAATTTAGTATTACAAAATAACTTAATAAAGTGAAATAAAATGAAATAAATTGAACCAAATTACCTTCTTGTACAAGGTCTAAAACATGGTCATAGTCTTTAGATGCAAACACTTGATCATTGTCTTCAATAGTTGTTTCATACTGATCGTGTGCTTGTGCAAGTGTACACGATCTTTGTTCCCACTCTTCAACCCATTCTATATTTTCACATGCTTCCCAATCTCCTAAGATACAAAACTAACAAAAACATGCAAGCTCCCTTGTACAAATAGTCCATGTTCTTGTTGTCGAACTCTTAAATGAATGTCATTTAGTAGATCCACTGATTGTTGATCATAGTCAAGTCTAGGTAGAATTTTCTCTTCTTCAACCAACCAAAAGAATAAGCGAACTGTAGAGTACTCACTCAAACTAGGTGTAGATAATATTGTATTGCACCAATCCACAATCCCACTTGCATATTTAAATTTTACTCCATCCTCAAATTTCAATTGTTCTCTAGCAATAATTCTTTTGAAACACACACTAGCTCCATCATGTTCTCCTTTACCATGCCCAATTAAAAAAAACTCTATATATGTTGGAAATTAAGTTCCTTGTGAACCCTACTTAACCAATAGAACATTCGAGCATTCTTGAACTTACCCATACAATTATCTGACCAAATGAGGTGTTCTGTCATCTGGATTCCTCTTTCTCTTAAATTTCTATAAAATATATTGAAATAGTATTGAACAAATTCTAACAAGTGTAACTGTTTGTCAATCAAATAGAGATGATACTCCCTCAAAACTTTTCTATCATCCTTTGTGCTATCATCTACATTTCTATAAACAATATGGACAAACATAGCTACTTGAGTGGAATTATAATACTATGATTGAATTTCCTCTGATGGAGCTAGAGTATAATTTTCTGCAAAATCAACCACTAATAGTATAGTACCAATTGGAAATGTGTTTCTACATGCGCGAAATTGGCCATCAAGCCATTGAGCATGTTGAGAGTGCATGGCATATTTTGGTGCAATATTATTCTTAAATTCACTTATGAATGCATGTACACTAACTTTTTCTATAACTAAATCACAATGCTTTCCTATTTTTCCATCTTTTAAAGAATAGTCAACATTCTTAAATCTTTTTATCATCTACTAATTTTTTTCCAAAATCATTATCAACAATTTCATGCATATAAATTCTTAAGAATGGAAGATTTCCGCAACTAGTGCATTGTCCAGAAATACAAGAACATAAATAAAAATTCTACCATTAGATCTTTCACAAAATAAACTTGATATAAACTCCCTTATTCTTTCAGGTGGCATATTAATACCACATTCCTGCATAATAATGCTAGTATGCAAAGTACAATGTATATATCAAAAAACATCATAAAAATAATGAAATTGAACATGCGTTTTACAACAACAAGATATTCATTGCTTATTAATTTTTACATACTAGGGTTTACATTTTTCAAAAGAACTTTGACTTATTTTAATATTACCAGGTAACACTAAATCACCACAATTTTTTTTATAAAATTTAGTTTGTGTTGTATCTAATAGGTGTTTTGGATGAGGATCGCAAACTTTGGACCCCACTATTAGTTTTAAAAGATCTCTAGCGTTAGATTATACCCTAGTATTATCATGCCAATATTTTTCAATCAAAGATTTAATTTGAACATTCAATTTCATGTCAAACCTCGGGAGCCAACCACTAAAACTCCAACATTGGTTAATTGGATCATTTTCTATACTTTCTCTTCTTTATGCTGCTCTTAGTAATGTTTTAGGATGTATTTGTAGAAATTCACTAATATTGTTTACCATTATTTTATTCAAAGTTTTTTTATTAACTATAACAGTTGTTATAGCTCTTCTTGCTACATTTTTATCTTTAGATCAACTATTTTCTCCAATATATTGAATGTCACTAGCAATAGTAGACATAGCATGTTTTAATGATTGATCTTTTCTTCTTGGTTTAACAAAAAAAGCCTAACTTTTTCATTAATTTTCTCATTTTTTGCATTCTCATCAATTGCATCATTAGTTGACATTGAAATGCAAGTTTTTTATGATAAAAGATTTTTTTGTATATTCTATTCGCATGTGTTCTTATTTTCCTCCAAGAGATCTCACTAGGAATATTATCCAAAACATCACTTTCAATTTTTTTTAAAATATTTTCATTAAATTCAACATCACATCCTAGATTTTCATTTTCATTTTCAACTTCAAAATGATTTTCATTTTCATCTTCATTTTCTTCAACAAAACGGTTTTCATTTTCATTTTCAATAAAAGGATCTACACCATAGAAAAAAGTACCCTTTGCTTGACATGGGATTAGTTCATGATAAATTGGACTTAGTGAGGCCTTGATTCAAGTGTTGTGAGACATTTTATGTATCTGCACTAGATCTTGGACCTTTGCAAACTAAATAAAATGCATTTAATGACATCTTGTGAAGGTGTTGTGAAGTGTTGTAAAATATTTCTACACTTTTCTAGACTCTATTCATTACAATTCACTTAAAAATCACATTTTCATCACTAATCAAGTCCTATCTTGAAGTTTTGTAAAGTCTTGTAACATGATTTCATGCTTTTCTAGGCATAACTTCACTATTTACACCTTTCTTATGCTTTATTTGACCCCTTTATGCCCTTATAAGGCTTAATTAAGTGTTTTTTGAATGTAAACCTGACAAACAACATTAAATGCAAGATAATTCCCGACACCCACTTTCAAGTCCAATGTGGGGCCCATTTTCCATGGGTGGTGAATGAGTCCCTCTTGGCTCAAAATTCAAAAAATTTCAAATTTCCTTTCGGGTTTTTATTTAAAATTAAATTATGTCGGCTTGTGATGAGGTATTATTGGGTTACTAAGGCACAAGTGTGTATAAATAAGTGTTTTTATCCTCATTTTATATCTTCTAATCTCCCATCTCACACACATTCATTCTTCATCATTCATCCACCAATCTTCCATCTCAAGTCAAGCAACTTAGGGTTTCATCATTTCAAGTCTCCAAGTTATCAATTTTCAAACATTCAAGGGAAGATCCTTCATGTTTTGTTGCAGAAATTCAAGATCAAACATCGTACAAATTATCTAACTCCATTGTTTCATGCTTCATTACATTCTTTCTTCATTTGGTTTAATAACCTAAAAGCCTGGTTTGACCAAGGCAAACCCCCATGCCCTAACATTCAACATTTCTCTCTTGTGTCTTAAGTGTTTTGAGATTTAGGACTCTTGGAAGCTTGGAAATCATTGAAGATCAAGTTGCAAGGTTTTTCAAGTCTTCTCCTCATTCAATGAGTTAAAATATCAACAAAAACTCATTTTCAGGTTCAGAAATCAGAGTTTCGAAAGCAGCCACTTGTAGGAAGTTAAAGTGCAGATCAGAAGCTTCGGATTCCACTCTTGAATATTTATAAATTCAAAAGTGGACTCATTCGCCATGAGTGGTGAATGAGTCCCACTTTTGGGTCAATTTTGTGTTTTCTAAATTTTTAGATACCCTTTTGTCAGAAACAGGTTCTGGCTCAATTTTGCAAAACTAGGACTGATTCGCCCTGAATGGAAAATGAGTCCCACCATGCCTAAAAACTAGCATCATCAGCATTTCAAATATCATTTCCAGTCTCCTTCAAGATTCTAGGTGCACACTTTCATTTTGGTTCAGTTCTGTTTAATTTTGTATGCATTTCTAGTTCATTTCTGCATAACACAATGTGTTTTCAAACAAGTCACATTTCTTAGGTTTTTCATTCATAATAAATCAATTTATTAGCTTAATTTTACTTAGATCATTCCATTTATCCTAAATTACATCATACATTCCATAATTTGAGTGAACCTAGCTAGCATTTTTGGCCTACCTCTCTCCTTTTATGTGCAAAACCCTAGAAGAGTTAGAGAGTCTTGTGGGTGCCAAAAATCTATGGTTTAGGATCATTCTCATTTTCATTTTCAAAAAAATATTTTTCATTTTCATTTTCTAATTTATTTTCAACAAATTCTAAAAAAAAACATCTCTCTGAATATTATCAATGTCAACATCATTGAGACTGGCATCTTGTAAAACTTCTACAAACAAATTTTCCATTTCACTAAGATGTGGATTTGAAGACATACCTAGATTTGTGCCTATTGAAAAATTATCCATAGCATTGAAAGAGGGATTTGAAGACTTACTAGGACTTGTTTATATAATCATGTATTATTTTCCAAATTGAATTCTTGCAAATTAGATTCATCTACAACCATAGTCTCAATTTTTTTATTTCAATAGTTGTGGAATTGGATGCTTCAACATTATTCATTGATCAAATCCTCATTCTTCTATCTCTTTTCATTTTTTCTTCTTTATCTTTTCATTTTTTCTTCTTTATCTTTCCTTGCTTGAATTTCTTTAGGAGTCAATGTCTTCCAATCTTTCCTCCTATTATGAGCTTGTGAAACCATGATTATAAAATTATCAAGCACAAATGAATGTTAATAGTGAAATTCTTCCAAAAATTCAATCCAAATTGCAAGTTGAAGACCTGTAAATACAAAAGTATTCCTCTTTTGTTCCTCCAAACAAGTAGAAAACTAACACAATTCCACTTAAAAAACTATTTACATGATGCCTCCTTTAAAAAATTCAATCCAAATTGCAAGTTAAAGACCTATAAAGAGAAAAGTATTCCTCTTTTTTTCCTCCAAATGAGTAGAAAAATAACACAATTTCACTTAAAAAACTATTTAGATGATGCCTCCTTTGAAAAATTCAATCCAAAACACACGTTGAATACCTGTAAAGACAAAAGTTGATAGAAAATAGCCCAATATGTCATAATCGTCCATACATGTGAAGTTATAGAATTCATAGTAAGAGTTTGCTATTAAATTTAAAAAAGATGGTAAAAAGAGAAACGAGATATCATTTTATAATTAGGATCCCATAGTAAACGGGATCCCATTTCCATGTCAATGGTCTGAACATTTAATATTTGGAAACGAGATCTCGATTTACAAAACGAGATCCTATTTCTAAAATTTTGAACTTTCCCTTGCTTTGTGGTCAGGATTTTGGCTTGTATTCTAGTTCGGGAAAAGCATTGGGAATCCAAACCTATTCCTTCAACTTGGTTTGACCTGTAAGTTGAAGGTCCTAACAATGTCATAGAAAAATAGTGACTTTGGACATAGGGTTGATGACTTTTTTCGCAGAATTTTTTGACGAAATTAAAACCCATTATAGATGAGATAGTGCATATTCCAAATATGTTAGTTTTTATACAATTTGATTATTTTTTCCATTTTTCAATTAATTTCTGATAAAACTGGTCCATAAACTTGAAATATTAGGGTTTTTTACTATTTTAATAACTTTTTATTAAAATATATATTTTTTAAACGAATTGCACGAAAAAGTACTTTAGAAAATTATTTTCAATTTTTTAAAAATAAAAAAATGATAAGTTTAGGTCATCTTATGTGTGACGTACACGATGATTTTTCAAAACGACAAATATGGCTAATAAAAATTTAACAAAAAATCAATAAAAGCTACAAAAAAAAAAAAAAACGTGCTTCAATGAGTGACAAATCTTTTCCCAAAAGGATTTAGAAAAATACGATAATTTAGGTCAAAATATGGATGATGTACACATGCACGGTATGGTAGAAAAAAAGTGACTTTTAAAGACTAGTTTTTAGAAACGCCTATTGAAAGTCAATTTGTAGAATTTGGGTATTAAAATAAATTACATATTTGGAAACTAGACTCCAAGTACTACATTTTATTATTTGTGACTTTTTGGAAGATTCCATCTCTAAGTGCTTCAAATTTTAAGGTCAAATGTGTCAAATTCTAAAAAATCAGAGAAAACACTTCCACTTTTTGGCCAAAAAAGTGGACTCAACTTCTTGCCAGCACTCGATTGTGAAATTATTTTTGAATATATATTGGGAAATGAGAATTTTAAGATTTAAGTACATAGAAATAAGAGGAAGTAAGATAGTCAACTAGTAGAGAGATAAAACTAAATAGAAAAAATAAAGAAAATAGAGAGAGAGATAAGAGAATAATGAATTGGGAGGGATGAAAAACTCCAATCCAAGAAAATAAAAATAAAAAATAACCTTTACTCATATATAAGTGGCCAAAAATAGGATTAAGTTCCATGTGTTTGAAAATATATTAAAGATGTTAAGGATAATCTCTTTCTATTGGAATCTCACTAGAGAATAGATGGCACTGATGATGATTGACTCAATTTTATGAATTTATGGAAACACTTAAAGATGAGGCTCTATAAGGGTATATTAAATAGTTCCTAAAGTGATAAGATATGAGAATAAATAATGAAATTATTATTAACTACTATATTCCACTTAAAATCTTTCCTCTTCCCTCTCATTCTTTTAGTAATGGGTGGATAAATCCCACTAAAATATTGAATAAACCTCCAATAAAACATTCCTAGACCATGTGAACTTCAAAATTAATAGACTCTCTTAGGAGGAGGCCATTTGACTATTGCTCTTACCCTACTAAAATATATTGTTATCCCCTTAGGATAAACAACAAGCCCCAAATAGATCAATTCACTTTTCATAAAAAAACTATTTCTTCAACTTAATAGATATCTTCTCCTCCTTGAACCTTTGCCAAACCTTCCTAATATGCAAAAAATTCTATTCCTTTGTCTTTTTAAAAAATAAAATATCATTAAGATAAAAAATCACAAAATTCCCATGAATAATCTCAACACTTCATTCATTAGCTACATAAAGGTTCTAGGATGATTTATGAATTTGAAGGTATGCTATAGAAAAAAGGACCTCTTGCTTGACATGAGATTAAATGTACTTAATGATGTCTTAATCTAGTGTTGTGAGGCATTTTATGTGTCCACACTAGGTCTTGGACCCTTGCAAATCAAACAACATGCTTTTAATGATGTCTTGTAATGGTATTGTAAAGTCTTGTAAAGAACTTTTATGCTTTTCTAGACATAATTAACTTATTTCTCCCTAATTCAACATTATAAAACATATTTAATTAAATTATTTCATCAATCTAGAAAGATTCTTAATGTAAACTTAATAAAAAACTAGTGTTGTAATGTGATTTACACATTAAATGCAATGTGGACCTCATTTTAGTGTTGTAAAGTGTATTTAATTATACTTTCACATTAATTTATGTGTCCCAATCCATATTCAATATTTACATCATCACTAACATGTCTTATTTTACCCATATTGTGCATCCTAAGGCTTTAATTGATCAAATACCCAACAACATGGCATTTTAGACCTTATTTCCTGATTCCTTGGCTTCTTAGGTGTCAGAATGGCCCCTGTGGGACCCATTCTCCATGCTTGGCGAATGAGTCCCATCCAGGTGGGACCCATTCTCCATGCTTGGCGAATGAGTCCCATCCAGGTGGGACCCATTCTCCATGCCTGGCAAATGAGTCCTATTTGGCCCCCATTTTGACCCTTGAGTGGGGAAAGGTGAAATTTAAAGTTTCTTTTCACTTTATGTCGGCTTGTGATGTAGTCTAATCAGGTACTAAGGCACAATTGACTATAAATAAGTGTTTTTATCCTCATTTTGTATCTATCCATCTCTCTCATCAATCCAAGCATCCATTCTTCATCTATCTTGTATCCCAAATCAAGCAAACTAGGGCTTTCTCATTGCAAGTCTTCAATGGAGCTTCCAAATACATTCAAAAGTTGAATCTTCATGTTATGTTGTAGACATCCAAGATCAGTCATCATGACAAGGTAATCATCTCAATTTTACATGCTTTATTACATTATTTCATCATTTTTGTTTAATTACCTAACCGGGGTTTGACCAAGGCAAACCTGTTGGAAGATGAATTACTTTGGGATGGGGGGTGAATTAGAGTAATGTATAATTTTAAGATTTTAACCTTGATGTGAAAAATAAAAGGAGACCTTGAGACAGATACCACTTTGTTTCAATGTGATCTTTTAACAAAACAACTTTGAAACTGAACTTAAACAATGAATCTATATGATTGCAACTTTATCAAGAACAATTCATTAAACACATTAAGTATGTGTTTGAATTGTTTGATTATACTGTAATGATTGAACTAACTGATCATATAAAATTGAGTATTAATAAGACAATGATCTGAAATATGAACATCCACATTTGTGAATTCTTTAAGACAGACTAAAACAATGAAAAAATGTATCAGAGCATTGCATGAACCATTTTGACAAATTACATAATGAAAAACTTAAGCAAGATAAGCACAAACCACACAAAAGAGAAACACAAAACTTTGACGAGTGGAAAACCCTCTTGGGGTAGAAAAACCACTCCAAAATGCCTTATAGGATTAATTCCAAATTGATTACAATAATTTTCAAAGCACCAACTCTATAAAACTTCAGGAGCACCAACTCCACTGAAATTCTAAAGCACCAACTCCTTTAGAAAGTTTCTCAATAATCATGCACATTGTCAGGACCTTATAACTGCATTATTTTTGCAATTACAAAATCTCAACAAAGTACATATAAAAGATATACAATAATGCCCATTATATTTTGTACTCAATATGATAGTACCAAGATAATCACACTGAAATTCTGAATCCTATCTCTATTTTTGAACCAGCGAAATCAGATAAATTAAGCTCCCATTTATCTCTTTTGAATACACGAATATTTCTGTCAAAAACCCTTATTCTTTAAAAAAAGAAACTTAGTTATTTCATTCCAACCTCTATCACTTCAATGGATAAAAGATACCATGCTTTTATATACTAGAATATTAAAACCTTATTCACATTTTGCAAACCCGTTATTCCAAAATTTTGAAACTCTTGAGTTAATTAGTGTTTATCAAAAATTGAAAGTGCATTTTAACAAAAACTGTCTATTCTCATTTCGAAGTAATTGAATAAAAAATAAATGCAACTGAAATCATTTTACCTTTTCACTTTCGATGAAGAAAAAACTTATCAACATTTACTTTGAAGAACCAAAAGATTGTATAGATATTACCTTATTACAGTGGCCAAAAGCTTAAAACAAATCTCACAAAATTTTCCTTCTTTACTTTTGCTTTCAGCTGCAAGTCAACCATTCTTCTTTCTACACTGTCCATTATACTACTGGCTCAAGAAAAACAAAACCATCATTGAAGATTCATTAACTATCACTATAAACATGCATGGAAGCTAGGGTTTGTCTTCAGAACAAAACGAATATGACAAAATAATTTTTTCGCTATCTTCTTTGCTATGAAAAGTTTTGAGAACTTCATTTTATTTTGTAATAATTTGAAGTCTATGTGATGCAAACATTTCAAATTATACCTTTATTATTGATGTCAATACATGAGTCACTGTCCACATGACCTGTTTACTATATAAAGCCATAATAAACTTTGATCGATAATTCATCAAGTGTAAATGCCACATAATGAATCAATGAACCCGAAACCATGCTATGTGAGATTCAATACAATGTCATTGCCATGTTAAAAATAAATACCGATCCAATATCACTTTACACATTACTACCAAATAAACATTTAGTCTGAAGACTATGTGGTCGATATGCTAAGTGAAGCCCGACAATGTGATAGCCGATAGCCATTTAAATGGCTTACATTTTAATCACTAACAAAAAGGCCGATGTGAGTAATTATTTAAAACTTTAACCATGAACCCCAATTCATGTGACTTCATTTACCAATTGAAACCATATGATCCCAATCTCCTTTATGCACCACTGATGCTAAAGAGTATTAAACAAATCCATGTCAAATATAAGGAGCTCAATAATTACCAAAGACAAATACAATATGTCCCCTTATGAAGAATTTTAATATCAAGTGAAACCAATGGTGAATCCAAGTAAACCAATATAATGCAAATGATAAAATATTGCCTTGGTGAAAGATACTCAAAGAATCATGTGCCAATATAACCTATAGATGCCATTTTATAATCGTATCTGTGAATGCCAAAGTGAACAACTATACTGCCAATGACATAATCTCAAAAAAAAATTACAGATAAACAGATGTCACTGAACCAACAACCGAATATATAAACATGAAGAAATATGAGTCCTTATCAGTGTAAGAACAATTCCATATTATATCAAAGAAGAACCAGTGATAAAGGTATACTAAAATGATATCACTTGAAATAACCTTCAAACATATCCATGATCAATTTATGAAGCTGATACTCACAACCATGATGTTGTCCAATACCTATGGCTGTCATGAAATCAAGGACACATATCTGAAGCTTATGCTTGTCCTGACATAAAGAACACCATGTCAAATGTCAATACCATCAAGTAAAGAACTAAAACTGAAAGAGCATGCCATGAAACTAAAAGAGTATCACCATATGATTCAACCATGCAATGAACCAAGAGTATCACCATATGATCCAATAGTAAACATCAAGAGCCAATATATCATTAGAATACTGAATCACCATAAACATGAATACCAAAGAGCATGCCAAAAAATTTTTTTTCATCAAGGACAACCAAAGACAACTGAGAAGTCAACAAACTGTCATCAAGGACAACCAAAGACAATTGAGAAGTCAACAAACTCCCCCTTTGTCCTTGATGGAAAAACACAAGTTACTCTCCCCCTTTTTCCCTCAATGACAAAGAACAAGGAGAATACAATGAAGTGCCATGAAAACAACTGAGAAGTCAACCAACCATTCAACACAATAACCATATGCAATTAGAGCAATAGAGCAGAAAAAATATAATAGAGTTGTAAAAGAGAAAACATGGAACCAAGCTCCAACTAAAACACAACACTGAAATGTCACTGAGCCATGCACATAACCTATGGGTAATGCCAACAACATCAGTAGGGGTAATATTAAGCATGAAAGATGCTGAGAGATTCATAATATGCACTGTCATTGATAGACCAAACAAACTCTATCACTGTACTACCACTATCCAAGCAACCCTTCAAAAATCCATATCCAAAATACAAACCAAGGTTAATTGTCCATGTGTATCAATATTAGAAAAAAAAGTACTGCTAACTAATATCAATGTTTCATCTTTCCCTTTGTCATAGAGATTTCCCCTGCGAGTAACATTTGGTCAAAGCCACAGTAATGTTCAAGTAACCTTTCAAAAAAAACACTGTCCAATTTTTTCCACAAGGTAACTATATACTTCACTGACTCCATAGTCTTTCCATTAAATATTGCTTTCCAAAACACAAATCCTTGAAAGATAGACTTAGGAAAGCACTAGAATGATCAAACATAACATTAATGACTTCAAAGAAGTAGCTAGTAACATGAAGTTACACCGTTATATTGAATAAGTATATCTTGTTATCATGAACCTCAATATAGTGTAGACTAGCTCCAATGCAAGGTAACTACTCTTCAATTCTTGTGTGCCTCACAGACACATCTTCACTTCCATGCTTATGAAGTTTCATATCAACAAACATTGAAACCATTGGATAATATACCAATATAATGTTGTTATCGGAACAAATTACTTGAATAGAGTATGCAGTGATAAGTAGATGCTTGTAAACTTTCTATTTCAATATCATTACTTACCATGAATGAAAAAATCTTGATATCTCATGTTCATAAATCATCCACTGAATACCAAAATTTATAGACTATCATAACAGCCAGCACACCACTAACAATAGCTAAATGAATCATTATCTTATGTGATTGAGGACTCATGACCAAAGAAAAGAAGAATCAATACATTGTTTCTAATTTTTTTAGCATGCTTCAAGGAAGATACCAATAATCAAACAAGAGACAAATATTTGAACCAAGGCTCTTTACTACTTTCTCATATATGACTATCATTGACATTATTGATATTTTGAGATCCATTTATGACATGAATATTTGCATGAGAATCTTGAAGAATACTATCATGTATATTGTTTGTCATGTACTAAAAAGTCATCAAACAACTGCAGCAACAATAACAGAGAAAGTAGCTTTTGCAAACCAATCTAGTAAAGCTTCTATAAACTAACTGCAGAAGAGCAAAAAAATCTCAACTCAAACACAATCCAACTTCTTTGTTATAAAAGGTTGTTGACCACAGATATACCACTATTCTTTCAGACTTATACACACAACTCATGAAGCTGACAAACTTCACCAAAACTTCAAAAATACTTGTTCCACTACATTCTAAAATTCCTTGGGGATAGAATATAAAACTTTGGATTACTCCCCCTAAAGCTAAACAATCATTAAATGCTAAGAGATGATCCTTGTGCATCATGCACAAGACTAAGTCCTCCCTTTTCCTTTTCTTGCTTTCTTCTCCAAACATGTATAGTCCCTTTCTTTTTCTTGCTCAAGGTATCTGTCGATTGTTGCTTGGTTAAGGTATTTGTTCTTTTATTATGCCTAGATGATCTCATCAAATGATTTCTACAAGATTGAGCTCTATGTCCAAGACAATTACATCTAAAACATATGACATTATGATCTGCGCCAAAATAACAATAACTTCTTCTAGGAATTTTCTAAGAACTTTCATTACCATTCTTATCATTCCACCAATAGTTAGTTGCAACATGACTAGATTTGTGACAGATATAACATATAGTGCAACTATTATGATTTGATGAACTATAATCATTTCTAACATATCTTTCACAATCTCTAGCCCTATGTCCATAAACATGACATGAATAGCAGTAACCATGGAATTGGGAATAATTATACCTTGTTGATTGACATTTCCTGGTAGATAAGAAACCTATGAATCTGTTAACAGCTTTGCTTTTTGTTTTTGGAGTATGATTGTTTAAGTCTATTTTCTTCTTAGGTGTTTTCCTAACCTTGAAACTCTGTCCACCTTTTGTTGCAAAGACTATTTCATGTTGAGACTCATCTTGAACTCTTGAACTTTGGCCTTTTTCATATCCCACTCCTGTAGGATCCTTAGAATACTTTTGTCTGCCAGTCATCTCATTCAATAGATTAGTACTATGATCAAATTTCTGATTTTTATCTAATTGAACCTTGACACATTCAATCTCTTTTCTTAATGCAACTACTTCTCCTTCAATTTTTAGACATTCAATTTTTTTTTACCTCCAAATCAGACCTTACAACATCTGCTATCCTTTTACATTCTTCAATTTCAATTTTTTGACTTATAATCATATCATCTTTAAGAGTTAGTTCTTTTAAAAAGGAATCATTATCTGAATATTTCTTTAAAGTGGTAATTTCATTTTCTAGTTTAATACACAACTCATCCTTGTCTTTTAACCTAGCTTCCAATCCTTCTTCAATATTTTTTTTATCAACCATTTGGGCTTTCAGAAATTCAATAATATTTTTATCACCATTATGATCTTGTATTACAACTTTATTAACATTGAAACTTTCTTCTAGGCATACCTTAAGATCCTAATTTTCTTTTCTAAGCCTCTTAAGTTCATCTAAGGAAGCAAGCAGTTCTTCCTCCAAATCAACCTCAAATTCATCACCTTCATATTCTTTTTCACTTAGAAGACTAAGTGAATTTCTTCTTCTCCAATTACAAGATCATATTTAGTTTTAATTGACAGAGGTATTGCTTGAGACAAAACTTCACTAGACTTGACACTAGTGTTTTTCTTCAGACTTCTGTTTCTTTTGCACTTACCCATAGTACTCCTCTTATCAAGAACTTGGTTGAACTTTATCTAGTTAGGTTTATACAAGGATCTATCTTTTTACACCAACATTAATCAAAATCAGATATGTTTTCACAAAACATATAGACTGTACAAACAAACATAAATACCTTCTCAAACTTGTGACATATTGACTTCCAAGACCAAAATCAATCCGAGGTATGAAACCTAATGCAGGACCCTACGCTCTGATACCAATTGTTGGAAGATGAATTAATCTGAGAGGGGGGGTGAATCATAGTAATGTATAATTTTAAAATTTTAACCTTGATGTGCAAAATAAAAGAAGACCTTGAGAGAAATACCACTTTGTTTCAATGTGATCTTTTAACAAAACAACTTTGAAACTAAACATAAAAAATGAATCTATATGATTGCAACTTTATCAAGAACAATTAATTGAACACATTAAGTATGTGTTTGAATTATTTGATTATACAATAACGATTAAAATAATTGATCATATAAAATTGAGTATTAACAAGACAATGATCTGAAATATGAACATCCACATTTGTGAATTCTTTTAGACAGATTGAAATAATGAAAAAATGTATCAGAGCATTGCATGAAACATTTTGACAAATGAAAAAATGAAAAACTTAAGCAAGATAAGCACAAACCACACAAAAGAGAAACACGAAACTTTGACGAGTGGAAAACCCTCTTGGGGTAGAAAAACCACTCCAAAATGCCTTATAGGCTTAATTCCAAACTGATTACAATACTTTTCAGGGCACCAACTCTATAACAATTTAGGAGCACAAACTCCATCAAAATTCTGAAGCACCAACTTCAATAGGAGCACCAACTCCTTTACAAAGTTTCTCAATAATCATGCAAACTATTAGGACCTTATAACTACATAATTTTTGCAATTACAAAATCTCAACAGAGTACATATAAACGATATACAATAATGCCCATTATAATTTGTACTAAATATGACAGTACCAAGATAATCACACTAAAATTTTGAATGCTATCTCTGTTTTTGAACTAGAGAAATCAGAGAAATTAAGCTCCCATCTATCTCTTTTGAATACAAGAATATTTTTGTCAAAAACCCTTATTCTTTTTTTACAAAAACTCAGTTATTTCATTCCAACCTCTGTCACTTCAATGGCTAAAAAATACCATGTTTTTATATACTGGAATATTAAAACCTTATTCACATTTTGCAAACCCGTTATTCCAAAATTTCAAAACTCTTGAGTTAACTAGGGTTTATCAAAAAATGAAAGTGCATTTTAACAAAAACTGTCTATTCTCATTTTGAAGTAACTGAATTAGAAACAAATACAACTAGAATCATTTTACCTTTTCACTTTCAATGAAGAAAAAACTTACCAACATTTACTTCGAAGAACCAAAAGATTGTGCAAATATTACCTTACTACAGTGGCCAAAAATTGAAAACAAATCTCACAAAATCTGCCTTCTTTACTTCTGCTTTCAGCTACAAGTCAACCATTCTTCTTTCTACACTGTCCATCATACTGCTAGCTCGAGGGTATGTGCAAGATCATGATGGGCCAAAAAGTGGCGATATGTAAGAGATATGATGGCCCATGTGGCTGACGAATTTTTTTTACCCAAAATTGATGAAACAAAAAGGGTTTTTAAAGGAGATTCTTAGCTTTCCACCAATATAAATTATACTTTACTTTGAATTTAATAAATAATTATTATTCATTTTCTATTTCAATTATGACTAAAGTCCTAATTGATAGGATGATTGAAAAACATATATAGATTTCAAATGGTATCACATTTTTTGAATTGAAAACATGCGACGCATTTTATGCTTCATATACTATAGGATTAAAAAAAGAAAAATTGAATTTCATGAAGTTTTGACCAAGTTAAGGTGGTTAGCCATACGATTTTTTATATTTTTTAAAAGTTGTAATAAAAAAATCATAATTAATTATTTACTTAGAAAAAAATTACAAAAAAATATGCATCACATCGAGACATGAGTCCTCTACTTATATCTAAAATATTATAAAAAAATATTATCATTTTATAATTGTTAGGGTGGTTAGATAGACACCTACTTATTTTTTCCCTGAAATTTAAGTACTACTACATTGAAATTTAGATTTTTCACAAAATAGATTTTTTTTTTTTTAAATAAACCTGGTAGTTTAGAAACTACATTAATTTTTCTACAAATTCTATTCTTATATATTTTTGAAATAATATAGATAAATTATTCAAATTTTTATGTCTAGTTGCATAACTCTGATTTTTTTGCTTTTTTTGCCACTTAAGGGCCTGTGTTTTCCATGATAATCCTGCACATACCCTTGAGCAAAACAAAACCATCACTGAAGATTCATTAACTATCACTATAAACATGCATGGTAGCTAGGGTTTGTCTTCAGAACAAAACGAATATGACAAAATAATTTTCCCCTATCTTTTTTGCTATGAAAGCTTTCGAGAACTTCATTTTATTTTGTAATCATTTGAAGTCCGTGTGATGCAAAAATTTCAAATTACACCTTTATTATTGTTGTCGAACTTTATTATTGTTGTTGATACATGAGTCACTATCCACATGACCCGCTTACTATATAAAGCCATAATAAACTTTGACCGACAATTCATCAAGTGTAAATGCCACATAATGAATCAATGAACCCGAAACCATACTATGTGAGATTCAATATAATGTCATTGACATGTTAAACATAAATACCGATCTAATATCACTTTACTCATTGCTGCCAAATAAACATTTAGTCTGAAGACTATGTGGTTGATATGCTAAGTGAAGCCAGACAATGTGATGGTCGATAGCCATTTAAATGGCTTACATTTTAATCACTAAAAAAAAGGTCGATGTGAGTAATTATTTAAAACTTTAACCATGAACCCCAATTCATGTGACTTCATTTACCAATTGAAACCATATGATCTCGATCTCCTTTATGCATCACCGATGCCAAAGAGTATTAAACAAAGCCATGTCAAATATAAGGAGCTCAATAATTACTAAAGATAGATACAATATGTCCCCTTATGAAGAATTTTAATATCAAGTGAAACCAATGGTGAATCCAAGTAAACCAATATAATGCAAATGATAAAATATTGCCTTGGTGAAATATACTCAAAGAATCATTTGCCAATATAACCTATAGATGCCATTATATAACCCTATCTGTGAATGCCAAAGTGAACAACTATACTACCAATGACATAATCTCAAATTTTTTTTGCAGATAAATAGATGTCACTGAACCAACAACCAAATATATAAACATGAACAAATATGAGTCCTTATCAGTATAAGAACAATGCCATAGTAAATCAAAGAAGAACTAGTGATATAGGTATACTGAAATGATATCACCTGAAACAACCTTCAAACATATCCATGATCACTTTATGAAGCTGATACTCATAGCCATGATGTTTTCCAATACCTGTGGCTATCATGAAAGCAAGGACACATATTTGAAGCTTATGCTTGTCCTGACATAAAGAACACCATGTCAAATGTCAATACCATCAAGTAAAGAACTGAAATTGAAAGAGCATGCCATGAAACTGAAAGAGTATCACCATATGATCCAACAGTAAACATCAAGAGCCAATATATCATTAAAATCCTGAATCACCATAAACATGAATACCAAAGATCATGCTAATAGATTTTTTGTCATCAAGGACAACCAAAGATAACTGAGAAGTCAACAAAACCCCCATGCGCTAACATTCAAGAAATCTCTTTCTTGTCTTGTTTGTATGAAGATTTAGGTCCTTTGAAAGCTTCAGAATCATTGAATATTGCATTTCAAAGTCATCCAAGTCTTCTTCCCTTCATTCAAGTCAAATCATCAAGGATAATTCACTTTCAAACCCGAGTTTGACAATTTCAGAAGCAGAGACCTATAGGAGGCAGAAGTACAAATCTAACTCCACATAATCTTCCTTTGATTTTCTAGATTTCTGTAGGTGGACTGATTCACCACCCATGAAAAATTAGTCCCACCTATAGGCTTGAAAATAGATTTTGTCATATTTCAGCTCCCGACAGTCAAAAACGGGTTTTTAGAAGATTTTAGCAGAAGTAGGATTGATTCGCCATGCTTGGTGAATGAGTCCTAATGGCCATTAACAAAAGTTTCAGAGACATTCCAAAACCTTCTAGTGACTTCATTCTATCTCTAGGTGCACTCTGTTCAATCTCATTAAATTTTGTTTCCATTTACCTAAGTTTTTAGTTCATTATTGCAATTCATAATGTGTTTTCAAAAAAGTCATAATTCTTAGATTTTGCATGCATGTTTGATCAATTTCATAGTTTAGTAGCACTTAAATCACTTCATTTACATCATACAATATCACACACATCCTTTATTTGAATGAACTAGTTTGCATTTTTGGCCCTACCTCTCCCCTTTTAGGTGAAAAACCCTAGAAGAGTTAGAGAAGTCCTAGAGAGCCAAAAATCTACAGTTCATTTTGCTGAACCTGCCTTTTAGAATACTTTCTGATCTAATTTGGATTCCTTTATCATAAGATCTAGTCTTGTATTGAACTTTCATTAGGATTTGCATGATTCATTTGCATTCTAGGTTTTACAACTTGCATTCATAAAAAGTGCATTTAGGTTGCATTAGTAGCATCTAAATTCATTTAGACTTACTGAAATTCTGCATTTTTCATTTAGGTCTGTGTATTGGCTCCAAGATTTCCTAAAGTTAGTCTAAATTTTTTGATTTTTTTTAAAAAAAGGTCCATAATGGGACTCATTCACCACCTTGGGCAAATCAGTCCCTCCTGGCACCTGAGACAATGTTTTCCAGAACTCAAAAATTTGTTTTTAGGCTTTTGATTGGTGCCTTAACCTATATATATAACTTAGTTGCATTTCTGTAGCATGCATTTCCCTAGATTTCATTTCAAATAGCTCATTTCATGCATTGTTTCAATTCACTTTCTTGCACTCACCACATTTCATTTTCTAAACTGAAAATTACATTGCATTCAACTTTCTTTCATTTCAATATGCTTTCTTTCACAAAATTTTCTCTTGATTTAATTAAACATGGATTTAACACACATAATACTCCATTTTATGAGTTTCCTTTCAAGTACCATACTAGGAACTTTAAGAAACAATCCATTAATGCAGTTCTCAATCTTACATTACCCATTGGTGAGACTAGTAATGTTGACAATCATAACACACATACTTGTTCTTCCCCCAATACCTCTCCTATTTGTGATAAAGGTATTGAGATGCAAGAAATTCTTGATTGTCCATTTCCTTATTCCCCTTTGGATAATATTACACAACACGAGCATAAAATCATAGACACATTTCTCCACATTACTTTACCAAATCTTCATAGTCATGATACTCAACCTTGTCCAACTCCTAATACCCCTTCTTGATGTAAAGAGGAAATATTGGAATTAAAAGATATATCTATCCTAGATCATGGCACTCTTGCTCTTCCCTTCCCTAATGTCCCTATCCTATGGGAAGATTTATTTGAAAACCATAGTGATACTTCTCTACTTTAACCTTAGATGAACATATTACATGCTCTCCTTGTAGGGTAGATAATATGGAACAAGAGAATAAAACCTTAATGGAAATGGACATTTAATCACCATCCTCTCCTTCTCATACTCCCATCATTGATCATTCCCCTATTACTGATGACGTTACTTTAGAAGAACTAAGTCCTCTTGTCAAGCACACATGACTTGTTCTCAGAATTCTCCTCCTAGGGAGAATATTATGGCATTAGATTATGATAGACAAGTGGTTCTTGATTGTCCCTATATAGAGATATGCAACAACAAGCCTATCGAGGATATGCAAGTTTCCATTTGATCCCCTTTGATCAATGAATCTCATACATATCCCATAGGACCTTCTCACAATCTCTACCCACCTTCATTCAACCTCAATAATAACACATCATCCTTTCAAACTCTTTGTCTTGAACATTACAAATTTTACACCGTCATCTCACAACACTCTCATGATTCAAATTCGTTAGATTTTGTTTCCTTCTATAATGAAGAAGGCGACATCTCGCAATCTATAGAGTCTTGTGTAGGTATGACATCTACGCAAGATACATCTTTGATCCCAATTACACAACCATTTTCTCCTCCTAATTAAGAATATATCTTGTCAAGACTTCTTCAAGATAATTTGATCACACTCCCTCCTCGAACTAGAACGAAATGTTATTCCAAAACTTCATTTTGTGCATATCATAGAATCCATGGTCATTCCACTAATGAATGTAAGGCTTCGAGTTGTAAAATTCAACACTTTTAGGAGTTTGGTATGCTTCCCTATGTGGGGGCGTCTAATCCCTTTAATTGTTCTTATGTTTCACTCTAGCATACATCACACCTACCCCTTCAGCTCACCTTTGTCCTACACTAAGTGGGGACAAGGGGTTAGACATCCTTGTCCTTATTGTTTCCTTCTTTAACTTGTTAAATTTTCATGAACATATAAAAGCAAGCTTGAGATGTGAACGACATGTCTTAAGGTTGGCTCAAATTTGAGGGTATGTGTAGGATCATCATGGAAAAAATAGGCCCTTATGTGGCAAAAAAATTAGAAAAATCAGAGTTAGGCAACTTGATGTAAAAATTTGAATAAGTTATCTATAAATTATTTTAAAAATATGTAAAAGTAGAATCTATAGAAAATTGAATGTATTTTCTAAACTACTAGGTTTATTTAAAAAAATAAAAAATCTATTTGGTGAAAATTTGAAATTTCAATGTAGTAGTACTTAAATTTTAGGGAAAAAATAAGAAGTAGGTGTCTTTCTGACCACACTAACCACAATAAAATGATCATATTTTTTTATAATATTTTAGATATAAGTAGAGGACTCATGTCCCGATGTGATGCATACTTTTTTGTAACTTTTTTCCAAGTAAATAATTAATTATGAATTTTTTATTACAACTTTTAAAAAAAATATAAAACTCATATGTCTGACCACCTTAACTTGGTCAAAACTTCATGAAATTCAATTTTTCTTTTTTTAATCCTATAGTATGCAAAGCATAGAATGTGACACATATTTTAGATTTAAAAAATGTGATACCGTTTGAAAGCTATAAATGTTTTTCAATCAGCCTATCAATGAGGACTTTAGTTGTAATTCAAATAGAAAATGAATAATAATTATTTATTAAATTCAAAGTAAAGAATAATTTATATTTATGGAAAGCTGAGAATCTCCTTTGAAAACCCTTTTTTTCTCATCAGTTTTGGGTAAAGAAAAAGTTGTCAGCCACATACCCATCATTTCACCACTTTTTGGCCCATCATGATCCTACAAATACCCTTGACATACTTCTCTCTCTCATGATGTAGCTTTTCAAAAACATATGACTTGGCATAGGGCTTTCTGGATAAGCTCTTGTGTCTTCTTTCTTCTCTTTTCCTACTTTCAAGCAATTGATCGTAGTATGGGTGCTCGTAACTGCTTTAAAGTGGGGGCATACATCACTACTCACATTTCATTGTGTTATTTTCTCTTTCTTGTGATATTCTCTCTTGGAAACATTAGGTACAATGTTGTTCAGGATGAGACCCTGCACTTGTCCTCTCTTGGAAACACGATGAGACCTTTTGCACTTTTCCCTCTCTTGGAGACATTGGGCATAATGTTCCCTAAGAAGAGACATAGCATGAATTTAAGAAAAATCCCTTTGAACATCTTTTACATTATGACATTTTTACATTTACATTATTTTACATTTTACATTTTTGCCACCTTGCATAACACAACTGGCATGACTGTGGTACTTTGTCTCTTTGTTCATGGCTTTGTGGCACCTTGTTAAAGTTATCAAACAGGTATAGCTTTGGCATGGTTGAGCGGGAAGCCCAACTAGCAGCATGAATTTTCCCCATAGCCACTTTTCTATTTGTGAGTACATGCCAACTAGCGTATGTTACTCTTTTCCTTCTTTTTTTATGTTTTGGGCCTTCTCAACCCACAGACAACCTGAAGTTTTGTGGCCCTAGAGTGAGTACATCTTTTTCCAATTTGTCTCTCTTTTATCTTGCCTCTGTATGATCTTGTATCTTGGGGGCTTGGCGCACATGTGGATCTCTCTTGAATAACTACTTTAGTGTGAGGAAGCAAGTTTCTCTCACTAAAGTGGGGGCTTAATGTTCTGTAGAAAAAATGACCTCTTACTTGACATGAGATTAAATGGACTTAATGAGGTATTAATCTAGTGTTGTGAGGCATTTATGTGTCCACACTAGGTCTTGGACCCTTGCAAATCAAACAACATGCTTTTAATGACGTCTTGTAAAGGACTTTCATGCTTTTCTAGAAATAATTAACTTATTTCTCCCTAATTCAACATTATAAAACATATTTAATTACATTATTTCATCAATCCAGAAAGATTCTTAATGTAAACTTAATAAAAAACTAGTGTTGTAATGTGATTTACACATTCACATTGGTTCTTATGCATTTCTAGGCTATGTGGACCTCATTTTAGTGTTGTAAAGTGTATTTAATTATACTTTCACATTAATTTATGTATCCCAAGCCCTATTCAATATTTACATCATCACTAACATGTCCTATTTTACACATATTGTGCATCTCGAGGCTTTAATTTATCAAATACCTAACAAGATGGCATTTTAGACCTTATTTCCTGATTCCTTGGCTTCTTAGGTGTCAGAATGGCCCCTGTTGGACCCATTTTCCATGCTTGGTGAATGAGTCCCATCCAAGTGGTACCCATTTGCCATGCCTGGCAAATGAGTCCTATCTAGCCCCGATTTTGACCCTTGAGTGGGAAAAGGTGAAATTTAAAGTTTATTTTCACTTTATGTTAGCCTATGATGTAGTATAATTAGGTAATAAGGCACAATTGACTATAAATAAGTGTTTTTATCCTCATTTTACATCTATCTATCTCTCTCATCAATCTAAGCATCAATTCTTCATCTATCTTCTATTTGAAGTTAAGCAAACTAGGGCTTTCTCATTGCAAGTCTTCAATGGATCTTCCAAGTACATTCAAGAGCTAAATCTTCATGTTATGTTGTAGAAATCCAAGATCAATCATCATGAAAAGGTGATCATCTCCATTTTACATGCTTTATTACATTCTTTCATCATTTTGGTTTAATTACCTAAACGGGGTTTGACCAAGGAAAACCCCCACGCCCTAACATTCAACAAATCTCTTTCTTGTCTTGTTTGTATGTAGATTTAGGTCCTTTGAAAGCTTGAGAATCATTGAAGGTTGTATTTCAAAGTCATCCAAGTCTTATTCCCTTCATTTAAGTCAAATCATCAAGGATAAGTCACTTTCAGACTCGAGTCTGACAATTTCAAAAGCGAAGACCTGTAGGAGGCAGAAGTACAGATCTAACTCCTCATAATCTTCCTCTAATTTTTTAGATTTCTATAAGTGGAATGATTCGTCACCCATGGAAAATGAGTCCCACCTATAGGCTTGAAAACAAGTTTTGTCATATTTCAACTCCCGGCAGTCAAAAATAGGTTTCTAGAAGATTTTAGTAGAAGCAGGACTGATTCGCCATGCTTGGCGAATGAGTCCCAGTGGCCATTAATAGAAGTTTTAGAGACATTCCAGAACCTTCTAGTGACTTCATTCTACCTCCAGGTGAACTCTATTCAATCTCATTAAATTTTGTTTCCATTTACCTAAGTTTCTAGTTCATTGTTGCAATTCGCAATATGTTTTCAAACGAGTCATAATTCTTAGATTTTGCATGCATGTTTGATCAATTTCATAGTTTAGCAACACTTAAATCACTTCATTTACATCATACAATATCACACGCATCCTTTATTTGAATGAACTAGTTTGCATTTTTGGCCCTACCTCTTTCCTTTTAGGTGAAAAACCCTAGAAGAGTTAGAGAAGTCCTAGAGAGCAAAAAATCTACAGTTCAGAAGGGAATTCATAGTCATTTATACAACCCTTCCTTAGAATTAAATTTTGATTTCCATTCATCCCCTTCTCTTACCATTATTTAGTGATATATACTTTTTAAAATAATTTTACTAAACTACATTGCCTTCCCCAAGTATTCCATGAGATCATTCATTCTAGGTAAGAAAAATTGATACATGAGATATTTTCTATGGAAAATGATTTTGTTTGTATATAGCCTTGAACATTATTTTGGGGGATAACATGGATGGTACTATGTATGCAATAAGTATTTCTCTTATTAGTCTCCCTTTCAAAAACTCACACAAGTTCAATTCTTCATTTTTACAATGTCGATATAAAAATAGCCTTGTTAGGTAAGCTCACTAATTTTTTTGAATCAATGTGATGGTTGATGCCTCTTATATATGTAGTCATTATAGTAAATCCTTGAAAATAATATCACTAAATTATCCTAGTATCTTATTCACTTCAAAGGTTATCTCACTATTTTGAACAACTATCCCTACTCGCAACACAAAACCTTAAAAAATACTGTAAATGATATTTTTATATTTTAAATACTTTAAGAATTATTTTATAGTCACTAGTAGCATTCTTGGAATACTCTCCATCTCTTACTAGGTTTCAATGAGGAAATCATTTTCTAAAATCATTCTTCTCAAAAGTGTATCTGTTTTCTCTCCCTTAATGGACTCTCTTATGATAAAATCTTAATGGGTTTTTTATAGAAAATTAATCTCATTCATAAGAGTGAAGTCACACTAGACTCCATCCTCATTGATTCCTATCTAGAAATTTACAAGACCTATATAGTTGATAAAAAAAAATGCTACTCTTTTTTAGCCAAGGAAACTTATATCAAGCAAGGTGAGCTACTATTTTTACATCCAACTCATCCACCAGTTTAATTGAAACTATGTTATTTCCACTCCCATTATCTATTATGACCTTGCAACATTTCCTATCTACCTTTCACGTTGTTCTAAAGAAATTTATTCTTTGGATGAGTTCATTTTTCCTTTCTAATAGTTTCAATATGTTTCTCTTCATGGGTATGTGCAGGATCATCATGGAAAAAATAGGCCCTTAAGTGGCAAAAAATTTAGAAAAATCAGAGTTAGGCAACTTGACGTAAAAATTTGAATAAGTTCTCTATATTATTTCATAAATATATAAGAATAGAATCTGTAGAAAATTGAATGTAGTTTGTAAACTACTAGGTTTATTTTTTTTAAAAAAATCTATTTTGTGAAAATATGAAATTTCAATGCAGTAGTACTTAAATTTTAGGGAAAAAATAAGAAGTAGGTGTCTGTCTAACCACCCTAACCACAATAAAATGATAATATTTTTTATAATATTTTAGATATAAGTAGAGGACTCATGTCCCGATGTGATGCATGTTTTTTTCTAATTTTTTTCCAAGTAAATAATTAATTATGAATTTTTTATTGCAAATTTTGAAAAATATAAAAAATTATATGTCTGACCACCTTAACTTGGTCAAAACTTCATGACATTCAATATTTTTTTTTAATCCTATAGTATGTGAAGCATAGAATGTGACACATGTTTCAGATTCAAAAAATGTGATATAGTTTGAAAGCTACAGATGTTTTTCAACTAGCCTATCAATCAGGACTTTAGTCATAATTCAAATAGAAAATGAATAATAATTATTTATTAAATTCAAAGTAAAGCATAATTCATATTGGTGGAAATATGAGAATCTCCTTTAAAAACCCTTTTCATTTCATCAATTTTGGGTAAAAAAAAGTCATCAGCCACATGGGCCATCATATCACTTACATATCGTCACTTTTTGGCCCATCATGATCCTGCACATACCCTCATCATAAGTGATTCTTCCCTTTTTAAGCCTCATTTGGCCAGCTAACAAACTAAGTTGATTCCTCATCTCTATTGATTATATGAGAACTTGTATCCTCAATTTTCCTTGACCCTTCTCCTTTGTATTATGGGAATTCATAAAATCAATGTCAATATTTTTGACATATAAAATAAGTTCCTTAAAAACATCTACCTTGACCTCTTCTAGGTTCACCTATAACTCTTAAAAGATAGTGTTATGATCCTAGTAGCATATATTCCTAAGTAGAGTAAGGATAAAAGCTTTTGGCATGCTTAACTTTAACATTATTCTTGGTAACTAGCATATAACCCATCTCAACTAGGATGAAGTGATGTGTCCTTATATAGTTATCCCTATAGATAAATAAGAGAACTCTTTCCCATACCATAATAAATTTTAATATTGAATTCATATATCAATTTATGATTATTGGACATCATCCCCTCGAAGTGTTCCACTATTTATTTGATTTTTAGATTTATTTTCAAGAATTATCAAAATAGGTACGGTCTTCCCTTGGATTCATGGTTATCCTTCTAATTATATGGATATTTGGTCTCTTAATGATGATCATGCCTTCTTTTCACATGTTCCCTTCCTATATAATAAATCGATGTCTACATTTGGTTGTTCCCTAGATTACTTTCTTGAATTTTTTTCTTTGACTTGTAATGCATATTGATAGGATTCTTTTTAGTCCATATCCTTATCATACTTAACTCGTCCTAAATGTTCATCATCTATCCATTAACATATTAGCCTACCTTCTTGTGACCCAACTCATTATGCTCTAACTTGATGTGAATATTGTAAAAATCTTCTATATCAACTTTAATTCTTAATTCTGTTTATCACAAATTGTACGATTTCTCAAGTAGCTCATGACAATAATCACCTGGTATAAAATTAGACTTCATCTTTCTCACCATTTTATCCCACCCGATGATTTTCTCTATGCCATTTTTCCTTGTCTTGGCTTGTATCTCCTTCCACCAAAGTGTTACATGTCCTTTTATCTTAGTTTGATAAATCTTCACTCTCTTGGGTTCTTCTATGTCATAATACACAGAAAACTCCTCAATTGCTTTCAACCAAATAATTAACTTATTTAGTTTCAAACTTTCGAAAAAGCTTGACAACTCTAGTCTTGTTCCTTTCTTGACGTTGGAGATGGATTTATTAGCTTCATCTCTCCTACACCTAGTTCTACTTCTACATCCTTATCATCACGTCCTACTAGTTATACCCGTCATTCTTCTTTCCTCTCACTTTTAGCTCTCTCATGCACTCAACCTCTTCTCCTATTTTCCTTAAGGGCTTCTACTCTATTCCCCTTATGACTTACAATACCTCATTCATTATAGCTAATAATTTTGTGACTCTTCATCTTGGCTATTTCTTTTTGTCTAGACTCTCTTTCTCACCTCTATAACTCATCTTATTACAACCCTACACAAGGAATCACAATCACTACCTTTTTTAGGCACTTTTGCAACACTAATCCAAGGACAACACACTCTTTCCTACAATTGTAAACTAGCTTTGATACCACACTAATGGCACCTCAAACGACTAATCTTACTAGAGATTCAGCCCACTCGTATAACTTGCATTTAAGGGGAGGTTATAGTATTATAAAAACTCTCACAATATTAAGTGAAAGAAAAAATAACTATTTATTAGAATTAAGAGGCAACACACAAGAAAAATAACAATTTAACATGTAATAACATGCAAAAAAAATGAAGCTAAGATCACATACACTAACACAAAAAAAATAATAACTTCAAATAACTGTTCAATTTATCCACCAAAAAAATTCTCATTACATGCACATGCTTGAATTGCAAAATGGAGCTGAAATTAAATATTCCCCTCTCTACCTTTGAGGTTCCCCTATCTTCTCTCAGACCTACAAAAGGAAAGAAAGTCCCCTTTTGGCATGATGGTCCACCATTCACTTCCTCCCATCTCCTTAAATCTTCCTCCTACACATACAACTCCTTTCCAATCAATTATAGGAGAGGACCCAGTAGTTGTGCACACTAACTTCGCGCTTCTCAAAATCCTACTTGGAAATTTCAAATCACTCCATTTTTTTTACAGCAGCTTACTTGGCAAGTCCCTCGCTTATAACTTTCGTTTCATGGCCACATCATCAAATATGATGCTACATCAGCATGCTTTTTGTCAAGTTGTCCAAAAAGACCCAAAACAAACCTATTATCAATACTTGTGCATTCACATCATGGGTAGTTGAGCATTGATGTGGCATCACATGATCGGTTGCTTTTTAGATCAAAGGAATACATTTGATTTAAGTTAAGGTAGTCATGTCACAACTATTAGACATTATATAAACAAATACTATCACAACTATTAGACATTATATAAATAACTACTATCTCAACTATTGAAACACGCTCCTCTCCCCTAAGGCTCTTAGTTTAGCTCTTCAGTCGAAATATCTTTAAAATTCATGTAAACACGAGGATTCTCACAATCAATTTGGTGAAGAGGACTTACTATTTGTACCCTACTATATTACGAGAAACTATAAAGAATCTTAAATGTCAGAAACACTATCTCAACTGGTAAAGGGCACTGAATTATTGGAACCTTATCACTTCGAATAGTGTACCACATGAAGATACGATTAGATTGATGCGTAAGTGAATGGTAAGAGTGTTCCACACCTGGAGGCAAATGATCAGAGCCGTGACTATTTCAAAAGTTGCTCCAGCCAATTTCCACTTTCCTTTCCCGCTGAATGCCAAAAAAATATCTATGTTTTAGTTTGTCTGTGCAGACAAATTTGTGACGGGTGCTCTGCTCAACTCCACAGAAGAGTAAAATAAGACTTACAAGTCTGAATGCATACGCAATTGGGTAATCTCGATGTGGAAAAATGACATCTGTTGCTGAAGACGTGCGCACAGGGATCTTAACTCTAGCGAGGAAACGTACCTTAGCGAAGTGCTCGAAAGCTTAAATTATTGAAATAATTAAAACTTTCCATTCAATGATAAAATAATTGGACCACGTGTTTTTAGGTAATGTTGGGATTATGTTTTCGAGTATTGATTATTTATATATAATCCCAGTTATCGTATCAGATTTCTTTTTCGTTCTCGTTTTTACATGAATGGAGATATCCGTATCCTTCTGGCAGAGGAAATGTCCTTTAATAATAATATTGTTTATATTTCTTTAGTTTTTTATATATTTGTCGAGTGTATTGGTTATGCAATTAAAATTATTATTTTTTCTTCTAATTAGAAGTGTTCTACTTTTAGACAAGGATATGAATGAGTTCTTATCATTATATTCTACTAGCATATATATATAAATTAATATGTATAAAAATGTTGAGAGATACCTTTTTCGAGGTGTCTAGTATATTTTTATGTGACTAATTGATAAAAATAGATGCCTCAAGAAGGATATCTCTCGGCGTTTTTATATATATTAATTTATAAATTAATATATCTATGCTAGTAGCATTCGTTGTGTGATATGGAAGACAAAATTATTAGGGTTAGGGTTAGGGTTAGGGTGAGAATAAGAGCTACAGTTAGGGTTAGAGTTATGATTAGGATTCGTGTTATCATTATAAATAGGGTTATGGTTACAGTTAGGGATAGGAATAGGATTAGGGTTAGAGTTAAATTTGGGTTTAGGGTTGGGTTAGCCTTAGTAGTAAGATTAGAGTTAGAATTAGAGTTAAAATTGGGATTAGGGTTGTGTTATCCTTAGTAGTAAAATTATAGTTAGGGTTAGGGTTAGGGTTGTAATTATGATTAGAGTTCGAATTAGAATTTGGGTTGGGGTTATCATCCCAATTAGGGTTAGGATTAGGGCTACGATTAGAATTAGTGTTATCATTATGAATAGGTTTAGGGTTAGAGTTAAAATTTGGATTAGGGTTGGGTTAGCGTTAGTAATAAGAGTAGGGTTAGGGTTACAATTATGATTAAGATTATGATTAGAGTTACATTTAAAATTTGGGTTAGGGTTATCATCCCAATTAGGGTTAGGGTTAGGGTTACGATTAGGATTAGTGTTATCATTATAAATAGGGTTAGGGTTAGAGTCAATAGTAAGATAGGGTTAAAATTTGGATAAGGGTTGGCTTAGCATTAGTAGTAAGATTAGGGTTATGATTATGATTAAAGTTAGAATTATAATTTGGGTTGGGGTTATCATCACAATTAGGGTTAGGTTTAGGAATACACATAAAATTAGGATGAAGGGTATGATTAAGGTTAGGATTAGGGTCAAAGATAGAAATACTATAAAGGTTGGGGTTAACATTAGTATTGGGATTAGGGTTAGGATAAGTGTTATTTTTAGAATTAACATTAGGATTAGGTTTAGTGTTATGGTTCAGGGTTATGGTTAATTTTATTATTGGGTTAGGGTTAGGATTAGGTTTAGAGATAAAATTTGTATTAGGGTTGTAATTAGTATTAGTACACTTGAATTAGGTTTAGTTTTAAGATTATGTTTAAGAATATTATGTTTAGGATTATGGTTAGGGTTAGAATATATTAGAAGGGCTAGGTTTAGAAATATGTTTGGGATGAGTGATAGGGTTAGGGTTAGGTTTAGGATTATGTTTAAGATGAGTGGTAGGGTTAGGGTTGGGGTTAGCATATATATAAAAAGGGTTAGGTTTATAAATAGGCAAAGGTTAAGGATTAGGGTTAGACTTTGGGTAAGATATTATGGTTGGGGTTAAATTCTGAGATAGGGTTAGGGCTAGGGTTAGGATTAGAGATAAAATTAGGATCAATGGTAGGCTTAAGGTTATGGTTAGGGTTAGAATTATAATTAGAGAAATAATTAGGATAATGGGTAGGGTTAAGGTTAAATATAAAATTAGGGTTAAGGTTGGGATTTATTTGACTATTGGAATGTGGGTTAGGATTAGGATTAAAGATAAAATTGGTATTATGCTTTGGGTTAGGATTAGAGTCATGTTTAGGATTATTGATAGAATTAGAATCATAATTGGGAGATATAAAATTAGGATCAATGTTATGGTTAGGGTTAGGATTAGACATAGAAATAGGTTTATAATTTGGATTAAAATTAGGGTTACGATTAGGATTTGACTCATAGTTAATATTATACTTAGGATTATAGTTCAAATTAGAGTTAGATATATCAATACAAATTGTTTTACTATTAGATTTATTATTTATATTCAAATATTATATAATTTAAGTATGTAGATATATGTTATAGAATAATTCCTATATATGTTGTCAGTAGACATTACTTTAATGAATATATATAAGTTAATTGTTTAAAAAAATTAATGTTTTAAAATTTAGATAAATAAATATAGTCATTGAAAAAATCATTAAACATATTTATTTATATTGAATTAATGACATACAAATATAGAAAAATTTGAAGTGTTTGCTATACAAAATAGAATAAATCTTAGTTTATTAAATTTAATAGTTTTTGACATATGAAAGCATTGATTTCTCTAGTAGATCTACATCCCCAAGAAATCACTTACATAATTGGAAATAGCTACATAATATTTCAAACAACACAAATCGAACTATTTACATAAAAATTCATCAACTTACATAGAAGAAATAGGCACAATGTTTTTTACAAAATAGACATCAAAGTCTTTATCAAAATATTGTTCATGAGTTAAGCAAAGATCAAGAAGTAGTATATATAATTCTTGTTTCTCTATTATAATTATCATTAAAAAATAGTAGGAATTCTTCTATAATTTATTTAGAAGATTCTTGTTCATATTGCTCATCATAAAATATTTCTCTCAGTAAAATAGAAAATCCTACAATTTTTTGGCATGTTTTGTGAAAATTTTGAGCTATATCTTTTGTTTGGATGATTTCTCTTCTTTAATTGCTACTACAAGATATGATGCATTTTCAAGTTCATTAATGATCTATTCACAATGTTGTTCAATTGATTTACACAACTTATCATTTTTTTGGCATGTTTTGTGAAAATGACTTTACATAATTGGAAATAGCTAGATAATATTTCAAACAATGAAAAATGAACTATTTACATAAAAAGTCATCAACTTACATAGAAGAAATAGGAGCATTGTTTTTTACAAAATAGACATCAAAGTATCTATCAAAATATTGTTCATATGAGTTAAGGAAAGATTAGAAAGTAGTATATATAATTCTTGTTTCTCTATTCTAATTATCATTAAAAAATAGCAAGAATTCTTCTATAATTTGATCAGAAGATTCCTTTTTTTTTGATACGCAAGGTTTATATTTTATATTAAAATATTAGGAGAAAAATACATATCATTTGCAATGCAGGTAAAATCCACCGAACTACCATAGAAATCTAAAACCCTACCACCCCAGGGAACACACCACAACCAGAGCAAAATTGACAATCAACCTGCCCACCACAAAACCCAACTCCAAAACTATAACCTTAAGACAATAAAATTTAGACATAGAGGTCGAGCCTTAAAGGAACCAATTTAAGTCTGCAAATGTAGAAAAGTCTTCTACCCATTCCAAGCCCTCCTCTGCCACCAACCCTAACTTTCATTTCAAAAAATCAACGGCCATTTCCAAGGTCATCCCGTGCCTCATGAGCTCAGCCCCCTTCAAGTCTAAGAGAAAGGGGTAGACCTTCACTGCTTCGTCTGTCTTCCACAAGAGCTCCAAGTTAGAGGGATGCAGAATCCCTTTGCCCATGAAGGCTGCTTTCAAGGTCTTCTCTAGACCACCCAACAAGTTGCCATGGAATAAATTCACCATTAATTCTTTTGCCTCTACCTTGGTCACTTCAACATCTAGAATAGTAGCCAAGAACCGTGAGGATATGTAAGCATTATCCCTTGGGAACTCCTTTCTGGCCAGGTGTCCCTTTCCTAAAACCATTTTAACTGCTACCAAGACCAAAGGATCACCCACAAGCAGAATGTGTTTAAGCCTTTGGTCTACGATCTCCATGAACGTTGCTTGCCTCTCTGTCACCACCAACGAAATAGGAGTATCCACACCAAAATATTCCAGCCCCTCCATAGAGACTGAAATAATGAATTTTGAGCAGCTCATCTTCGCCATTGTCTACACCCCAAAAGAAAAAGCCCCCTGCACATAGACAATCAACAAAAACAAATTTTGAAAAGCACATGGATGAATTGCCAACATACGTGCCAACATTAAAAAGCCCACAAACATTAAGGCTGATCCATCACACATGAGCTAGGAATAATGATGATGCAAGGCTATCTGTCCTTGCATGTAGTTTTCATCCTTCAAACACAAGCTTTAACCTAAACATCACCTCGTAATAAAAACCATTTGCCACCCGACCGATTTGCATGATCTACTATGAACTTCATACCCTACATGCCTCTCATTTGGCAAGGCCATCATAATTCACTAAAACAATGGTCACCTCCAAGAAGCACTCTATTTTGAGCAGACTCCAATCTTGTAGAAAACCTTCCGCCAACGACCACCTGACACTAATTCTTTGGGCTACCACAAGAAAAAAAGAATAGGTGATGTGGCCATGCCATGTGTCTGCCAACCTTCACTCCCCTGCCTACACCCCAGTGTCCTCACTCTCTGCCCGCAAATGATCCACCAAAGCTTTCTACCGAGCTAGTGGGTGAAAATGAGGAGTGAGAGGGGGGGTCCACCCTACCACCCACTTAAAATTGTATGATATTGAGGGTATGAGCCTTTGGTTGTTGGCTCTACAGGAAAGAAGCCCCACCATTTCACCAAAAGTTCTCCCCTTAACACCAAGGGAAAATAGTCTCCATTTGTTGATACAGTAGAGAATGACCCTGCGAGGTTTGAACCTTAGTTGTTGGCCCTACAGGCAAGAAGCCCCACCACTTCACCAAAGGGTCACCCCTTAATCAAAAGATTCTTATTCATATTGCTCATCATAAAATATTTCTCTCAGTAAAATAGAAAATCCTACAATTTTTTGACATGTTTTGTGAAAAATTTGAGCTATATATTTTGTTTGGATGATTTGTTTTCTTTAATTGCTACTACAAGATAGGATGCATCTTCAAGTTCATTAATGATTTGTTCATAATGTTGTTTAATTGATTTACACAACTTCTCAATAGGTGTTTCAATGTATGTATTAGAATCAATCGAGTCCTCTCTCGATGGTGGATTTGACATTGAATTTTCTACTTCATATGATTCATTTATTGTTGCCATTCTACAAAAAGAAAATTCAGCTAATCTATCATTAAGAATTTACAACTAAATATAAAATTCATTGTTCATCATCATCATTAGATTATTTAAATATATATTTGAAGTACTAAAAAAATATTGAATATGTGAGAAGCATATGAAACATACCAATTTTTAAAATTATGGTGTGAAATATGAAGAATCCACATGGGTACCAAATGAATTTTAAATTTACTACAACTCATTAGAAACATTTGAAAAGTATCATAACTGTGTTACATAAGGAACATTATTTGTTGAATTTTCAATTCATTAAACATAAAACAATTGAAAGTAGCATAAAAATAAAAATCATACAAATATATTACATTTAAAAATTTGATACTCATTGAAACAAAATTGAAGAAAATATATTACATTAATTATCTTCTAAAACTTTCAATCTATTTTCTTCAGCCTTTCTCTTAGCAAGTTTTCTACCCTTTTTTATTTTCTCATAACGATCATATGTGAATGGTGGCATAATTCTTAGGCTATTGAGATACTTTACATAGGATATAGCGATAAATTTCAATCCCATTTTTTCTCTTTGTCCAATATCAATAGTGGCTTTTGAAAGAGTCAAACCCTGTGATTGTGAATTGTCAATTCCCAAGCCAATCTTAATGGTATTTGGA
Organism: Sequoia sempervirens; assembly: GCA_007258455.2. Classification (NCBI taxonomy): domain Eukaryota; kingdom Viridiplantae; phylum Streptophyta; class Pinopsida; order Cupressales; family Cupressaceae; genus Sequoia; species Sequoia sempervirens. The sequence goes on along the minus strand of VDFB02193867.1, from coordinate 510,196,203 downwards.
TTGTTCCCCCCCCCTCTGTATTGGAGTAATTGTAATTGTATTTGGATTATGGTCATCAAATGGTATTATTGAATAGCTGTCAAACTCAACCATTACATATGTTGGTGGTTTTGGTGGACCACTTCCAGGTTTGTATACAATCTTTTGAATATATCCTAGAGCTCCATTTACAAGAACTACTTCTATCCAAAGATTTGAAGTCAACAATACCCTAACATCCTTACTAATCAATAATTCTAGATCAAGATCATCATTTGAGCATCCTTTTGTTGCATTAATAATTCTTGATTTTATTGCAACACTATGTGCAACAGATGCTTCAATGAGTATAACATTTTCTTGTTATGGTTATGAACATTATCATTTGTTGAGAACAAATGAACACCATTGTAAAACTCCTCATTGATTTTTGCATCTATGGTAATAGCAGTTCTTGTCATAAGTGGGTATGTGCAGGATCATCATGGAAAAAACAGGCCCTTAGGTGGCAAAAAATTCAGAAAAATCAAAGTTAGGCAACTTGACATAAAATTTTGAATAAGTTATCTATATTATTTCAAAAATATGTAAGAATAGAATTTGTAGCAAATTGAATGTAGTTTCTAAACTACTAGGTATTCTTTAAAAAAAAAAAATCTATTTGGTGAAAATTTGAAATTTCAATGCAATGGTACTTAAATTTCAGGGAAAAAATAAGAAGTAGGTGTCTGTCTGACCACCCTAACCACAATAAAATGATAATATTTTTTTCTAAGATTTTAGATATAAGTAGAGGACTCATTCCTCAATGTGATGAATATTTTTTTATAATTTTTTTCCAAGTAAATAATAAATTTAGAATTTTTTATTACAACTTTTAAAAAATATAAAACTCGTATGTTGACCACCTTAACTTGAACAAAACTTCATGAAATTCATTTTTCTTTTTTAATCCTATAGTATGTGAAGCATAGAATGTGATGAATGTTTTGGATTCAAAAAATGTGATACCATTTGAAAGCTATAGATGTTTTCAATCAGCCTATCAATTAGGACTTTAGTCATAATTTGAATAGAAAATGAATAATAATTACTTATTAAATTCAAAGTAAAGCATAATTTATATTGGTAGAAAGCTAAGAATCTCCTTTAAAAACCCTTTTCGTTTCATCAATTTTAGGTAAAAAAATAGTCATCAGCCACATACCCATCATATTGCCACTTTTTTGCCCATCATGATCCTGCACATACCCAAGCAATTTCCAATCATCAATTGTTGGGTTTGCATCTCTCAAATTTGTCAAAAGTTCACAAAATCTCTACTGGTGGATGTTTTCTCCATCTTGTCTAAAATTTTTATCTAAAGTAACCACAGTTTTGAATTCTTCTCATAGTAACTCAGCTCATTTGTTGTTATCATATGCTGATCGTCTATCATTAACATGAGGCAAATGACCTAAATCTCCAACCAAAATCATAGATATACCTGAAAGATAATTGAAAAAAAATATTATCAATACTATATACCTTTATATCTATAGAAATTTCATATATGTGAATTACTTGTATTGTATTATAATATAAAATAGCTATTTTTTAATCATAATTATGCACATACTTGCAAAGTTAATGTTCACATTTTGTGGGAATGCTTTTCAGATTTGAGAATCTATGTTCTCTAGCATGTTCTGAGCAATGAATCTCATTTCATCAATCAAAATGTACTTGATGTGTGTTATTTCTTCGTGAAAACTTGTTAGTCTTTCTCCTTCTAGTTGAGAAAAATATTTTATTGGGATTCTCAATTTTGAATGTACTATGGATGTTCCTATGTTGAATGCTACAACTCCAGTTGGTGCAAGTAATAGAAGGGGAGAGCGACCCATAGTCATTGTATTTTCAAGAACTTGACTAATAGCACCAATTAGATACGACTTTCTTGTTTCCATTGTTCCTTGAATTATCATCAGCAATGGCGATGGATTCTGATTATTATGGTAGTGTGTCATAATTATGTTGAGTGACTTTCTTTGTTTATCAGTGATGGTTGTATAGTCTATATACTATGGTATCTCATCATGCATGAGACACCCATGATCTCTCATTCTTCTTATGAAATTCACTGCCTAATTTACATGTACACTTCACCTTGGTATCCATTACACTAGTGTATTTATCTATCAAAATCTCTTCTATCTAGCATATCTATTTCAAAAACTTGGATATTCTAACCATTATGTAGTCTGGATATTATTTACCATTCATGCTCTGTAATATTTTGTTGAATAGCTTCATTTTCTCCAATTTTAGAATCATTGATGGTTTCAATATTTTTTATAGTTTCTCTTCGCCCCATGTGCCAAGGGTTATAGTGAAATGACTCCCAAATTACTATTATGGATTCATTACCATGACCAATATCTCTTTCCACATCATGAAATAGTTTGTACAATAATAAATCTAATAAGAAAAATTCAATCCATTTTTCTGACTCACATGGAGGAATGGATAAAAACCTAGGAAATACTCTGAGAATAACAGCTACTTATCTTGGCTCCCATTTGTTATCTCTTCTTCTTTTAGGATTATATATCCATGATTTGGCTGTATCAATCAGTGTGACAACTTCCATACAAAAGGCCTTGTTTTATATCCATCAATGAATTTTTTTTACTATTCTTCATTGTTCTGTTCATCATTTACACTTACAAGTTTGAACACCTCATGCAATACATTTAGATTAATAAATCTTCTGTTTCTCTCTACCAATGGAAGATCTAGTAGCATATGACATGTTTCTTGAGCTCCAATATCTCTCTCTATAATAGTATTTGTCAAAATCCTTCTATATGCTCTTGAAGCTAAATCATCTGTGTTTGGTATGTTTGCAAGATGCATCAACATCTGGTGGTATGTTTCAAAGCTTTTCTCTACTTTTATTGCATACTTTGTAATATATTTGATCACAACACATTTGGAAAGAATAAGCTTCCAATCTATATTTTCTCTCCACAATTGCAATATGTAGCAATAGTGCGAGTTTACTCTATCATCATTTCTAGCTAGCTCAAATGTTTTTTCACTAGTTTATATGTCTTTATATAATTTGGATCCCTCCAAATTCAATGGCCAGGGAACATTATACCTATGATCAATATAAATATGTCATCTATTTTATTACTTCACAATTATATTATAATTTAATTTGATATTTAAATATTTTAACGTGTTCAAATAGTTACCTGAAAACCATTGTTCCTCTCTTTTTTTGTAGGCATGCACCTTCCCTACACATTGTGCATTGTTGTACATAATTAAGAATCTCTTCATAGTCATGGTCAACATCTATATCTACAAGTTGTCTTGTATTTTTAAGACATGGATGTTCAAGAAACTTTTTGAAATTCCTACAGTTGGAAATACAAATATGTTAGTTATATCATAGAGTACAAATAGTTTATATAATATATTGCATGTATATGCCAAATTTTTTTTGACATGTCTATATGTTTTGTTGATGTGGATCTTCTCTAGGATACCATGCCTGAATGATAAAATGGAAATATCTTTTAGCATTTTTTTGTTTCTCTTCATTTGACCAATCAATATTATCCATATTTTGTGCTCCATGTATCCATATGAATCCATGTACATGTGGTGAGCCCCTGTTTCCACTCATATCTGCACCAGTAATCTCTAACATTCATTCATTTTTCTAGTATTTCTTTTTTAATATTGAATGTCTCAAGTGCATGTAATGTGCAACTATATGAGGATAGTCAATAACGTTTTGTTTTCACAAATTTTGATCCTCCCTTGGAGTAGTTCATTGTGTTCTTGGCATTAATGCATGCAAATCAGGCCAATACATGTCTGTTGCACTTAATGCAAAGAATATTGTAGGAGAACCTATTTGATGAAGCATGTTAGCCAGTTCTGCATGACATTTTTCGTAATATGATCTTGTACCCCTTAATGTTGTTCCAAACCGCATCAACCTATCGATTAGATGGGAGTGCACGACACGTTTTCCATATGCTCACGTAACTCATTGATGGTGTTTGGCATGTCTTGAAAACTTCTATTTACAAATACAACAGATGAATTTTGTGCATGATGTCTCATTATCATGTTCACCATGAAATATCTAAATCTTGGATGACTACCAAAGTGATGATCCCTACACCACAATAGATGCTTAACAAATTCATGCAGATGTACTCACCTCATTCATGGTTCTAACCAATCACATCTACCATTAGCGAATAATGTTAGGAATGCCATATCAAGTAATCCTGAAGTGACATATTCATTTATAGGAGATGCACCTATTCCTAGCCAATCAATCAATGTTTTGAATTTGCATAAGGGTTATTAACCCATGCATGAATCAATTCCATTTCTCTTCAGGCATTAGGTGGTCTAGAAGCCATTGATGTTGTATACTCAATTATATTTCCTTGATCTGTTTCCAAGACCTGACCCACAAATATGATTTCATTTGCATTCAAATCAAATTCCATATGCAGTATCTATAATCTGTTGAAAACATTTTCAACAAAATTTCTTGATAGATCATTGAGAGCATTTTCATCAATTCAAACATCTAAATAGAACTTGTCATGGTCTACTTTGTATTTTATTTCCTTATACACATGATCCCTATTAACTGTAAAATTATAATTTTTGTCATGTTGATCCCTTCTTCAAACAATAATGATTAAAAAAATTTGTATTGAATGTGGCAAAACTTTCAAAACATATTCCACATTTTGTGGAAAATTGAGCATGTGTCCTCTATATTTATACTGACCACCTATTGCATGTGTAACTTGTAGTTTTGGGCTGACACATGCAATCAACATTCCTTCTACCTAAGTTATCTTTGCAAGCTCCTCTGGTTGTGGCCTAGGATTCATATTATTCGAAGCTAAAAATATATTATTTCATCTCTCTTGTTGATATCTATTGCATATAGGACCTTCTGAGACCTATGATATATTTTGATTCCTAGATAGCATTCTTGACAAACATAACACATGTTTGGTGTTTTAAAGCTATCTAATTGATGTCAAAATTGCATTTGAAATCTACTTAAATCAACTTGAAGCATTTCATTTGTGTTTGGCATGTTTTCTACATTGCCTTGTAAATCTAAATTCATCCCATTTTGAATTTCATGTATAGGTGTCTCTGGCACATATTCTATTGATCCTGAATTTGCAAATCTCTTTATTAATTAGATCGAACAGGTTCATGTTAAACCAAAAATATGTCCTATTGTAGTGCCCCTCCATGAGTGGCCCTTTCATGATATTTATGTATAATGTTGATGAATTTTGTTTTGAGATGTTGGAATTAAATTGGTTTAATAATGTTGTTGGTTTAGTTGATGAATTAAATACATTATTAAATAAATCATATTGATAAATATTATTAATGCTTTTATTTGGTTTTAATATATTAAGATTATGTTTTAATATGGAAATATTAAAATAAATATATTTGTGCAAATAATAAGGATATATTATAAATAATTATATTTAATAGTGGTAGTTAACAATGGATGGGAAAATAAAATAAAATAATTAATTTAAAGAAGAGGTTTGCATGTTGCAATGGGATGGAAGAGTAGTTAATAAATCGGTTATCTTTGCAAAAGTTAATGAGGGAAAATTAAATATGAAAACTAATATTGTTTCTAGGTTGGGGAGTATTGTTGCTTGTTTTTGAAGGTTTTCACTGTAGGAAGAAAATGGCCTATAAAAAATTCAATATAATGATTATGGGAAAGAATGGAGCTATAACTTTGGAATCTTGGAGCTGACATCAACTTTCAGCTCAACCAATCAACTTGAACCAGTTTCCATTGCTATTCTCAATGCTAATTCTATAGAAAATGGAAATGAAATAATTGTGTTGTTTAAAACAAAATGATTTTTTTCCCAAATTTTGTGTTGTGCATTTTAGTAATGGGTATGTGTAGGATCATGATGGGCCAAAAAGTGGCGATATGATGGGTATGTGGCTGACAACTTTTTTTTACCCAAAATTGATGAAACAGAAAGGTTTTTTAAAGTAGATTCTTAGCTTTCCACCAATATAAATTATGCTTTACTTTGAATTTATATTTAAATAATTATTATTCATTTTCCCTTTGAATTATGACTAAAGTCCTGATTGATAGGCTGATTGAAAAACATTTATAGCTTTCAAATGATCACATTTTTTGAATATGAAACATGCATCACATTCTATGCTTCACATACTATAGGATTAAAAAATTGAATTTCTTGAAGTTTTGACCAATTTAAGGTGGTCGACATATGAGTTTTTATATTTTTTAAAAGTTGTAATAAAAAATTCATAATTAATTATTTAGTTGGAAAAAAATTACAAAAAAATATGCATCACATTAGGACATGAGTCCTCTACTTATATCTAAAATCTTATAAAAAATATTATCATTTTATTGTGGTTAGGGTGGTCAGACAGACACCTACTTATTTTTTCCATGAAATTTAAGTACTATTACATTAAAATTTCAAATTTTTACCAAATAGATTTATTTTATAAACAAACGCAGTAGTTTAGAAACTACGTTCAATTTACTATAGATTCTATTCATCTGCAACAATTGCAAAACCCATTACCCTCTCTTCGCCCAACTCTCTGCCTAATTCGCTTCTTGGTTTTAGTATTTAGCACTGTGACTGTTATTAAATGTTTTGTAAAACAATGATTTGTTCTTCTTTCTTGTCAAAATGTTTTTGCTCGAAATTATCTAAAGCATTGCAAGAAATCCCATAATTGATATGAACTCCTCCTCTCTTTGGCATACTCTTAGTTCTTCTTCACTATTTTTTCCTTTTTAAAATCTTGATTATGTTGTCATTACCAATTGTATTTCATACCTTACTCCTATTATTTCTTTTCATGGGAGTTTTTTTGAGACTCTTATTTATCTACTAGTGCACTGTAGAACACCTATTGTTTTGGTTAAGCCATCTGCCTTATACTAAGCATTGTCTGTGGAATCAAGTTTGGCATCCAACCTCAACCTAGCTAGGCTTGGCTGGCAGCTAGCTACCCTCTATCTTTTGGTGGTTTGCTGTTATTAGGAATGCTTTCCTCGCTTGATACTGAACAATTCAAATTGCATTAGAATCGCTGTGAATGGAATTTGATATGCATTCAATTTTGTTTAATTCATTAGCTAAATTATGCTCTATAGAATCGACATTGAATCTATTTTGATTTTATAATGAAGATTTCTTATTAAGGCATTTGATAGCCATATTATTATTATTCTATTTTATTGGTATTCCATGAATCCCTTTGAGATTTGATTTCAATATATTCGCTATAATAGAATTTGATGGCTTAATTTGTCTTCGCTCCTACCAATTGTTTTTTCTTGAAAATTAATAAAGCCCTTTCATCAAATCCATTTTGTTCATATCCTGCAAATATTACAGTCCTTGGAACTTCATTCCATCAAAGCATTCTATCAAATAGTTCATGTGAATTGTCTATGCTCTCATTTCTTTTAATACATGTTTATTCGAGAGAATTCAACCTCACCTTCAAACCAAGATCCCATCAATCCACTATTGGAGGAATAAATTCACATCTTAAACAAGTACCAAAATTCACACACTGACCTGGTCAAAATAACAAGATATGTCTCATGCAAATCAGGTATGTTATCTCCTTGGTTTTAGGTCATAATGGATAAAGTATAAACTGCTTGTACCACAAGAAACATCTACAAGCTAACTCAAGCAATGAACATCTGTGAGATATATACTTAGACCAAGGATTGGGAAATGCACATTTTGATTCCTCCAAAATGGCCCAAGAGAATGTTGAGTTCTTCACACTGAGAGAATGTTGTTTCTTTTCTACCTCAAAATGTATCTACATATATATATATACATATCTATATTTATATATAAACATATTATATACTTTAAACCTATAGATTAATGGTTTCAAATCCTTTCTTCCCTTCCATTATATAATATCACTTGTTGCATGAGTGGTCTAAACACTGAAAGACTAAATCTTCACAATTCCACTTGACAATGTAGGGACCATTGAATTAATTATACAATGGGTATTGATATCTCATACCCTCATGTGTGATTAGATAGCAAAATTCTCACAGGAACGTATTCATAAATATGGAAGTTAGACTCAAAAATTAGAAGCACTTGTTTGAAGATATGAAAATACAAGGAATAATAGATATAATGAAACATATAGTGTTGAATCTCTTTACACCAAAGAACTATGAATGTAGATTACTCTTAATCAAAATTCACTCTCAATAATCATACCTTGTACCTTATTTCTTTCAGTTTAGTCTCTTCTTAAATCTAATTATATATATATATATAATATATATATATATATATATATATATATATATATATATATACATATATATATATATATATATATATATATATATATATATATATATATATACATTGGAAATAGATGAACATTGGTTTTAATATGTATTGCTTTTATATCGATGCAAAGGATTTATGTTGGGTTTTTGAATAAGTATATATTTATATGTAAACATATATATATATATATATATATATATTTGTATGAAGGTGTATATATGTTTATATATATATGTATGTTTATTTATGTAAGAATTTGGTGCTAGATTATAGTTTGATATGTTGCTTCAAAAATTTCATTTTGCTTATTAAATTTAGACTTGGATTTAATTAAATGGTAAAAGTGTAAGTCTCACAACTATATGCACTACTGCATCGATCCAATAGCCATCAACTTGTCAGTAAAAGCTTCTTGCTTCTAACAAAGAAAAAAAAAGTATTACAATATGATACGAGTTAAAATTTCATCAACCATCTATTCCATGTGGCTATGGTTACAACTTTAATACATGATTAGCAAGTATTTTTATAGAGATTGATCCCAATGTTGACCTGCAACCAAGCTATACTTATTGAGCATTATGCTAAAGAGAGCTGATTTCATCTCTTGTCCTTTGCTTGTTTCATGAATCAAATAAATATATATTGTCACTCCATGCATGGAATGATGAATCATCCACATCTCTGGAAAACGCATGATATAGTCACTCATTCATTTCTAGCATAAAGCAAATGGTTTAAATAATGAATTTATAGCACTAAGGTCTTATTTTAGTCTTCCCATAATACAAGTTCACCTACATTTGGTCATTGTCATATATAATAGTCTTGAGAGCCCATCATTTGATTATTTTGTTTTATTTGAAAATTCAAAGGAATAAGGACTTAGGTATTGAATTTGATTATGCCTCTATTTACTCAATATATAGTCCACTTCAAGGAAATGGTAAAATTTAGGACTTAACAAACTAGAGGAATTTATTTATAAGTATTGTTATAAATTTGGTCAATTCATGTTATTTAGAGATCAACTAGGCACTGGTAGAGTGGCATTGGAAATCAACCTTGAAATAGGAGATGGGCTATCTTGATAGTACAATCCTTAAATTATGAAAGGTATATAGTATATTGAATCTTCATTGGAAAACTAAGATTGATAGTCTCTAGGAAATTCTTATCCTTGCTGGTTATGTTACTGTCGTAGAACCTATATTATCGTTAGTATGCATATTCCTTGTAAGTAAAGTAATTCTTGGTCTTGAACCCTTCTTTATTTAATATTGCATATCTCACTTCCATGCTTATACTAGTTTATTTTATAATGGAACCAATGTTTTCCTTGGTATGCGCTTATAAGAAGATTATTGTAAAATTTGCATGCATCAATGTTGAAGATGAATTGTATGTTTCTTTGTATGAATTTGCGAATGTCTACATGGTTGAGATTAAAAGATTGTCTTGGCTTTGGAATAAATGTTGAAGTGTCTGTTATTGGTGAAGCCATTGTTGTAAGTGATGCATATGTTTATGTAATGTTTTATGAGTTGCAATTGTCTTTGTGGTCATGTTTAATTGATTGTTTGTGTCTTGTTTAAATGGTTGTAATGCTTGAATAATTGCTCGCATTTTATAAGTGTTTGATTGGAAAAACTAAGATGCTTTTGGTGTGATTTCATAATTGATACTGAAGTGGGAGTCATTTTTTTAAATTGGTTAAGGTTGTCTTCCAAAGGCTAGGGGGAATTTTCTATTTGATGGATTCTATGATTATCCATTTTGAGATGGTTGTTTTTGTATTGAATGAGTTATAAGGGCTATTAGCCTTGCATGGTATATTATCCACTGTGGTTGGGACTTGTGCGTGGGATGGGTTATGCATCACCTTGTTGTGTATGTTTATGAGGTTTTGTGAATTGTGCAAGATGGATTTTCCCTATTGATTTCATTGGGTCTCCTAGCTGCTAGTAGGGGAGTGGCTTTCAATGGGGGGAAACACACAAAGTGGTGCTAGGGTAACCCATGTGGGAGTTTTGTAATTCAATTATAACTTAAAATGAATTAGGGGGTTGGGTAGTATTCACACTAATCAAGATAAGTGAATTTCTCACTCATGGCTCAAGTGCTCGTTTAGGCTTGAGATGAGATGAGAAGGCCTGAAATGGAAAGAACAACTACCTTGTCCTCATGAGAGGTATGTTGATTCTGCATAGGTTTGTATGGGGGCCAGAGATCGGTAGAGGCTACTAGTGTAACCTAAGATGGGGGTCAGGGCCTAGGAAGATCTACCAAAGTAACCCATAGGAAGCTATGTAATGACACTCCTCCCTACTACAACCTAGTATTCCCTTGCCTTGTATTTTCCTTTGATGTTTGTGTTCCTCTGGAAGTGGTGTCACTGTTATGTAATGTTATGTTGCACTTTTCATGTTGAAATCCTATATAGTCTTGTTATGTCAATTGGTTGTAACCTTGTTGTAATTACTATGGTGGGACCTTATTGATATCTCCTAGCATGGGGGGTGGACCTTAGGGTTCCACATGGTTCTGGTGGAATGTGCCTTATACTCCATTGGGTTTCCCTTCTTCATTGATTGTTCATATGGTGGCTATGTTTGATGATGTGAACTCCTGCACTTGATCTAGTTTGAGTGAATTATCTTTCATGTACTTGTATTGTACCATAAATCAATTGTATTATGTATTATAATTTTGATGTAATCACCTCACATGTATATATGAGGAGACAATGTTGTAAAGATGTAATGATTTAATTAATTGTTGAACTCTCTTATGTAATGGATAATGTAAATGATGTTATTGTATATGTTAGTTAATTGGATTAAATTGGATGTAGTTATATTGTTGATATGACATGGTTAATTCATACTGAATGATCATTTAAATGTGATGGATTAAATGAAATCTTTATTGTTAGATGAATCTTGTTGAATGAGATGATAGCGATGATTTATTGTTCTTGTTAGTTGGTTAATGGGATTCTAGTAATGTAGTCACATACCTTAGAGAACTTAGGTTAGAATTTTAGCTATTGTATTATTTGCAATCTTTCATATGTTGCTCTTTCAAAAAAAATTATTCTGGACATTTTTAAGTGTTGTAGCACATTTTCCTCTGGGGTTTCGTGGCACTGGGGCATTCCACCTATCATGGATATATTGAAGATTTTCCATCTTCCCAAAATTAGGTGAATGCAAATAGATATATTTATTTCTACAATATATTATTTTCCACCATTCCAAAATTAGGTGAATGCAAATAGATATATTTATTTACACAATATATGGTTTAATACATTAAAAGTGAGTTGACATCTATAGAACCCATTGTCCATTGACCAACTTGGAAATAAATCTTAACATATTACATTAAAAAGAGTACCCATCCCTCATTGACAATATAATCGTTCCACTATGTCCATCTACATAGTCTTTTTTGGAATTTACCTGCAAAAATTGAAAGTAAATTCCCATAATCCCTATGCAATTCAATTTTGCAAAATAATGACTAATATTATCAACTATACTCCACAATTATACATGATATTTATTTAATCATAAAAAAAATATTAAAACCAAAAATAATTTCATTTTTTTAAAAATCACCTTTCAAATCACCAACCAAAATTTCAACATACCATTCACAGCCCATTTCATATCACTTCTACCATTAATTTCTTTAATGCAACCTCAAATTCCCTCTCAGAATTCAAAAATCTCCACTTGCACCTATGTTTTCAAATTTATATAAGAGACCAAAATTGTGCGATGCAAGATACCTATTCAACATTTCAAATTTGTGAGTTTTTATTGGAGACAACTATTGGAGAGAATTTCAAGAGAGCTCCTACCAAATTCTACAACCACCTGCTTCATCTTCCATGAAATGTCTCTTTCAAATATTTTTCACTATTTTATATGCAAAGATATTGAAATTAATGTTTCATATAACCTTGTTCATTTACATTAAAATTAATTACATTTATGGTTTTTTAAGTATAAGTTTATTGTTCATATGTATCATTATTTTCTTCAGAAATGGTTGCATACATATGTATCATTCCACCTACCATCCTTACTTTATACATACTCACAGTCGACCAAAAGATAGGTGCATGAAATAATTAACAATATAACCCTATGTGAAACAACATAATAATAATTATATCTACCTTTAAACAACATTATGATACAAAAATTTATAACCATTTTTGAAATTGCATTATGAAATTTATATTAAAAAAATATTTCTAACCCTTTATGATACAACATTATGATATACATATATATATTGCAAAGATAGATATATATGTTTCCTATAGCCTTCTTCATTTAAATTTAACTTAATTAGATGCATGGTTTTTCCTTCAATTACAGTGACTTTACGTGTATGACAATGTTTTTCCATTTTTTATCATAATGTTGTTTCAGAAAAGGGTTCTAGATATTTGTATCATACTGAACATGTTTTATATATATATATATATATATATATATATATATATATATATATATATATATATATATATATATATATATATATATATATATATATATATATATATATATATGTATGTATATATATATATATAACTTGAAACAAATGTATGATAGAATTTTTTTTAATCTTGTATGATATAAATTTATGATATATATTTGTATAAATTTATATCATAATTTTTTTTCACAAAATGGTTCTAAATATTTGTATCATACTATTGTTTCAAGATATATATAAATTTCATAATTTTATTTCTAAAATGGTTATAAATATTTGCATCATAATGTTTAAAGATATATAGAAATATCAAAATGTTGTTTTATGAAGGGTTCTAAATATTTGTATCATAAGTTATATATGAATATCATAATGTTGTTTCAGAAATGGTTATAAATATTTGCATCATAATGTTGTTTAAAGTTATATAGAAATATCATAATGTTGTTCAAGAAGGGTTCTCAATATTTGTATCTGTGGACACCAATTTTCGGTATCCAAGGGTTCTCTAACTCTTCTAGGGTTTTACACCTAAAAGGAGATAAATGGACCCAAAATGCAATGTACACATTCAAAATTAATGCAAGGATGGATGCAATATGATTGAATACAATGCCCTAATCTAATGAACTGATAAAAAGAAATGAGTTATTAATGCTAAACCTAAGATATGCAAAGTGTTTGAAAACACAGTGATGTATGCAAAGACACCTAAGAATGCAAGTAAACAGTAATAGAATTAAACAAAGCTTGAGAGGTGCACTTGGAATTTGAAGTCTGATGCAGAGAGGCTCTGGAATCTTGTAGAATTAACTGGAAATGTTGATTGGGACACTTATGCCAAATGTGTATCCAGAAATGTAGAAATCACTTTTTAGGCCTAGCAGTGGGACTAATTTTCCACATATGGAAACTTAGTCCACCTAGGAATCTTGGGAAATTTGGGGCAAGATTTAGTAGCTTTCGGTTCAAGTACTTCCTTTCTTGACAAGTGTTTGATTCAGATTCTACAAAAATTGAGTTGAAAGAGATCTCCAAGCTTCAATTAGGGCTTTGTTCACTTTGATGACTTTGATGGACTGAAAACACCTTTTTAACACCTTTCTCTTTGACAATCTACATATAAGACCTGTAAACACACATGCAAAGAGGGGGAAAAGGGTTTAGGATTAGAGAATAGGGGTTTGCCTTGGTCAAACCCCGATTTGGTAATCAAACCCTAGATAGTGAAATGAAATAGAAAGAGAATGATGAATAAACAACATGAAATGTCACAAAATCACCAAACCCTTGATGTTGAAATTTGAAGATATGCAACGAAGTGCTCCAATGGATGACCTAATAATTCTTAGAAATCCTTAGAATGCTTGATAATTGCTTGAATGATTAAGTGAATGAATAGGTTGCTTGAGGGAATGAATTAAGATTAAAATGAGAGAAAAACCATTTATTTATACTTTATTTTTCATTATTTCTTGAAAATAACACATCATAGGTTGACCTCAAGGGTAAGAGAATAAAATCCCACCAAAAAATTGAAATTATTTTTATTTTTTTCCCTAGTGGAACTAAGTCACCCTAGGTGGTGACTTGGTCCCACCAAGGAAATTTTACTTGGTGTTAGGGATTAAAGTGCATTTAATAGGGTTTATTGGGAATACTCTAAAAAATACACTTAAGTAGGGTCAAAAAGTGCATTAAGGGGTCATTTAAACATAAGAAAGGGTTGAATTAGTGACGACAAGTCTAGAAAAGCATGAGAGTTTGTTACAAATTCTTACAACACTTTGAAATAAGACTTGGTAAAAGTAATAAAAAGGGGTTATTTAAGTGAATTAAAATGAAAAGGTCCTATAAAAGTGTGAAAGTGGGTTACACCACTTCACAACACTTTTACAAGACAACCTAAAATTCTTAATGATTCTTAAGCGTCCAGGACCTAATCTGAATGTGTTGACCACATTACAACATTAAATCTAGGAAAAATCAAGCCAAAGTCAATAAGAAAGACTCAAGTGAGTGTAAACATGTCCAACTATACATTTTTTGGTGACACATTAAGCCCCCACTTTAGTGAGAGGATGAACTTGGTTCAAACTCACACTGAAGTAGCCCAACATGTACATCAAGAGGGATCCAAATGCATTGATCCTGATAAGATGAGACAATAACAATCAAGAGGAATGATCAAGCCCACAAGATCAAGATCCCAGGGCAAACCAAACATAAGCACAAAGGAACACACAAGAGAATGATGAAAAGGAATTAAAGAGAGAGGAGAAAGGAAAGAAAAATTAGATCAAACTTCAATTGTTTGTCCATCTTGTTGTGGATCAGATCTAGGTTGTTTATTCAAAAATTAAAGAAATACATACTCTAATGCGATGGAACTCATGGATTTTTTCCAGGTGAGAAGGCCCAAAATGGTGAGAAACATACAATCATGGCTAGTATGCACTCACAAACACACAGGTGGCTTTTGGGAAAAGTCATGCCTCAGAATAGGCTTCCCACTCAACCATACCAAAGTTATACCTCCTAAAACTTTAATAAGATGCCACAAAGGAAAATGTCTTTTCATGCTTCATGAGACAAGAAAAGGCTTGTGCGCTTAGAACTCATGAACAAATGTGGTGGCTCTATAGGCATGCAAGTTGTATTATGCAAGGTGGCCATATATATAAAAAAATGCAAAATGTAACATGCAAAAGATGTTCAAAGGAGTCTTATTTAGTTCATGTGAGGTCTATAACTTAGGGAACATTATGTCAAATGTCTCCAAGAGAGGACCAATCAAAGAACAGAAAATTCATAGCTTAGGGGATGCAGTGTGTCACATTAGGCCACTAAGAGGAATGTAATATGCTAAGATAGATCACACTCATGAAGGAAACTATACCCAATTTCATCCACAAAGTGATAAAACACATCATATGAAGTAACAAGGTTGCACTAAGAACCAAGAAAAAGAAAATTGCAAAGTGAATAATGCCAATGTATGCCCCCAGTTTAAAGGATTTGCTCCACACCATTTTGTGAGCGATTACTTTAAAGTAGCAAATGAAAAATGTGAAAAGAAAGAAGACATGAGCGCCAACTTGGAAAACCCCTATACCAAGTCATATGTTTCCAAGTAAGGCTACGTCATGTAAAGAGAAGGAAAAGAAAAGGAAGGGATTTCCCCCAAAATGAAAACACCAAATACATAACGGATCTATGGATTTGGAGTCAGTATGTTATTTGCTGTAATGTTTTGTAAAGAGCTTCGAACTATCATCATTCCCCAAATACATAAAACTAGAAGAATGACATAGAGAGAGCAAAAACAAGAAAAGGAAAGATCTCTTTGGGTCAACATGGAAGAGACATGGATATCTCGACACTTTGCATCATCCCTAAAAGGAAAACACAAGCCAAAAGGAAAATGAAAAAGGTGAAAGAAAAAGGAAAAGGATTTTGGGTCAACATGAAGGAGACATTATGGTCTTAATGCCTTGCATCATCCCCGAAAGGAAAACACAAGAAAAAGGGAAAAAGGGAAATACAAGGAAAAGGGGGGTTGTTTTGGGTCAACATGAAAGAGACATTGTGGTCTCAATGCCTTGTGTCATCTCCAAAAGTAAAACACAAGAAAGAGAAAAAAATAAAAGAAAGGAGAAAAGGGAGGGTCCTTTGGGGTAAACATGGAAGAGAAATATGGTGTCTCAACTCTTTGCATCATCCCCAAAAGGAAAATAGAAGAAAAAGGAAAAATCAAAAGCAATGTACACCATATAGAAGAATGAAGGTACAAATAGAAGAATGTCACAAAGACATGAGAACATCAAACGTCACATTACGGGGGAACACAAAATGCATGTATGCAAACAAAAAAGAAAAAGAAAATGTAAAAGACTAATAAGGAAGATGCAAGTCAACCATCAAGTAGGTCATCCACCTCCCAGTCATGTTCATGATGTACTGAGGGCGGGCAACTAGCCAGAGGGACAAGTGCAAGTGTTGAACTATGTGAAGTACTAGGTTCTATAATTGTTGTAGGAGATTTGTCATTTAAGCTCATGGAAGAGGAAAATAGTGTATTCAAATCATTATGCACCTCTTCGTCAATTTTAGTAGTCTCATCATTGTCATCCAGGTTAATCACAATAGGAGGATGGATGACAATGTCCAATGAAGGGTGCATCAAAAGTTGTGGTTGTTGTATGGAATTGTTTTGTTGTGATTGGGGAGGAGGGTCATCATGCATTGCTTCTAGCAAGTGAGAATTTTATTTTCTTTATTTTCTCCATCTTGTGACTTGCGAGCAAGGGCACGACATTGATGCCTATGCTCCCTAGCTCCTTAGTTTCTTTTGGTTTTATTATCAAGTTGTGCTTGTGAAGGAATGGGTGGATCAACCATTGGTTGCTTTTCTTCCCTAAAGGGAGGAATGGAAGAAAACATGGAGGGTTGTTCAACCCCTTTCTCTTGTGCCTTATAAATTATTTTTATATGAGGTAAGACAGGGTTGTTAACATTATCTCTTGGCCATTTGGATGATGTGGGGGAAGTTTCGGGTGTTGGTTGAGGTTGAGGAGTTGGGTCTTGTTCAAGTTGAAGCATTGTTTCATCTAGAATAGGAGTGTCGGAAGTGGATGGGGACATGTTGCAAAGAAATAATTCGGAAATTTTATTTACTTTAAACTTTTGGTAAGCAATGCAAAATGAATCTTTGTGAGGTATGATAGGTTCCATGGGATCAGGCCAAAAGGCTTCTAAGGAGAATTTTCCTTTAGAAGACAAAGGGTTAAATCCACTATGGTGAACAGTGAATATGTCATTGTGAAGCAAAAACTTTAAACATTTTTGTATGATTGAAGGGACTGCTTTCATTGAGCAAAGCCATGGATGGCCTAGCCTTAAACGAAAATGGTTTGACTATGGGATGATAGAGAATGTAACATCCACTATTTTGGGTCCTATCTATAATGGAAGGACAATCGATCCCATCTTAGGGAAAGCAAAACCATTGTGTGTTTTAATCCATGGTCTCGATTTATCATAATCATCTTGATAAAGATCTTGTAATACCTAAAATTCCTCAATGATCACATTCTCTCCATAGGAAGGATCTATGAGTATCCCATTAGTGGGCTTATCATAAATACGATTGGCTATGTAAAGAGGACTATCAGGAAGATTCAGAAGGATTTCCTCATAAGAGAAAGTAATATCAATATATTTCTTAGGTTGGCCCTTATGAGGGATAATGTTTATCACACCTACCATTTCATTCATAGGATTAATAGTGGTGTTATGTGGAATAGAATCAAAATGTGCAACATCTGTACGAACATTGATTACATCATTGTGTTGAGTTTCATTAGCTTTGACAAATGACACATTATGTTTTGGCATGGGATTGGTAAATTTTGCAAATTTTGATTTGGAGGTATTGCCTTTAATGTTAACATTTGAAACAAATAGATGACCAAAATCAATGAGGTCTTGCACAAGGTGTTTAAGACACTTACAATTTTCCATGTCATGTCCATTTTGTCTATGATAATGGCAATAAGCATTGGGTTTAAAGGTTGGTGGTAAAGGCTTAGTAGGATCAATTGGTTTAATAGTAGTTAAAGTAATCATCTATTGCTGCAAAAGTTGGGACATTGTGTTATGAAGAGTGTCTGGTAAAGGTGTAAACTGTCATTTTGGATCTCTAAAACTATAAGGTATCACAACTTTAACAATTGCTACCTGGTTGTTGATGGGGATGAAAATGTAAGAACCTTTTGTTTTGTTTTCTAAATAGTTATGAATTGTTTGGGTTGGCATATTTGGATTTCTTAGCTTGGCTAGGAGTGGACTTTGCATCATGACTACTAACCGAATTGTGATAATCGCAAAGGGTGTTACACAAGTGCATAAAGGAGGCAAATTTCATCATTGTAAGTTTTTCTTGAAGTTTAGTTTACAAGTTTTCAATAAAATATTTTTGTAGATGTGGATCGGAAATCTTGACATCAATTGGAGAGTAAAGAGATTGGTATTGTGAGATAAAATTAGTTACTTTTTCTTCTTCATGTTTTTTGCATCTCATCAAATCGGCCAAGGTCTTCATAGGAGTCATATGCACTTGAAAATGATTTATAAATGCATCAACTAGTTCAATGAATTCAATGAATTGAATTGTTTGGTAATGATGAAAACCACTCTAGGGTATGTGCAGGATCATAATGGAAAAAATAGGCCCTTAAGTGGCAAAAAATTCAGAAAAATTAGAGTTAAGCAACTTGACATAAAAATTCGAATAAGTTATCTATATTATTTCAAAAATATGTAAGAATAGAATTTGTAGCAATTTGAATGTAGTTTCTAAACTACTAGGTTTATTTTTTTTTAAAAATCTATTTGGTGAAAATTTGAAATTTCAATGTAGTAGTACTTAAATTTCAAGGAAAAAAATAAGAAATAGGTGTTGTCTGACCACCCTAACCACAATAAAATGATAATATTTTTTTATAATATTTTAGATATAAGTAGAGGACTCATGTCCCAATGTGATGCATATTTTTTTGTAATTTTTTTCCAATTAAATAATTAATTATGAATTTTTTATTACAATGTTTAAAAAATAAAAAAACTTGTATGTCTGACCACCTTGGTAAAAATTTCATGAAATTCAATTTTTTTTAAAAATCCTATAGTATGTGAAGCATGGAATGTGACACATGTTTCATATTCAAAAAATGTGATACCATTTGAAAGCTATAGATGTTTTTCAATCAGCCTATCAATCAAGGCTTTAGTCATAACTCAAATAGAAAATGAATAATAATTATTTATTAAATTCAAAGTAAAGCATAATTTATATTGGTGGAAAGATGAGAATCTCCTCTAAAAACCATTTTTGTTTCATCAATTTTAGGTAAAAAAAAAGTCGTTAGCCACATACCCATGATATGGCCACTTTTTGGCCCATCATGATCCTGCACATACCCTCTAAGGTAGTGTATTTGAAAGTCCTAAGAAATAGTTTGGCTAACAGTTTATCACCTAGGACAAAGTCACTACATAAGGTTGTGTAAGCATTAACATGATTAGTAGGATTGCCCTTCCATCCATACTTTTTAAATCTAGGCATCTCTATTCCTTGTGGCATCGGTGTTCATAGGATTTCCAAAGATAGTGGGCTGATTCAGACATAATAGGTAGGGGGTCTGTTATGGTTTTTGTTGATGGTGGATATTTGTTTTTGCATGGAGGAGACGGTTTGGAAAATTTGTGTGATCAGAAGGTTAGTGTAAGTGGTATGAGGTGGAAGGGAAAGTGGTGATGGAGTTTATGTAGTGGTAGGGAAAGTGAATGGAATGCTAATAGATGGTATGGTGGAAGAGGAGAGAACATGCAATGCCACACAGGAAGGTATCACATTACTAGCGGATTGCATTAATATTGCAACTTGGGGAGTGGTGTAGGTAGGTATGGATGCTATTGTGGAAGGAGGAGTGTTAATTCCCCCTTGACTAACCACAATGTTTGTTGATTAAGATGTACTAGAGGTGGGAGGAGCATGTTTGTTGTATATTTCAGCAATTTGTTTCATAATGTTTAGGCCTTCGTCACTTTCAATTAGGCGATGGAGGTTTTCTATAGCAAGAATCACAGTGGTTGAAATGTTTTCAAGACACAAGTTATGTTGAAGATGTGTTAAGTCCTCATGAATGTTAATGACTTTGTCTTGGGGAGTGGTGTAGGTAGGTATGGATGCTACTATGGAAGGAGGAGGAGTGTTAAGTCCTCCTTGACTAACCACGATGTTTGTTGATTGAGATGTACTATAGGTGGGTATGTGCAGGATCATGATGGGCCAAAAAGTGGCAATATGATGGGTATGTGTAGGGTATGTGGCTGGAAACTTTCTTTTACCCAAAATTAATGAAATGAAAAGGGTTTTTGAAGGAGATTCTCAACTTTTCACCAATATCAATTATGCTTTACTTTGAATTTAATAAATAATTATTATTCATTTTCTATTTCAATTACGACTAAAGTCCTAATTGATAGGATGATTGAAAAATATCTATAGCTTTCAAATGGTATCATATTTTTTGAATCCAAAACATGCATCTCATTCTATGCTTTGCATGCTATAGGATTTTAAAAAAAAATTGAATTTCATGAGTTTTGACCAAGTTTAAGTGGTTAGACATACGACTTTTTATATTTTTTAAAGGTTGTAATAAAAAATTCATAATTAATTATTTACTTGGAAAAAAATATAAAAAAATATGCACTACATCCAGACATGAGTCCTCTACTTATATCTAAAATATTATAAAAAATATTATCATTTTATTGTGGTTAGGGTGGTCAGACAGACACCTTGTTTTTTCCTTGAAAGTTAAGTACTACTGCATTGAAATTTCAAATTTTCACCAAATAGATTTTCTTTTTACTTTTTTAAAAATAAACCTAGTAGTTTAGAAACTAATTTCAGTTTACTACATATTCTATTCTTACATATATTTAAAATCATATAGATAACTTATTCAAATTTTTATGTCAAGTTGCCTAACTCTTATTTTTCTAATTTTTTCACCACTTAAGGGCCTTTTTTTTCCATGATAATCCTGCACATACGCAGGTGGAAGGAGCATGTTTGTTGTATATTTCAGCAATTTGTTTCATAAAGTTTAGGCCTTCATCACTTTCAATCAAGCGATGGATGTTTTCTATAACAGGAATCACAATGGTTGAAATGTTTTTAGGACACAAGTTATGTTGAAGATGTGTTAAGTCCTCATGAATATTAATGACTTTGTCTTGCAGAATGTGATCATTTTGTGTGTCAACTTGTATGTTATTGGACTTGGCAAAGCATTGCTAAAGGTAGGATCCATTCCTAGTGTACTAGTTGCAATACTAGGAGTGGAAGTGTTAGACAATCCAAGATCCACAACGAGTGTATTATTGAGGGATAACATGAGTCTTGACTTTGTTTCACTAAGGTATTATCAATAGGACACCAAAAACTTAGGAAAAATGTTTCTAAATATAGGTGAATGTAAATGCAATGTAAACTAAGAGCAATGAAATACTAATAACTAAAATTTTGGAAACTGTAACAAAAACACAATATCAAAAAATAGAAATGTAGAAAATGTGTAGAAAATACCAAAAATTATAGTACAAAATGTGCAAAAGGACTATGTCACCTATTGTGGAAAATTAGTCCCAGTGATGATTTTTTTGTGTTTTTGCAAAAAATTTAAATGTAATTTGATGTTTTTCAAATGCACAAATGTAGCTACAATGTGAAAATGCAAAAAATTAGTGTTTTCTAATGAAATATGATGCAAAAATGCAAGCTATATGAGCTTTTCACTATCAATGCAAATTTTTAAACCCTAGGATGCAAATTAAATAATGCAACACTTAACGCAATGTTGATGCAAGTTAAACCTAGGAAACAAATGCACTTGAAATCAGAAAGAAAATGTTCAAAAGTTGGGTTCACCAAAATATAGACACTGATTTTGGGTATCCAAGGGTTCTCTAACTCTTATAGGGTTTTTCACCTAAAAGGAGAGAAATGGACCCAAAATGCAATGTACACATTCAAAATTAATGCAAGGATGGATGAAATATGATTAAATACTATGTCCTAATGTAATGAATTGATAAAAGAAATGAGTTATTAATGCTACCCTAAGATGTGCAAAGTGTTTGAAAACATAGTGATGTATGCAAAGGCACCTAAGAATGAAAGTAAATACAAACACAATTAAACAAGGCTATACAGGTGCACCTGTAATCTAAATTATGATGCAGAGAGGATCTAGAATCCTACAAAATTGATTGGAAATGCTGACTAGGACACTTATGCCAAGCTGGGCGACTTAGTCCAGTTTTGGGGAAAATTTACCAAAACAAGAATTTGCCAAATGGGTATCTAGAAATGCAAAAACCATTTTTTAGGCTTGGAAGTGGGACTAATTTGTCACAGATGGTGACTTATACCACCTGGGAATCTCAAGAAATCTGGGGCAAGATTCTGTAGCTTTTAGTTTGTACTTCCTTTCCTGATAGGTGTTCGGTTCAGATTCTACAAAAAAGGGGTTATAAAAGAGATCTCCAAGCTTCAATTAGGGATTTGTTGACTTTGATGACTTTGATGGATTGAAAACACCTTTTTAACACCTTTCTCTTTGACAAATCTACATACAAGACTTGCAAACACACATGAAAAGAGGGGAAAAAGGGTTAAGGGTTAGAGAATAGGGGTTTGCCTTGGTCAAACCCCAATTTGGTAATCAAACCCTAGACAATGAAATGAAATAGAAAGAGAATGATGAATAAATTGTAGACACTCAAATTTGGTCTAGGCCCGCAACTTCAATTTCTTCACAATTTGTACCTTCATTGTCATAATTAAATATTGTTAATTATTTAGTTATTTTCTAAAGTCCTTTCTCATCTATTAATTAAATAATGTTAATTATTTAATTAAGTCATTTTAACCTTTATTCCTCTATTAAAATTAAATAAATTTACTTATTTAATTAATTCATTTGTTACCTTTATTCAATCTCGATTAATTAAATAAATGTTAATTATTTAATTACATCACTAATTCACTTTATCCTCTTTATGAAATTAAATAATTTCTTATTTAAATTATTCTTATTGTACATTCGACTATAATTAAATAAATACTTTAATTATTTATTTATTCTTTAAATATTTTCTATAGTCAATTTAAATCTTAATTTATTTAATTTAATCCTCAAATTTTGAATGTTGAATTAAATAATTATTTAATTCATAAAAAGAACTATCCCTGGCATATTCTTCTATATTTGGATAATCGCTTACTTATCTAATTATTCATTCACCACTTAACACGAGATTTCATTAAATCAGTTCGTTATCTCCTGATCTAATATTTGTCTATTTCTAACAAAGAGACTTCCTGATTTAATCAGTTAGTTATCTTGTTTTATTCTTCTACATGCACACATTTATTAATTAAATATCTTTATTTAATTAATTAATTCATTTGTGCATTCAAAAAAACCGTTTCTTCCATGCTAATCCTCATCTTTACATGCAATCATTATTCTTCTAGCTTTCAAATACTTTCAACTAAAGATTAAATTATTATTTAATCTTAATTCCCACCTTTTATGTTTTATCACTCATGTCACTACTGACACTAATCTTAATGCATGTCAAATATTTCAATTTGATCCTGTCATTTGAAAACCTTATTTTCTATAAATTGGCTTGACCTTCATCATTGTTACTCCTCCTAAAATCTTATGACTTTTGGAAGCAATCTATTATCTGAATATTCAATTTTTTGCTAAATCACTATCATAGGCTATACTTGCATAGAGAAATCTAAGGGAAATTATACTACAGATGGAAAAATGGAGAAGGACAATCAAGTTTATGCATGGAATTGTGTAGATATTTGGTGAGATGGTTCTATTTTTTACGCTTTTATCTTTCGATTGTTCTTTGTTGTTAGCTTAGTTTACATTAGAATTTATTGAATTTTTATTGCTTTGAGCTTTCTTGTTTTCATGTGTTACATTGGTGAACTCGACGTGAAGACATGCTCTTCCCAAAAATCTGTAGAAATTTTATTCCTTTTTGTAGGTATCGTACCATCTGACGCATTTGAGACACAAAATGACACAATTGACATTACAAGCCACATATGATGAATAATACAATGCATATGAGTATTTGAAATGCATCTGTGGCCTTGCATGACACATTTGAATGGAAAAACCCATGATGCATCTATGATCTTGCACAACGCATCTAGCTGGTATAATTTATGAGTCCGAATTCCAAATTTCAATTTTGCATTGTAGTTTTTGTTACAACTAATTTTGAATTTACAGTGTTTTTTTTTGAGGAGTTAACATAGTGTTTGCAGGATGTTGTCTAGAAGACAAGTTTTCAAACCCTTTTTGTAGAATGATTGACAAAGAAAAATTTGAAACTATTGATGAATTATTTTGTAGAACGTATGTCGAAGACTATTTTGGAATAGACTATCTGAGTAGATTAGATAATTGTCATTTGGGCTTTAAAATTAACTACTATATACTATGTTTGGTGAAATTTGCATGATTTGTTAGATTACAACCCAACTCAGTAATAGAAGTATCCTCTCCCCTTATGCATTTGTGCGATCTTGGGTGTAAGAGAAATTGTTACTCTAAAAATGGGTTTGTCTTGGTGGGAAAAAGTACTCACCCCAAGACGACTCAAACCAGCAATGAAGCTTTTTATCCAAGCTACTCCCGACCAGTATATAAATGTGAATCCTATGGGAAAGCTTAGGATTATAGTTGTAGATTTATTATGCAGATGAGATTGTTGTATCTTGCCTCACACATAGCCACTTGAACGGGTGCCCTTACTACGAGCCAATTGTTTTTAGTTAACCAAAAACATTTTATTTGTAGGTGCAAGAGCTCAGACCTTTGAAGCTATCTCACATTCATGTGGTTCTTAGTAGAGATGAAAAGTATTCTATGGGAGTTTCATGAGTACTGAAGTTTGGCTACCACTGAGAAGTGAGTTCCATGGAGTAGAGCCAATGGGGTCAAGCTTCTAATCATCTACTCTAAATAAGCACAACTAGGGAAACCCAAGTGAGAACTCAACAAGTATTGTTACTACTAGCCTTAGGATTGTACTTGTCTTATGGAATTATACATGTTCATGTTCTTCAAACTTGAAATACATTATTTTTTGATTGACTTTATTTTCCAAAACTTGATCACAAACAGAGTCAGTCTAAACTATCATTTACTAGAAAACTGCAACCATTCACTAGGAAACCGCAATTGTAAAACAAAGTCACATTTGTTCACTAGAAAAATACATTTGTTAGCTAGAGTCGCATCTATTTACTAGTCAGTCACATCTATCAAACTGAGTTTAAACTATCATTTACCAGAAAAATGAGTCACATATGTTTACCAATTAGCTTCATTTGTTACTTAGAGTCACATTTGATACAATGGGTCACATTTGCCAATTTTCAAACTACATCTGATATCCCAAGTTGCATATGTCTAGTCTACTAACACCTTTGTTATTGGAAAACCACATCTGATAAATTTTGAGTCACATCTGATATAGTTAGTCGCATCTACCAAATCCTAAGTCGCATTTGATATAGTGAGTCACATCTTTCTGATACAAACCCGAGACCTAATTCACTAGAAAAATGCATATGATCTTGGTAACCACATCTGCTAAATTATGCGATGCATCTGCCTTTCTAAACCACAATCTTCTGATTACCAAGAAACCATAATTCATTGTCATAGTCTGAAACCAAATAGTCATACCAGTCTTTGAATTATCCTTTTACACTGATCCTTGGATAGAAACTAAAAATTTTGCTCATACTTTGCACAATTACATCCTTTAGGTATCATTTAGTCATAGAAATAGGTATCCTAGTTGTAGATCTTACTTTCATCTTTTGAGTCTTTATTACCTTAAGATTAGATCAAACTTTTAGGGAAAACATCATTTACAGATCTTAGAATATGTCAACTTTGCACGCTTTGGATAACCCTTGCTTCAACAAAGATTGTCATTGAATCTAGTCATTTTTCATCATATCTTTTGTCCTACATGTGAGTCCTTCCAACTCATCAGTCTAGTTTGGGAGCTCACCTTATCTTTTGCTCCTAGTCCTATAAAGGTTCCTTGGCAAAACTAAATTGAAACTTGGGCTAAACTGTAGGTGGTTGGTAACCTCTTTTAGAGTCTTCCAAAATTGATTACCTTAGAATTTTTCTTAGAATTTTGGATACTTAGACACTGTCATCCTAGAATAACATCATTTTATACATTCCTTATTTAGAAGAAAAAACCAAAAAATAGTTGCATTGAGAAAATCCCAAAAAAATAGACTAGATTCATAGCATCCATAGACTTATTTTTTGCATCACTTGCACTTTAATCTTATCTTACATGGTTGAAACCAAGTCTAAAAGGAAATAAAGAGAACAAATGGATGACCCAAATGAATTCATCAATCCATTCTCAAACCCCTTCCAAGGGACATCCTCATCGAGACCTCACAAAAATTTGTTAGACAAATTCGTTACTAGAGACTCACAAGGATGCATTATAGTGGAAGACATAGATGTTGTTGCATAGGACCCTGAGTTTGCCTCCTTTGTAGATGACTACCTAGCAAATGATCCTCAACAATAATTATCCAAATTGCTAGTAGAAGGTGCCAATTTACCTCCTGGGTTTGACATTCGTACCTTACAAACTACATCTACCTAAGGGACAACCATGAAAAATACTAGTGCCACTATACCAAAAGTGACTACCACTATACCATCTAGAATACCTACACAAAGTTCCCCAACAATACATACATATCCATTTGGTACATCTAGTATGACACAAGGTCTAAATTTCACTATTAGGGCATCATCGTCCAATCCCTTTGGTCCTCTTGTTGGGAACAAAAGATCTAAGAAATCATCTCCTATACCAAGTGTCAATGTCACTAGTACCATTCCATAGACAACTACCATACCAAGCATTAACATCATTGGTACCATACCATAGACAAAAGCTATACCAAATGTCAATGTCGCTAGTACTATACGATAGATTGGGGTCTCATAGATAGGAAACATACCCTCCTTTTAATATGGAAGCCAACCTATCCCTTCACAAATTCCAAATCAAAACCCATTTTCACAGATTCCAAATCAAAACCCATTCTCATAGATTCCAAATCAAAACCCATTCACTAACATTCCAAATCAAAATCCACTTTACATACCAACACTTAACCAAAACCCATCACAAAACATTGGATTCCAAAACATGTACATAGACCCAAAAAATCCAACTAACACATCATTAACTCAAGTTGACGTCCTGCAGACACAAATGCAAGTTGTTCAAACATAGATGGGTAATATGGCAATGTCTAACAAAAAAAACCTTTTCAACAAAGGATTTATGCCCATTTCCCTTCGACAAATCATTATACATGACACCTTTCCCACATGGGTATGTTATACCAAATTTTCCCAAGTATAATGGAAAGTGAAATCCAATTGAGCACATAAGGGAATTTTCCACAATGTGCATAGATGTCACATACGAACCCACCTATCTTATGAGACTATTTCCAAGAAGCCTTATTGGAATTACTCTAGAATAGTTTTTGGGTCTCCAATATGGCATAAAATCATGGGGTGAACTGGCTGAAAATTTATCGAATATTTCTCCTTTAACATCGACAACGAGATCAACATAGCAACCTTGTGTCACACTACACAAGATGAAGGAGAAAAATTTATCACCTTCTTCCAGAGATGGAGAAGTATAGCTAGTCGCTGTCTTATCAAAATACCTAAGAAACAAAAGGTCACTATATTCCAAGAAAACCTCAACTCAAAATTGAGAAGTGACTTGAGAGTATACTATTGTACTACATTTGCAGAAATAGTGGAAAAGGGCCTCATACTAGAAAAAGGTCTCATAGACAAAGGTGAACTCAAGTTACCCAACAAAAATCCAAATGTGCAGAACACCCCTAATGACAAAAACAAGTTTTGGTCTCAGAACAAAAATGTTACCAATGATGAGGTCATTAATGCTAAAACCCTACAAGCAGGACCAATCATTACACTTAGAGTACAAAACCCCTCTACCAGTACACTCAACGCCATCAATCAAACTCTAAACACTGGCCAAAACACCCAACAACCACAATAGCAAAGGAGGTTTCCAAAACATGAGTTCACTCCTATAGGGGAACCGATTGAATCAGTCTTCAAACAACTATTGCAACACAACCTCATATAGCGTCAAGAGCCAAGAAAATATAATCCAGGGAAATTTAAACTATTTTGGTGGGATGATAATGCCGTTTGTGATTTCCATAGGACTAAGGGACATATCCTACAAAATTGTTGGGAACTGAAGAATATTATACAAGACTTTGTCGAGAACAAAACTATTGAAGTCGATGGACAAAAATAGATGTCTTCAAACATTGATCACAAGGTCTTTTTTGATCCACTTCATGACCATGGGAAAGGAAATGCCTCTAGTTTAGGAAATAAGACCAATACTTCATCCAACTATGCTAGTGTCTAGCATGATTATAGTGGCCCAATCATAAATCACATCTAAGCTGCCAATGAGCATGTCAATACGATTACCATAAACAAAACTCTCGAGTGTGTTGTCAACACTCGCCAAACCAAAATCACCATCCAAGGACTTCCATCACAACAACCACCACAGACTTCCAAGCCTCAATATAACTTACTTGATCAGCTGGGGAAGACCCCAGCCCAAATCTCTATCTTGGAACTATTGTGTATCTCCCCTAATCATCGATCTATTATAGGAAAGGCTTTATAAAGCACGATTGTCCCTAATGACCTTGATGTCAATCATTTCCAAGAGATGGTAGGCTACCTAACAAATAGTCATCATTCTACCTTCTCTAAACAAGATTATGCAACTAAGAAGATAAACCATAATGACCCTTTGCATCTTGGAGTCCTTGTTCATAAATCAAAAGTTAGATTAGTCTTGGTAGATGAAGGAGCAGGGTTGAATCTTTACACTTTAAAATTGGTTAAGGAATTAGGCTTCTTAGAGGTATGTGTGGACACTACCAAGAGAATTGTCATGAAGGCTTATGATGATTAAGAATGAAAATCAAAAGGAGTTGTAACACTCCCCATCAGAATTGGTCTTGTAGTTATGGAGACAAACTTCCAAGTCTTAGATCTCATCCTTCCATATAACCTCTTGCTAGGTAGACCATGGATTCATGCTATGAAGGCAGTCCCTTCTACTTGCCATCAATTTCTAAAATTCCCCTACAATGACACCAAGATTACAATAAATGGTGACCTAGATACTTTCTAATATTGTACTAACCTACAAGAGACACCCCAATGTCATGTTCCTGTAAACTAGAAAGCTTCATCATCCAATTCATCTCACTATGTCGATCCATCGACTCTCTCGAAAACATCCATTTCACAATCATTACCTCCCACTCCTAAGGTTGAGATCCAAAATAAGGGTTGTGGAGAATATCACATGAAGGCATCTTATTGTGTTAGCCATTTGGTTCCTCCTAAATCATATGGTTTACGTATAGCAGATAGGAGACAATCAATGGTCACCATACACATTCTTTCCCCAACAACTTTCACAAAATGGGGAGAATTAAGTAAAGAATCCATAAACAAAGATGATGTAACATCTTGGTTATACAAATAAGAAAATGAAGAACCTCCTCCACTTTCTCAAATAACTATAGGTTAATATGAAAAATATTTCATGATAATGCAAAGAAAAGGATATAATGAACATAATGGCTTAGGGCTACATCAGAATTGGAGGACTAAACCTATCATTGTTTCTAAATGGCTGAAAGGCCTAGGGTTTGGGTTTTAACCACTCTAGATTGGTGTCTCTAGTACTACATCTCATTTACTAGAGGAAGTAAGTGCTTCTAAAATTTTTGAGACATCTGATGAGCCATCTAACTTACCCTAATGTGATTCCCTTGACTCTAACAAATATGAGTGGGATTCTATATCCTCCACCTTTGTCATGGACCTTGATAAACTATTTGGAGAACTTGACTTAATGCTTAAATCCTCATCAAATCCATCAAATTCTTGTCCACAAAAGACTTTGAAAAAATAGGAAAGGTTTAAACATTACTATTGGGAATCTCTTGATCCTACCTCTTGGGAACCTAACAAATCCATTTTGGATAACCAAATCTTGGCAATAGGCCCACCTCAGAATCTACCTAGGCCCAAGATAAAGAGTAAGGAAGATTTGGTAAGAAACGTTTGTGACTATGTGAATAACTCACCCTTTCCCTTGACTCCTTTGAACTTTGATACTTCTGATGATGACATGCCTTTAGTATATCCCCATCTTATCAATTGGGACCAACAAGACATTGCCATCTTAGACATCTTTGAGAACAAAAAAGTAATAGCTAAGTTCTTGGGACTATGAGAAGGCATATGTAGTGGTGACCATAAGGCTAGATTTACCATAGAATTGGATAACATGACATATTTCAAGGAATTTGTTCAACCCTACAATCACAAAAATAAGAAAAAAAATAAAATGATGAGTCCTTAGGTGAAAACCGAAAGGCACCTTTGGATGATGAAAAAGAAAAATATAAGGATGCATATGAGGGTGAAAACCTCTTTGAGGCACCTAAGGATGGAGGTTTGAACATTCTTCCCATTGCTCAGGAAAATTCACCCATGTTAGTTGAAGAATCTATGGAAATCAACATAGGCACTGAAGAGAATCCCCGGTTAGTCTATTTTGTAGCATCTTTGATAGAAACAAAGCAGCATGAATTCCACAACTTCTTCACACAAAGATAGATCAATTTTGCATGGTCATATTTCAACATACCTGGACTAGATCCTAAATTGGTATTACACCATTTTCCCTTACAACTAGGTGTTAAACACGTGAAGAAGAAGTTAAGAAAAATGCACCCACAAATTTCCTTATTAGTCAAGGTTGAACTAAAGAAACTGTTGGATGTTGGCTTTATTAGATGAATTGACTATGTAGATTGAACTTCCAATCGTGTACTAGTGACAAAACCAATAGGGGGCATCTACATTTGTACAGATTTCGGAGATATCAACAAAGTATGTCCCAAAGATGACATTCCCCTGCCAAATATAGAAATGATTCTGGACTTAACAATAGGATATGAAATGTTATCCCTTATGGATGCTTTCTCAAGATATAATTAGATCAGAATCACAATTGAAGACCAACCTAATACAACCTTCACTTGTCCATGGGGAACTTATTGTTGGAATGTCACGCCCTTTGGACTTAAAAATGTTGGAGCAACATATCAATGAGCCATGACAACTATTTTTCATGATCTCATACACACTCTCATGGAAGACTATGTGGAGGATCTGATAGCTAAATAATTGACAAGGGCTGATCATTTATAGGTCTTATACAAGATTTTTCAAATATTAGAAGAGTACAAAGTGAGGCTAAATACAAAGAAATGTGTATTTGGTGTAAAATCAGGAAAACTTCTAGGGAACATCATTTTTAGATGAGGTATTGAAGTGGACCCAACAAAAGTGAAATATATAATAGACATGCCTCCACCAGCTAATCTTAGTTAGCTAAGGACACTATAGGGAAGACTGCAGTCTATCAGAAGATTCATAGTGCAGTTAGTAGATAAAGCACATCCCTTCCAACATATACTAAGAAAAGGAGTACCATTTGTGTGGACAGGTAAGTGCCAAGAATATTTTCAATTGATCAAAGATTACCTACTCACACCACTAGTGTTAATGCCACCTATTGAGGGACAACCATTGATTCTATACATATCAGACACCACCTTAGCACTAGGAGCATTGCTTGCACATAACGACAATGAGGGTTATGAAAGGGCAGTATATTATATCAGCCACACTTTGGTAGGTTATGAGCTCAACTATAATACTATTGAACGTGCTTGTGTTGTAGTGGTTTTTGCTACTCAAAAACTTAGGAACTACATGTTAAAGCACCAAACAATGTTGGTTGCAAATACAGATCTTTTGAAATATCTTCTTAGCAAGGAAACATTAATAGGATGACTAACCAAATGGGTAATGGTACTTAGTGAATATGATATCCAATATGTAAAAAGGAAAGTTATAAAAGGACAAGTCATTGCTGACCAATTGGATGATGCACCGATACAAGCATATCATCCTCTAGTTGCAGATTTTCCTAATGAGTTTATATTCACTCTTGACATAGGAACGACATGGAAATTATACTTTGATGGGTCCCACACAAATCATGGCTTAGGGGCTGGTATATTGTTTATCACACCACAAAGTGACTCTATTCCTAAGTCATTCGGGATTGCTTTTCCTTGTACCAATAATCTAGTGAAATATGCTCGGCTCTTGTGATAGGATTACATATGGTAGTCAAATGGAAGATCAAGAACCTACAAGTTTATGGTGATTCTCAGCTAGTAATCCAACAACTTAATGATGATTATGAAACCAAGGATGAAAATATTGCTCCATACAAACGAATGGTAGATAGTTTCAAACAATATTTTAAAAAAAATGTCTTTCATCAGATATCTCACATTTAGAATAGGGAAACAAATTCCATGGTAACTATTGCCTCACTCTTGGACATACCTAACAATGTGCCTAAATTCAAGTTTATGGTAGAACAACTTTTGGTCCCTGCCTATGACATCCCAGATTCAGAGATGGTTTGCAAAATCATTGGTCCAAATTCCCCATGGTATAAAGATATATATGACTACCTCCATGCCAAAATCCTACCCCTTAATCTTTCCAACAACCAACATAGGACATTTACTCGTAAGGTAGCCAAATATACCATCATCAAAGATACCCTTTATACACGTGCCCTAGACAACACCCTATTGAGATGTATCGATACTAAATAAGCACAAGCAACCTTGCATGGGGTACATGAGGGTATATGTGGATCCCATTCTAGCGGTTCTACCATAGCTAAGAAGATTAAGAGACTGGGTTATTATTGGCCTACAATGGAAAAGGACTCATATATCTTTTTCAAGAAATTTTGTCAATGTTAGATACACAGAGACTTGATACATGCACCAACATGTAGGAGCTTCGTCTAATCACATCACCATGGCAAGTTTCCCAATGGGGACTTGATCTCATTGGAAAGATACATCCTACATCCTCCAATGGCCATACGTTCATACCTCCAATGGCCATACGTTCATAATTACTATGACTGAGTACTTTACAAAGTGGATTGAAGCTATTCCTATGACCTACATCACCAACACACAGATTTCTAAATTTATCCTTAACTATATCATTTGTCGGTATGGTGTTCCTCATTCCATAATCATAGATAATGGTCATCCATTCAAAAACCAAGAATTCCATCATCTCTATGAACAGTTCCATATCCAACATCACTTTTCCACTCCATATTACCCACAAGGTAATAGCCAAGTAGAGGAATCTAACAAAACAATCATCAAAATCCTCAAAAAGACTGTTAATGATGCTGGTTGTGATTTACATTTATAGCTTAACCCAACCTTATGGGCTTACGACACAAGCTTCTGTACTCCCACCTGCACCACTCCATATTCCTTGGTATTTAGTTCTAAGGCCATCTTGCCTATTGAGGTTGAAATTCCTTCCCTAAGGTTATCTTTGAAAGGGCATATTAACACTGAAGAGTACCATGTGTCAAGACTACATGAGCTAGAGTTCCTAGATGAATGAAGACAAAAGGAATTAGATCATCTCTAATCATATCATAAGATCATCTTCGTTGCAACTACAATAGGAGAGTATTGAATATAAATTTTGACATTGGTGACCTAGTCTTAATGGAAAATCCAAAGAATCAAGTAGAAAGAGAAAAAAAAAGAAAGTTCAAACCTAATTGGTTGGGACCCTACATTGTCAGAAAAGCCTTTGGATCAGGAGCATATCAACTTTCTACTCTTGAAGGTGGACCATTAGCAACACCAATCAATAGCCTTCATCTAAAGAAGTTCTACCCATAGCTTCTAAGAGCCTTTCCTTAATAATCAAAAATACAAAAAATAGAAAATAAAAGAAAAAATCGTTACCTAGGCGAAAACCTAGAAAACAGGCATCTTGGTAACATAAAAAAATCAAAAAAAATCAAAAAAATAGTAAAGAGAAATAAGTTTTCCAATAGTGAAAACCATTTCAATGGCACTTTAGATAAGTACCATGGTGAAAACCTCGCAAATAGGCACCATGTGTAGTCAACTTTGCTCCTTTCTCTACCATCATTCCAATTGGACTTCCTTGTACATATCACCTATCTTTCCCCTCCATTGCCTATACATACCACTCATAATAAATGGTTGTCCTTTCCATAACTTGGAACGATTGACATCGAGCGCACTTCACGTCCCCCTTCCTTCCTATTTGTAATAAATTGGTCTTATACTTGACTAGGGGTAGGCACTTGTCTTACGCCATTGGTTTTTACATTGGTCGTTCTGAGGGCGTAAAAAAATTGAAAAAATACAAAAAACATCACAAAACTTGCTAAAAAATATCCAAAAACATCACAAAATGTCTTAAAAAAATCCAAAACATCAAAAAATTTCAAAAAGATAAAAAAATTAAAACATGTCAAAAATCCAAAAATAGAGTCAGAGTCAGTCGCACTTGTTAGTCTGTGTCATTTGTTGAACTACATCACCTTTGTAGCTAGACGTAGGCAAGGCCATCTGCCAATGTGCCCTCGAGGCATTAGGTCAATCCTTTTAGGTTTATCTGTATAAAATCATGACTCAATCCATTTTTCTATATGACAAGGTCATTGAGCATGTCGAACAACAAGGTCTCTATGTGTTTAACGTAGGCAAGGCCATCAATCGATGAGCCCTCAAGGCCGCACTAGGTTAGTCCATTAGTGTTCGCCACATTCGCTATCACACATGTCTCATATCTATAATTAATTTTAAAAAAAATTAGTTAGTCTTGTTAGTCAAATTCTAGTCGAACTACGAGGTCTTTGTGTGTATAACATAGGAAAGACCATCAATCAATGAGCCCCTAAGGCCGCACTAGGTCAGTCCTTTAGGGTTCGTTGTCAAGCACAAACAATTGTCAACACATCATATCAAGTCATGCATCAACAAGATGAGCAAGTCAACAATGTTATTAAGTCAATCAAACAAATTGCCAAAGCAATAACCAAAAAAAATCAAGTTATGTCTGCTATAGGATGAGTCCTTCCTGAAAATAGACATCATCAAAAAAATTAACCTATGTCTTATATAGGATATGTCCTTCCTAGAAACAGACATTAGGCAAATAATCATGATAGCCTTACATAGGTTATCACATCAACGATGTCAGACTCAATGTCTTATATGGTATGTTTCTTTCTGAAACAAGGCTTTGTCATGCCTTATATAGATAGTCACAAAATAAAAACTAGACTCAATGTCTTATATGGTATATGTCCTTCCTGAAATTAGGCTCAATCAATCAATCATCTACTCAATATAAACAATCTAATAAAAAAATAAAGTTTTGGAAAATATTTTTACTAGATATTGAATTTGTGGCTTGTTTATCTTATCTTTTTATTTGATTTGATCTTTGAGTCCTATTACTAGCTTTCTCAAGGATGTCCCATGAAGGATTTAGAGAAGCAATGATGTATCGAGACTCTCTTTTTGTTTGACTATTATTTGTCAACTATTTTTTGGCTTTATCTTTGAGTCGTCTTACTAAGCTTCCTTGAGGATGTCCCATGAAGGATTTAGAGGAGCAATGATGTTTCATGACCAATCTTTTACTTGTTTGTAGTTTGTGGTTTGTCTTGACAAAAAGACTGGGGCAACTTTTCCCTTAGTATGAGTTAGGAAACTCCTTGTCTGTGACTGTCTATTTTTAGCAAGTGGATGACTTTGCACACCTTGGTCTATCTCATATCATGGTGTTTGTCTCCATTTGTATCAGTTACCACCCAATGATGATTTAATGCAAGGCCTATTATTTTTTAAAAAAACATCGAAGATTGCTAATACTAACATCCATTTCTTTTATTATTCATCTTTTTCATGCTAACTTTTCTTATTTCTTGCATTATGATGAAGTCTTGTGAAACAAAAAAATATAAACCATCATGCATATACATTCATGTTAGAAAAATCATGTAAATATTATAAATATTAAATAATACATATATGTTGCATTTGAAAATACAAAAATATAGGCATCCATAGCATTTAGGAATCTATGACATATCATCCATTCATCATCAAAATTTCCATAGCATTTTATCACAAAATATACATGTAAATATCATTGTAAATACATACATCACATTGCATCTCATTAGCATGAACATAGAATCCATACATGACATTTATAAATATCATACATCATCATACAAAATTAATATCATATCATAAGCCGCATAAAACATCATAATGTAA
Source organism: Sequoia sempervirens (assembly GCA_007258455.2). NCBI lineage: Eukaryota > Viridiplantae > Streptophyta > Pinopsida > Cupressales > Cupressaceae > Sequoia > Sequoia sempervirens. The sequence goes on along the minus strand of VDFB02193867.1, from coordinate 510,159,216 downwards.
ACATTACTATCCATAACATATGCATATCATATAAATCGCTACCAAAATAATATATATATATATATATATCACTCAAAAAGTGTCACATCAGAATGTCATAATGTATCTTTCAAAATGAAGCCTGCAGGCTCTATGATCAAAATACAATGTCTATAAATAAATATCAGAACATATCCCTAGTCAAAACTCCCACTACTCCCATGTGGAAAATGTGGAGGTGACTGGCGGTGAGACATTGATGATTGTTGTGCAGAATGGGGCCTATCATATGGTCTTGTCCTGTGAGGTCCTATGAATCCCTCTATTCTCTGAGTCCTACTATGTGTCTTGCTCCAGAACCTACTATTGTGAGCCTATGAATAACTGGGAGCTCATCTCTTAGGAGGAACCTCTCGCTCATAAAGGTCCCTATAATATCTCTCCCTATCACCAGCTCTAATTAACTCATGAGAAAAAGCAATAGCTAGCCTAGTGCAAAGAGCTATAAACTTTCTAAGTCTTTGCTTGGTCTCCTATTTTCGAGCTATGGCCTAGTCCCTATCCAAGTATGCTATGTCTCTCTCCATCAGTAGTGATTCTCGCTCTGTTGTCAATGCCCTCATCCACTCCTCCAGAGACTCTACTCTCACCTATAAATCAGATACCTATTGATTGATAGGACCTATATCCTCCCATTGTGGCTGATCCCCCACCTCCATATCCCAATCCTCCATGATCCTATCTCGTAGCTCGCTCTCCTCATCTCTCATCTCCTCTTCATCATCATCATCCTAGTATCCTACAAGCATACTAAGGGAATTTATATCCTCATCCCCTCCAAAAACTTCCTCCTCTGCTGCATGCTCCTCTCCACTAGCCCCACCACCAACATCCCCCTCTCCTTCGCCAATCTCCAGTATGGGTACATCCTCTCCCGCCCCCTCCTCCTCATGAATAGGTGATAGATTTGGACCTTGACCTCTACCAACTCATTGAACCCGATGTCCTCCCCTCCCACCTCCTCCTCCCCCATCACTGCCACCACCCCTCCTACCTCTACTACCATGACCTCTACCTCCCCTACCACCCCATCTTCCTCGAGGTCCTGTCCCATGCCTCTCCATAGGTGCATCCTACTTTGGATCAATAAAGGGAACTAGCCTATGACTTACCCACTAAGTATCATATGCATATGTCATCCCTGGGTCAGCCGCTCCACCTCTCCATCCCCACTGAATGAGCTATAATGCATCAATATCATCCTTGGTGGTCACAACAGGAATCTCTGGTCCCCACAGAGGTACCTCCCTAGAAGAATGAGTGAACTCAACTCAGCCCTATGGCTCATCTTGAATCTCGTCAAACTATCTCAAAACCCTATTTGGTAGATGTCTCTCAATGATATGCACATGAGAAACTATCCTCCCAATCAAGTACTATGTCTGTCTATAGAAGGGCAGGTGTCGATCCTCATTCGACCACTGAGCACAATCCATGTACAACCTCTAGATGAGTTGTACCATAGTATCAATAACATGTCTATAATAACTAGTATCTCCTACATGTGATTGGGTATTAGCCCCCACATATTGGAAGGCATAAGGAGATCCATGATCTAACTCAGTTGTAATAGGTGGGAGGAACACAACAATATGCTCCCGTGCCCATATCATGAGCAAAGTGGTACCGTAGCTCATTGACTGTGCCTTCCTATAGGCTATATCAGGTATGTGCAAGATCATCATGACAAAAAAGGCCCTTAAGTGGCGAAAAATTCAAAAAAATAAGAGTTAGGCAACTTGATGTAAAAATTTGAATAAGTTATCTATATTATTTCAAAAATATGTAAGAATAGAATATGTAGCAAATTGAATATATTTTCTAAACTACTAGGTTTATTTAAAAAATAAAATTATTTGGTGAAAATTTTGAAATTTCAATGTTGTAGCACTTAAATTTTAGGGAAAAAAAATGAAGTAGGTGTCTGTCTGACCACTCTAACTACAATAATTTAATGATAATATTTTTTATAACATTTTAGATATAAGTAGAGGAATCATTTCTCGATGTGATGCATATTTTTTTTGTAATTTTTTCCAAGTAAAAAATTAATTATGATTTTTTTATTGCAAATTTTAAAAAGTTTAAAAACTCATATGTTTGACCACCTTAACTTGGTCAAAACTTCATGAAATTCTTTTTTTTTTAATCCTATAGTATGTGAAGCATAGAATGTGACTAATGTTTTAGATTCAAAAAATGTGATACTGTTTGAAAGCTATAGATGTTTTTCAATCAGCCTATCAATTAGGACTTTAATCATAATTCAAATAGAAAATGTATAATAATAATTTATTAAATTCAAAGTAAAGCATAATTTATATTGGTGGAAAACTAAGAATCTCCTTTAAAAACCCTTTTTGTCTCATCAATTTTGGGTTAAAAAAAGTCGTTAGCCACAACTCCTACACATACCCATCATATAGCCACTTTTTGGCCCATCATGATCTTGCACATGCCCTATCATGTAAATGGAAATATAGCATAGCAAGGAAATAGGGGCCCCATGCATACACAACCTATCTCTCCAACATACCTACTAGCATCTCACCCATTCTCACAGGAAATCCATGACCTTGATAGTTAGGTAGAACTATCCCCCTGATCAATGTGCATAACAAACAATCTATCTGATCATATCTATCAGCCAAGACATGACACCTAATCTTATAGTTCTTTATCCCTAGTTTCCTAATATCATCATGCAAATAATATTGACACAACTCACTAAATCCCCTCTACATATCATACAAAACCCTCTCACCCCTAATCGAAAATCTCAAAATCCTATAAACATCCTCTAAGGTGATAGTGGCCTCACCTATGGGAAAATGGAAAGAGGATGTCTCAAAATGCCAACACTCACAAAATGTAGTCAATAAACCTTGGTTGCCAAAATGGTGGGCATATATGTGACATGATGCAATCCTAGCTTCCATATGAATCATTTCTCACCACTCTACAACTGATCTCAAAACTCAAAAGTCAATAGCCTCGGATCTCGGGTGTAAATTGGATCCAAAACAACCTACAATAGCAAAATTCATATCTTGTGTCAAAAAAAAAAAAACACAAGAAACTTTTTATAGCCCAAAATTTTCAAATTCTTTGATAGCCAAATGCACTGCTTTAAAGCAATTAGGTTGCAAAATTGCACATGCATCATGCCAATTTGCAAATGCATCTCAAAACCACAATGTGTCATTCTATAATGTAGATGTGTTACACTAATGCAAATGCATTAGAGGATAACACACATCCAATCATTCATGCATATGCATCAATATTTTTTTACAAATGCAATGCATTACCAATCAATTAATTAGGTAAGCAAATGTGTAGCACAAATACATATGTGATGCAAAAACTAACATGTGCTACTGTTCCTAACACATGTGTTGCAAAAGTACAAATGCGGTGCATAAGAAAGCAAATGTGATAATCTATTCTAAATGCCTAAACTATCCTAAATAGGATTTTATAGATGTGTCATTCCACAGTCATATGCGTTGATCACAAATACATTTTTGTTGATTTAAAAGTGACACATGTGAAAATAAAGCATTAAATGCCTAAAAATGCATGAAACTCAAAATTTCAAAAGATGGTTTTTGACTACATATCGGGGGACCCACATTTGTTGGCCATTTGAAGGTCCAAATATGATATATGTGGTGCTCTGAGTAGGGAGCAAGCAACATGTTTGCAAAGAGCTCCAGAGAAAAAATCATAATTTCCAAACTTGAGGGGTGCAAATGAATTGATTTTCCACCCAATTTCTATTTATACCTAGGGTTTTTGGAGGGATTTTTTGAAACCTTGTATACTGGCCCCACTTTTTCTCAACTTCAAATGTCCATTTCACCTATCAAACTTCATTGAAACTAATTTATTTCACCACCATCAAACTTCTAGCCATCCAATTGACTAATTGGGACAATTTACAAATTTTTTTGGAATTTTTCAAAAACTTATCATTTTTTCCCATGGGGGCATACCCTTTACTTATTTCACATTGGGGCATGATTGGGGCATGTTTTGACTGATTTTCTTTGAGACAACACTGAAATGACATTGTATTAAAGAGGGGGAAAATGTAGACACTGAAATTTGGTCCAGGCCTGCGACATCAATTTCTTCACACTTTGTACCTTCATTGTCATAATTAAATAATGTTAATTATTTAGTTATTTTCTAAATTCCTTTCTCATCTATTAATTAAATAACCTTAATTATTTAATTAAGTCATTTTAACCTTTATTCCTCTATTAATTAAATAACTTTAATTATTTAATTATTCTTTAAATCTTTTCTTCATTGAATTAAATAAATCTTAATTTATTTAATTTAATCCTCAAATTTTGAATGTTGAATTAAATAATCATTTAATTCATAAAAAGAACTATTCCTGACATATTCTTCTATATTTGGATAATCGCTTATCTAATTATTCATTCACCACTTATCTCAAGATTTAATTAAATTAGTTCGTTATCTCCTGATCTAATATTTGTCTATTTCTAACAAAGAGACTTCCTAATTTAATTAGTCAGATATCTTGTTTTATTCTTCTGCGTGCACACAATTATTAATAATTAATTCATTCATTTGTGCATTCGAATAGACTGTTTCCTCCACGGTAATCCTCATCTTTACATGTGATCATTATTCTTCTAGTTTTCAAATACTTTCAACTAAAGATTAAATTATTATTTAATCTTAATTCTCACATTTTATGTTTTATCACTCACATCAGTACTGATACTAATCTTATTGCATGTCGAATATTTTCAATATGAGCTTGTCATTCAAAAACCATGTTTTCTATAAATTGGCTTGACCTTCATTATTGTTACCCCTCTCGAAATCTTATGAATTTTGGAAGCAATCTATTAAATGAATCTTCGATGTTTTTCTAAATCACTACCATAGGCTATACTTGCACAGAGAAATTTGAGGGAAATTATACTACATACTGTGAAATGGAGAAGGACAATCGAGGTTATACAGGGAATTGTGTAGATATTCAGTGAGATCGCTTTATTATTTATGCTTTTACCTTTCCATTGTTCTTTGTTGTTAGATTAGTTTACATTAGAGTTTATTGCATTGTTATTGCTTTGATCTTTCTTGTTTTCATGTGTTACATAAACAACATGCAATGTCACAAACTCACCAAACCATTGATGTTTAAATCTAAAGATATGCAATGAAGTGCTCTAATGGATGGCTTGATAATGCTTAGAAATGCTTAGAATGCTTGATAATTGCTTGAATGATTAAGTTAATGAATAGGTTGCTTGAGTGAATGAATTAGGATTAAAATGAGAGAAAAACCCTTTATTTATACTTGATTTTCCATTATTTCCTGAAAATAACACATCACGGGCCGACCTCAATGGTAAGAGAATAAAATACTACCAAAAAATTGAAATTATTTTGATTTTTGTCCCTAGTGGGACTAAGTCGTCCAGGTGGCGACTTGGTCCCACAAAGGAAATTTTACTGGGTGTTGGGGATTTAAGTGTATTTAAAAAGGTTTATTGGGAATATTTTCAAAAATACACTTAAGTAGGGCTGAAAAGTGCATTAAGGGGTCATTTAAACATAAGAAAGGGTTGAATTAGTGATGACAAGTTTGGAAAAGTGTGAGAGTTTGTTACAACTCTTTACAACACTATGAAATAAGACTTGGTAAGCAATGAAAAGGGTTTATTTAAGTGAATTATAATGAAAAGGTCCTAGAAAAGTGTGAAAGTGGGTTACAACACTTCACAACACTTTTACAAGACAACCTAGAATTCTTAATTATTCTCAAGGGTCCAAGACCTAATGTGAATGTGTTGACCACATTACAACATTAAATCTAGGAAAAATAAGGCCAAAGTCCATAAGAAAGACTCAAGTGAGCATAAAAATATCCAACTATACATTTTTTGGCGACATAGTATCATATTACTATTTCAAGTTATATATAAATATCATAATGTTCTTTCAAAAATGTTTATTAATATTTGGATCATAATGCTGTTTAAAGTTATATAGAAATATCATCATGCTATTTCAAGAAGGATTATACATATTTGTATCATACTATTGTTTCAAGTTAAATATAACCCCTTAATTGATTACATATATAGTAATTTGTTAACATGATCACCTAAAGGTTGTAAGAGTTAGAATTGGGGATATGATTAGTTAAGATTTGTATGTAAATCAAGTTTTATGCCAATGTGTCATTTTTTGACGTGGACCCCTCACACAACATAGCACTCACCACCATCAAACCCTCTCTTTTACCTTGAATATATGTCTCTGTGTATGTGTATTTTATTTATTGTTCTTACACTTGGATCAATGTAGATGAGAAACAAAGTGCCAACAAGAACCATGTGAGTTGTAACCAAGCAACCTCAAACAATATTTCCTTCATACAAGAGAGGTATGAGGCTGCCACACAGTGATGAGGATGATGTAATTCCAATTCCATAGTCGATCAAACGTGTATTCCAAGTGAGTGCAACTGTTATAACTAAAAAGGTTTTAGTGTAGTGGGAATGGACCACAACTAACATAGAATCTTGCATGACAGACATTGAAAATAATTATATGTCAACAAGAGGGGCAAAAAAGAAGTGGGGTCTTCCATAAACCACATTGACTAATTGGTTGACTGGTGTTACCTCTACCAAAAGGAAAGGGCCCCTAACAATCTTGAACAATGACAAAGAGGCAAAGGTTGTTGAATGGTGCAAGGAGATGGTTGTTGTTGGCCATGGTTTGGAAATTGTCAATCTCAAATCTAAAGTAGCACAAATATACTAGATGGGGGATAATCTATTGAAGGATGGAATTCTCAGTATGTCTTGGTGATAGGCTTTAAAAGAAGGTATCTCACTTTGAGTTTATGGACAACACAAGGCTAAGATAGAGATTGTGCACTCAATCTTAGGCCTATAGTTGTTGCTGAATTCTATGAAACACTGGAAAAGACATACACAACCAATCCTTATGGTCCAATGAAGATTTAGAAATATGATGAGACTGGAATGATCCAAGCTAGATGAAATAGTGCAATGAGAGTGCTTACCAAAAAGGGCAGCAAAAGTGTATCCTGCATTATCCCCAAGAACCAATGGTGCATCACTATTTTATGTTGTGTAAATGTTTCTAGATAGAATATAACAATATTTTATTTGTTCAGAGAATTAAACACCTCAATAACTACATACTTAATTGTGAGCTAGGTGCATGTATGGCTTCTCAACCTCATGTGTGGATGATGAAATACCTATTCCTGAAATGGTTGCATCATTTTGTTGGTTTTGTACCTAAAAGTGTCTCACCCACTAATAGACACCTCTTGATTTTTGATGGCCATCGCAGCCACATTGCATTTTCTAGCATTAACGAAGCAAGGTCACTAAGTGTTGACTTGCTTACCTTACCGACCCACATACCACACAAGTTGCAACCACTTGATGTTAGCATGTTAACACCTTTCAAATCATATATTCAAAAGGAAAAAGCATCATGGACTATGAAATATTCAAATTTGGAGATTAGAAGGGTAGAATTGGAAAAACTTGGTAGTGCTACTTTTCAAAAAGCATTGATAGTTGAGAACATAAAAGAATTTTTCAAAAGAATAGGTATTTTTCCTTTAAATCTAGATGCATTGTTGAAGGACATGAGGCCAAGTGAGACATTCCAATTTGTTTCCCTCGAGGAAGCATCTATTGCATAAAAAATTCTAAGTCTATCCTATGTTGGTGTGTCACAAAATGAGGTTGAATGTACAATTGGAAAAACTATTTTTGTATACCAACATAGTACACTTGAAACAAATAGTTTCTCAAACCAACAATCTCTAATTAGAACACTAGGTTTTTGTGACAAACATAGTACACAAAGAACGTCAATTTTAGGTGACCAAAATATATTTGTAGACATATCTCTTTCTCTATCGACTGCACTAGAAGAGAAATCATGGTTGTTAGACGGTGTTGCAAATCTTAGAATTCATTTTCATGTTGATTTAGAAAAATGGTTATCAATGCCATCTTCGCCACATAGCATGGGCCCAAATACCTTAGTGCATTTTTTTGTTGATTGGGGAGTGTATAAGAGAAAATTTGCACCCTAGGTGTAATTTCCCTTTTTTCCTTGTTACACTTTAGAAAACCTAAGTCGGAGGCTTAATTCACTTAAGCCCGCTGATGGCGGTCCACTTGGCACCTATTTTGTGTGTCGGTGGAGGCATTTTTGTTAGGGATGCTTGTGCAGTGCACAAACATTTGCATGATGTGCTTATGTCCCTATAGATTCCTACGGCTAAGCCAACAAAGGTGTTACTCTTCCCATTAGCAGGGAAGTTGTAGTGCCTCCTTCAACCACCCAACCCAAATATGGCCATTTCTTGCCTCTCTCCTTCATATTCAAGCCTTGGAAATTTCTTTAGAGGTTGGAAAAAGGTTGGATAGAGGTTGGATGAAAGATTGGCAACACTCTACATCACTTCAAGCTCATTTTTCACTCACATACCAACATTCCAAGAACTCCATAGCAACCATATCACACTCCATCACATTGGTAGACCATGTTTGGGACCACACCATTGCAAAAAAGGCTCGAGTTCCTCTCATTTCTCCCCCAAGCAGCCTTGAGTGCTCTTGGTGGAGGTGGTAAGCTTCCCTCTCCTCCCCTCTATCATTTGGTTGAGTAGCATAGTACTCTTTTTGCAGTGCTTGTGTTTATAATTCCTTTATATTTTCCATTGGTTATCTGTGGAGGTGGGAACACCTAAATGCGGGTCTGACTGAGGTAGGCCCTTATACAACCACCCCCCAACATTCTCTCTCTAGCTATGTGTAGGTGGATGCATTTCAAGGAGCTAGCTAGCGAACATGATCTTCTACGAGATCATCTTCATCACCTTGGCTTTGGTATATGTACTCTATCACCTTCACTTATACTTCTCATATTTCATAGTGTATTTTTGTCCTCTAAAAAGTAGCTAAGCTAGGCTGATAAGTCATCTTAGGGTGTTTAACCTCATCTTAGTCATTGTTTGAGCGTACATACCACAACGCGTCGCGATGTCATTCAAAGTACGTGTTGACGTCCTTAGATAGAGAGCTCCCTAAGGTACAGATTTAGACCTGAAGATTGACTCGCCTAGCCCCACATTGAAACTTGGATTGTAGAGTGATCATAGGCTCCTAAAATTATTCATCATTCTCATCCTCACACTTTAAACATACACTTATTTGAAGTAAGTTAGGGTAGCCTCTCACGTCTCAACCATCCATGACCTGGGGTCTTGCATGTGGTGGTCCCCCTCTCTTACAAGGAGAAAGCTAACCTAATCAATTAGGATGAGGAGAGGAAGTGGATGAAACAACTAGTGATGTTCAATTTACAAATGAAGAAGATTCCATGGAGCCTTTGGGAGGCTGAAAGAGTTCAAAGCTCTCCCAATTTTTGAAGTTACCTATTCATTTAGTGAAGGATAAGTCCAATCAACTAACTGACCATGAGATTTGACTTCCAAGAGGATCCCAACTCCTCACCAGAAAAAGCTACATGAAGTTGCTAAATGAGCAAGAGGAGATGAAGAAAGAAATTTAGCAACTGAAAGATAGGAAGAGAGAGTAGATTGAACAACATAATATTGATAGAATTGCAATAAAGGACCTCAAGGAAGACATGAGAATTGGAAGAGAATAGCAACAACTAGCAGTTGAGGTTCAAAAATAGCTGCAAAAGAAGGACAAGGAAAATAAAAATCAACATCAACTGATTTAATAGGAAACTATAAAAAAGAAAAAGAAATGGAGAAGGCTAGAAAAGAGGTAGCAAGGGAAAGGTGTCTCAACAACCCTTTAAATCCCTTTCCTGACCATCATGTAATACTCACTAAATTTTTGTTAATTGATTTTGTCTAATATTTTTCACCCTCACTTACCCCAAGTATTAGCCAACCGATTACAAGTTGCAGTCCTATTCACTCAGAGGCCTCAAACATGGGTGAGCAGTTGGCTATGCAAGATGTATATACCACCAACACATCAAGAAATTGCTTCCCATCATTAGATTTCTCTTATCCACTTTTATTTACTTAATTGGAATGTTAGTGTGTGATTTTCTTTGATTATTTGGAAGTTTTCTAATTATTATTATTTTGTAATTGGTAATTCTAACTAATTTTTAGATTGGAAAAAAAATTGTTGTGGTTTCTTTGAAGGTTTCAACTTAAAAAAAAAATAGATATAAATAGAAACAACATATTCCTACATGTTAGAGTCACTATAATTGAAGAACAAATAAACCATACATTTAATTAAGTTGAATGTAAATGAACAAGGTTGTAGGAAACATATATCTATTCATCTCTACAATATAAATATAAATATATATATATATATATATATCATAAAACTATATTAGACAGGGTTACAAATATTTGTATCATACTATTGTTTCAAGATATATATATCTTGAAAAAATAATATGATACAAATTTTTAGAACCATTTTCTTAAACAACAATACAATAACATGCATACATACACATATATAATCAGTTCACAATATATATGTAACTTGAAGCAACATTATGATATTTCTATATAACTTCAAACAATAGTATGATACAAATCGAAACAACATATTCATATATTGAAGAGTGAGTGTATTTGAAGAACAAACAAGCCATACATAATTTAGTTGAATGTAAACAAACAAGGCTATGTGTGCAATGAAACAAGCAATGCATGTTATACTATCATATCCCCAATTATAACTCTTACAACTTGTAATGCCCCGTCACACAAACCCCAAAGGAAAAAGTAAAAACACAACAATTTTTTTTTAAAAAATAACATAAGAAATGTACTTAAGTATTCCAACATAACAATGTTCTAAGTTGTACAACTAAATCCGTTGGGGTACACGAGGTGACATTACCAAACAAACCCATTACAAAGATAATAGATTAAACATTAAATATTCAAATAAGAATCCATTCATTCACATATCACCATTTAAAACATCCATTAACGTTAACCACATTAAAAAGAGTAATCCATATAAAACCATACATGCAAATCACAAATAAATTAATCATGAAGATATTAAGTATATATATTTCCACAGATACAACATAACATCAACAGTATTAACAAATGGTAGTTCACGAATGATTACATGGTATGAATATACATTACATTAGTCTGATAGTACATCATAATGAACACATATACAAAATTACATCAAAGTCTTTTGAACACACATGGGAGTGATACATCAATAAATAAAATACAATTGGTAACATATGAATCTTGGATCAATAGTATTTGCAAAACCCTGCACTGAATGGTACAACTACATCCAAAGGGGACCCAACAGGGTACATAGCATGTTCCACCCAACCACCCCCATGTTGGGAGTAAAAAAGGAAGGATCCCCAACCAAGCACATCCAAACAGTAAACACAAGACTAACTCCAGACAAGACAACATAATATCACAAGACCACTCAGAAAACTAAACATTGATAAATCACCAAAAGACAAAACAATAGACCACTTCCAGAGGAATTTAATAAAAACAACTCAAAAAGGAATGCTAGGGGAGAGCACGTCATTGCATGGCTTCACATGGATTATCTAGACAACTTATCACAAGGTGCCACCTCTATCTATGGTTCTCCTAACAGCCTATCTCAAGGCATTGCTCCATAGGGTTACTCATGCAGAATTGTTAACCTCTCGTGAGAACGAGGCAATGATCATGCCAACCATGACCTTCTTAGCCCACCTTTAGTCTATGATAACACTAATAGACGGATGAGGCATCCATAGTTATCTTGATTATTGTTTAACTACCCAACCCCTAATTAATTACTTAGGTTATCATTGATTAATCTAACTCTATGTGGGTTACCCTGATAGCCCCTTTGTGCGTCGCCCTCCACTTAGAGCCACTCTCCCTAGAGACACCCAAAACATACAATCTAACACCAAGGGATTGTACCAACAAGAACACTAAACCAACAAATGGAACATCCACGAGGTAAAACCATCTCACCAAAATCATATGAAACACATCCATAAAGCAGTACAATCCAAGTATAAACACAAATCACAATCATAGTCAAAACATGGGCCAAACATCAGAATACGAGATTAAAATAAACAACAGTATCCCCACCTCTGGAAGTCCCTAATCAATGATTTAAACTCCTACAGGAGGATTAACTAACTCAAGGGTTTTCCCATTGACACAAATATAATAACAAGAAAACCACAATAGACTCAACGAATAATCTTGAGAATAACCAATTACATAAAACAACACCATAAAACATATTTCAAAACACAATAATTTCACCAAATAAATAATTTAACTTCTTGAGAATATTTGCTTTAATTTAAATCACAAATCTTAATTCTAATTTACTCAAATACACTATGTCATTTGCAAATTTACTTCATTATTCCATAATCCCAACATATTTAAATATCTTTATATATATATATATATGTGTGTGTGTGTGTGTGTGTGTGTGTTATATATGTATATATGTATATATGTATATATGCATAAAAGTGGGTATGTGCATATATATATATATACATACCCACTTTTATGCATATATACATATATACATATATACGTATATATATATAAAACACATATTAAATTCTTGCATAAAAATCATATTACAAAAAAATTAATAAAATAACAGTAGTGTATATATATAAATATATATACATATATATACACATATATTAATATTAATATTAATATTAATATATATATATATAAATATATTTATAAAATCGAGATATGACATCGAAATTCAAATGAAGAAAATCGAATTTAAAAAAAATAAATTGAAACACAATAAAAACATTAATATTGTCGCCACCCCAACTTGTGGTACTTTGTACCACAAGTGGGCAGGCCGCAGCCCCACTCAGCTAGTACAATAGCCCTCGGCTGCTGTGCGCAACCGGGTGTGGTTGTGTATGACCAGTAATGGGGGTCGGGGGTGGTACGGCGCCCGCCAACCACTCCCCCCCATAATTTTTTTTTTATTTTATTTTAAATTTCATTAAAAAAAAGCCCGTAGTATATATATTTTTTTACTATTTTATTTTGTTTGAAACACAGAAACACAGACCTGTGTGCATATACATATATATATTTAATTTCATGACACAAAAATAAAAAACTTACATATATATATATATATATATCTATATATAAATAAAATAGATTTTTTTTTAAAACAAAGAATATGAATATATATATATATATATATATATATATATATATATATTTTCTTGCCCACAATAAGAAATACATAATATGAACAAAAGATCAATTTTTCTCCAGAACCCAAAATAAATAGGCATACAATTTTAGTTTCCACAATAATTGATTTCCTTTTCAAAACAATAATTTCACAACTAAATTTTTATTGAAGAATTTCAGAAAGTTTCACTATAGTTTTCTACAGAAAAGTTCAAAGGTTTATTACAAAAAAATTTCAATCACAGAACCCTCTTTAAAAGTAGAGAAATTGATTTTCAAACATGGAAGACAAGATTTTTTTTATAGAACAATAAATCAAAAGAATTAATAATTTTAAAAGAATTTGGAGTCCTTCATTCGAAGACAAATCCAACACGATAACCTTCTTCCTTTTTGAAAGTAGAATCCCCTTTATAGCTTCTTCTCAATTTCCTTCCTTCAGCTAACTTCTGAATCAATCATTTCTTCTTTTCTTATAAAACAATTTTTACAAAGAAGCACAAAACCTATCTTTTTTCTTTTTCAGACCAAAAACTAGAAAAACTCTTCTATCTATAAAAACTTCCTCACAATTAAAATAAATAAAGCTCTTCTTTTTTCTCAAAAATCCAACCCATCCATTGGTTCTTTTCTTGCTTTTAAAAGCTCACACTTATCTCACAATTTTTAATTAAAAATTCATTATTTTCACATGATATTATCCTCACAAGATATTCTCTTATGATTTTCTAATTTAATCTCTGGATAAAGATAATATATAATTATCACCATCATTATTTATTTAAATTAATTACTTACACTTTTAATTTACAATTTTTAAATTCCAAATTAAAATTACTCACAATTAATCATATCCACAAAATATCATTAATTTATCCCATATAAAATAAAGATAAATTAAAGGACAACTAACCACAATAAAATAAATAAACAACCACAATACTGAGACAAAGACAAAGCCAAAACCAAGGCACAACAAGAATCACAATGAAGTAATGAACTTGGGACGAGGACACTTCCTTATTAACTCCCTTTTTTCAATATTGTACATGTTGGGTTAATTTAATGCTCGCCCTATTCTGCCGAAGCAAGTGGAATTGAGACTTTTATTCCTACAATTCCTGCATACAAACAAACGTCAAGTAACATGTAAATCTCCATTGCAAACACACCGTGAAAGGAAAACACGGGGTAGCAGGGCACTCACAAGCGAGTGATGCTACTTCATCCTTTCACCAAGACTCACTAACCACACATCAGAAAACATAACATCATAGAATCACAACATCGTCACATATATTATTAAGGAAAACCATAGCATAACCAAATTATCTAACCACCACACAATATATCATAAATCATCATAATAATGTCAAGTGCAGCAAACCAACCAAACTATGAATCCACACACAACTAAATTGGTGAACTAATCACCATCACAAACTAGCAACAAACCAACAAATAAGAGTATCAAAGAGTATCAACAACATGGGGGTTATTACACAACCCTTAGGTGTAACACCCCGTCGTGCGAACCCCAAAGGACAATTAAACAATAATTACTACACATTTTTTTTTTTTAAAAAGTTAACATAACATACATGTAAAACACATTAAGTCATGACATAAATTTCATTTAAGTAGATTCACTAACACATACATCCCTTGGGGTACACAAGGAGTCATTACGCGACTTAGATCCACACAACAACAATAAAGAATAAAAGCCAAAAATATAATCCATAACAAAGTAAACATTAACAAATATAACACATACATGATAAAGCATTGATAAGAAACCATCTGTGTACATAAATACAACATATACATGATTAGCTTAACACATTAAATAATAACTGCCATGGCCAATATCCACACCAAGTTTAACATTACATTTCAGAACAATGTTCTAGAGGTACAACGATACAACAATGTTTCCAAACATGGACAGAAACCATACAACAAGAATCATGATACAAATGAATAGATGAATACACAATATCATAACTGGCTCCAAGGCGGATACAACTCTGGGGTCGCCACAACCGCACCAATCCGCACCTCTCAATCCTCGACTAGGGACCCAATGGGGTGCTTAGCACGTTCCACCTGACCATGTGGGTTCAAAGACCCACCCCCCATGCTAAGGAGTTGACAAGAAAGAGACCTCAACCAAGAACATCGAAACCGGGAACCACAAGACTCAACGTCATACAAAAGTATCATAAAACTCAAGGATTGCAATGACATAATCAACAACATTCATGAGTCAACATAATAACTTAAAGTCATAAATCTCATCACATTAAACAAGCATTAACCAGTAAACTAGTAACCAAAGGATGATCATGAAAATTTCCAAATCAAACTGAAATAATAAACAGAATACAATTCCAAATTGCAATTAAACAATACAAGAACATCATATCACAGTACATAAGAGTACAAGGTCATAAGTCAAATATCAATGAGATCATACAAGACCACAAAGTACACCAAAGATGTATCAAGGCAATACTCCATAAATCAATATAAGTCCATTCAAACCACAATCTAAACCAACTCCCATAACATACTTCCAGAGGAACACAATAAAGTAAAACACCTGCGCAACTAGGGGAGAGTGTCATCGCATAGTCCTACATGGGCTATCTTGTGCTCTTCCTCCCAACTGGAGGCGTCAGTCCCATCTATGGCTATCCTGTGCCCTTCCTCCCAATTGGAGGCGCCGGTCCATAGGGTGACTCATGCAGAGCCGTAAACCTCTCGTGAAGACGAGGTCACGACCTTGCCGACCACAGCCTTCTCAGCCTTCCATTAGTCTGCGGAAGCACTAATGAAGATGAGGCATCCATTTTTAAATCTTATAATGATATTACTACCCAACCCTCCTAAGTTAATTATTAGGTTTTCACTTGATTACCAACTCACTCGTGGGTTATCCTGTGCCCTTCCCCTTAAACGAGGCACCGGCCCCCATGAGGAGCCACTCTCCCTAGAGACCCAACAACATCAAACCAAAAACCAAGGGTTGTACATCATAAAAAGAACATTAGATCACAACAGAAAAACATGCGAGGCATTACCCATCTCGCTATAAACACATAGTCAAAGTCTCAACAATTCTCATACAACCCTTTCAAAATCATGATATCAAAACTCTTACCACATCAAGGTCACATGAAGAGTGAACATTAACTGACAATAAAATCAAGCCTTTGGAAGACTAAGAAAATAACGGCTACTTAAAAAAAACTCGCAACAAGAGTAAGTCAATCGATACGGGGTTTCAAGCCAATTTTAACACCAATCAATGAATAAAAGCTCCTAAATCAAGATGAACTAAAAAGGTCATACACATCTGAACATTCAAGACTAAGAGATATACAAAAGAGTCCCAAACAAAAATCAACTCAAGGGAAGGTCACGTCAAGATGAAAACATCAAATCATATATGTACCACACGAACAAGCAATTACAACTTCCATGAACTTCACTTTTCCAAGCAACCTCCCATTATCAACCAAACAGTAAGACATTCCTTCCACATATAAACTACTAAGTAATCTCCCATAACTCAAAGTGTTCTGAGTTAAATAATCTATCAATTTCTTATTGACTTACTCATATAAAAGACTATATCAAATAATTAACAGACTACTTTTTGCTAACCCACAAAGAGTGATAACATTATACTAGCATTTAAGACTTCCTTTATATCTTATCTCTTCCATTATTGAGGCATCATTTAAATCAAACTGAAGAAAATGTAGAGACAATAACCTACCACTATAGGTATCCATACATAAAAAGACATTTCATCTATTTACTTCTTTAGAAATATTCTAAATAAATAAATAGAGCTATTACCTTTTTACTCACATATAACCAACTACATCACTAATGAAGCAATCCTCTAGTAATTTAATGTTTCTAATTCGACTATTTGAGAGTACAACAAATTCATCTTTAAATAAATTATCAAATACAAGCATTTAATGAAACCCTTTGATTATGCAAATTAACATTAATTATGACCTTGTTAAAGCATTATTCCTTCCCTCAAGACTAATTACTCAAATTAAGTCCAGTACAATAGATATCTAAAGTAACAATATTCCCTTGGGGCTCTTATAAATAAATTAATTTTCCATATTAATTATTCTCAAATTTACTCTTCTACCTTATTATCACTTACTAAAATAACAAACTTAAAACTACTCAACGATATAACTAGGAGGTGGACTCAATACACATTAATTCCTTTTTTTTTTCTTTTTTCTTTTTAGAACACGATTGTATAGTATAGCTTCACACTTATAATAATTCCTAAACTTATCTACTTCCTAAAGACGATTCTTTTATTTTCTCCAAACTATCACTATAGATCTGGAGCTACCCTCTTTCACATGTAAAGGAAAAGATAAACTTAGTGTTAAAATATATGTGACCTAAACAACTGTCAAAATATAAATAAGCAAATAACAATTTTCTACAACTGCTCTTAACTATACCCTAATATTATAGTTGAAGAGATTTCATGTGTACTACAGTGGCAGGCAGGTGAGTTCCATATTAAATTTCCACTTCTAAGAATAGTAAATCTGTATGTAACTAAATGTTATGCCTTTTATGTTATAAAGATAGTCTTTTTTTTTTCCATATTTAATGTATATTAGGATGTTGATTGTGATACACTTTATCAAATTTCCAACTAAGGCATATAAGCCAACTGCATTTGAGGCAATTCATAGCGGTAGTTTCAAAGAAGAAAATGAATCAATAACATGTTATGCGCAGGTCTAGAATAGAGTGTATGCAGTGATCAAAAGAGGAGGGGCACACACTATGGATAATTGAAATAAAACATCCTATGAAGGGAAAGATATCACTTCAAGGAGAAGGGAGATGAAAGGGGAGTCCCTCCAAGGTTTCTAATGTAAGGGCTTTAGAACCCATCAAGCAAATAGCACCGAATGGGAGTAAGGCTGAATTTCTTAGCTTATATCAACACAGCAAGGATAAATCAAACGTAGGATATAATAATACCTATCGCTCAAAATTAGAAATCACCATTGTCAAACAACATATGGTATCACAAGTACAAATTAATAAACATCACCTTTATGATCGAATGACTCAGGAATGCTCAATGCCAAGAAGATGATGTATGCTATAATCCTCCATATTGCATAGCTACAGTATTCCAGAGGAATCAACATATGCATTTCCCACTCCTTAATCTGAGCATATATGTCACAGACATTCATTGTTAGTGTAAGCTTGCAGATGTTTCGTGAGGTATAAGTAGTATCTATTTAAATCTTTAAACTTCCTATTATGTTCAAGTGCCACAGCTAAGACAGGTTGACAATAAAATCAGAGAGATTATTTCAAACCTTTAAACTTCCTATTATGTTCAAGCACGCAGCTGAGATAGGTTGACAATGGAATCAAAAAGGTATTTAAAATGTCTAAAGCCTTCTGTTTTCAAGTGCTATCATTGAGGCAGGAGGCAAATAGAAACATGGAGCTTATTAAAATCTATACAGCCTATCTTGGTAGCATAAACTCGAATACAAAATGAGCAGGTGTCGAAGGAGCAATAGAGTCGTTTGGGGAAAAAGCTGAAAGAGATGACATGTTTTGCAACTAGGAGGATATGTACGAATGTGATTTCTTGAAGAGAATTAAATTTGGAAACATAAATTGAAACAAGGAAACTATTTGATAGAACACATCCAAGGAGAAATCATCTCAGGAATGTAATGATTACATGGTATGCATGAAATAAAGTGGAAGCACAGATAAGGCATGGGAGCTGTAAATAGAAAGCCTCAAAGAAAAGTGGTCGAAAGAGATGCCACAATGACAAGAAAAGATTACAAAGTATAGAAGCATAGATTAAGCATTGCTCACAGATATGAAGCTAAAATTTTAGAAATTAACATGCAAATACAGCTTGTAGGCTGATAGTTTTAATCAAGCTAAAATTTCACTATTGTTTTCACATGAACCAATAAAAGAACCATCAAACATTCAGAACATCGTGTCGCTTTACCACTCAGATATTATAAAAGATGGAAAAAGAACCAAGTACATACCTGGTACCATTTCTTTCCTAACCGTCTATTGATCGCCCTGATAATTTACAGTCATACTTTGGTTGTTGATTCGCTATAGACCTTGAGAGATGTCTGCAAGACCTTTGCCCCACTTAGAATCCGAGCAGTCCTTGTGTCAAACAAAGCCAGAAAAATGTGTATGCCCTCAACGATATTCTTCCCAAATCTCTCTTTTCTCCTTACTGAATGTTTAGTGTTCATACCCCCTTCTTTCCCTATCTATATTATTTCTTATGCTTTCTTCCCTCATCTTTGCCCAAAAACTGTCTGTCTCCCTTTCGGATGGAATCCGTTTGGCTTTCCTCCTTCTTGGCTGAAGGAAGAGCGATTTTAGTACATGCAAATTAGTTCCTTTTTATTATTTTCTTTCCAGCTTTTCCTGCTTTAAAACACTTCAGCTTCCTATCCCCTTAACCATTTAAATTTCTTATTAAAATAATTATCTTTTCAAGATTATTTTGTTCATAATTATTATTAACTTCAATTTAACGCAACAATTTTAATCAATTTATCTAATAATATCACTTTTACTTTTAACGAATTAATTTAATTTGATCATTTGTTCTAACTCATTTGATTTAATTTAATTGATTATTATTTTAATTTCTAATTATATTTTAAATAACCTTGCAAATCACTTATGATTTAATTAATTATTTAAACATGACTACTAACATATGATATTTTTCACACAATCAAATAACACAGTAATCAATGAAGCACACACAAATATTCACACAAAAGTCCAAAACAACTGACACGGAGGGGCACTACATTAGGTGATCATATTAAATAATTATATATATGTATGTATGTATGTATATGTATGTGTGTATATATATGTATACATATATATATATATGTGTGTGTGTGTGTATATGCATACATACATACATATACATATATATGTATATATATATGTATATATATATGTATATATATATGTATGCACATACATACATAATATAAATGTACATATATAGATATGTACATACATACATACACATATATAATTCAGTTCACAATGTATGTGTAATTTGAAGCAGCATTATGATATTTCTATATAACTTCAAACAATAGTATGATTCAAATTGAAACAACATATCGATACATGTACCTATCATGTCATATGTGTATATGTGTGTGTGTGTGTGTGTGTGTGTGTGTGTGTGTATACATACATACATATACATATACATATATATATATATATATATATATGCACATACATACATAATATAAATGTACATATATAGATATGTACATACATACATACACATATATAATTCAGTTCACAATGTATGTGTAATTTGAAGCAGCATTATGATATTTATATATAACTTCAAACAATAGTATGATTCAAATTGAAACAACATATCCATACATGTACCTATCATGTCATATTAATACAACTATTTGCAAAAACAATTGGGTCTTATATTATTATTAAGTGGGGGTCTGACTATCTGCTCCTATTCTCAGTTATATATAATGAATAATGCATGCTATATTATCATATCCTTAATTCTAACTCTTACAACCCTTAGGTGATCATGTTCATTGATTACTATATATATAACCAGTTTAGGGATTATATATAACTTGAAACAATAAAATTTTACACATATTTATAACCTTTTTTTGATACAACTCACTATGATATTTATATATAACTTCAAAGAGAATTATGATATTAATCGAAACAACATTTCCGTACTTGTAAAAGTAATAGTAATGAAAGAATGTAACTAAAGCATACATAGATGGTTTATTTGAATGTAAATGAGCAAGGCTATATTAGGGTATGTGCAGGATCATCATGGAAAAAATAGGCCCTTAAGTGATGAAAGTTCAAAAAAATCAAAGTTAGACAACTTGACATAAAAATTTGAATAAGTTATCTATATTATTTCAAAAATATGTAAGAATAGAATCTATAGAAAATTCAATGTAGTTTCTAAACTACTAGGTTTATTTATTTTTAAATAATTATTTCGTGAAAAAATGAAATTTCAATGTAGTAGCACTTAAATTTCAGGGAAAAAATAAGAGTTAAGTGTCTGTCTAACAACCCTAACCACAATAAACTGATAATATTTTTTTATAATATTTTAGATATAAGTAGAGGACTCATGTCTCAATGTGATGCATATTTTTTTGTAATTTTTTTCCAAGTAAATAATTAATTATGAATTTTTCATTACAACTTTTAAAAATATAAAAATGCGTATGTCTGACCACCTTAACTTGGTCAAACTTAATGAAATTCATTTTTTCTTAATCCTATAGTATGTGAAGCATAGAATGTGACGCATGTTTCAAATTCAAAAAATGTGATACCGGTTGAAGCCTATAAATGTTTTTCAATAATTCTATCTGTAGGAGTTGACGGTGACTCCTCAACACCCCCAAGATCAGTTGCGACCAAAACCACTTCCACAAGAGAGAATGGCAAGAAAGCTTGCTTCACAATGCAAGATTGATTAATGGTTGAATAGCTATTGCTTACTATATAAATGTACATGATATGCCTTGCTTATATGGGCAAGGTTGAGAGATAGGAATGAACATGATGTTGACAAATGTCATAATCCTATGACATGAGACAACCAACAACCTAATCACCTAGGAAATGATGCATCCTAGCTAGATAAGATAAGTTCTAGATAAGCCAACTAAGACTTCTAGAAAGAATATTTTATCCTAAGTAAACTTAACCATGTGAATATGTCCCCTAATTACCTAGTGAATGAATTAGCTAGGTACTTGACAATTATTCACACCAACACCCCCCCTTAAGTGCAACTTAGGGAGAAGATTATTATGCAAACTATGCAAAGACTATGACTATGGGTCTCGTCTACTAGGCCATGTTAGGTACACATTTACAATGCAAATGATGCAACTCTCACAAGCAGAGAAAAGGAGAAAACCCAGTGGGACAAAAATCCTCTCCAAAAGAGAGAAAACAAAACAAGAAACATGATGTATGGAGGACTCAATGATACCCCCCAAGGACAACATGCATCATGTATATACAATCAAATACCCCCCCATAAGAAGGAAGTAGAGAGATAAGATATCCCCCCCATGATGAAGAAGCTCCAATGCTAATGAAGAATGCTTGAAAACAAAAGATGACCCAATACCTACAAGCAACACATCTTCCCTTAGGAAGAAACAATATCATAAGTTGATGATGAAGCCACTCCATGTCCAATTGAAAGGAGGAAGCATGAATGCTCAACATGTATGCCTCTAAAAACTGATGAAGATCCTCCAAGCTTGAATGAGCCATAACATAATCATGGTCAAACTGAACCAAGAAACATGACAAATCAAGTGATGGAGGAGACTCATGAATGTCAATCTCCAAAGACAAATTAGATGGGATAATAGTTGTACTAAAACTGTCATCAAAGAGGAGAGAAATCCCCTCAAGTGTGTCCTCCAAATTTGCAGTATGAGACTTCATGAACAAGCTAGAAATGCTTGCCAAATACTCATCCCACAAAGCAAGATCTGAAAAACTATGATCATCCTACTAAATAGAAGCATCAATGGCTGAAGCAGCAGGAGGTGGAGGAGTAGGAAGCTCAACACTGGTTTCTAGAATACCAAAGTGTAGATGACCAAACTTCTCCTCGCTATCATGGTTCACACTCAATAGAGTGTGTGATGCAGTCAAAGGAACATTATCATCTTCTGAAGTAAAATGTGAAAAGGAGTATACACGAGATGAATGATCAACCATCCCGATAGCAACAATATCCCTAGTCTCCAAGTCCCTTATGTACACCCTATCTGGAGTGAACTCAACTATTTTACCTTGAATCCCATGAGTAATTTGATAAATAGAAAGGAGATTAGTGGACAAAGAAGGAACACAAAGTACATCATTGAAAGTCCCTTCCCTCGTATCAATAGAACCATTCCCACTTACCTTCATATATGTATTGTTACCCATCAATATATGAGGTGAATTACAAGGCTCAAAAGAAGAGAACATGTCCATAAAAGATGCCATATGATGAGATGCCCCTGAATCAAGAAGCCATCTATGAGATTCAAGACTTGTAGAGGCCAAGAGTGCTTGTCCTTTCATCTTGTGTAGCCCAGAAGTAGATCCCGTGTCCTATGACTGAGATGATGATGAGGGAGCTGTCGATGGAGATGCTGAAGAAGAAGTAGTAGACACTGATGAGGGAAGCTTAATGTTATTTTTTTGAAGAAGGTGTGTTAGTTCATCAATCTTCTTATTATAACATCTATTCTCATCATGTCCTAACCTTTTACAATATGCACATTTTGACTTCTTTTTATATGATTCTTCTTTAGAAGAGGGTGTGGACTAAGGAGTGCCATGTGAAGGAGAATCTTTACCTTGCTCATTAGACTTGGGTGCCTTGTTCTGCTTCTTACCTTTGCCACTTGAATCCTTTGTCTCCTTTGCAACAAGAGCATGAGACCTAGAAGACTTCAATGTGCCCATGTGTACCAACTTTGCTTGTTCCCTTGTGAGTTGAGCTGGAAATTCATCAAGAGAAGGCATTTTGTATGCATTGCCAGGAGCATCCATTGTAGCATAGAAAGTAGAAACAAACACTGAATAATCAGGACCAAGCTTAGCAAGAATAGAAAGTACCAACTATTCATCCTCTTTAGTGACCCCACAATTAGATAATTTCAATCTAAGAGAATTGAGCTTAGAGAAAAAGTCTTGGACATTGTCAAAATCTAAAGGATTAAGACCCATGAGTTCATTCTCCAACTTAAATTTCCTCATCTTATCTGGCTTACCAAAGAGACTCTCTAAAGTATTCCAAGTTTCATTAGGATGAGTGCAAGATGCAACATGATATCTAAGATTTGGAGAAATGGACAACTTCAAAGTACCAAGAGCTTCATCCCTTCTATCAAGCCATTTTCTTTTCTCTTTTGCTCCTGCAAGTTCTGGATCTTGACCAAATGTGATTCATTGCAACTTTGATTTTAACAATAACAACTCCATTTGAGATTTCCTTTCATGATAATTATATGGAGTTAAAAGTAAAACTTTTGTCAAATCCATGATATAATCAGCTATTACAATAGAGGAACAACAATTTTCCCTCACAATACAAAGAAACCAACCCCTTTGTCCTAACAAGATTTGCACTTTTTTTGCAAATTTACAAGGAATCCCAAACTATCAAATCAGCTACAAACTAAAAATATGAAAATCTGGAAATAGATCTGCAAAAAGCGCATGAATAGATATGAAGTGCTCCTCAATACCTTTCTGATGCCACAAATTTAGAGAAAATCAGAGATCAGAGCACAAAGATATGAGCTCGGAAGCATAAAATGATGATCGGGCTTCAACCTAGAAAGAGAGGGACAAAACTGCAAAATCTCTACAAAATATTTACACCACTGAAAAATTTAGACTTCCAGCTTTCCATTGATATTTCGTTTGAAAAAATTCACCTCCGTTAGCCAAAGTTATGAAAAAATGAAAAAAATGCCTATAAAAAGGCACTTCGAGCAATTGCACAAAGCTAAATAGGTGCAAATTTTCTGCACCCAGGGCTTAAAAGGAGGTCCACCATGTGACCATAGCAAATATAGAGGAAAAAATAAAAATCACTATACAATAACCTGTCGGCTAGGGTAAGATAGTCAGGCAATACAATATATAAGGTCAACTTATTAAACAATGGTTGGCTTTTCCAAATATCAACCAAAGTTTAATATATAAAGAACTTTTAATAAAGCCGAAGTGAAAAGATTATATTATAAACCCGTGATTAAAGCATTTCATACCATGGATGTGACTACAGTACCTGGTACCTGATGGAGTCAATGTGTAATGCTTCGTACCCTTGCCGAATATGCTACGGATCAAAGACCAGAGATGATCGGTGATAGTAGAATGTCGATCACAGAAATAATGCTAATAATAAAGACTCTGCTGATGTGACAGCGATGACCTTGTATAGTCTTGTGTACTTGTGGATGGACCAGTCAAAGCCGAAGATAGATCAAAGCCAGCGAAGGACCACGAGCTCGGATGGTGATGGGAAAATGGGTGCCGACGGAACACAGCAAGATGATGCCGACAACACTACTAGGTACGCCAGATGTGAAGTGTACCATAGATGAGAAGGAGGCAGGGATAATGAAGGCCAATGTACTAGCCCAAAATGACAATAGCCGATTTTGATCTGGACAGAGGATGCACTTGTACCACTAATGACAAGACAGTGGACTATGCCCGTCAGATTTGACCTCTGTGAGTAAATAAAGCCTTCGTACTAGATCTTCCCATGGCGGTCGACAAAGTTTTTGACAATGACCAATGAATGATGTATTAAATCTACAGAGATATATGCCAATATATTGACCAAAATATTTTCTCCAATATATGCCCGAAACTATACAAAAATTACAGAGAATTTTTGCCAAAAAACTATAGTCCAAAAATAAAATTTTCCCCAAAATTATAGATTAAGTCACAGAAATATTTTACAAAATATTTTTTGCAAAAATAGGAAAAATCATACCGCATAGGGGTTGTTCTAGCAAAAAAAATTTGCCTCAAAAACAACTTTATCCAAAATAGATGAATTTACAATCAAAATTCGTTTGCGGAGTCTTCTGATCTCAACCGTGAGGTTATTGAAACCTCAATCTGCACCCAGCAAAAAACTTCAAGCCAAAATATCACCCTCAGATCTGGGAAGGAATCTGCAACACCTGGAGAGCTCTGATACCATGTAGGAGTTGATGGTGACTCCTCAACACCCCCAAGATCAATTGCGACCAAAACCACTTCCACAAGAGAGAATGGCAAGAAAGCTTGCTTCACAATGCAAGATTGATTAATGGTTGAATAACTATTGCTTGCTATATAAATGTACATGATATGCCTTGCTTATATGGGCAAGGTTGAGAGATAGGAATGAACATAATGTTGACAAATGTCATAATCCTATGACATGAGACAACCAACAACCTAATCACCTAGGAAATGATGCATCCTAGCTAGATAAGATAAGTTCTAGATAAGCCAACTAAGACTTCTAGAAAGAATCTTTTATCCTAAGTAAACTTAACCATGTGAATATGTCCCCTAATTACCTAGTGAATGAATTAGCTAGGTACAAGATAATTATTCACACCAACACTATCAATTAGGACTTTAGTCATAATTCAAATAGAAAATGAATAATAATTATTTATTAAATTCAAAGTAAAGTATAATTTATATTAGTGGAAAGATGAGAATCTCCTTTAAAAAACCTTTTCGTTTCATCAATTTTGGGTTAAAAAAAAGTCGTCAGCCACATACCCTACATATACCCATAATATCGCCATTTTTTGGCGCATCATGATCCTGCACATACCCATCAAACAATAATTTATATATTTTCCATATGTATGTATCTCTACAATTTCCATCTTTATATTGATACTATTGGAGGCTATCATATACTTGAATTTTGAGGGTTTCATGCACCTATCTTTTGGCCAACTATGTGTATGTGTGTATGAAAATGGCATAGCTATTTACACATTCTTAAAGCAACTAAAAAGTAAGCAAGATAAGTGGAATGCTATGTATGTATGCAAATGCTATTGAAGAAAATGAAGATATGTATGAAAAACAAGCATACATTGAACAGTACATACTATCTATCCCACATGGAATACATACATACATACATAGTTGTGAAGTAAGGATGATAAATGGAATGATATGCATGTATGCAAATATTACTAAAGAAAATTAAGATATGTGTGAAAAATAAGCATACATTGAACACTAGTTAGATACCATCTATCTTGCATGGCATACATACATACATACATACATACATACATACAATATACATATGTACGTATGTATGGAATGCATACATACATACATTAAACATACAAACATATATAATGTATGTATGTATGTATGTATGTATGTATGTATGTATTCCATACATGCATACATGTATGCATGCACACATACATACATATGTACACATGGATAAATTTTTAATATTCATATAATAAATAAATTTAGATAACTCAAATTGTTACCAATTTAGGATTAAAATCCTATAAATACATTCAAATTGATAACAAAATTTTGACCATACCAATAGAGGTGAATGTAGTATTGAAAGGGCAAAGAGGACGATGGGGGAGCGGGCAATGTTGTGTGAGGTGTTCACGAAAATGGAGGATATAGTTGACCAAAATATAGGTGCATAAAATGTAGTGCTTCTCATGTTCTGATACTCTGATACTACTTTGGTGTGTGTGTTTTGCTTCAGTGTGATTTTTGGTTATGTTTTGATGCATACTTGATACTCTGTTTGACAGCTTTTCCACCATATGTTGGGTGTGGTAGACAATTATGCTTATTTTCTTATGATATTTGAACTTATGTGTGGGATACTCATGTTATGATGATGTTACTTTGTGAGTTATTTTGATGATGTGATGCCTAGATTATGTTTACTGTATTTGATTTGGGTGAAGGAGACGGGGTGGCATCACTCATCCGTGAGTGCCTTGCTTCACCGTAACTCTCCTTCACAATGTGTTTGACTATGAATTATTTGCATATGTATATGTTGTTCGACATTTTGTGTTATGTATAAATGCAAGTACCAGGTGCCGACTCCACCCATATTGTTGGATTTGAGCACATCCTACTGACCCAATGGTTGATGTGGTTAGGGAGTTGGTAAGAAAATACCCCCGCCTATGTCAGTGGTTGGTCCAAGGATTTTTCATGTCGTGTCCATACTTCGTTCATGTGGGTATGGTTGTGAATTAAATCATTTTATTTCATGAGTTTTATAAGTGTGTTTATGGCTTGGTCTAGTGCTTTATGATTTAAATTAAATGCTAGTCTATGGTGCAAAATATTAAATTAATGAAAGGTTCATTATTGCTTATGATATCAATACTTTGGAAAATTATGGTGTACATTAGCACTTTTATTCTTATTTTAAAATGTGAAGCTATCCTTTAATTTAAATCATTAAATTAAATAAATTGTTAGATAAATTATTATGCTTTATTTTTAAAACAAATAAAGTTAAGGAAATCATTATCTTATTTGTTTTATTTAGAAAAAGGTGATTTAATAAAATAAATTTTAAACTTCAATTATAATTAAGTGAAATGTTGTTTAAAATTATTATTAATTAATTGTTCATTTTTTACAAAAAAAAATATTTAAAATGAAATTAAAATATTTAAAAGGCATATTTTTTGGTGTAAATCAATTATGGAAGATTCTTCTTCCAAAATTGGAAAATGGTAGAAATGGTGGGTTAAGTGGAATTTGCATGGGAAAGTTGTCGGAAAATTTATGACAACTTCTAGTTTGGCTTTTTTGGAAAAAGTATATTTACAAACATTGCTTTTTCGAAAAAGCAAGAGGGAGGAAATAAAAAAATGTCTACAACTCAAAAAAAAAATTGTTGAAATTTTTTCTGAGGATTAGTAATCTATGTGGTTTTTTGTCAATTTGATCTGAGAAGATTTGATTTTTGGCTTGCATTGGGTTTTGTTGTCAAATCTGTTGTTGCTGGGGTTTTGAATCTCTTGATTACAAAAGATTGCATTTGGTTGGAGTCACACATCATTTCATCCTTGAATCGAGCTTTGCGTAGGAATTTGACTAATTCAAATTTCATAATTTGATCTCTATAGATTTAGTTTTTAAAAGGAGAAAGGAAATTTTGTTTGAAAGAGAAAATATGTTTTCTATGTGTTTGGGAAAATCCCATTCTCTATAATTATTTCTTCTTTTCTGTAGATTTCTCCTTCCTCTCAGTAATTTTCATTTTGGAATTCCTGTTGAAATCTCGATTTCCTCTATCTTTGGAATCTTCTCAGCTTTAAACCTCTGAAAAATATCTCTCGTTTGAGAACCCTTTCATTCCCTATATTTTCCTTATTCGAGCACTCTGGAAATTTTTACACTTCTCTTTTGTCACTGTATTTCTTTCATGGGAAATTTTTTGGATAAAATAAACATATATATGATTTTTTATTATTTTCTATAGTTTTTAAATATTAATGTGGAGGTTTTAAATATATGTGTATATATATATATGCATATATATGTATATATGCATATATATGTATATATGCATATATATGTATATATGCATATATATGTATATATGCATATATATGTATATATGTATGTGTATATATTTTGTGCATATATTTAGTTTATTATATGCTTCAATTGTAGCAGCATTATATGAATTGATATATATTGATTTCAGTATTTATCTATATATATATATATGTACATACATACATATATATATACACTATATATATATAGTGTATATGGAAGAAATGTAAGAAAATAATGAAAAATAAAAATAAGTTATATTCTTTGGAAAAAAATTATATATAAAGGAGAAAAATGTTATTTGTAAATTTTGTTTTAAAAAATGTCTTTTAATTTAAGTTGTATTTAGAATCTGAGGGAAATGAAATTTGTGATTTAAAATATACTGTAGAATTTGATTTCATTATTTTCCAGTCAAATTGTACTATGATATATCAAAATAGTTGTTTAAAATAAATAAATATTATAATCAGATTTTGAACTTAGAAGGTTAATATCTTAAATCTGCTTTTTACTTTGAACTGATTTTTAAAATAAAGATTAGATTTCCATTATCTTAGAAAAATCAGAATTTAGAATATTTTGTGTGGAAAAGATTTAAAATCAGAAAATAAAATATAGTTAAAAAATTGAAATTAGTGAATGATTTATAATTGGTTTTTAATAAATTTAGTTAGTATCTTTAATTTAAAAATTAAAAAAAAATTATTCAATTTTTGTTGTAGTTGTCCTATGGGGTTTGCATGGTGGGGCATTACAACTTGGTATCAAAGGCAAGGTTAACAACAATGGGTACTATAGGTTAAGTAAACCCATTATGTTAATCTTGTTGCGTAACTTTGAACTTATGTAATCCCTTTCTTGTTGTGCATAATCATGCCTAGGGGTCAGGGATGTGGACGTGGTTACGGAGCTAGCCATCATAATTCTCCACCTCAGAGCTCCCATGAATCGGAGCAAGAGGAAAATCAGGGTTCCTAGAAAACCTCTCAGGGTAGAGGCCCTAATCCAATGTAGAAAATTTAGGGTGGCGAGCAGTTGCATCAGTTGTTGGAAGATGTTCTTGGTCATCTGGGTCCTAGGAAAGGATGAGCAAAGGGTGATCAAAGAGAGAGCGATTGTCAAGGAGGAATGAGATATCGGCATATCACGATGTAGTGGCTGCTAGACATATGAGAGATCTCCTTCGGGCACATCCTCTTATATATGATGGCTCTTGTGGAGGTTTGGAAGTTGAAACTTGGCTTATTGATCTAGATCGATGCTTTGCTATGCATCCCTATGATAGTAATACTAGGGCAAGGTGCACCATCATGCACCTTAGAGGATTTGCATCCACATGGTGACTAGAAGAATAGAAATTACACCTTGACATTGGTTCAGTGACATGGGAATTGTTCTTAGAATGGTTCAGGGCTCGTTTCTTATCTAATCACTAGAGGTAGCACTGGGTAGATGAATTCCATGACTTGAGACTGTAATGCCCCACCGTGCAAACCCCAACGAAACTAATAAAGATGCAACAATTTTTTTAAAAAGAACATAAGTAATGTACTTAAGTATTCCATCATAACCATGTTCTAA
Source organism: Sequoia sempervirens (assembly GCA_007258455.2). Classification (NCBI taxonomy): domain Eukaryota; kingdom Viridiplantae; phylum Streptophyta; class Pinopsida; order Cupressales; family Cupressaceae; genus Sequoia; species Sequoia sempervirens. The sequence continues at coordinate 510,128,006 of VDFB02193867.1, read as the reverse complement.
GTTGCACAACTAAATCCCTTGGGGTACACGAGGGCATTACTAACTAACCCAAAACAAAGATAATAGATTAAACCATAATTAAACAATATTTAAACAATTAGGTAAAGCCATTCATTTTCATATCATCATTTAAAATATCCATTAACAATAACCACATTAAAAAAAGTAATACATATGTACATATGACAATAAATGAAATTATAAAGATATAAAGCATATATATTTCAACAGATATAACACAACATAATCAACTATTACAAATGATAGTTCCTGAATAAATACATGGCATGAATATACATTACATCCATAAGATAGTACAATACAACTATCAAAAAATACATCCCAATAACCACATATACAAATTACATTACAATCTTCCCAACATATGTGGGAGTTGATACATCAATGAATACATTACATCTGAAGTATAAACATACATCTGGTACAAAGAACACTAGATCATCAACATTTGCCAAAACCCTGCAATAAAGAAACAACTGCAACTAAAAGGGAACCCAATGGGGTGTGAAGCATGTTCCACCCAACCACCCCCGTGCTGGGAGTAGACAAGGAAGGATCCCCGACCAAGCACATCAACAGCAACACAAGACTAACTCCAGATAGAAAACACTGAAGACTAAACAATGACAAATCACCATATGACATAACAATGGACCACCTTCAAACCTTAACATTAAATCACTTTACAAATGATACAATAGTAACTCACGGAAAACACATCATCAATAAAATCAAGTCATAAAATAAAATACTACTTCCAGGGGACTTCAATAAATCAACTAACACAAATGGAATGTTAGAGAAGAGTGTCATCGCATGGCTTAACATGAATTATCTAGACAACCTATCACAAGGTGCCGCCTCCATCTCTACATGGATTCTCCAGAAAACCAAGTTAAGGTGCTGCCTCCATCTATGGTTCTCCTGACAGCCTATCTCAAGGTGCCACTCCATAGGGTTACTCATGCAGAGTCGTTAACCTTTGGTGAATACAAGGCAATGACCTTGCCAACCAAGGCCTTCTTGGTCCCCTTTAGTCTGTGATAGCACTAACAGGTGGACGTGGCTTCACAATTATCTTATTAATGTTTAAACCCCACCCATGATTTATTACTTAGGTTATCACTAATTACTATAACTCTACATGGGTTACCCTGACAGCCCCTTTGTGCACTGGCCCCCACTAAAGCTACTCTCTCTAAACACTCAACACAAAATACCCAACTCAAAAAAGATTGTATCAACAAGAACACTGAACCAATCAACTAGATCATCTGTGAGGCATAACCATCTCACCATAACATATGAAACATATCCACAAACGGTACAATCCAAGAGAAATCTAAATCATAACCATGGTCAAAACATAGACCAAGCATCAAAAATACGAGATCACAATCACACATCAGTAACCCCGCCTTTGGAAATTCCTAAACCATAACTTAAGTTCTTATAGCATGATACATTGACTCTAGGGTTTTACCACATGACATAAACCCAATAAAAGAAGATCAAATTAAATAAAATGAATAAACTCGAAAGTGATTGATACATAAACAATGCCATAAAATAATTTACAATGAATAAAAAATTTCATCAAATAATAAGATCAACAACTCGAGAATATTCAGTTAATTAACACAGATAAACTTTAATTTTCACAATTACATTAGCATAATAACAATTTAAATAAATTTTTTTTTCAACATTGCTAAATATGAAATTATATAATTTATCCATATTCTCACATATAAAAACTCTTTATATAAATATATATATAAAAATAGAATTAAAACATATATTCAAATTTATGCATTTAAAATATATCATAAAAAATTGCCTTATTAAACAATAACTTGACAACCACATATATATATATTTAAATATATATATATATATATATATTATATATAAATTAAAAAACAAATAAAATGAATTTGACATTATTAAAAAAAATCACATTTGAAATAATAAATAAACAAAAGGAATTTAAAAGAACTTTTTGCACTGGTCCCCATGCAGCAGGGAAAGCCTACAGTACCATGTACTGTGGGTAGTGGGGGGGGTGGGGTTACGCAGCCCCCCACTAGCTGCACCCAACAACCTCAGCTGTTGTGCGTAGCCAATGGTGGCTGTGTACAGCCACCATTGGGGGTCGTGGGTGGTACGGCCGTAGGCAGCCGTCCACCCCCCACTAACAAATAATTTTTTTATTTTATTTTATATAATTTTATTTTATTTTAAATCAAAAACTCTCAAAAGAGAGAGATACAAATTTAAAAGGAATCTATATAAATATTTTTATATAAATGTATATCTATATTTTATTCAAAATAACATTTCAAAATTTGAACCCTACAAACTGATCTGCATATTTTTATTTTATAAAAGAACAATATATATAATATACCCTCAAATACAAAGTATCATTTTCATTCTTTTCACATAAATTGCAAATCATACAGATACACCAGATTTAATTATATACATTTAAATAACTCAAACAGAATAATAATATATATATGTGTAACTATTTTTGTTTATATATATATATATATAATATTTAACAAAAGATCCAAAACAATGATATAACAAATTTCCCAATAAATCTAATATAGATCTAACATGCAAATTCGACCTTCAATCAAAAAATGATTTTTATTTCAAACACAATAAATTTCACAACTAAATTATATTGAAGAACTTTCGAAAAGGTTCTATTGAAGTTTTCTACAGAAGATTTGAGGGTTTTAATACAACTAGTTTTCAAATCACAGAACTTCTTTCAATGAATTTATTTTAAGCACAGAAGCCAGATTTTGTTTATAAAACAATAAAATAATAATAAATAACAGAAGAAAACCTGGTAAATGAAGAATCCCTTTTGTAGCCTCCTTTTGATTTCCTTTTGCAGCTCTCTTTCCGAATCTATCTATTCTTCAAACAATTATTTTACCCAAAAGCACAAACAAAGCTATTTTTCTTTTCTTTTCTTTTACAGACCAAAAAAAATAGAGAAAACTTTTGTGTGCGAATAACTCCCTTATAAAAATAATAAATCAAAATAAGTAAAGCTCTTCCGCTTTTCCTCAAAAATCCTCTCTTTCTCATTGGTCCTTTTTCCAGCTTTTAAAAGCTCACACTTATCTACCATTTTAATTAAAAATAATTTATTTTCTCAAAACATTATCCACACAAGATTTCTAATTTAATATTAATAAAAAGATAATATTTAATTATCCTCATCAATATTCATTTGTAAATAATTATTTACACTTTCAATTAATTAAATCACTTTTTAATTTACAATATATTTAAATTTAACATTTTTGTAACTCACAATTAAATCAAAACAACAAGACAACTTTAATTAATTATCTTATAAAATAAGATTAATTCATTAAACACTAATCATAAATAAAAGTAATTACTCAACAATCAAACCACATAATGACAAGGACAAAACTTTAGTCATGACACAACAACTCATACCAAAATGACAGACTTGGGATGGGGATACTTCCAAATCTACTCCCTTTTTACAACATTTTACCCACTGGGTTAATTTAATGCTCACCCTATCCTGCCGCAGCAGGTGGAATCAAGACTTATTCCTGCAAATCTTGCATCCAAACAAATGTCAAGTAACACATGTATATATATATAATCAAACATCCTATCATGAGAAGGAATTGCACCATAGCAGGGCACTTGTAAACGAGTGGTGCTACACTATCCTCTCACCTAAGCTATGCTAACAATTACAATATCAATGATGAAATAACATTCTAAACAAACTGATCATATGATAACATGATTACTTATCTACTGCATCATAAAATAATACTGAATCCAATTAACATCACCATAGAATCATCACATCGACATATAAAACATTAAGGAGAAATCATTACATAATAATATAATCCAAACACTACATCAAGTATCATAAATCATACTAATAATGTCACAAGAAGCAATTAACTAAACTATGCATCTACACACACCAGGTCGGTGAATTAATCACCATCACAAAACAATATCACACTAACATATAAAAGTAACAAATAGTAGCAAATAGTATCAGCAACATGGGGGTATTATAGAGACAGATGGCAATGTATGTAGAATAGTATGAGCACTAATTCTTTGAGCTTAAGCAATACACTGGAATTGCTAATGATGAGGCTATGCTAGTACACCATTTTATTAGAGGTCTGAATGCTAGGATTAGTGGGGGTGTCTGAGTCTTCGAGCTGAAGACAATGGAGGTTGTTGTCAAGAAAGCTTGCCTTGTGGAGGAGAATTTGACCTTGGCTTTAGGAGGTCACATTGGAGTTCAGATCAATAGTACTCCAATTGCAGGTGGTGGTTCACGTGGTGGGTAGTCTCAAGCTACAGGTTCTTCTAGGGCTCAATATGCACCCACTAAGGGTGGACAATAGTAGTTTTAGTCGAAGAATAAGCCCTCATAGTCTCACCAAAGCAATAGATTTCAATCTAGGAGGAACCGTCATTGGCAAAGATCACAACATAACTAGGTTGAGCAGCCAGCATAGTCCTCATAGCCTACACCTAGCTGTGGTAGCTATCAATAGTCTAATGTTCAATCTAGTGTTAGAGAATTTAGCCATGGTACTAGGTTTTTCAGTTGTGGTTAGCAAGGACATATTGCTAGACAGTGTCCATAGAGGAGAACTATAGGGTTTAGTCAAAGGACAGTAGCATTTGAGCTGACTGTTGGAGACTCTGGCAGGCCTCATCAGGTTTTCACCATGGTGGATAATCATCAGGTCGATCACTAGGGCACCGTGGTGGAGGTATCAGGTTTTTTTTAGGGCACTCCTATTTCTATACTTTTTTATTGTGGTGCATCAGATTCCTTTATTTCCCCTTTGGTTGTTAAGAATTATAATCTGGTTGCAGCAAAGCAAGGTGTTAAGTGGCATGTTGAATTAGCTTTTGGGGAAAAAGTGTCACTGGAGTCTCTTGTTCTAGGATGTAAGTTGGAGTTTGGTTCAGTTGTGACTTTAGTGGATCTTCAGATTCTTCCCCTGGGTTCTTATGATGTTATATTGGGGATGGATTGGTTGACTGCACACCGAGTGACAATTGATTGTTGTTGTAAGTCTGTTCATTGTCGGGATGATTCTAGAGGTGAGGTTGAAATTGTTGGCATTCAAAATCCTATCTCCTTGAGGATTATATCTGTAATGCAATTAAAGAGGTGTTTCAATCAAGGGTGTCAATTGTTCACTGTCTCAATTAGTGACCTAGATAAGGAGAGTTGAGAGATAACATTGGATGATTATCCTCTCTTGAAGGAGTTTTCTGATGTGTTTCTGAGTGAGATACCTAGGATGCCACCTAAGCATGACATCGACTTTTGAATTGATCTCATTACAGGAGTTGAGCCTATCCCTAAGGATCCTTACAAGATGACAACTCAGGAGGTTCAAGAACTCCGATTGTAGTTGGAAGAATTGCTCAAAAAGGGGTTTGTCGATCCAAGTGTTTCCCCTTGGGGAGCACTAGTCATTTTCTTGAAAAAGAAGGATTGTTCACTCCGTCTGTGTATTGATTATAGGGAATTGAACAAGGTGATAGTGAAGAATTGCTACTCCTTGTCGAGGATTGATGATTTGTTTGACCAAATCAAGGGAGAAAAGGTGTTCTCTAAAATTGACACCAAATTATGATACCATCAGTTGCAGATTGCTGAGGAGGATACTCACAAAACTATGTTTCCTACCCAGTATGGACATTATGAATTTACTGTCATGCCATTCGGGTTAACTAATGCACCCTCAATTTTCATGATCTTAATGAATGGTGTTTTCTGAACCTATCTAGACCATTTTGTGCTCGTGTTTCTTGATGACATACTTATCTACTCTAGATCCATGGAGGAGCATGAGGAACACCTGAAGCTGGCATTGTAGTGCTTGAGAGAAAACCAGTTGTTTGCAAACTTGGAAAAGTGTGAATTTTATAAGTTTGAAGTGAAATACATGGGGCATGTGATATTCAGAGAAGGCATCATCATGGATCCCTCAAAGATCGAAGCTATTATAGATTGGCCTACTCCCAAAAATGTTCCAGAAATTTACAGCTTTATGGGATTGGTGGGCTATTATCAGTAGTTTGTATAGAGTTTCTCTAGGGTTGCACATCCCATCACCTCTTTATATAGGAAAGGAAATAAATATGATTGGTCAAAAAAGTTTCAGTTGGATTTTCAAACTCTTAAAGAGAAGCTAACTAGTGCACCTATTCTTGATGTTCTTGATCTGACTCAGGACTTTGTGGTTTACATAGATGCATCCTTAGAAGGGCTAGGGGTTGTTTTGATGCAGGATGATAGGGTGATATCATATGAGTCATGTAAGCTCAAGGATCATGAGGTAAGTTACCCTACTAATGACTTGGAGTTGATCACAGTTGTTCATGCCCTGCTAAGGTGGAGGTATTTCTTGTTGGGCCACAGGTTCAAGCTACACAGTGACCATCATAATTTGCAATACATTTTCATGTAGTTGAATCTTAATGATAGACATAGAAGATGGATGGAATTCCTTTGCGAATATGATTTTGAAGTGAAATATATTAAGGGAAAGGAGAATGTAGTGGTAGATGCTCTAATTCATCGCTGTCATGAGTTATCCTTTGTGACTCTTGTGGTTGATCAAAAAGGTCAGATTCTTGCAGCATTTCCTTCAGATAGCTGGTTCTAGGAGGTGAAGTCAGAGATCGAGTCATGTAAAGTTCTTGAGGGAAGGTTTACTGGTTATACTCTTGAGTCCAATGGACTATTATGATATTCAGGTCACATATATGTTCCTTCCTCAGAGGGTCCTCATACCCTAATCATATCTGAAGCTCAGTGGGCTCCTTATTCAGCTCATCTAGGAGTTAAAAATATGTATGTAGATCTTCATCCATTATACTTTTGGGCAGGGATGAAGAGGGATATAGAAAATCTTGTGGCTAGATGACTAGAGTCTTAGAGGGTGAAGGTAGAGCACAATCATCTAGTAGGTATTTTGCAACCCACTCTTGTTCCGAAATGGAAATGGGATATTATATCTATTGACTTCATTGCTAGGTTGCTGATGACTGCATGTTGGCATGATGCTATCATGGTCACCATTGACAGGTTGACCAAAGTGGCACATTTATCCCATATTCGATCTTCCTATACTACATTGTCTATGGATCAATTTTTCATGGATGCCATTGTGAGGCTATATGGGATTCTGCAAAGAATCATTTCTGACAGAGATCTAGTGTTCACTTCTGCATTGTGCACCTCATTGCAGTGTTCCTTGCGAACATAATTGAACTTCAATTCTACTTACCATCTAGAAACAAATGGTTAGACCGAAAGGGTCAATCAGGCTCTCAAGGACATGCTCTACATGTATGTTATGGATCAACAATCTCGATGGGAAGACTATCTGCATTTGGTTAGTTTTCCTACAATAACGGTTACCACAATTTGATTGGGATGCCACCAATCCAAGCTTTGTATGGTCGCCTATGTCAAACACCTCTAAGTTGGGACCGTTTGGAGGAAAATATTCTTCTTAGGCCAGAGATGCTACAGGAAATGGAGCAGGAAGTCACTCACATTAGAGTGCACTTGGTAGTGGCTCAGGATCAGCAAAAGAAATACGCTGATGCTCATAGGGTTGATTTCTAGTTTTCAGTGGGTGATCGTGTGTTTCTTCATGTGTGTCCATGAAAGAGCCCTATCCATTACGAAAAAGGCTCCAAGTTGGCACCTCATTTTGTGGGTCTATTTTAGGTTCTAGAGAGGACTGGATTCGTTGCTTACTATTTAGCCTTGCCACCCAGCCTTGCATGCATTCATGATGTGTTCCATGTTTTCGTTCTTAGGCCTCATTTTCCTGATTTATCTCATGTACTAGATTGGAATGCTCTTCAGGTCGAGGATGGGTAACTCACACTAGAGCTCGTGGTCATTCTACAACATAGGAGACTCTCGATTAGGGGCAGAGAGATTGATTAGGTGTGGATCCAATGGGACCCGAATGATGAGACTTCAATGACATGGGAGGATCCATCCCGCATACAAGCCTCTTTTCCTTATTTATTTTCTAGCTTCCAAGAGTAAGCCTATTTCTAGGGGGGAGGATGTAGTTCCTTTCATGTTCTAATACTCTTCTACTGCTTTGGTGTGTGTGTTTTGTTTTAGTGTGATTTCTAGTTATGTTCTGATGCATATTTGATACTTTGTTTGACAACTTTTCTACCATGTGTTGGGCATGGTAGATAGTGATGCTTATTTGCTTATGATATTTGGACTTACGTGTGGGATAATCATGTTATGATGATGTTACTTTGTGAGATATTTTGATGATGTGATGCCTAGATTCTATTTACTGTATTTGATTTGGGTGAAGGAGATGAGGTGGCATCGCTCATTTATGAGCACCTTGCCTCACCGTAACTCTCCTTCACAATGTGTTTGACTATGAATTATTTGCATATGTATATGTTGTTCTATGTTTTATGTTATACAAGAATGTAAGTACTGGGTGTTGACTCCACCCGCATTGTTGGGTCTGAGCACATCCTACAGACCCAATGGTTGATGTGGTTAGGGAGTTGGTAAGAAAGTACCCCTACTTATGTTAGTGGTTGGTGTAGGGATTATTCATGTCATGTTTGTACTTCGTTCATGTCGGTATGGTTGTTAATTAATTAATTTTATTTCATGAGTTTTATAAGTGTGTTTATGGCTTGGTCTAGTGCTTTATGATTTAAATTAAATGCTAGTCTATGGTGCAAAATATTAAATTATTGAAAGGTTCAATATTGCTTATGATATTAATACTTTGGAAAATTATGGTGTACATTAGCACTTTTATTCTTATTTTAAAATGTGAAGCTATCCTTTAATTTAAATCATTAATTTAAATAAATAGTTAGATAAATTATTATTGTTTATTTTTAAAATAAATAAAGTTAAGGAAATCATTATCTTATTAGTTTTATTTAGAAAAAGGAGATTTAATAAAATAAATTTTAAACTTCAATTATAATTAAGTGAAATGTTGTTTAAAATTATTATTAATTAATTGTTTATTTTTCAAAAAAATAAAAATGAAAATGAAATTAAAATATTTAAAAGGAATAGTTTTGGTGTAAATTAATTATGGAAGATTCTTCTTCCAAAATTGGAAAATGGAAAAAATGGTGGGTTAAGTGGAATTTGCATGGGATAGTTGTCAAAAAATTTATGACAACTTATGATTTGGATTTTTTGGAAAAAGTATATTTCCAAACATTGTTTTTTCGAAAAAGCAAGAGGGAGGAAATGAGAAAATGGGAAAATGTTTGCAACTCAAAAAAAAATTGTTGAAAAATTTTCTGAGGATTAGTAATCTGTGTGGTTTTCTGTCGATTTGATCTAAGAAGATTTGATTTTTGGCTTGCACTAGGTTTTGTTGTCGAATTTGTTGTTGTTGGGGTTTTGAATCTTCATATTATAGAAGATTGCAGCTGGCTAGAGTCGTGAATCATTTCATCCTCGAATTGAGCTTTGCATAGGACTCTGAGTAATTCGAATTTCATAATTTGATCTCTATAGATTTAGTTTTTAAAAGGATAAAGGAAATTCTGTTTGAAAGAGAAAATATGTTTTTTGTGTGTTTGGGAAAATCCCATTCTCTGTAATTATTTCTTCTCATCTGTAGATTTCTCCTTCCTCTCAATAATTTTCATTCTGGAATTCCTATTGAAATATGAATTCCCTGTATTTTCCCTATTCAAGCACTTTGAAAATTTTTACACTTCTCTTTTGTCACTATATTTCTTGCATGAGAAAATTGTTGGATAAAATAAACATATATGACATTTTATTATGTTCTGTAGTTTTTAAATATTAATGTGGAGGTTTTAATATATGTGTGTATATATATATGTGTGTGTGTGTATGAATATATATGTATATATTTATGCGTATATATTTTGTGCATATATTCAATTTATTTTGTTCTTCAATTGCAGTAGCATTAGATGAATTGATACACATTTATTTTAGTATTTATATACATATATGTGTATATGTATACACACACACACAGATATATATATATATATATATATATATATATATATATATATATAGTGTATATGTAGGAAATGTGAGAAAATAATGAAAAATAAAAGTAAGTTATTCTCTAGAAAAAAATTATATATAAAGGGGGAAAATGTTATTTGTAAATTCTGTTTTAAAAAATGTCTTTTAATTTAAGTTGTATTTAGAATCTGAGGAAAATGAAAATTTTGATTTAAAATATACAATAGAATTTGATTTCATTATTTTCTAGTCAAATTGTACTGTGATATATTAGAATAGTTGTTTAAAATAAATAAATATTATAATCATATTTTGAACTTAGAAGGTTAATATCTTAAATTTGCTTTTTACTTTGAACTGATTTTTAAAATAAAGATTAGATTTCCATTATCTTAGAAAAATTAGAGTTTAGAATATTCTTTGTGGAAAAGATTTGAAATCATAAAATAAAATATAGTTAAAACAATTAAAATTAGTGAATGATTTATAATTGGTTTTTAATAAATTTAGTTAGTATCTTTAATTTTTATTTTTTTTAAAATAAAATAAAAATTCTATTTTTGTTGTAGTTGTCATATGGGGTTTGCGTGGTGTGGTGTTACATGAAATCCTTAAGAGTCCACCATATGAAACCCATAAATGGTGATGAGGGTGCAACCCGAGACAAAAATTTATGCACAAAACTAGAGAATAATTTAATTATTAAAAAAATTTACTTCTTACATGTAGAGGATCACAAATCCTCAAGCTCTACAGTACATGCAAGCTACCAAAAATTACATTCACTACCAAATCCCCCATTTGTAGCATGCGAACTCTTTTTCCCTAAAAAACTACAAAAATTAGAAAATCCCCCCATAAATAGCTCCTTTTCCATTTTGGAGCCAAACAACATTTGAGTTATCATATTTTGGCAGTTTGGTGCCACAAATTACAATTTGAAATTCAAAATTTAAAACGTCATTAAAAAATTAGCACATTTTGAAAGTGTACCAACTTCTGAGAGCCATAACTTTTGATCTGGGACTCTATTTTTTGAACTGTTTGAATCGTTGAAAAGGTCTCAAAGTCAAGAATGTGTTCAAAAAGGCTACACTGATTTCTGCAAGTTTTCAAGCCATTTCGAGGCTATTTAGTGTCACAAACTTGATCTATAAGGTTTTCGGGTGCATTTCTGGGTGACTAAAACTACGATATCTTTCACACCGGGAATGCTCTCAGCCCGATTCTTTTTCCAATCTTCTTATTTTTCCATTTTGAATCATCCCATTTAATTTTTGTCTTAAACACCTTCAAATTCCAATACCTACTAAAAATAGCAATTGACCAAAAAAAATAGAAAAACAAAATTGAAAGTGGGGATTTACATTATGATGAAAAGGGTATCCAAAAATGGAAAGACATCTACAAAAGGCTAACCAAAGGAAACATAAATGGAATGCATATTTTTGGGTGATGCAAGATTTCCCTTACGCCACTAGATGCTCCTGCATTACACACCCAGGAAAATTTGAGAAGTAACCCTATCACATCTCAGATGGTTGAGGAAAACTCAAATGGTCAACCTCTGCCTTAGATAGCCAAGATGAGTCTTCCACAGGCCTTCCTCTCCACTTCACTAAGTATTCTTCATATTGCCTATTTTTGGTACTTCTTCCCACACGACTATCTAGGATTGATTCAATCTCCTCCCTCTCTAAAGTAGATACTAGAATGCCACATTGTACCATTGCTAGTACTTCCTCTGTGCCACCTTCATAATACTCTGTCAAATCTAAAATGTTGAACACAGGGTAAATGTTCACTCCATCCAGCAACTCTACCTCATATGTGTTCCCTGAGTCATGCCTCTTCAAATTTTTATAGGGACCAAACTTCTTCATCTTCAATTTGTTATAGGTTCCCACTAGAAACCTTTCTTTCCTTAAGTGGACCATCACTTCATCACCTACCTGAAACTCATTATTCCTCCTCTTCTGATCTGCCTTAGCCTTATACTGCATATTCATCTTATTAATATGTTCTCTTACCTCTTCATGTACATTTTTGATGTGCTCTACAAAGTCTTCAATTTTGGCACTAGTCTTCTTCTCTTGGTCCATCTTCCTCAATTCTGGAGCAGTTCTGGGACTACCTCCATACACAATTTGGAATGGTGATCTTCTTGTTCTCCTATTGACAGAATTGTTGTAAGAAAATTCTACCTAGGGTAAAATCAGGTCCCATCCCTTGGGTTTATCTCCTACAAAACATCTTAGTAGGTTACCCAGACTTTTGTTCACAACCTCTGTTTTCCTATCAGTCTGTGGATGGTGTGCAGAACTGAACTTCAACTCTGTCTTCAACTTTTTCCGCAAGGTCCTCCAAAAGTATCCTACAAACTTGGTATCACAATCTTAGACTATACTCTTTAGTAGACCATGTAGCCTCACCACCTCTCTAAAGAACAAGTCAACGATGTGGACTGCATCATTGGTCTTCCAACATGGAATGAAATGTGCCATCTTTGAAAAAAATTCAACTACCACAAGCACTAAATTGTTCCCTCTTTGCGTCCTTGGAAAACCAAGAACAAAGTCCATACTTATATCTTCCCAAGGTCTCTCTGTTAGAGGTAAGGGTTGATAAAACCCTTATTCTGGCTCACTCCCTTAGCCATCTAACACACCCTGCAACTTTGCACAAACTTCTTCACATCCTATGACAATTGAGGCCAATAATAATGCTCACTGATAATGGCAATAGTCTTATCCTGACCAAAATGTCTTGCCATTCCTCCACTGTGCTTCTCCTTTATTAGGTTCTCCCTCATGGAACTCTTTGAAATACACAATTGACTTCCTTTAAACAACATGCCATCTTGGATTATGAAATCCAACCACCTTTTTCCTATCAACTATAACAAGCTCCTCGCAAGCTTTCCAAGCCTCTACAAAATCAGGATCCTCAAGGTACAATATCTTGAGTTCATTGAACCCAACCACTTCAATTTGCATCTCATTCAACAATGTTTTCCTCCTACTTAAGACATTTGGAACCCTATTTGACCTCTCAATCCTATGTTTTAAAACAAAGGTATAGCTCTGTAAAAATTCTACCCATTTCATATTCCTCTGATTTAATTTTCCTTGACTATTCAAGTACTATAATGCTTGATGATTAGTAAACAAAAAAAACTCCTTCGACAATAGATAATGTCTCCATTTCTTTAGTGCTTGAGCTATTGCATAATTTTCTTGATCATATTAAAAGTACTTTCTCTTTGCATCATTTAAATTTTCACTAAAGTAGGCAATCATGGGCTTACTTTCTTGGCTCAATACTACTCTAATGGCGCAACCACTAGCATCACAATCCACCTGAAAAACCTTATTGAAATCCATAAGGGCTAAAACTAGTTGCTCTATCACTTTCTACTTCAACAAATCAAAACTCTTCACTACTCTAGTGCTCCACTTGAACTCTTTTCTATGCCCTCTCATTGTTTCAGTCAGGGGTGCACAAATACTATTGAAATTTCTAATGAACTTTCTATAAAAACTGGCCAAACCATGGAAAGATCTCACCTTAGTAGTAGTTCTTGGGGTAGGCCATTCTAGAATAGCCTTCACCTTCTTTGGGTCCATCTTGAGACCTTTTATTGAGACAACAAACCCCAAGTACACTAACTCCTTCACAAAACTACACTTCTTCAGATTAATAAACAATTTATCTTCTCCCAAAATTTCAAAGACTTTACAAATATGCATCAAATGCTCACCCAGGGACTTACTGCATATCAAAATATCATCTAAGTATGCAATAACAAAATTCCCCATAAACTCTTTCAATACCTCATTCATGAGCCGCATTAATGTGCTCGGTGCATTGGTTAGCCTAAAGGGAATGACTAACCACTCATACAAGACCTATTTGGTCTTGAAGGTAGTCTTCCATTCATCTCCCTCCCAAATCCAAATCTAGTGATATCCACTCTTTAGGTCAATCTTTGTGAAGTATTGTGCTCCACTAAAATAATCCATCAAGTCATCCATCCTTGGTAGGGGAAATTTGTATTTGATTGTTATCTTGTTTATGCCTCGAGAGTCTGTGCATATTCTCCACTCCCCATCCTTCTTCGGTGCTAGTACTGTAGGTACTACACATGGAATTAGACTCTCTCAAATCAAACCCTTTCTCAACAATTCTTGAACTTGTCTATTCAACTCCTCATTTTCCGCAAGAGTTATTTTGTGAGTTTCCTTATTTGGAAAACTGGCTCTAGGGATCAAGTCAATCTAATGACTGATCTTCCTCACTGGTGGTAAACCCTCAGGTACATTATTAGAAACAATCTCCTAAAACTCACCCAATAACCCAAAAACTTCTACTAGCACATTCTCACTATCCTCTTTATCCCTTCTAGGAATCAATGCATAACACATATGCTCATGCTTCATGCCTTCTAAAAATTTCCTTCCATCAACATAACAAACCCTAGCACTACTACATACCTTTTCTTTGGCCTCCTTTAGGGGTTTTATCTTATGGTAAACTCCATCATTTGTCAGGGAATAAGTGTTTGCATAGCCATCATGTATAGCTCACCTATCGAACTACCAAAGCCTCCCCAACATGTGACATGCATCCATGGGGATGATATCACATAGTACCTCATCACAATAGCTCCCAATTTTGAACTTCACCAGGCACTACTCATTGATGAGAACTTTGTGATCTTTCTACAGCCAAGCAATCTGATATAGATGTGGATGCCTTTCCCTCTTTAGCTTTAGTTTTGCATCCATCTCTTATGACACTAGATTATTCGTGCTCCCACTTTCAATAATGACATCACAACATTTTCCTTCACATTTGTACCTTGTGCGCAACAGATTCTTCCTTTGTTTTGGCTCCTTCCTTTTAGTTACCAAGGCTCTTCTCACCAATAGGGCTTCTCCCCTTTCAACATCATCTGAATGCTCAAATTGAGCCTCCTCATCTACATGTGCAACCCTTCCATGACCTTTTGGCCTTCTCTCTGTCCTTCCTTGGTGTTGAGGGCATTCATAGGCTCAATGCCCTTCTTCACCACACTGAAAAAAAGTACCTCTGAAACCACCTGTTTTGGATCCTTGTCTAGATCTACCTCATCCTCTACCTCTTTGATCACCACTATTTTGATCATGAGGGTGGCAGAAATTATCACTCCTTTGTCCTCGGTTGGTACCCACATCTCCATTTTTCTTCTCGTCCTCATTTCGGCTTCTAGAAGATCTTCCACCACCCTTTCCTGTTTGGCCTCCTCATCCTTTTTGCTTGTTATCAAATCTTTTTTTCAACTTATCTTCAAATTTTAGAGTTAACTTGTATGCATCCTCAATGGTTATCATTCTAACTAGGCTTAACTCCTCTTTAATACTCAGTCGTAACCCATTAAGATAATGAGCTACGTTCTCCTTGTTGGCCTCTACATGGCCTATTCTAATGATCATCTTTTGAAAGTCTTCTATGTATTCTTTCACATATTTTCTCCCTTGCTTCAACCCTTGCAATTTCTTCGACAAATCTAACTCATAGTCCACTAGTATGAACTACTTCTTTAGTTTCTCCACCATACGATCCCAACTACTGATCTTTCCTTTTCCTCTTGGATTTCTCTCCAACTGGACCTCTTTCCACCAAATATTTGCATGCCCCTTCAACTTTATTTTTGCAAACTTAACCCTATCTGGATCCTCTACTTCTTCATACTCAAAATACTCCTCTAGCTCGTTGATCCATTTGATCAACTCTTTTGGGTCCAAACTTCTAGAATAACTGGGGATTTCTATTTTGGGTCTCTTTCCAATCTTCAAAATGGCCCTAATCAACCACATTTGATCTTGATCAATCACTTCTTCTTCCTCTTCTACATCCAAATCTTCCACCTCTTCTTCATCCCCGCTTTCTTCTCTCCTTCTTGGGTTTAACCCTCTTCTCATTCATTCTTGCAATGCATCAATTTGTCTCTGGAGGGCTTTGAAACCCTTTGCAGCCAATGGATCTTTTCCACCAACATTTCTACCACCACTACCACCTTTGGAACCATCATGCCTACTAGACATCACTCTTGGAGGCATCTTGAATATCTCAAACCCACAACCACAGTCTTGGTGTGAATTGCCTCACTATCGACGATTTGTCCACATGCTCAAGAAAATATGCTCTGATACCATCTGACGAGGGTGCAACCCAAGAAACAAAAATTTATGCACAAAACTGAAGAATAATTTTATTATTCAAAAAAATTACTTCTTACATGTAGAGGATCACAAATCCTCAAGCTCTACAATACATGCAAGCTATCAAATATTATAGTTAGTACCAAATCCCCCTTTTGCAGCATGCAAACTCTTTTTCCCCAAAAAGATACAAAAATAAAAAAAATCCCCCCCATACATAGCTCCTTTTCCATTTCAAATCCAAACAACATTTAAATTATCATATTTTGGCAGTTTGGCGCCACAAATTACAATTTGAAATTTAAAATTCAAACATCATTCAAAAATTAACACATTTTGAAATTATACCAACTTGTAGGAGCCATAACTTTTGATTTGGGACTCCGTTTTTTAAACCGTTTGAACTATCAGAATGGTCTTAGATTCAAGAACATGCTCAAAATTGTTATGCCAATTTTGGCAAGTTTTTGGGCTGTTTTGGGGCTGTTTAGTTCCTCAAACCTAATCTGGAAGGTTTTTAGGTGCATTTATGGGAGACTGAAACTGTAATATCTTTCAAATTGGGAATGCTCTTGGCTTGATTTTTTTGCCAATATTCTTATTTTTCTATTTTGAATCCTCCCATATAATTTTTTTCTCCAAACACCTTCAAATTCCAATACCTAATAAAAATAGTAGTTGACTAGAAAAAGCAGAAAAACAAAAATGAAAGTGGAGATTTACATTATGATGAAAAGGGTATCCAAAAACACAAAGACATCTACAAAAGGCTAACTAAAGGAAACATAAATGGAATGCATATTTTTGGGTGATGCAAGATTTCCCTTACACCACTAGCTACTCTTGCATCAAATGGTATGTACATATATATACATGCAATAAATGAAATGATAGGTGCATGATACCCTTAACAAGGTGAGTTGCATACATTGTTTATAAATATTGCAGTACAAATAGATATTATTATTTAATTATTTGTGTGTATATACCGACACACACATATAAATAGTTAACCATAATATAGTTGTTAGAATCCCTTAACAGTTGAGATTATCATAACCTCAAATACTATCAATATATTTCTTGAAATTGTAGAGCTAGATAAACAAAATTTCAAATATGTATCAGTTGTTTAATGATATTACAGTAGCGAACCTATATTTATTGATTGACTATGTGTATACACACACACACACACACACACACACACACACACACACACACACACACACACACACACACACATATATATATATATGTGCATATATATTTAGTGTAAGAAAAGTGTACATGCTTACAAAAAATTACATTATGTTTTTTGGCCCACTAATTTATTGGACTTAATTAAGCTTCTAATTTTCCAAATTCTGAATTTCAAATCCTTGTTTTTAATATTTTTTGAAGGTGAGACAATATTAAACAAATGTATTCTATCGTTAAATTTTATTGGGTCAAGTGTGTGCTAGAAATTCATGTTAGGACCCATTCACCCAAGGGCCAATGGGTCCCCCTCCTAAGCTAGGACCTAAATTCAAATATGTTATTAGTTGTATTTTAATGTCTAAAATTCAAATATGAAGTGTCAGCACCTGGAATCTAATTTTTGAGAAATTGGATAAACATCTATAAACACCTAATCATTTTATCATTTGAAATCTAAGACACACAATTGAGAAAATATTATTGTTAAGAGCACACAAGAGCAACATATAAGAGAATTCTTACAAAAATTCAAGATCCAACATCATGTCAAAGTTTATGTATGTTCAAATTCATGTTATGTGAAGGATAAAAATTTTGTAGGTCTCCAAACAAACATGCATTCAAGAAAAAAAAGATCCAAGACCCTTGAATAGATGTGTATGCCTTTAGTCCTCCAAGGAAGCCATTGAAGGGTGGTGATTTGTAGAGTTGCATTTATTAATCATTTCCTTGCTTTCTATTCAAGGTTTTATCATTGACATTGCCATTGTGGAAGTGGAAACACTAACACGGGGTTTGACTGAGGCAATCCCCTATATGGCACAACATTTTCCATCTTTGTGAATGTGTAGGTTGTAGGTCTGGAGTGGATTGAAGAGAGCTTGAAGATCCATTTTACATTGTAGTATTTGTTTTCATCAACCTTGTCAAGACACAA
Organism: Sequoia sempervirens; assembly: GCA_007258455.2. Taxonomy (NCBI): domain Eukaryota; kingdom Viridiplantae; phylum Streptophyta; class Pinopsida; order Cupressales; family Cupressaceae; genus Sequoia; species Sequoia sempervirens. The sequence goes on along the minus strand of VDFB02193867.1, from coordinate 510,109,534 downwards.
AAACTCACCTACAAGAATTATTTATGACATTTAGAATGTAGGATAGACATAAAAAAAAATCTTAGATCTAACATCAGAGGACCCCAAAAGTTGAGAAAGATACCCTTACAAGGACTCAGTGGCCACATGGCGGCCTTGTCCTTGTTGGTCTAATAGAACAATTTTTTTTGGGTAAGTACATATTAGTCTACACCTTTCAAATCTATCAAAACTTGACTGTTTCTATTTATAAATTATTGAGATCCTACATTTTTCATATTAGGGAATTTAAGATCATTAGGTTAATAATTCTCAAATATTTCCAATCCATCCCATCCCCACTTTAGATGTAGATCTAGATCTGATTGACTCACCATTGAGGTTGAAAGCCAATATTTTCACCTTGTTAATCTACATCTTAATGTAACTTGGAAAAGGTCCCCTTTCACCCTAGGTTCTTTGCATTTAGCACCTAGGTTACCTTTTTTTATGTTACATTTTGTTAAACTTAATAGTTCAACCCTAGATCTAGGTTTTACATTGTATTAGTTTGCATTTCTCATTTAGGGTTTTATTTTTGCATTCTAATAGTTGTAGAACCCCAATCCCAATACTTGCAAAACACCATAAATAAACACATTAGAAGATCATATGCAAGTAAGAACAAGGATTCCCCATTAAATCCATTAACAAAACTCAAAATAGGAATGAAAACAAGAATATAATGAAAGAACAAGAAAGTAGATTAAATCCTATTGAAAGTAATGCAAACTCTTGATCCCATGGGGGAATTGGTGCCAATTTGATGTGAAAATTGGCCCTTTCCAAACTCCAATGATGCAATGTTGATTGATGATGAAGAGTGATCCACTCGATGAAGACTTCCAATGTGCTCCAAGATAAAAATCTGCATAACCTAGCTAAGATTGGATGAAGATTGCTATGGATTTGAGTATAGTAAGTTTAATCAAGTTATGGATGATCAAATGAGGAATAAAGCCTCTTATTTATAGAAAATAAAGTTGAAGAGATGTCCAAAATGGAGCAATGTGGGACTAAGAATCAACTAATGGAAAGATGCCACTTGTTAACATGTGAATGGTTGAAGGATGTGCAAGTTTTGAAGAATGTGTCAATAAATGCAATTAAGTGGATTTTGAAATTGTTGAAATGACATGCAAGAGGGAAAGAAAATTCATTGAATGCCACTTGGCTCAAGGAAAAATGACTATTAGGTGGAGTAAATGGTTTGTTGGAAGGACAAAGTCCACTTGGATTTTGAATTCAAATTTGAGGAATATTCCATTTTTTATGCCTTTTGAGAGAAAATAGAGATTTAATAAATGAATTAAATATATTTTCATTTGCAAGTTGCAAAAGCTAGAGGATGGGACATGGATCAAGATTAAATTAATTTAGGATTAATTAATTTAATGAGGATCAAAATGATGTGACATATTGATTTAGATTTTATGTATTTATTTAAATCAAATATGAGAAGAAAAGGATTTAGAGATAGTTAAATAAATATTTTTTATTTATTTAACTAAAGAAGGTGAAAGATTAAATCAAACAAATGTTAATTTATTTAATTCAATAGGATGACTTTAGAGATTTAATCAAATAAAATGAATTATTTAATTAAATAGAGATAATTAGATTAGGTTGGTTTATTTAATTAATGGAATAGAATGACTTAATAAAATAAATGATTTAATTAATTAAGGGAGGAAAATTGATGAATTTAATCAGACAAGGGAATTTGATTAAATGGTTAGGCCGAGGGATGATTTAGGATGAAACAGTGCTAGTAGTAAGGATGAGATGTGTAGCGTTAATCAGTACATTTTCTATGTCTGCATTTTTACCATCTTTGAAGTAGTGCACTCATTGTGTTGTTTCAAAGAATAAACTGTCTCAATCAAAAGCCAATTTTTTTTATTTTTTTTTCAAAATTTGCCCAATTGCTACCCTGACAAGGGAAATTATGCCAATGTATTGCTCCCTTGCGAGATCGGACTAAACTTCTGATTTTTTGGGTGATCTCATGAAAAAAAGGACAAGGTGGCTGACAAGTCCAAAAAGGGTCCAAGAGGTCAGAAAAAATGGCAAAAAATGATATAAAATGACCTTGGGATGGGTGAAAATGGGTTTGGGGGACCTAGAGTTCTTCTGGATGGCTAAATAGGGTCAAAAAAAGGCTTCAATAGGCCTTAGGAGGCCACTTCCAATTCATTTGCACACATAGCCTTTAGAATTCCTTGAGATTTGAGCTCTGATACCATGATGAGATGGCACAATGATAGCTCCCGATGCACATTTCTGATTGAGTCTAGACATACCAGGGACCTCCCAACATTGGGGCACTGGTAAGTGATCCTTACTTGAGCTTCAGTTTTTGTTTTCACACACATTTATTGCTTCCAAACTTAGTTTTCTAGGCACGATGCTATATGGTGCCACTCAAAATTTTAAATTGCACTGCTCGATATTCAAACTAAGCTGCCATCACAAGGTGGATCACTGCAATGGAGTTTGGAGTTATTGAACAAACTTCAAACTTTGACACATATGTGAAATGCAACACTGGATTCTAAACTTCGACGCCATGACGAACTTTAGAATTAGGGCTTGGGACGCTTAAGCAAAGTGCACCACCACAATACAGTTTGAGACTTGAAGGTGCGAGCGTCATGGTTTGCAAATTTCAAACTGTGATGCCTTCATAGTCTACAACGCTAGGTTGGTTTCTTGAATGCTCGAGATAAATTTTTCTTGAAAATTTTAACACCATGACCTTTCCTGATGTAGGATGCAGTGAGGGAGCTCTATTCTAATGAGCAAAAATCATGGGAGATATTTAGCTACTTACGAGATCTGACTAACAGGGAGTAGGACCAACTTCGTGAGATGGGGCTATGGTACATTGCCTATGCAGCACCTATTTGAACCCATCTTGACATGATGTCTGTGCTTGCTGAGAGATGGCACAGTGAGGCATCGTCCTTTTATCTTCCCACTGGTGAGGCCATCGTTACCCTGGAGGACATGTGGCAGATCCTTAGATTATCGATACATGGTTGGCGAGTTATTCATGATATGGATGCTAGACGGGATGCTTGCCATGCGGTCTTGGATACATAGGACATTATATATTGCAAGGGACAAATCGAGTTAGAGTGCCACAGGATGCTCATGAAACCCTTCCGACTAGTTATTATTGACATCATCTCAGGTCTTCTCACCCCGGATTGACAAGGCCGATACTTCAGTCCTGGCTGGGGGCTTTGTTGGGAGCGGATGGTTCATGACAAGCCAATCCATTTTGCATGGGGTCCCATTCTTCTTGCCTCCCTTTACAGGGATTTACATAAGTACGCATACTTGGATGAGAGAGCACTTGGTGCAGGTGTCACACTCCCTCATGTGTGGGCATGGGAGCTGGTCACACCCACAAAAGGATATAAAAGTCATAGCAGAATTTAAACCTCAGAATTGGACATTCCAACAGGTGACTAACATCTTTTCATGGTCGTTCATTTACTTTATCAAACCAGGGGACGTATACTTGAAATGGAGCAGCACGGTATGTGCACTAAGAACTAGTTTCCAGTCATCATCTACAGAAAACAAATGCTTAAAAGAAGTGCAACGCAAAGCTTTTTAACTCAAACACAACTCGACTAAAACATAAATCATAACAGCTATTATTAAAGGACAAACTATGAACTGGCCTTATGCTATAGGAACAATACAAGGCTAAGTTTGTGTTGAAATCTATAGAAATAGATTCTAACTAGTAATCAACATGAAATGAACAGTTAACCACAACAACTTGCTACATAATACTTACTAAGTGGGCCCCCTTAGCAAGCATCAACTAGATTACACAAGAAGTTGACTCAAAGCTTCATCGAATTTTATTCATACTCAGAACCAGAATACATCGATTACTCTGTTTGAAAAATAAAACTTAACACAGAACTCTATTGCTTATTCAACTTAATTTTAACACATACTATTTCATCCTTGTTCACTCATGTAGGAGGAACGGTTATTTAAATGAAAAAGACAACTAACTAACTAACAGAGGAAGTCGTGATCATAAATACATTCTGAATTCGTGAAACAAATATTCATAAATGAAAGTCTATCTGCTTGACGTGACCCAGAGAGAATATAGCTTTACACACTCCCTAGATCAAAGGACCGTTAAAGCTCCTTCCCAAAGATTCGGTCAAAGAGTTATTACTAGAACAACTTCTTCAACAGAGCCGAGATTCTTTGCACTTGATCAGCTTATGCTCCCTCCAACAACCTGCAATAAGTGACAGAGGTGAAGGAAAGCATACACACAAGTAACATGACATCCATTCATTAATCACATGTTAATCCTATTCCATTATCCAAAATCATAAGCATACATCAGCCATGCGGGAGGTCAAAAAGGTAATTAATAAAGTTGTCAAGCTACAGGAATATGGAATTTGTTGCTACAAGATACCACCCGAAAAGTCTTTAATCAATAGGTTTAAACAACTATTAATAACAAAAGTAAGAGTATCAAAAGTTCAAACTATGAGCATATTTAAGGCTCATCATTTTGCCTCCTACTTATCGTAATGTTGGTCCTCTAGCATTGAATTTCCTTGTTATTTCCCTTAAATTTGTTGGAGCAACATGACCCTACAGTGAAGTTCCAAACTTGTAGTAAAAACCTCAGGTAAACTACCATCTTTCAAATCTGTAGTTTTCTATTTCTTCATTGATTTCCTTGGCTTGGTAGGGATAGAGCGGCCACATTAAAACTAGGGGTTGGAAGGTCAGTGGCATCCATAATTCAAATCTTCTTTGTAAACCCAGTTGCATGTACCTTTCTGTTCTCTTGAGTGCTGCTGCAAAGTTCAAAGGGCTATGAGGCTCTGTCTTTCTTAGACCAACCGTTAATTTCTCTCACCTTGCCTCAATCTTGGAAGAGGCGAGTTTCCAAAATATATATTTCTACTCTTTGAACTCACTGTATACTTGTTGTCTGATGTCAAAAAATTTCTCTCTTTCCTGAGGGTGATTCGATCCATAAGTAACTTTGAGCTAGGTTCTTAAAACTATGTGTGGGTCTGAACTCTCAGCTCTTAGAAGAATAGGTTCATCTCTTTCTGCTTCTTCATATATTTCTAATTGTCTCCCATAATTGACCTCATTTGTAGCCCAAGACATAAGTGCTCTTAGATGGATATCACCTATATAAAGGAGTGGGTTCCATTCAGTTTCTGCAGGAATTAAATAACCATGTAAATAAAGTTCACACATGGATTTTTTCAACCAATTAGGGGCCACTTCATAGGCATCATAAAATTCCTTGGCTGTTTCAATATCGGGATCCAAATTTCTAGAGATCCTCATTAGTTTGAACCAAAGAAACTATTCCTTGAGGCACATTGCATTTACTTTGGGTGGCGGCCTACACTCCATTATTTTTCCAGTTATTTCCATCATTTCATCCATTTTCTTCTGCATATCTTGAATTTCTTGCTTTTGCCTTTCAATTTCCCTTTGTAGTTTTTTTCTTTTCCTTTTCCCATAAACTTTGTTGGACTTCAGTTTTGGCAAAATGGCGAAAACATAAAGTCTGGAATGACATAGGCTTCCAATTAACTTTTAGAAATTCCAAGTATGCAATCAGTAGAGTCCTTTTGTACACAACTAAATCTGTGCAAACTTTAGTGGGCAATGGATTATCATAGGGTATTTCAGGCAGTTCAAGCACACCTTCTTCTTGCTGTCAGAGTAGCAGATTCTTGCTCTGTTTCTGTACTTATGGACTCAATTCTCATTTTATTTCTTCTAAGCTGCGCAGGTAGTGCCCTAGGGGGTTCAAGCAGTTGAAGACCTTTTTAGGCAACAAACTCATTCCAAGAAAGAGGTGAAACATCCCTTAAAGATCGCTCAGTCGAAAGTTTTATTAGGGCATGATGTGTGATAGAGTTTCCTTTACCCTTTTCGATTTCGTGTGCACTACTTTGCAAAAGGTTTATTAAGAAATTCAGAACATTCACTACTAGTCCATGTCTCATATGACTTAACAATTTGAAATGATATGAATGTAGGTAAGAGAAGCGAACTTCACAAGTTAAATACCTAATAATAAAGATGGCGTATTTAGCATATGGATAAGGCAGGGACATTCTTTCGCACCCTTGCTTTGAGATTTCCAAAGGCCCATCAGCTGGTAGGGTAAACTCTACCCTAGTAGAGATAGCATCCCTTCCAATAGGAAAATTTTCACCAACTGCCGGTAATCCAGTAACTTCTGCAATTCTTTCCTCTATCACAGCCACTGCCAAGCCCCATACCATATCCTCATTTTCTGAAAATGTTCTTAAGAATTCACCTGCAGCCTCTTCATCAAAAGAATTAATTCTCAAGAAATAATTTAACCATCCACAATTAGTGAATGCTTGCATTAACTGAGGATCCTGTATCAATGCCTCATGAGCCACAGGCTCGTGCCTCACTAGTTGGCCACCCATGATCAAAAACCCTTAAAACAAAAACTCAGACTGATGCTGAAAGCTTGTAAAAGACTCTTCTTCCTTACTGCACTTCCTTTTCCTTACCAAGAATAACAACTAGACATTTGCATAAAATAATTTTAATAACTACTTAAACTAAGTAGTTAGCTTTTTCTTAAGATATGGCTTTGCAATCATACTTTAGAAAGTACAAGAACATAACTATTTTGGCGAACATAAATTTGGCACAGAAAAATTTCAAATTAGAATACCCCCGCCCCCTACTTAGCATTTGACATGTGTCCTCACATGTTCAGGGTGATAAGTTTAAAGCGTGCAATTATGTCTGACATATACATTATAATTAATGAATAAACAAAAAGAATAAATTATGTGATAATGAAAAGGTTTCGCGTACCTTGAATTTAGTTCTAGGGCATGCCGTAAAGGACAACAACGTATCATGAAATGATAGCTGGGAGATTGAATGCATGAATGAGGCAGAGTGGCAATATGGATGACGTGGCAGATAAAGGAATGAATGATGTGATAAATGAAAAAAAGGAGAAAAGTGGTTTTCTTTTAAAAAAAAGAAAACTTTATTATGGGTGGTCAACACAATACTTAAAGAGAAGCTGCAAGAAAAAGGCCTAAGCCTTTTGCTGGAGGAAGACCAGTCGAAACAAAAATTTTCAGGAACTCTTCCTTTGATGTCGACTTATGATATAACCACAGTCAGTGTCCATTAACTAGCAATTTGAAACAGACTGGATCAATTGTGGCCAGCTGTACTGAACCGTTGTCAAACACGTTCTCAACTTCACAGGGACCGAGCCAGCGGCTGGTGAGCTTACCTTGGTTTTCTTGATATCTGGAATCATATAACAGATTCCAATCACTAGCAAAGAATTGCTTGGTTTTAATGTGTTGATCGTGTTGTTTCTTCCTTTGCTATTGGACAGCTTCTGTATGCTGTAGGGCAGCTTTTCTCATTTTGTCCAAGGCATTCAGCTGTAGGAGACTTTCCTTCTATGCTTTAGAAATGTCTATATTGAGTTCGAGAGCTGTCTTCAAAGTTTTATGTTCAAATTCAATGGGCAACATGGTTGTTTTCCCATAAAGCATTTCAAAAGGTGTAAACCTAGTTGTTGTCTTCCATGTAGTTCTATAGGCCTAGACTACTTCAGGAAGTCTACTGCTCCAATCTTTCCTATGGAGCTGCACTGTCTTTGTTAGGATTGCCTCAATTTCCCTGTTTGTAACCTCTGCCTGACCATTGGCTTGAGGGTGATAGGGGCTGGACTTCCTATGCTTGATTTTATAGTCAGTCATTAGTGTAGTGATCAAATTGGATGTGAACTGAGCTCCCTGATCAGTTACAAGTTCTCTGGGAACTCCAAATCTAGTGAAAATTTGCTCATACAGAAATTCAGTAACCTTGTTATCACGAGCATGAGTCATTTCCTTTACTTCAACCCACTTTGTTACATAATCCATGCAAACCAGAATGTATGACTTACTATTTGATGGTGGATCAATTGGTCCAACAAAATCCATTCCCCATTTATCAAAGGGGGTGACTATTACCTGTGGATATAGTGGCATTTCATCTGACCTGGTTGGTCTTCCCATATGTTGGCATTTGTCATATTTTCTTGTATAAGCTACAACATCCTTGTGTAATGTTGGCCAATAATATCCTGTTGTAAGAACCTTCATTGATGTTCTCTTGGCTACAAAATGTCCCCCACATGGTTCATCATGGAAAGCATGCAAGATATCATAAGTCTCATCTTCTCTTACACATATTTGCATAATTTGATCAGGTCCTGTGTAAAACAGACAATTTGCAATCCATGAAAAGTTAAAACTTTTCTCAATTAACAGTTTCTTGTATTTTGGGGACAAGTGAGTTGGTATTCTGCTTGCTGCTAGATAATTAGCAATGTCTGCATACCATGGAGTGTGTGCAACAATGGAAAACAGGTGTTCATCAGGGAACCTATCATCAATGACTTCTTGTTTAGTAGATGCAATTGTTTGAAGCCTTGATAAAAATTAGCCACAACATTAGCTCTTCCTGGTTTATCAATTATTGTAATGTCAAATTCTTGCAACAACAGGAGCCATCTTGCCAACCTACCAGAGATGTCAGGCTTGTTCATCAGATACCTGATTGCTGCATGGTTGGTGTGGACAAATATCTGATAACCTGTGATATAATGCCTAAATTTATTCAAAACATACACTACTGCTAGCAACTCCTTTTCTGTAATAGTGTAGTTTAGCTCAAGACCTTGAAGGTTTTTGCTGATAAAATAGATAGCATGCTCAATTAAATTTTCTTTTTGGGCTAAGACTTCCCCTATGCCAAAATAAGAAGCATCTGCATGTATATGAAAAGGCAAAGTCCATTTTGGACCTTGAAGAATAGGGGCTTTAGTAAGCAAGTCCTTTAGCTACAGGAAATATTTTTCACAGGCCTTTGTCTAATTGAATGCAGAATCTTTAGTTAATAAGGCATATAGTGGACTGGCAATTTTGCTGAAATCTTTTATAAACCTTCTATAATACCCTGCATGGCCAAGGAAGCTTCTGACATCCTTTTGTTTTGCACGAGTTTGTAAATTCAGAATAACTTCAATTTTAGCAGGGTCAACCTGAATTCCATCCTTGGAGAGATGATGGCCTAGAAAAATACCTTCTTGCATCATCATAAAGCACTTTTCACTATTCAGAAACAAATTTTGCTCTCTACATCTTTCCAATACTTTTTCTAAATTCACCAGTGCTTCTTCAAATGTAACCCCATAGGTAGTGAAGTCATGCATATAAATTTCCATACAGTCATGAGATATATCAGCAAAAATACTAATTACTGCTCTCTGAAATGTTGTTGGTGCATTCCATAGACCAAAAGGCAAGACTAAGTAAGCAAATGTTCCCCATAGATAGGTAAAAGTGGTCTTATCTTGATCTTCAGGGGTAATTTTTATCTGATTGTATCCACTGTAGCCATCCAAGAAGGAGAAATAGCTTTTACCAGACAGTGAGTCTAGCACTTGGTCTACAAACGATAGTGGAAAGTGATCTTTTTTAGTGGCAGTGTTCAACTCTCTGTAATCTACACACACTCTCCATTTTCCACCTTTCTTAGGGATAATAACTAACGGAGAGACCCACTGACTATCAGAGATTGGGTAGATAAAACCAACATCAAGCAACTTTTGAAGCTCATTCTTAACTATTTCTCTGAGTGCTGGATTTACTCTTCTTTGAGGTTGCCTAACTGGTAAACAATCTTCTTTGATATAGATCCTATGAGTACAAATTAGAGGATCTATTCCTTTAATGTCACCATATTCCCTTGCAAAAGCTTTATGCTGATCTTGCAACATTTTGAGTAGGACAACCTATTGAGATTGTAAGAGCTTGCTATTGATATTCAAATAGTGACCTGGAGACAATTCTATCTGCTTAGTGAGATCACTCATAGAATCTACATGTGATATTTGTACCTCTTATGGAAGCAAGTTATGAAAAATGGTAGGAAATTTAGGCAGCAAATTCTCATAATTCAGTTGCTGCAGGAAACATTGTAGATGACTGCTATTTGGATCAGATGAACTACCCGTATCAGAGTTAGACTGTAGAATTTGAAAAAGAAAGGCATCCTCATTCTGAAGTTGTGAGAATGGATCAGTCTGGAGCATCATTAATTTAACCAATGAATTGGCTTCTTCAGTTTCTTCCCCCACATCTGGCCAAACTGGTTGGGACAAATCTGGTTGAGGTCTAGCAGGCATATATAAAGCCAATTTTTTTGTGGACTATCCATCAGAAATAGTCATATCTCCATAATAGTATCCTATAAAAGCATCAGTAGTTGCTAACCATGTTCTACGTATGATAATATGGTATCCTCCTAAAGTTACCTTAGTAAATAATATTGTAAAATCAGCTGGATACTCCCAGGATTCAAGAGTGACAATTACATCTTCCACCACTCCATCAGGTGTGACAGTGGAGCTATCAGCAAGTTGTAGGACTATATGTGTAGAATGAATGTTTAGGATGTTCAGGTAGTCCATAGTATGCTTGGTCATGACATTGATGGCAACACCAAGGTCAATCAAAACATTACTTACAATTTGGCCATTTATATGTATTTGAACTATAGGACTTCCAGGGTCAGTGTACTTTGGAATGACTACATTTTCCAACATTATATCAGCCAATTTCCCTAAGACATGAATTGTTTGGGGATCCTTTTTCTTCCATCCAGGTTTCTTCAAACAGGCCTCTTTAATGGCCTGAAATAAAGGAATTTGAATTTGTACATTCTTTAGTTGATCCAAAATGTCAAAAGTGGGTTCTTCTAGGGATTTAGGTGCAGTACTTTGTAACCTCTGAGGAAAAGGTGGTTTGACTTGACTTTGCAAAATAGGTTCCTTAGAAACCATATCAGTTATAGGCATATGCTCAGTAGGATCATCAGGTACAGTAGGTTCTTCAGGGGAAGAATCTGGTATCTCAGTAATTAGAGGCAGTTGAGGAGCAGGAAGAGTGGTTCCAGACCTCAAATGGATATCATTAATGTTTAAGGCATAAGTCGGATATTGGTTGGCTTCAGCAAAATACATGGGCTGATGTGGTTGCTGCGGTTGCTTATTATTGGGATTTGGCAATGGCTGAGCAGGCATAGGCATTTGTTTTGGAGGTCCAGTATTTATGGCAGTTGCTGCAGGAGGTGGCATGAGGGCCTGAGGTTGTGGTTGTGGAAGCTGCAGGAACCCAAGGGACTGGTTCTGCCATTGCTGAGAACCTCTCCATTGAGGATTCTGCTGCCAATTACCTTGGGGTGGGGTCCATTGTCCTTGTGGCTACTGCCAACCTCCTTGAGGAGATTTCCATTGAGGGGTCTGATAGTTAGGCCAAGGTGGTGGTGGTCCATATGTAGGTTGCTATTGGTTATTATAGCTAGAATAAGGATTACCAAAAGTCAAAGGGTCTTGAGGCATACGTTGTCTTTGAGCCCATGGTCTCCTTTGAGCAACGAAGAACACTTGATCATCATCACCTTCTACTGGCTTGAAGTCAATAGGTAATTGCTTAGCTTCTAGATTAGCCACCATTTTGCATTTGTAGTCACATTTCTTCTATCTACAATGTGGACAAAACTCGGCCAAGATTGCTTTACCTTCCTCATGTTTCTTCCGAGCTTGCATAGTGTCTAGTTGTGTAGCCATATTGTTAATGATATCCTGCTTGAAATCAGATAGCAAATTTGCGAACTCCATCCAGGAAACTCCACTGGAAGAAGACTTTCCCACTGTAACTTGATGACCTCTACCCTTCTTCACATTTGCTCGGGAGTAATTGAGACGTATCTTCATGAGATCATCCCAAGATGCTTGAGTGATATCACCACCTCCCATCAGGTTCAAGGCATCTATGGAGGTATCATTGATTCCCCTTAGAAAAAGTAATTTATGAGATTCTTCATTAAGAGTATGGTCTAAATTCTTTTTCAGAGAAAACATGAATCTTGATATATAATCCTCTAGACTTTCATCTTCCTTCTGTTGAATTCGAAATATGTCATCACCTTTACTGCCACTCTTACAATATTCCTTGTATTTCTCAAGAAATTTTGTTTGTATGGCTGGCCAACTATCGACAACACCCCTTCCTAGACTCATGAACCATATGAGAGCTCCCTCCTTGAAGGTAGTAGGAAACAATTTCAGTTTGTGAGCATCTGAAGTGTAGTCATAACTGCACCAAAGGATATCAAACTCAAACAAGAAGGTCTCTAGGTCTTCTATGACTAAGCCATAGAACTTGGGAAGTAATGAAGTAATATTCTTAAGGTTGTCATTGTTTTGTTGAGGAGTAATGGGGAATTCAAAAGTAGGAGGTTGATTCGGTAGATTACGTGCCATGTTCACCTGACCAAGTATAGGAGCAAATGGATTTTCTTTAGGTTCTTTGTCAAATGGGCCAAATAGCAAGTCAACACAGATCTTCAGCAAATGGGTCAGTATCTAAGTCTCATTTGTCCTCAAATAGGCTATAAGCTGGTTCAGTTTTCTTGGCAATGAATGGCATGTTGGGGAGAAATCTTCCCTGAGCGTCTCTCCTTCTATGCATGCAATGAAAATGAATGGTATTTTAAAAGATTTTGAAAAACTAACTAAACTACTGCTAACAATGACTATAGCAGGTTCTTAGGTTGACACCATCCCCAGAAACAACACCAAAAATGGTCACGCCCACAAAAGGATACCTGGGAATTGGACATTCCAATAGGCGACTAACATTTTTTCATGGTCGTTCATTTACTTTATCAAACCAGGGGATGTATACTTGAAATGGAGTAGCACGGTATGTGCACTAAGAACTAGTTTCCAGTCACCATCTATAGAAAACAAATGTTTAAAAGAAGTGCAACGCAAAGCTTTCTAACTCAAACACAACTTGACTAAAACAAAAATCATAACAGCTATTATTAAAGGACAAACTATGAACTGGCCTTATGCTGCAGGAACAATACAAGGCTGAGTTTGTGTTGAAATCTATAGAAATAGATTCTAACTAGTAATCAACATGAAATGAACAGTTAACCACAACAACTTGCTACAGAATACTTACTAAGTGGGCCCCCTTAGCAAGCATCAACTAGATTACACAAGAAGTTGACTCAAAGCTTCATCGAATTTTATTCATACTCAGAACTAGAATACATCGATTACTCTGTTTGAAAAATAAAACTTAACACAGAACTCTATTGCTTATTCAACTTAATTTTAACACATATTGTTTCATCCTCATTCACTCACGTAGGAGGAACGATTATTTAAATGAAAAAGACAACTAACTAACTAACAAAGGAAGTCATGATCATAAATACATTCTGAATCCACGGAATAGATATTCATAAATGAAAGTCTATCTGCTCGACGTGACCCAGAGAGAATATAGTTTTACACACTCCCTAGATCAAAGGACCGTTAAAGGTCCTTCCCAAAGATTCGGTCAAAGAGTTATTATTGGAACAACTTCTTCAATAGAGCCGAGATTCTTTGCGCTTGATCAGCTTCTACTCCCTCCAACAACCTGCAATAAGTGATAGAGGCGAAGGAAAGCATACACACAAGTAACATGACATCCATTCATTAATCACATGTTAATCCTATTCCATTATCCAAAATCATAAGCATACATTAGCCATGTGAGAGGTCAAAAAGGTAATTAATAAAGTTGTCAAGCTACAGGAATATGGAATTCATTGCTACAGGATACCACCTGAAAAGTCTTTAATCAACAGGTTTAAACAACTATTAATAACAAAAGTAAGAGTATCAAAAGTTCAAACTATGAGCATATTTAAGGCTCATTAGGAGCATATCTCCATTCTTTGACTGTGGGTTGTTCCAGTGCTAGTTGAGCCCGATGATCTAATAGTTTAGTATTATAGGGGCGATGTGTCCTTCACACATAGAGGTGACCATGGGATCCCTCATTGGAGGAGGGTCATTGATGAGATGACGGTGTTCATGTGGTGCCCATACCTTAGTCGGCCCAAATGGGCTGATGGTGTTCAACAACTATTTTTTTCCCACTAAGACAGGTTTATGCAAAGGTAGGAGCATACTATGATTGAGAGATATTTTCTAGGATGAGTTCAGTGCTAGTTTGGGGAGATTCAGGATAGGCCAAATGATGACTATGTGGCCATTTTTGCTGCACAGTATTGTAGCGGGGTGCTTGGGGGAGATATATTCCTACCTCTGAGGTAGTGGATAGCTTTAGGTAGTTGGTGGCCCAGTAATGGGAGTATGATCAGGGGGCTACAGACCCAGGAGTGACTCAGGTCTACAGAGATTGGTTTCGACCACTACTATGACTGATAGTTCCAGGTGCACCCTCCGCTCGATGGAGAGCCAGGGGGAGGGGGGTAGGTCAACAATGAGGAGGTGGCAGTCCTCTAGTAGGTTAGGTGGCACAGGACCAGCCATCATAGATTTAGATGGATCAACCTCATGATGATGTACACATGAAGGACTAGGATCAGGGGTCGAACGATGGACCTGACGGACACTAGGATTGGGTTGTTACACCACCATGAGACAGAGGTGAGGACCATTCTAACGTGCAGCCTGTACTAGTATAGCCAACTGGTCAGGCAGATCCAAGGGACGTCCTGATATTATAGTTATAGGCCCAGGTCCAAGCCTTGATAGCAGAGAGGGACCAGGTCCATGTAGAGAGAGATCAGGCTATTTTACAAAGGTAGGCCACAGAGTTACAGGCGGCCGTAGAGATGGATTGTAGATAGTAGCTAGAGAGTATGGAAGCTTCCTCCTCTCACAACATAGTGTCTCTTAAATCCTACAAAGAGGTTGTATAGGAGGATGACTATTATAGATTGTATTATTACTAGGTTGTGTCGTGAGCAGCCCTAGTCCCAGACTTCTCACAGAGAACAGGGCACAGACCTATAGAGGGTCATAGTGATAGAGGCAAGGATAGCAGGTAGGAGGGTTAGACCTCCTTTTTGATTGAGACATTATTCCTTTGTGCCATATGGGCTCATTTTTGATAGCCCGTTGGGCCTTTTTGTACCCATTCATACATGTATAGTGATCTGATTATTATTTTGTACTATGATAGTTACTTGATGATATATATGAGATGATGATGTTGATGTGATATGTCATGTACCATTTATTTATTATGCATTTTTGGATGGTTCTATTTCTATATGCGATGCAATAATGTTATGGTATTATGATGTATGTGATGGATACACTATGTATGGATGCATTTCTTTCTGATGATGTATGCATTATGTGATGGTTATGCGACTAACAAATCTATATTATGCCTCTAATGAATGATGATATATGATATGCATTTGTGATATGTGATATAGATGTTTATGATGGTGCATTTCTCTTTTAGTATCTTTTATTTATACTTTAATGATGGTGTATGATGCAATCTACATTATGATTTATGTATGTTGATGCAAATGTGACGATTTATGCTATGAAATGATTTCTTTTTCAATATCATTTTTTTTTATGATGGTGATGATGCTACGAATGCAATGATCATGATATGTGGCTATGCAATGATGAATGTATGTGATTTTCCATGTATGATATGCACTTATGACGATGTTATATAATGATGTGATGTGATGTTATATATGAAATGATATGTTATGCAAAATGGTATGGAGATGATGATTTATGATATGCAAAATGTTATGTGAGTAATGAACTCATGATGTATATGTGATGGCATAATGAATGCTTTTATGAGATGTTTTATATGATTACAGATGATATGTATGTACTTAATGCAATGGGTTGTTTATAATTCTTACATGCCTGTTATGCTTCATTTAATTATGCACTGGATGCTTATAATGATATGGGATGATTTATGAAATGTTTATGCAAAATTATTGTAATGTGGTAATTTTTGAGATGTTTACAATAACAAATCTACATTATATGATGATGGAGATGCAATGCATATGAGATGATAACTGTTTCCTATATGATATGCAATATGTTGACTATTTGTGGATGCATGATTAATGATGATGGTGATTAACTATCATAGTACCCTATTAGTGTGAAAAGCGAGAAGGAATGAAAGAAAGAAGAGATTTCAACAAGACAAAAGATGATGATGATAATGAATATCTGCAATGGAGTTGGGATTTTCAAAGGGCCAATTATCTTATTTTTGATAACACACATAAATACGATGCATCAAGGTACTAAGGACCAAGATGGTCTGGTATCTAGTGCAATGGACTTTGACTATAACAATCAGATAGGAGTATCTTGTTCACACCTGACATACAGAAACCTTACTAGGATGCACTTTAGGTATTTCACACATCTCAAACCAAAAAATAGGAAGGAAATCCTTCCTATGTGGTCAATAAGATATCCAAAACACCCTCCATACATACCTAATAAAGCAGGTAGATGCCAAGTTATATTACAAGAACGTCCAACAAGCATAGCAGACAAAAGATAATGATAGTTTCCCCATTCTTATCTCTCTAAATCCCTTCATTGGGGACATCATTGAGAGATCCTTGGAATGAGTACAATAAGATAAATCAAAAGAAAAAGATATAGTAAACAAGCAAGTTGATGTTCTTCAATACCGTTAGCCAAGATTAAACTATGATGATGCCTGATGTTGATGTCCATTGTAGGAAGGATGCATCTTAGGACATGACGATATCAAATGATTTGATATGGGAATCATTGTATGATAGGATATTGACACAAAGAGTTCACCAACTTGCTTACGTACTAACCTAGACTTTGAGACTGACATTTTGAGTTTTTCACTTTTAATCTACTAGACTTGTTTTTGACTATTTCACCAAAGGTTGGGGATGATGATTGATTTATTGTGAATGATGTTATTTCGGGTGAAAGCGAGATGAGACAGATGGATTTTTTCAAGTGTTTTGAGGTTGTTTTTGGTATTTTTGATATTTTTCAAATGTTTTGATTTTTTTTAGTTTTCCAAATGTTTTGGTGTTTTCTGAGATTTTGACCAAAAGACTAACCTAAAGACCTATCCTAGGGGCCTCAGGGGATGATCAACCAAATTAGCCTTGCCTACATTATATACGGAGATACCACATAGTTCAACTGATGACTTGACCAATTTACAGATTAAGATATACATGATGAAATGCCAGTTTATTATGATGTACTCCTAAAGGACTGACCTAATTGTCTTGGGGGATGATCAAAGATCAACCTTGCCTATGTTCAAGGCTTAGAGACCTATAGTTGAACAAGACGACTCTATTTTTGACTTTTTGACTAACTTTTTTGACCTATTTTTTTTGGATTTTGATATGTTTTGAATGTTTTTAGATTTTCTTGGTTTTATGAATATTTTTGGGTTTTCTAATTTTCTGATGTTTTTGGATTTTTTTGATTTTATGATGTTTTTTGATTTTTTTCCTTTAGGACTTCAAGAATATACACAAATCTGATGCAATGAGATGATGCCCCCAGTGTGGTACAATAGACTACTTCGATAAAGGTAGGACAAACTGACCTTGAGAATGAGCTGAGTAGTACTAGGAGGGATCATGACACAAACATAGGTTCAAGCTATGGTGTGGATGTCAAATGGATGATGGAGATATTGAATGTGATGGATGATGGAAGCATAATGGATGGATGCAAAACAATTCATGAAGATCCTAGTGGATGGAAAGTGCTTATTTACACAAGGCACCTACTTTCCAGGTTTTCACCAAGGTACTTGCCCAAAGCACCACCAAAGTGGTTTTCACTAGAGGACAATTTTTTCTCTTTACTGTTTTGAATCTTTTTTCTATTTTTTTGAATTTTTGGTTTTTTTTTGTTGTCACCAAGATGCCTATTTGCCAAGTTTTCATCAAGGTAACCATTTTTTAAGACATTTTTCTTTTTTTTTTGGATTTTTTGGTTCTATATCTTTAAAGATTAGGAATAAAACTTTTTGAGATGGGATTTGTTCATGGGATCTTGCAGAGGTTCCCCTGTGGGTGTTGATAATTGATATGCCCCAGACTTATAGCTTGCTGTGATAACAAATGGTCCCAGCTAGTTGGGTTCAAATTTTCCTTTGTTGTTTGGATTTGGGACGTTCTTCTAATTCTCCCTTAGTACCAGTTCTTTGACTTGGAAATTCCTGCTTCTGATTTTCTTATTATAGCTCCTTTGGAGTCTATTTTGATAGACTTGAAAATGATTTAAAGTGACTATATGTCGCTCATCTAGTAGCTCCAGCTCATTCAATCTTGATACTCAGTATTCTTCATCCGTGATGAGGTTTTGTAGTGATATTCTTAGTGACAGGAGTTTGATCTCAATGGGCAGTATGACTTCTGATCCATAGAGCAGGGAGAATGGGGTGGCACTAGTGGGTGTGCAGATACTAGTTCGATAGGCCTAGAAGGCAGGATTGAGATACAGATGGTTTTATTGGTGGCTTTTACTTGGCCATTGCCTTGGAGATAATATGGAGTGGAGAATCGATGTTGGATTTTAAATTTTTCACAAAGGTCGCAAACATCCTAATTTTTGAATGGCATCCCATTATCAAAGATAATAGCTTGGGGAATGCCATATCGACATATAAGATAGTTTAGGATGAACTTTGATATCTAATTCCTAGTTATGTAGGTCATTGGTATGGCTTCCACCCACTTGGTAAAGTACACAGTGGCGGTTATGATGAACTTATGGCCATTGGATGAAGTAGGAGTTATTTTCTGATGAGATCAAGCCCCCATTGTGAAAAGGGCCATGGTGTAATGATGGGATGGAGCTCTTGAGCTAGAGCATGGATGAGGTGCCCATGTTTCTGACATTGTAGACACCTTCTGATGTAGTTGTGTGCCTCTTTCTCCATAGTGGGCCAATAATACCCCATCCTTAGCAGTTTCTTGGCCAAGGTCATTCCACTTGAGTGCAAACCACAAATCTTGTTATACACCTCAGTTCAAGCAATCAAGGCTTCATCAGTATTGAGGTAGTGTAATAAGGTTCCCTCTATGCTTCTACGGTATAAGGTATTTCCTAGGATGACAAACCTAGAGGATTTTTTAACAATTTTTTTTTTTAAGCTTGAGGGTAAGTCAGTAGGTAAGACACCTATTCATAGGTAGGTATAAATGTCATGGTACTAGAGATCTCCATGAACAAAAAATTCACCCACAAATTATGACTCTGGTACCTTGAATGCGGGCACAAGAAGCTGTTCTACCAAGAATTCATGCTTTAGGACATTGCAAGGGATTTCCAGTAAGGATCCAATTGTTGCCATGGCATCTACAGCTCTGTTGTTTTCTCTAGGAATTTTCTCGAATGTGATCTCGATGAAGGATTATTTGAGAGTCTCCACCAGTTTCTTGTATGGAATTAGCTTATCGTCCTTAGTCTAGTATTCACCATTCACTTGATTTATTATGAACTGGGAGTCTCCATATACTTTGAGGTTCATCATGTGCCACTGCACTGCTATTTTGAGGCCTATGGTTAAAGCCTTGTATTCTGCAATATTGTTAGTGCAAGGGAATTCCAATTTATAGGATCTAGGAATACAATCTCCCTATGGGGTGATGAAGAACACACTGGCTCTTGATCCATTCTACGCGTATGAGCCATCAAAGTAGAGTTTCCAATGATCGACTATGCTGAGGTTGAAGACGGATTCATCTGGAAACTCTGATATAAGTGGATTCTCTGAATAGATTGGTGCTTCTACAAGCTAATCTACTATGACTTGGCCTTTGATTTCTTTCTTCTCCACATATTCAATTTCATACTCTAATAGTATCATGATCCATTTGGCCATTCTTCTAGTAAGCATTTCTTTTGACAATAAGTACTTGAGAGGGTCAATTTTGGTGATGAGTTTTATTTTGTGTGCCAACATGTAATGTCTAAATTTCTGTGAAGCAAACACTAATGCTAGACATGCTTTTTCAATGAATGAGTAATTTAACTCATCCCAACTATTGTTCTATTGATATAATAGATGGCCCTTTCTGTCCCATTTTCATTGTGTTGAGCTAGGAGAGCTCCAAGGGTTGTTGTTATTGCTGACACATATAGGATCAATGGCTTTCTGGGGATCGGTGGCATGAGGACCGAAGATGTAAGTAGATATTCTTTGATCTTATTGAAGGCTTCCTCACACTTATCATCCCAATTTTATGCTATTCCCTTGTGAAGTAGATGAGAATACAAAATTTTCTTATCTGCCAATTGTGCAATGAATCTTCAGATGGACTGAAGCCTTCCCTAGAGACCTCTCAATTGTTTCAATGTTTTGGGTGCTTCCATTTCAAGGATTTCTTTTACATTGGTAGGGTCTACCTCAATACCTCTCATTGACACTATGTAACCCAGTAGCTTTCCTAATTGTATGCCAAAAATGCACTTATTTGGATTTAATCAGACCTTGTATTCCTCTAGCTTGTTGAAGATAGCACTTAGGGTTGCTATGTCATCCCTCCTCTTTCTAGATCTGGCTAGTATGTCATCAACATAATCTTTGACATTTTTGTGGATCATGTCATGGAAGATTAGTGTCATAGCTCTTTGGTATGTAGCACCAACATTTTTAAAGTTAAATGGCATCATATTCTAGCAGTGAGCCCCCCATGGAGAAGTGAAGGTTGTTTTGGGTTGGCCTTCTTTAGCAATCATTATCTGGTTGTATCCCAAAAAATCATCCATCGGGGAAAGCATTGTCAATGTTGGGCAATGGGAAATCATCTTTTGGACATTCTTTGTTTAAGTCCCTAAAGTTTGTGTAGATTCAGATGCTCCCATCTATTTTTGAAATAGGAACCAGATTGGATACCCACTCAAGGTAGTCAATTGGTTGTATGAATCCCACGTCAAGTAGCTTCTTTAATTTCATTTTGACTAGTAAGGTGATCTAAGGGTGCATTTTCTTGAGTTTTTGTTGGATAGAATTTGCTTTAGGATACACTACTAGATGATGAACTACAATCTCTAGGTCAAGCCTAGGCATGTCTGCATAACTCCATGCAAAATTAAGTGTCTTTCTCTCAAGAAGGCTACTAGGAGCTCTTGTTCCTCTGATAGTAATGATTCTGCATAGAATGTGATATGTGGTGTCTCCTCTATTCCTAGATTAACTAGATTGCATTTTTTGCTAGGATCGTTGATTTTTCCTGATGGAGAGCTCTAAAAGGAAGATTGAATCCCTCATCTTCAGGCACCTCGGAGAGGTTTTCACCATTGGATGCATCCTTTCTTTTTACTATTTTTGGGTCAGAGAGCGCCACAATGTGGTTTTCACTCAAGGACTTAGAGATTATTCTCAGTTTTTCGCTTTTGTGACTAAGGGATTCAATCATTTCCCTATAATATGCATGTGTATCCAACTCAATGATGAATCCTACTTTTTGATGCCCACATGGAATATTATCTCGCAGTCCTATGAATTCTGAGAGTGCCTCATTGTTTTCAAATGTGTCAAGAATTGGTGGTCCTCATTGGTCATAATCGATGAGTTGTGGGTAGACTAGATGGATTTCATGGTTTTGGTTTTCAAAATTATAAGATAAGGTTCTAATCATGAGAAGGGTGGTATCCCAAAAGAGCATGGGTAGGTTGGTTATGGGA
This sequence comes from Sequoia sempervirens, assembly GCA_007258455.2. Classification (NCBI taxonomy): domain Eukaryota; kingdom Viridiplantae; phylum Streptophyta; class Pinopsida; order Cupressales; family Cupressaceae; genus Sequoia; species Sequoia sempervirens. Next base: position 510,087,834 of record VDFB02193867.1, on the reverse strand, counting down.
TCCTCATCATCACTACTACTATAGACATTAGTTATGTCTAAATTGAAATTATCTATGACTCGGCTAGTGGATATAGGTAAGTGAAGTTCAGCTGGTGTTGGTTCACAAAGAGTCTTGACTGCTTTAACTGAGGGACCTCATACACGTATGGTTAGAATTGGAGGTGTAACTCTGAGGCCAATATTTATCATTTGCATCTCAGGAATGAGGGGTATTATAAACCCATTGTTATTTTTCCCTAGTTTCTAGTTTCTATCATAACCCATTGCAGGCATCATTTGCAAACCTTTGCTTCTATCATCGATTGGTAGATTAGATGTTGGTCTATTATCTTGGTATAGGAGATGAGATGGGTCCTCCTCTATGAATTATTTTCCAAGATCTCCCCAACTTCTGAAGTTGGGATATTCTTCAGTAGATGTTTGAGAAGTGGAGGATTCATTTGATTGTAGACGTCCTCATGATCTAGGAGATTGTGGTAACCCTCCTACCACAAGGGCATTTTTTGGAATCATATAGTTTCCACAACCATTGTCTTGGATGATGAATTTGATATTAGAGATGGTGGGGATGGTGGGAGTGGTGGTTTTCTCTGTCGCAGAAGTGGAAGCAAGAGTGGTTGGGTCAATGTATGGTGTTGATGGGCCTTCATCATTTTTGGGTACTTGAGGTATTTTATAGTATTTGGCCTCTAGGTTCTTGTAGTAGGAGAATGGTTCAGGATCTCCATGGACAGTGGCCTCTTGTCCTTCATATGTGAAATTGACACATTGATGGAAGGTTGATGCTACTGCTTACATTAAATGGATCCATGGATGTCCCAAGAGAATTTTATAAGGCAAGTTAAGGTCGAGGACCTGACAAGTTGTTTCCATGATAGCTGGCCTACTTGAATAGAGATTTGGATTGTACCTTGGGACACTCTTTCTTGATCATCATATACTCTGATTGTAATAACTTTTCCTTTGTCAATGGAATCCTCTAAGATTTTTAGGTTCTTAATGAGCTTGAGGGAACAAATATTCAAGCCTACACTTCCATCCACCAAAACTCGCTTGACTTTATTTTTTTGCACTAGGACCTCTAAATTGAGTGCACAATTGTGAGATGGCTGAGTGGGAAAATCTTGATTGGAAAATGTAAGGAAATTAAGGGTGATGATTTTTCCGACCATAGCTTGGAATTGTTCTACATCAAGATTTTTTGGGATGGTTGATGAAGCCAATGCTTCCTCAAGGATTTTCTTGTGGGTGGATGAAATTTTTAGCAACTCCATGATGGAGATTTGTGTTGGGGTTCTTTTCAGTTGATCAATGACATTATAACCATTGGGAAAAGATGTAGGATTGGGTGCAGGTACTCTATTTGGCTGAGATGATCCTACAATGGTAATTTTTCCACCTCTTGTGGTGACTCCACAATCAGCATGGGCTCCTTTGATGGTGATGGTAGCATACTAATCATCTAGGGAAGTGACAACATGATCGTACACATGATTGACATTTTTGAAGGTACCTTTCCCTTTATCAGTGTTATTATTCCCTTTATTGTGGTTAGGCATTGGATTCGTATATATTTTGAGGTTTTAATTTCTTGTTGGCTATTCCACATTTATGATTCTTTGATCAATGAGGTCTTGGACTAGGTTCTTTAACCTCACGCAACTATTAGTGGTGTGCCCTTTGATTTTTTGGAAGTCACAGAGCTGATTTTCATTGCACCAAGGAGGCTTAACATCTAGTTCTTGGTAGTTCTCATAGGTGGGAGCCTTGATGAGCCTTGGTCGTTGATGTTGTTGATCATTTGATTGTTTGGCTTCTATGTTGTGTTAGTTTGATGTTTGTTTTGATGATGGTTTTGGATTTTTTGTTGCAGTGTAGGTGTGTTTTGTTGAGGGGTATTGATGACAAATTTTGCATCGACGACACCATCATTGGTAACATTTTTTTTCTTGCCCATGTGCAAGGCTTGTCATTATAGCTTGTAGATGGGCGGTTGTTCTACTATTTGGGATATGAAGTTGATCCTCTAAGATGTGTCATAAGAGCTCATTTGATGTTGAGCACCTTGGAAATCAATTAGTCATACGTGGTGATCCCTTGGACTTTGAGATGGAATGCTAAGATGTCATCAAGGTTGTATATGATAGTTCACACTTGTTGTTCCTTGGGCATGACCCATTTGCTCTGATTGGCCTGGATTGCCATCATTGTAGAAATGAAGCAAATGATTCATTCTTCCCTTGTTTCAAAGCTGAGAGTTCCTCTAGATTGACATCCATGGTGATATTGCATGTGTAGTTTTTGATGAATGTGTCTATGATTTCTTGGAATGTTTTGATGCCTATAGGTAGGCGAGAGAACCATTCCATGCCGTGGCTAGCCAAACTCCTAGGAAATAGCCACATCAGATAGGTATCATCATATGCGACTTCCATGCAATGAACCTAGAATTCCCTGATGTGATTTCCTACCACATAGTACTTGTCAAACTTGGGGATCTTAAATCCCTTTGGGAATGGTTTCATTGCAAGGATCCTTTCGAATAGATAAGGGCACAAGTTGTTGGGGGTTTTTGTGGTTCACCTCGATTGAAGATTGAGCACTTGTTGCGAGAGCAGCCAGATTTGTGTTGTCACATCTTTTTTATGGATCAAGGGTGGGATGAAAGTGTTTTGAGGTGGTTTGTTTGTTGATGGGATGGGTTGATTGGTTGGTATGTTAATAGATGGTGTTTGCATATTTTGTTGAGCCAAGTATGCTTGCAATTGTTTTTGTATCAACAATGCTTGTTGTTGGTCCTATTGTTGTTGTGCTATTAGTACCTATTGCTGACCTTGTTGTTGTACTAAAAATGCTCATTGTTGGGTAGCTAATCGGGCTGCTTCTTGTTGTTCTTGATATTTCTTTAGCACTTGTTCATATGGTTGATGTTGTGCTACTTGTTCTTGTGCAAGATATTGTGCTTGAGCTTGTGCTTGTGCTTGTTTGGCTTGTTATTGAGCTTTGGCTTGATCTTGCACTTGAGCCTGTACTTGGGCCTCTGTGGCAGCTTGTGCAATTTGTGTGGCTTGAGTAACTTGTGTTGCTTGAGCGGCTTGAGTAGCTTGCACTGCTTGTGCGGTTTGCTGAGCAACTTGTTGTTGTTGTTGCAATAAGGCTTGGGCTTGTGCAACCTATTGTGCTTTTTGTGCTTGTTGTCTTTGTAATGTAGCTTGGTCAGCTTGAGTAGCTTGTACGGCTTGCAGGGCAACTAATTGCATGGTTTTTTGTTTTTGTACTTGTAGGAGTGCCTTTTGATAGGTAGCTTGTTGAGCGGCTTCCAACACAATACTGTATTGGTTTGATGTATTGGAGATTGATGGTGGTGGTGGTATAGGTGGATTTGGAATGGTGCTTGTTGTGGTGATGAGAGGCACTGTCATCTTGATGGTTGGGGTTTGAGTGGTAGATGGTGTGATCAATGTGTTTGGTCCTTGAGAGACCATGTTTTGAGATGTTAGGGGGCTGGTTGATGATGTGATGGTGGTGGTTTGTGTTATTGGGGTAGTTTCCATTTGTTGTTGCGATATTGATGACAAGATTTGAGGACTTGATATGGTACTTTGATTGATGCTCGGTGGGTTGATCTGATTTTGTTGATTGATGTTTGGTAAAGGGGGCATTCCTAAACCAAGAGGTGTTGTGGATATTAATGGCAATGGTGGAAGTGGTGGAAATGTGAAGGGTGTAATCTCTTGAGGAAATAGTGTAGTGTCAAAAATGCCCCCTGGCCCAAATATGTCACCCTCTCCTTGCGAGGTTATGGGGACAGAGGTTTGGGTGTTGCATGGAATACTGATGATGATGGTTCATTTGGATCATGAAAGGTGAGAGGGACATATGGATGTGATGGATTTTTGGGGATGGTTTGTCCCAAGATGTTGTTCGTATCCAAATCCTAATTGTTTACGAGGGGGTGTGTTTACAATGCATTAAGAAATGTGCTTCCCTTGTTAACAATGGGTTGAGTTTGAGCAATAGATGATGTGGTTTGTGGGATATTTTGAGTGATGTTTTCAAATGAGGTTGTAGATGAGATTTTGGGCATGGACCCAAAAGATGGCTCCACTATAGTGCTTACATCAAAATCAGAGGGGAGTTTAGCCCTTTATTTTGCTAATTCAAGCATGTATAGTGAAGGCTTGAGTCTCATCATGATATTGATAATTTATGGTTCTTTGGATTTTGAATCATTTCGATGATTTCCTTGTGTGACATTCCAAAAGGATTATTGTTTAGATCCTCCATTTGACCTTCCTCTTGTTGATTTTGTGATGATGATAGAAAGTTTGTCAAAGGATTACTTGATCCAACGAGATTAATTTCAGAATTTGTTTGGCTTAGATCACTTGAAATGGATGTTTCTTTGTTCGCTTCCATGTTCCTCTTGTGTTGAGATCTATTTTGCACCATAAAATAGGGATCAAATTTCAAGAATATGGGAGATAAATCTCTAATTCTTTGGATTGATCTAACTTTTAGGACGCAAAAGAGAAAATTAAGGATGTTTTTAAGGATCAAAAGGTGATATGATGAGGATGATGTAAAATATGGATGATGTGGATGTTGAAACTTTTGAGAAATTTTGAGGGGACGCTAAGCTTTTAGGACTTGTTTTGAATTTGGATTTTGATTTTTTGGATTATCCTTGACTTGATTTTTTGGTTTGCTTTGATTTTGGATTTATGAAAAAATTGCCCCTAAGATGTTGGATGATTATCTAGGGGGTATATTTTCTCAAAGGATGATAATTTGAATATGTTTAGGGAGAAGGATGCATCTACATACACTTATTCAAACAAGATGATAATTTAACCAAGCATATGAAGAAGGATGCATCTACATATACCTAGCTAAACAAGATGGTTTGATAATTTGACTAAGAATATGAAAAAGGATGCATCTACACATACCTAGCCAAAAAATGATTTGATGTTTTGATCCAAATATTTTTAAGGTTTTTGCTTAAAGGATTGGATGATTTTGATTTTTGCAAAAAATCCTAGCATGGAGGATAATTTCAAGTTTTTTCAAAAGATGATGGTGAGGTGATTTTGGTTTGATGTTCAAGGATGGATGAAGGTTTGATTTTGATCCTAGGTTTACCTAAAAAGACACTTGTTTACTAGACCTCAGTTTTGAAGAACATGTTTTTTCTCTAAACAAGGTGTTCAAATTCACATAAAAGATTGGGATTCTAACAATAATAAAATGAGTACAATCTAGGATTGTTCCTTGAGGCTTTCTTGTAGAATTTAAAAAGCAGTCTTTGTCTGAATTAGTATAGTGTTGAGAGAAATTTTTGGTGATCTTTTGGACTAAGAACTTTTACCTTCGATTTATTGATCTTGATCTTGCATGAAATCATTGGGGACACATGTGTGGGGTCCAATTGTTTTTAGTATTTCCTTAATGACTTTGTTTTTACCACAAACACTTCTTTGATTAGTTTTTCAAACTAGATGTCCAATTTTTCAACTTCTCATTCCACAAGGTATATCATGTGGAATTTTGATGAAATTAAGGAAAGGGTTACTTATTGTTAACTTTAACAAAAAAATTGAGATATAATCCAAGTGTTTAGAAACCTCTAAGGATAAAATCCCAAGGGAAAGCAATAACACATGAATTTGGTCAATTGTATTTGCTTCCTAAAGGGTTTGATGTTTTGATGACAATGTTAAATGTTTGTTTCCAAATGTTTTTGAATAAGCAAAGTGTTTTATAACCAAGAACAAGCACAATCCTATGGATATGAAAGACTATATTTGTTGAGTCCCCACTTGGACAAGTCTAGCTACCCTTATTTTTAGCGAATGGTTAGATGATTTACCCCACTGGCTCCCCTCCATGGCTCAACACTTCTTTAAGGAACCAAGCATCAGTACCCATGAAAATCCCATGGTATGCTTTCCATTTCTACTAAAAACCGTAAAAGTGTGGTGCAGGTTTAGAACGACCGTTCTTGCACCAAAAAATAGATAAGGATTTTGGCTTTTCTACAATAATGGTTTTAGTTTGGACTTTCCGTTCGCAGGAGTTGACCCAATGTGGTGAGAGACCAATTCTTCCCTTCTCATTGGAGCCAACCGCGTGATACTAGCCTTTGTTCTAGTACCCACTTTTATATCTCGACTGGAAATACTCTTGGCTTTAGAGTGTTATTGTTGGGTCATTCCCTTGGGTGAGTACTTTTTCCCATAAGGTAGGCCCTCTAAGATAAACAATAGTGAGTAAACATATTCATAGTTCGATCAACCTTCATTTAGAAACAAAGGGAGAACCCATGCAATGGGTTTACTCACACTCACACAATGTTTTGTTCAATTTTAAACCCAAACTAAAGTGTGGAAGCAATCACTTATATCTCAAACTAAGACCACCAAAAAGCCTTTTGATTCTCAAGATCACTATAAGGCACGAGAGAAGTGCATACATCTTTTCAATGATGTTAGTTTGAGTAAGCAATCACAAAGCAAAGTTGCACATGTTGTTTTTAATCCAACAAAGCAATAATGACTCCTTTTTATAGCACCAAATGAAGTGTGAGAATTTTCCTTGTTCAATTATTAGCCCCAAACAAAATCTAGTGAGTTTGTGTCCTAAAGTTCATTTTAAGCTTCTTTTGTAACAAGAATTTAAAGAGATATTTTTTAGAGCCCAAAATGAAACTAGTAAGTCCTAAGCATGAAAGATAAAAAAAATTTCCTTAAAAGGAATAGTGAATCCTCTAAGAGTGTTGAACAAACACTAGAGTGTTTAAAAACACTTGGTATCATGAAATGAGATCATGCTTCTTTTCCTCTTCACCTTTGATCAATCCAACCTATAAGAAAATCAGTTAGGTTCTACAAAAATAGAGGTCAAGAAAGTAGAAAACAGACCAAATAACCAAAATTTGATAAAAACCATGTGTCATAAATAAATTTTCACTTTCTACTTCCCTCCAATGGTGCAATCCACGAAGGCATCATAGTTTGAAATTACCAGCAGTGTTGTATAGTGCTTCCTACTAGTCAGCGTTGCTTTGTAGCCAAACCAGTGAGCGTGGAGGCATCACTATTCTGGTCAGTAGTGCAATTTGGATTTTAAAAATATTTCAGTGAGCTAGAAAGATTCAACGATGTTGTTTCAAAATTTGAATTCTGGGCGGGAAGTATGGAGCATCACTGTTTGAAATTTGTAGTGGTGTGATATGGCGATGCTTAGTTCTCAGTGGTGCTAAATAGTGACACTAAGCTTCCAATAGTAGAGTTTCCTATAGGCATAAAAATAGTAAAGAAAACATGAAATTTAGGACAAAAACGTGATTAGATTTTCAAGAGTTCTCTCGTTCTTGCACCAAATGTAGAGCCCCAATCCCAATACTTGCAAAACACCATAAATAAACACATTAGAATATCATATGCAAGTAAGAACAAGGGTTCCCCATGAAATTCATTAACAAAACTCAAAATAGGAATGAAAACAAGAATATAATGAAAGAACAAGAAAGTAATTTAAATCCTATTGAAAGTAATGCAAACTCTTGATCCCATGGGGGAATTGGTGCCAATTTGATGTGAAAATTGGTCCTTTCCCAACTCCAATGATGCAATGTTGACTGATGATGAAGAGTGATCCACTCGATGAAGACTTCCAATGTACTCCAATATAAAAATCTGCATAACCTAGCTAAGATTGGATGAAGATTGCTATGGATTTGAGTATAGTAAGTTTACTCAAGTTGTGGATGATCAAATGAGGAATAAAGCCTCTTATTTATAGAAAATCAAGTTGAAGAGATGTCCAAAATGGAGCAATGTGGGACTAAGAATCAACTACTGGAAAGATGCCACTTGTTTACATGTGAATGGTTGAAGGATGTGCAAGTTTTGAAGAATGTGTCAATAAATGCAATTAGATGGATTTTGAAATTGTTGAAATGACATGCAAGAGGGAAAAAAAAAACATTGAATGCCACTTGGCTCAAGGAAAAATGACTATTAGGTGGAGTAAATGGCTTGTTGGAAGGACAAAGTCCACTTGGATTTTGAATTTAAATTTGAGGAATATTCCATTTTTTATGCCTTTTGAGAGAAAATAGAGATTTAATAAATGAATTAAATCTATTTTCATTTACAAGTTGCAAAAGATAGAGGATGGGACATGGATCAAGATTAAATTAATTGAGGATTAATTAATTTAATGAGGATCAAAATGATGTGACATATTGATATAGATTTTATGGATTTATTTAAATCAAATATGAGAAGAAAAGGATTTAGAGATAGTTAAATAAATATTTTTGATTTATTTAATTAAAGAAGGTGAAAGTTAGATTAAATCAAATAAATGTTAATTTATTTAATTCAATAGGATGACTTTAGAGATTTAATCAAATAAAATGAATTATTTAATTAAATAGAGATAATTATATCAGGTTGATTGATTTAATTAATGGAATAGAATGACTTAATCAAATAAATGATTTAATTAATTAAGGGAGGAAAATTGATGAATTTAATAAAACAAGGGAATTTGATTAAATGGTTAGACTGAGGGATGATTTAGGATGAAACAGTGTTAGTAGTCAGGATCAGATGTGCATTGTTATTCAATACATTTTCTATGTCTACAATAGTATACTTTTTTTTTGAAAAAATTCATTCATCTTGCATCATAGCTTACATTAGAATTTGTTTTAGTCATCTTTAGATCTTATTTACATTCATTAGGTGGTTAAAATTTCAATTTTTTCATTGCATTGCATCTCTTGTTTAAGCCTAAAAAAGTGAGAAAATTACATTGTTTTCTTTCAAGTTGGCATCAATCTTCATTTTAAAAAATTTCATCTTAGACTTAGTCAATTATTGCATGATTAAGATCTAGAAATTCCATCCAAAATTTTCCTTTATTATTTCACATTTGTAATTGAATTACATTGTTCTAAATTGATGAAATTATGGAAACACGGTAACTGCTAAGTCTATCTGTAAACATAAAAAGAAACCTTAAAAATCAACTTAGACATTCACTTTTTTTAGTTTTCATAACACTATTTAAGGACTCAGTAGCCATTGGGAGACCCCATCCTTGTACAAGTGCATTAGCATATATTTTCACACATTTTTATTTCTATTTGATTAGTCTATTTTTTCCCATAAACCCTAGAAATGGAATTCATAATTACATCTTTTTAGGCATCTATCTTATAGTTGAAAAAGTGGAAAATATTATATCATTTGATTTTAAAATTGTATCAAAATAATCATTTTCAGCTTGTGGCATCTTAAAATTAATGAATTGTTACATCTTAGATCTAAAATTTACATTCAAATCTTCTAAAATAATTTTCACTTTTGTTTCACACTTGCATTTTGCATTACATTGTCTTAAATTGACAAAAAACTGGAAAAACTAGTCACTGGTTAACCTATTTGTAACCAAAGAAAGCAACATTAAACAAAAACATAAGCATCCAATTTTTTTTAATTTTCAAAACCTTGTACAAGGACCCATTTTCCATTGGGTGACCGAGTCCTTTTATAGATGTCTCAGACATATTTTTCATATCTTTTTGTCTTTGTAGTTTTATTTTATTCCTTATTGCATATGTCTAATATGAAATTTAGAAACAATGTTATTGCACATGGAAGAGAGGTGTCATTTTTCTTGATTTGTTGCAAATTTGGGAAAATTTGTTGCATTTTAGATTTATAGGACAATTGTTTACATCATGTTCTCATTGCAAAAATATTGTGTTATAATAGTTCATATTCTATTGTAAAATCTTGTTGAGCATTGTAAGGCATTTTGTTATGAGCATATGAAAATGACTTTGTTGCCCCTCTTTTGATGTTTTCTATTTATCTCTCTCCCACTATCCCTCCAATGTGTTAGGTAGCTTGGTGAAAGAGAATACAATCCTTGAAAATCATGACAATCATGTTTATGCTTTTCCTGATACCTTGCCTAAAGGTGTATTGGTGTTAGAAGATCCAATCATTGAGCATCATGAGAATCTTGCTTGTTCTCTCCCATTACCTCTCCTAATTGGGAGGATATTGTTGGACGAGAGGATGAAATCATTGATAATCATGAAAATCATAGTTTATATTCTTGTGATACCTCACCTACTTATGTTGAAGTTATCTTAGAAGACCCAATCATTGAGCATCATGAGAATCTTGTTCGCTTCTCTCCAAAAAAATCTCTTTCTTGGGAATATATTATGGTGCAAGAGGATGATATATGTCCTTCAAAGGATAGTAATATGGATTTATTGGATAAATATGATAAGGTGACATTCGATCCCCCCTCGATAGAAGATCATCAACACAAAGTCAAATCTGTTAAGGTTATGAATGCACAATTTTCCATTAGATCTCCCTTGATTATTGGACCTCCTAAAAATACTTTTGCCCCTCGTATGAGTCCTCTAATTATCAGACCTCCTAAGTTACCTCCCAATCCACTTCCCATTATAGGACCTCCTAAACCTCATGACCATATTTTAAGCTTGAAAAACCAACTCACTAGTAATCATGTGTTGAAGAAACCTAGTTATCATATTGTAGCTCATACATATAACACTAGAAACAATAGGCAACCAAAGAAAGCTCAAACTACCATTCTATTGTATCTCCCACCCACACAGGTAACATCCTATAATGTAGTGATAAAGGATTTGATCTTGTTGAGAAACTTCTCCACAATCCTACTAAGATATCCTTGTGGGATTTCATTCAAACATCACCTACTTACAATGAAATGCTTCAAAATGCTTTATAAAAAGTTTCCATCCCTCCTAGTGCACAAACAAATGATGTGGCAGCTTTAATTGAGAATATGAATCAACCTAATTTAGACATTATTTTTTATCAAAGGGAATTACCTCCTTTGGAAATGTGGAAGAAAACTAATGCTTTAATGATATTAACTATTATTAAAAAGGTTGGAATTAGGAAAATTATTATTGACAACAGTTTAGGACTGAATGTTTGTAGTGTGAATCTTTTGGATAGAATTGGAATGGGAAAGGCTAAAATTCAATTAGATTCTTTATCTATTCATGGTTTTGATAATGTGGGAAAAATTCTACTTGGTGTGATAGCATTGCCTATTAAAGTTGGAATGGTTACATTACAAACTCCCATCCATGTCATGCCTCATGAACTCTCATATAATCTTCTCTTCAAGGGTAGGCCATGGATTCATGAAATGAATGGGGTGTCATCAATGCTACATCATATAATGAAATACACTTACAAAAACAAGGTTTACATTATAAAGGTTGATCCAAAATCTAAAAAATTGCTGACAAAATTAGAAGGGGATAAAAATTCTTTTGAGAACATTGATACCAAATTAGAAAGTGGAACCTTTGAGAAAACAAGAAAAGAGTGAGTGTCTTTCATCAGTGAAAAAGCTTTAGATGATGATTGGGGTTCATTATATTTCATACCTACATTCAATGGGGAATACAGTCTTATATAACCCTATTTTGGTAATCAAACCTTGAAATGAATAGAAATGGGTTGAAGGAATAATGAATGAACAAATAAGCTATGTTGCAACTCACCAAACCCTTGAACAAAAGGCTGCAATATTGTAAGTAATAGCTAGCATGAATGTGGATCTTAAATCTTGATTGAATGTTATGGATCTTGACTTGAATGCTTGCTTGAATCATAAGATACCTACATAACAAATATTATCTCAAAAACAAATATGATGCATGATGACTTCGACATGATGCTTGATTCTTGGATAATTCTCCCAAATAATTGATAATCAACTCTTGAATGCTCTTGAATTGCTAGAATTGTTGAATTCTTAGATCTCACCTGCTCATGAAATTTTCTAGGAGAAAATATGTGAAATAACCTTGTATTTAAACTTGTTTATGCCAAATTTCATGAAATTACAACACTAGAAGCTGACATCGGATGTAGGAGAACAAAATATTGTCAAGAATTGAATTTAAAATTAGGTCTAAGCTAAGTAGGACTCATACACCAGTTGGGGCATATGAGTCCTAGTAGGCCAACTTCGGGACACAAATTTCAAGAAATGTTAAGTTTTATGCTAAATTCATATCTAGGCCCCAAAACATAGGTAGGTCCCATATGCATGGTCCATGAGTCCTAGATCACTAAATCTAGGCCATACAAACCAAAATCATAAAATTATGATTCAATATTTGATGTGTCAAGATTATCCTTCAAAAGATGCATTAAATAATGATTGTGGATAAAAAATAGACCCAAATAAGGCATAAAGAAGCCCAATTTTAGTAGGGAGGGCCTAAGCAAGTGTGAAAATGTAGAGGGATACATTTTTCTACACTTTATTTAGTCCCCACTTTAGTGAGAGGAGGAACTTGCTTCAAACTCACACTAAAGTAGACAAACTAACATCAAAAGGGGTCCATTTGTACCAATGCTAGTAAGATAGGATGACAATCATCAAGAGGGATGATCAAGCCCCCAAGATCAAGATCCTATAGCAACCCAACATAGGCACCAAAGAACAAACATGAAAATAATGTAAGGAGAAACAACAAGACACAAGCATACACCACCAAAGACAAAGAGAAATAAAAATAAAATATAAAAGGGGTGGATCGAGCTTTGACTGTTTGTCCTGCACATTGTGGATTAGATCTAAGCTGTTTGTCCAAGAAAGTTTACAAGTGGAACATGATGTACACTGTGCAAACAAAACACATGCTCACAAGGGCTAGTGGAACCTTAGGCCGTCCACTAGGTGAGCCCCATGCATAGGTGGTTGATATGTGCTCACACAGATAAGCAAGTGGCTATGTGAAAGTCATGCCTAAGTTTGTCCCCCATATGTACAACCATACCAAAGCTATAACTCTTGATAACTTTGAAAAGGCACCAAAGAACATGAAAAACAAGATTCATGAGGAAAGAAAAGCTTTGTATGGCTTACAACCATGAATAAACAAGATGGATCCACAGGAAAGCAAAATGTGTTATGCAAGGTAGCCACATAATTGATATTGTGAATGAAAAATAGTGTAAGGCATGTTCAAAGGCATTTTTCTTAGTTATTTAAAGTCTTAACTTGGGTAACATCATGCCTAATGTTTCCAAGAGAGGACTAATCAAACAATAGAAGATTCTCAACTTAGGGGATGCAATGTGTCACATAAAGCCACTAAGAGGAATATAATATTCTAAGAGAGATCATGCTCTTGAGGGACATCACACCCAATGTCACCACAAACTGAAAGACACATTTCATGAAGAATACTACACAATGAAACATGAGAAATGCTAAAGAATAATGCTAATGTATGCCCCCACTTTAAAGAAATTTCTAAACACCATGTTGTGAGAAATTACTTTAAAGTAGAAAATAATAAATGCTAACAAGAAAGAGGACATGAGAACTTACTTAGAAATACCTAGGTCAAATCATATGTTTCCAAATGAAGCTACATCATGAAAAGGGAATGCCCCCACAGTGAAATCCCAAAATCACATAAGGGATCCATGGATTTTGGGTCAGTATGTCTTTGCTACAATATTATTTATAGAGCTTGGAATTGTCATCATTCCCCAAATACTCATGGAACATGAAGAATGACACAAAGAAAGTGAAAAGAAAGAAATTTTTTTGGGTCAACATGGAAGAGACCTAAATGTCTCTACACCTTGCATCATCCCCAAAAGGAAAACACAAGACAAATGAAAAATATAAAATGTTTGTGGCATAGAGAAGAATGTAGATACAAATAGGTGAATTTCACAAAGAGAGAGAGATACATCAAATAGAACAGTACGGGGGAGATTACATTATGCACATGCAATCACACACAAAACATGAAAAATAACATAATGCAAGAGACTAGTAAGGCATGTGCGAGTCAACCTATTAGTAGGTTGTCTACATCCCAATCTTGTTCGTTATATAAAAAAAGGTAGACAACTAACCAAAGGGACAATGAAAAATGTGCTAGTAGCACAAGGCTATCTAATTCTTGCCCCCACTAAGTGGGAGAAAAGAATGAGCTAAGATAAGTGATGAGAAAGAGCTCCTTGCATTTTTAAATGATGTGTAATGAATGTAAAGCATGTAATAGTGAGAATTTTGTGATCCTACAACTATTACATGGAAAGGAGCAAAAGGACATGCTTTAAGGGATTATTTCTAGGGTATCAAACTTTTTAAATATTTGTTTTAAAACACAACTCTCATTAGTACTATGCCCGAAAATTCTATGATATTTACAATGTGATGTGTTTAAGTTATTAGGATTTAGAAATTCATTTTATCACATGGGTGGTAATGTAATAAGTCCTTGGATTAGATTTATGTGTAAATTCCTTTCATTTGTAGATGACAAACAAGGGAATTTTAGTTTCTTTAGCTTGTAAGGCCTTTGTTACTTGCTAGATTCACCAATTTCTTGAGTTAGATGTTGAGGAGGAGGACCTAAGATGATCCTATCATCCTTATCATTGTTACAAGGAATTATTTATACTTTATGTTGGGAGGAGGATCTTGATATCCTAAACCTTTAGTATGTTTAGTTGGTATTTGTTCTAGGAGTTGATGAATTTCTTGTTCACTTGTTGTATCACATCCTTATTTACTTAAGATTGTGAATCTTTTTACTTATGTCTCTTTCAGGTTGATGGGAGTGTTAGTCACTTTGTTAAAATAGGATGGTTGAATTTTTACTTGATTAGAGGTGCTAGGCTCACCTATTGTAGGGAACTTAGGCTCAACTTGTGTTTCAATTTCAAGATGCAAAAGACCAAACATCTCAAGTTGTGTTGGTTGCTTCATAGAAGGATAAAAGGATGCATTAGTCTCAAGGTTGTTTAGGAAATAATTTATGAAGTTGTTCATGTTGTCATAATCTTCCCCAATGATGTCAAAATCATGAGGAGGACATGCATTAGGAGTTGATTGAGCATGAATGAGTTTAATTTTATTAGGTTCATTTCCAAAAGCATAGCTTGAAACATCCACTAAGGACTTCAAGGACATCCACAACTTACCAAAGAACATATCCATGATGTAATGAAATGCAATTTTTAGATTCTACACAAGGTAATTTGTTTATTACACTATGCAAAAATCTAAAAATAAATTTTTGTAAATGGAATTTTAAATTTAACCAATGCACGAAGTGAACTGAATTAAGCTAGATCTAATGAAGTGGATGAAACAAAAACTCTACAAATTGAAAAAAAATGTAATAGCAACAAATAAAAATAGAGAAAGCAATTTTTAAATGTTTTAAAATACAGATTCAGATCTAATATGGGACTAAATCACCCATAGCGGCATACGAGTCCCAATCAATTCTTTTCAAGGGTTCAAATGCTACAAAACAATCCACATAGAATAACTTGAAATCAAGTAAAACAACCTGCATTGGGACTAAATCACCTAGAGGGGCGTATGAGTCCCAAATTATAGTTTTAACATTGGTTTCAACAAATTCTAAGTGAATGTTAGGTTTTATAGTTTGAATGATGTCTAGACTAAGTGAAATTATATATTTCAAATGAATTTCAATGATGCAAGATGCCAAAATGTAACTTATATGCACTTTCACTAATCAAAGATTTAGAAACCCTAGATGTAAATTAACTAATGCAAGACCTAATGCAATGTTAATGTAAGATAGATCTAGGAATATGATGAACTCCAAATTAGATAAAAGGTGTTCTAAAGATCATATTCACAAAAATAAATCCTAGAAAATAGTAGTCTTATGTTTTGGGAGATAGAACCACCAATTTCCTTTAAATTTCAAGGAAACCTTAGAGATCTCAATCTAGGGATAGAATTAGGGAAATAGATCTGAAATAAGGTGTCCTAGGGTTTAATTAAATAATAAAAGGTGGTTCACCACCAAGAAAAGGCTTGGAAAGACAATAAATGTAAATACCATGCAAAACCTAATGATATGACCTAGAAAATGAACTTAAATTAGAATAATAAACTAGAGATAAATAGAGGTGCACCTGGAAAGATGAAGAGGCTTAGAACAACGTATGAACTTCTAAAAATATAACTTTGAAAGAACAATGGGACTCATATGCTAGTAGGGGTGATTTAGTCATAGTTTAGGGTTTTGGGACAAAACCAAAATCTAGAACTGCTAAACTAGGATCTACAAAAATTTGGTATATTGGGACTCATATGCCACAAGTGGAAATTTGGTCTTAGTATCAAGTTTGATCTAAAACTCTAATATCCTCTAATGTTATCCTATAGCTTCTCTCTTGTCAGATCTCCAAGTTTGAAACACTGAATTGCAACCTGTAGATGACTTCTCGTGATCTTGCAATGTAGACGACAACTTTGACAACTCGACAACTTTTCTTCAATATTTATCCTCAATGGATCTTCAACCTAGATCTACAAATCATAGATCAAAAGGAGGGAAATATGTTCTGTTTGTGGATATGGCTTTGCCTTGGTCAAACCTCATTTTGGTAATCAAACCCTGAAATGAATAGAAATGGAATGGAGTCATGAATGAACAAATAAGCTATGTTCCAACTCACCAAACCCTTGAAAAAATTACTGCAACATTGTAAGTAATGGGTATGTGCAGGATCATGATGGGCCAAAAAAGTGGCGATATGATGGGCATGTGTAGGGTATGTGGCTGACAACTTTTTTTTTACCCAAAATTGATGAAACAAAAAGGGTTTCTAAAGGAAATTCTCAACTTTCCACCAATATAAATTATGTTTTACTTTGAATTTAGTAAATAATTATTATTCATTTTCTATCTAAATTACGACTAAAGTCCTAATTGATAGGCTGGTTGAGAAACATCTATAGCTTTCAAATGGTATCACATTTTTTGAATCCAAATCATGTGTCACATTCTATGATTCACATACTATAGGATTAAAAAAAAATGAATTTCATGAAGTTTTGACCAAGTTAAGGTGGTCAGACATATAAATTTTTATATTTTTTAAAAGTTATAATAAAAAACTCATAATTAATTATTTACTTGGAAAAAAATTACAAAAAGATATGTGTCACATCGGGACATGAGTCCTCTACTTATATATAAAATCTTATAAAAGAATATTATTATTTTATTGTGGTTAGGGTGGTGAAATAGACACCTACTTATTTTTTCCCAGAAATTTAAGTACTACTGCATTGAAATTTCAAATTTTAACCAAATAGTTTTTTTATTTTTTTAAATAAACCTAGTAGTTTAGAAACTAAATTGCATTTGCTACAAATTATATTCTTACATATTTTTTAAATAATATAGATAACTTATTCAAATTTTTACGTCAAGTTGCCTAACTCTGATTTTCTAAATTTTTCACCACTTAAGGGCTTGTGTTTTCCATAATGATCTTGCACATACCCTAATGGATAACATCAATGTGGATATTGACTCTTGATTGAATGCTATGGATCATGACTTGAATTCTTTCTTGAATCATAAGATACCTACATCACAAATATTAGCTCAAAAACAAACATGATGCATGATGACTTTGACATGATGCTTGATTCTTGAATAATGCTCCAAAATACTTGATGTCAACTCTAGAATTCTCTTGAATGCTATTGAATTGCTAGAATTCTTGAATTCCTATATCACACTTGCTCATGAAAATTGCTAGGAGAAAATATGTGAAATAACCTTGTATTTATACTTGTTTATACCAAATTTATCAAAATTACAATACTACAAGTTTACATCAGATATGGGAGAATAAAATCCCACCAAGAATTGAATTTAAAATTAGGTGCAAGCTAAGTGGGACAAATATGCCGATTGGGGCATATGAGTCCCACTAGGCCAAGCTTGGGACACAAATTTTAAGAAATGTTATGTTTTATGCTAAATTCAAATCCATCCCCAAACTTAGGAGGGACCCATATGCCCAAGGTGGTGTATGAGACCCAGATCACTAAATATGGCCATACAAACTAAAATCATGAAATTATGATTTGATATTTGATGTGTCAGGATTATCCTTAAGAAGATGCATTAAATAAGGCTCGTGGATAAAAAATAGTCAAATAAGGCATAAAGAATCCCAATTTTAGTAGGGAGGGCCCAAAAAGTGTGAAAATGTAGAGGGGTAGATTTTTCTACACTACAAACCCAAAATGGGAAAACCCATGGTGAGGATTAGCTCACAATATATTATAACTAATTATAGTATATTATAGAAGTGTTCACTACAAGTGGAATCACTTCTCACTGAAAGAAGAGAAGATAGAAGATATTGCGACACACAACCAAGATTTGAACTATTACAGTTGCATCTAACACATGCATGAATTATAGTTCCATTGAAGCCCAAAATAAATAGTATACACACTTTATTCTGATTTGAACTAACACCCTTCTCTACTCTGTGATTTCCTTATACTTGCACAATTCACATCAACTGCACATCACATTACATATCTCTCTTAAAAACACCAAAAAATAACTTGCATATATTCACTTCTTTCATAAACACTTACAACATCACTTAGGTCAACCCAATTGGATCTATCATACAAATTATACCTTACCAACTTAACATACATACATACACACTTTGCACCATGATCCAAAACTCATAAAAAATAAAAATATGTCAGCATGGACCCAAAATAGTACCCACATAATGGTTCAATACATATTCAAACTTCACAATACAAAAAACTCATTAGGTCAGCATTGGTAATGACCTAATAACAAAATTTTCCAACTGTACAACCACATTTGGACATGTTGGCCTCAAAAATCTATGCCATTTGGAATACACATTCTATTGACACATGTAAACATTTGCACAAAGCCACAAAGAAAAATCCCAATCTGTGAAGAAATGTAGATACACCAAAACAAATGCCCTAAACAAGAAAACACCTATTATTACAAAATTGATATAATATTACTCATAACTTCAACACCATGAGACAAAACAATATGAAATTCTATAATTAGGTTCCTCTACCATCAAAAAGAAATATATCAAAAGTGCATAGCAAGATCTCATACATTAGACCAATGTAGACCCAAAAACATGATGTCTTGTACTCAAAATTACCTATATTAACACTTAGTCAATTTCCCTTCATCTAACTTCACCAGATCAAACATTCTTTCAAAAGACCACTAGAATACCATATTAAAAAATTCTCAAGTTATAAAAATTGATTCGCACAATGGTCTTCATACCTAAATACAATGTTGACATCAATGACAACATTGTAATGCAATTCCCTTACCCTTCTTGCTCATGTTGCCAACAAATGCATCATTAAAAAAACTCCTTGTTCTTCTAACAATTATAAGTGCATATTTTAGACCTGGTGTGTGTTTCATATTTTCCTTTGTCTTGGGGGCTCACCTAGTTAATATCAAACTTCACTAGTCTTTATAAGTATTGTATTTCATGTACACATAGCATAATATAACCTGCTAGTCCATATCTTTTCTTTTTGTATTTATTTTGACATTGTATGTCCATGCATCTTGTCTTGTTGCATATTATATCATACATGTGCGTTCCTTTGTGCCTATGTTGGTTTTCCATGGGATATTGGATATTGAGGACTTGCACAACTTCCTAGATCCTTAGTCATCATATCCCTTCAAGATTTGTACAATTGAACCCCTCTTGAAATATATTTCTCTACATTAGTGTGAGTTTGAGTGTAATTTCATACTCTCACTAAAGTGGGGGATAAATGTAGCATTAAAAAGTGTATACGCTTACAATTTTACATTATATTTTTCCCCCTACTATACTAGAATTAATTGAGCTTCGAATTTTCCAAATTATGTATTCCAAAACCTTATTTTTACCATTTTTTGAAGGTGAGCCAATTTTAAACAAATGCATTCAATGATTAAATTTCCTTAGATCAAGTGTGTCCTAGAAATTTGGGCCCAGAACCATTTTCCCAAGGGAAAATGGGTCCCCCTCCTTAACCAAGACCTAAATTCAAATATGTTACTGATAGTATTTTAATGTCTAAAATTCAAATATGAAGTGTCAACTTTTGGAACCTATTTTTTGAGAAATTGGATAAACACCTATAAATACCTATTCATTTTTTCATTTGAAATCTTAGACACACAATTGAGCAAATAATATTGTCCAGAGCATTCAAGAGCAGCATATCAGAGTATTCTTACAACAATTCAAGACCTGACATTATGTCAATTTTTGTGTGTTCATGTTCATGTTATGTGAAGGATAACATTGGCGTAGGTCTCCAAGCATCTGAGCATCCAAGCATTCAAGAATTTAAGAAAAAGAATATCAAAGAGCCTTGAAGAGATGTGTATGTCTTAAGTCCTTCAAAGAAGCCATTGAAGGGTTGTGAGTTGTAGCATTGTGTTCATTCATCATTTTGTTCCTTTCCTTTCAAGGTTTTATCATTGGCATTGCCATTGTGGAAGTGAAAACACTAACATGAGGTTTTACTAAGGCAAGCCCCTATATGACACAATATTTTCTATCTTTGTGAATGTGTAGGTTGCAAGTCTAAAGTGGATTGAAGAGAGCTTAAAAATCCATTTTTCATTGTAGCATTTATTGTCATCAAACTTGTTAAGAAACAAAAAATTACCTATAGGATTTATTTACGATGTTTTGATTATGAGATATGCATAAAAAAAAGCTTAGATATGACATCACAAAACCTTGAAAGTTGAGAAAGATACCCTTACAAGGACTCAACGGCGACATGGTGGCCCTATTCTTGCAGGCCTAATAGAACCAAACTTTTGGGTAGGTACATATTAGTCTACACCTTCTATATTTGTTGGCACTTGATTGTTTCTATTTATAAATTATTGATATCCTACATTTTTCATATTGGGGAATATAGGATCATTAGGTTAACATTCCAAAATATTTCCAATACATCCCATACCACCTTTAGATGTAGATATAGGTCTGATTGGCTCACCATTGATGTTGAATTTCAACCATTTCAGCTTATTAATCTACATCTCAATGTAAATTGGAAAAAGGCCCCTTGCATCATAGGTTTTTTGAATTTAGGAAATAGGATCCTTTTTTTTAAGTTACAATACACACACACATTCAACCATAATATAGTTGCAAGAAACCCTTAAAAGTCGAGCTTATCATAACCTCAAATATTGTAAATATATTTATCAAAATTGTTGAGGTAAACAAATAAAGTTTCACAACCTTTGTACCATGTTTTAAGTGATATTACAGTTATATTAACCATTTCTTTTGGCTAGTTGGTGTATATATATGTATATACATACAGTAAGTCACAAGATAGTTGTATAAAAAACAAGCAACAAAATTTGAAATAAAATATGCAATGGATGGATATCGCCCTTGTGACAATGGAATACAACCTTAGTTGTGATGGCATAATTTAATTATGTTTCATTTTGGAAATGGAAGTGTTGATAAACATAGTAACTACAAAAAAATGCATCATCATGAGTCTCCCCTTGCCTCACCACCATCAGTCATGAAGTGCACCACCACTGGTCCTGTTGGTTAATTTTAATGAACCAAGTAGGCCTTAGCAGATACCTATGAGTCTTCCAAACTGAATTTTCAAATAACTACCAGACGAGTGGCCAAAAAATGAGATAAATCATATATTTCTTTATCTCTTTCACTTAGGGTTTTTCCAAACCTAGGAGGGTGTTCCCATAATTCCAAATAAGTAATTCATTTCAATAATTTACACATAAATTGCAAATTAAGGCAGACAAATTCTTATTAGTTGCAAATAAGATGAAATCAATCACAAAGGTGGCAATTCTTTGACCTAATCATGCATCTTATGCTGAGAATATAAAATCAACAATGTACAACAAGTGGGTCAATGATTATTTTAAAAAATTTCTCTTAAGTCGAGGGACCGAAACCCCAAGAAATGTTAAATGGGTTAAAGATTAGTGCCATTATCTATGGGTTAGGAGTCTACGCAAATTGAAACATAAGGCATGTTTAATTCTGAGCAATTATGATCTAGTGTTATCACCTTGTAATTCACACATCAATGACTAAATACAAAATACTTCTTACCAAATCCAAATGAAATTGCATATGAACTCATGATCTAATCTAAGCATTTTAACTCATTCCATGAACAAGAGCCAAAACCATATCGCATATCAAAGCATAACACAATGACAATTAATGAAAAGATCATTGATCAATATTTTCATTAATAGTTCGAATACAAAACCAAAAGGAGAGACTATAGAATCAAAAAATATCCATTATCATTCAAATATACTCAAAAGCCCTACATTCAACCAAATTTACTATCTAGACTCAAAACATTAGATAAAGACTCAACATATCTACTCTGTGTTTTCCTAATTCTCTTAATGTAGCTCCAAAATTTCACCAAAAGATCTGCACAAATGGCCCTAAATTCCCTTCCATAGCTCGAAAGGGAGCGAAAACAAGCTTCAGGCCAAGTGTACACATTTCAATATTGAATTGGACCACTAGAAGGTATATTCCACATTTAGTTATATTTGCAATCATAAAAAATGGAGGGAATACACATAAGACAAAGAATATTTACATTTGCAATAGAGAGCCACTTTTCCTTTTCAAAACATATCAAAAGTAGCATGTCCAATTCATGAAGAAAAATAAAAAAATGATGTAGACCATAGATGATTCAACATCTCAATCAACATCTTACATCATCAATAGCCAATTCTTTTTTGTGAAACATATGTTTTAACTTTGTAGTTTCTAAGGCTAGACTTGTACAATATATGACCAATTACATGTTTCACAAGCCAAACTTGCCAACATATAACCTTCCCCATTCTTCATACTCTTCCTCAGATGGCCAATCAAAATCCATTATTTTTTCCATGGCTTTCTTGTAAGGGGAATACTTGATTATAACTGCATTGGATTCTGTATCAAAATCCTCTAGAAAACTAATAAGAAAAGTTAACCTCCCCAGGGTGTTGTTGAAGACATCAATATCAACTTATTTGCAAATTTTATTTACCTGGGAATCAATAACCTCATCCAGTTCCCTCTTCCATGTTTGCAATGGTTTCACTTTATAATTAGCCACCTCAATATCTGGTAGTGGTGCCAAATTTGTGTGGTTATATTGAGTTATCAACTCTATTATCTTTTTCTCTAATGGAGTTGCATATCCCTGAGACTTTTGCTCGCTCAACTCACACACAAAGTCATAAATTGGGAGCACCATAGGGTACTTATCTTCATGCTAGCCAACTCCCACTAAAATCAACTTCAACCTCTCAACTCTTGGGACCCATTTATTCATAGTTTGTATGGCCAACACTTTATCCTTTTGAGATATCCTCATTGCACGAACCATCAAAGCATAGTTGTCATGCACACTATTGAGTCTATCCCAAATCTTCTCATTCAAATGTTTTAATGCAGTGCTGACAAATTTTGATATGTTCTCGTACATTGTATCTTGCACCTTCTCTAGAAACTTCTTATATACCTCAATTTGCAGAAGCAGTTGATCTCTGTAAGATGAACTAGAGCTTGGTCTACTTATTTCTTCCTCTACAATTAATTCTTGTCCAAGATTATATGGTACTATTGCTAGACCCTGGCTATGAAATGAGTGTTGCACAAAAACTAAAGATGGGTGGCTTGAGCTAGGTTGACCTTGTTCTCCTTATACTTCCTCTCTTTGTTTATAGAATGCTAGTTTAGTTTCAAGTGTAGTCACTTTTTGTTGGCTACTGTCATAGTCATTCAGGAGTTCACTGTATTTAACTTTGAGATGATCTCTTTCCAAGGTGAGACCCTCCATAGTTGACTGGGTAAATCTAGCAACATTAAGAACCATGTATGTAGCTTCCAAAGCTGGAGTATTAGCAACTCTTTTTATAAGCAGTTGTCCACTAATCTCTGATGGCTCTGCTAGGACTAGTTTCCTAGATGTCGAAAACAATGACCAAATTTCCAATGCATCCCAATCCTCGTTGAAGGATGAACCTCAAAGGGCCATTTATAGTTCTTCTTTTGTTTGTACAAGATGTCTCTCAGCCCTTCTAATAGCATCTAAAACAATAGCATCAAGAATATTCCAATCTGGCAATAACAACACACCACTCTTCTTTACAAGCTCTCTACCTTTTTGGGCATCAATATTTTGAACTCATGTTTCATAATGCTTCTTACTTTCACCTCAATGAAAAATTCAGGTGATTCAGGGTGCAATATTCTTTCAATAGCTACCTTCTCTGCATACTCTGCAACCTTGAATTTCCACCAAAAGTCTTGAAATGTAGAGGTTTCAATGAATGAGTCATCTTCCATAAAATCTTTACTGGCCTCTACCCTCAAGTCATCTTGATGCAGGAGCATCCAGTGGTGTGAGGAAAATCTTGCATCACCCAAAAAAAGATGCTTTCCATTTTTGTTCCTGTTGTTTTCTTTTTGTTGATGTTTCTGCATTTCTGGATACCCTTTTTGTCGAATAACAGTTTCCAACTTTCAGAACTGCTTTTCTGCTTTTTTTGCTCAACTGCTATTTTTAGCAAGTGTGAATTTTAAGGCATGGGAAGAAAAACCAATTTATGGGAAGGTTCATGATGGAAAAATAAGCACTTTGGCGAAATAATTAGGTCAAGATCATTCACGGTTTGAAAGTTATTGAAGTTCCAGTTTCTGCTTTTTGCCCTGAAAAACCTTTCGAGTCCAGTTTGAGGCACTAAACAGTCCCATACGGGCCCAAAAATAATTAGAACTAGTAGAATGGGTTATTAGCGCGTTCTTCACTCTGAGACCTTTCTGATGGTGCAAACAGTTTGAAAAACGGAGTCCCAGATCAAAAGTTATGGCTTCCAGAAGTTGGCCGATTTTTGGAAATTGCCAATTTTCGAATTAGGACTCAATGTTTGAATTTCAAATTGTAATTTTTG
The DNA here is from genome assembly GCA_007258455.2 of Sequoia sempervirens. Classification (NCBI taxonomy): domain Eukaryota; kingdom Viridiplantae; phylum Streptophyta; class Pinopsida; order Cupressales; family Cupressaceae; genus Sequoia; species Sequoia sempervirens. The sequence continues at coordinate 510,062,880 of VDFB02193867.1, read as the reverse complement.
GCGCCTAACTGCCAAAACTCTTATCTCAAATTTTGTTTTTGGCTCCAAATGGGAAAGGGGCTATTTATGGGCAAGTTTCTAATTTTTGTGTAACTTTTTGGGGAAAAGAGTTCGCATGCTGCGAAAGGGGATCTAGGTAATTTTCTGTAAGTTTTCAATTTTCATGTATCACAGAGCTCAAGGATTTGAGATCCTCTACATGTAAGAGTTCCATATTTTTGAATAAAATATTATTCTCTATTTTGTGAGTGTTATTCTGTGTCTCGGGTTTGCTCCCTCGTCACATTTGTAGTATTCAATCCATAAATTTCAAGCTTCCCTAGTCTAAGGATGCTCTGTCTGAGCTTGAAGCAACTACTCTTTCATGAGGAGGCATTCCTATCTGTATTTCCTCATTGGTTAAAAAATTATCATCTTCATCAGTGTCAAAATAATCAACCACTTCTTTTGTTTTAGTTCTTTGCTTCTTTTGAGGTGGCTGCTCAGGAGGGACAAAAATTTTAGGAGGTGAATCAATATCAATTATAGGTAAAGAGGCCTATGGAGGGGAAGTTGGAACTACACTCTTGGGAGAGTCTTCCTTTGTTTTTTTAGAGGAAACAAGGGCCACTGAGCTTCTTTCCTCACTCACCATTCTCTTCCTCCTACAATGAATACTCAGTTGTTTGGGTGGTTGATATGTAGGTCTTTCTGCTAATGCCAATTCAACACTTTCTTCAACCACCATTGCCTTTCCTTTATCAGGAACCTCCCACTGCTCTCTCAAAACACCAACAACATTTTCAAAATTTTCTATGACATACATGGCCCTATTGAAATCACCATGTATATTTGGAAGAGGATCATATTGAGGATTATTCTTCTTCTTAGATTCCACCATCTTTCTATAAGCTAGGTATTTGGCTTTTCTTTCATCTTGTTCCTCCAAGTTGAAGAGATTCCTGATGATATCCTCAAGGTAATCAAAAGCATGTACAAAGACACCCATTTTCTTATCTGCTTTGAGTTGACTGATGAAGCCTTTAGGATCATGATTCCTTGGGCTCACAATCATTAGTTCATAAGGAGTTAGCAGATGTTCTAGTTCCTTCACTATCCCTTTTGTCACAATGTAATCTATAAATACAATCCACTCTAGGAAGAATGACCCTTTCCTTGTTGATTCAAGTAGATGTGCTTCTTGTGTAGCTCCCACCTACCTCATGATCTCAAGGAAACCTATTTTCAAAGGAACATCTATAGGAAGAACATATGGGTCCAAACCACTACCATATATCCTAAAAAATGTCTTATCATGATACAAAATCAAATCTTCCCAATTATGACTCAAATTTAAATCTGGTCTTAGCTCCCTAGGTCTCAAGAACTCATGGATTTCCTTGGGATTCCTAGGTGGCTCATATACCAAGGCCCTCCTTATCCTGGATGCAAAATCATTTCTAAACATTACAAAGTTGTACCTCTTATCATCTTTATCCAAGATACGGGTCCAACACTGAACAGGTAAGTTGACACCATCCCTTTTCCTTTCCAATGTAATCTCCTTTCAAAGGCTTTCTATCCCTTATATAGGAACATATGCATTAATAATGAGTACCACCAGAACTTCACCCATTGTTTTCCTCCTTGCAATCCAACTAAGCCTTCATGGATGTGATCAGCCAGATAGGTTGCATAATCATAAACAATATTGTACAGTGGCTTTTGCATATGTGTAGCTAGGTAGCTATACTCCTTTTGTAATGTGTTATGTGGATTGACACCTACAATTTGGTAAAAAGAGTATATAGTTTTTCTGAAGTAACTAGAAAAATAGCTCATTGGGAAAGGTTCGAACTCTTTGTCATCAATCTTAACCTTCCTCTATTGTTTCCTAGTTCCAACCATTGCAGTATGTAGAGGCAACATTTTTTACCTAATGAATACTTGGTATTGTTATACTCTTCTCTGATAGTATCCATATCCAAAGGAAGCATATTTGAATTCCTTTCATGTAGGTCAAAAACCTTTTCAATTTCTTCACTAGTTATTTTCACCATAACTACCCCATCATATGGGCCCTAACTACCCTAGAAACTAGATCATATTTTGATGTGATATATTTCAAGAGGTCCACATCCATATATACATTGGGAACAACCAGTTTCCCCATATTCAAATCCCATGGGTTACTAAAAGGAGACCCAAGGTTTCTATTTCCAAACCAATGTTGAAACATTTTCCATTCTGTGTAGGGTACCTCAGCATCCTTGATCAAGCAAGCTTTATCTATCAAACCCTCCTTCATGGTGGGGCCACAAAACAAGACCCTTCCCTTTGGTTTCTTATTTGTAGACTGGGGAAGCAAATCAATCACATCTTGCAAGAGGGTTCTAGACTAAGTAGAAGAAGAAGCACCTTGAATTTTGGGAGCCATGGGATTGGGTATGGAAGAGTTCTTTCGAAGGAATTTTAACTACTCAACTCCTAATTGCAATTTATGACCAAGGATGAGGGATAAATTTGGGCAATTTACAAGGCTATGGATTTTAAAATAAAATATTAACCCTAATTTTAAAGCAGTGAAAGAAAAATGAAGAAACACACTTGTTTTAAAACAAATTAAAAGCAAGCCCTAACTCACAAAACTAAAAAGGCACAAAATTGTGTTTACGATACTTACTTCTTTCAATCGTGAGAGACCATAATGCTAGTCTAGATAATTTTTTTGATTCACTTCTTAGCTCCTTGTGTTGCCTTGGACGCGTCTTCAAATCTCAAATAAGCAAGCATCAGCCACATGCACAATTTTGAAGAGAATTGAATAGGTTTACAAGTCACTTCTTCCATTAATTTCCATTCGCGTGAAGTAAAACAATCGCAATGGGAATACTTAGCATTTTTTAATACACACCGTCGATTCATGGATAAGCGGGGCATCTCGAATGACTTAGATTGGGTCAAACTCATTTGAATTTGCAACATTGTTCTAGCTTAGATGAACATCCAATAGGAATTTGCTCACATGACTTTCCCTATGTATGAGAGGGCCCCACCCATTGGTAGCTGTAGAGTGCATGTGGAAACATCTCGCACGTCTCGCCATTTTTAAAGAACCTGCATTTTTTACTCTACGAGCTAGCAGGGAATGATTGTGATCATTTCTCTTTACTTGGTTAACACTGTCGATCTCAAAGTTCTAGGCTTTGAGATGGGACACACTGGCCGGGCCCACCTACCCATGGCATTATTTCACAAGCCCTATAACAATTAAACTGAATTTGCTTCAAATAGATGAGCCAGCGAGGAATGATCTAGATTGAATCCCGTGATCTCGTGATCATCAAACCTGCATGAAAATACAAAGTTTAATCTTAAAAAGGGGCCTTGACTAGGCCGACAAGATCTTACCCCTCGGGATATAATGACTTAAACGTAAGTCATTCATATGCAAATATTAAAGGTCAACTTTGGGAATATTTGAGACACCTTGCAACTGAGGATAACCGAACAACTCAAAATGAAGGGGCCGGTAAGAAACGTAAAACCATGACTCAAGTGGCAACTCATATCACTGGTAACTAGACCAACAAGTCAATGTAAAAATAGAACATTTGAAGACTATAAGGGGATTTTGGATGTCAAGCTTATTCAAGTAAAACCCTAAACCTTGTGTGATCAACATACAATGTTGATATTGAGGACAAAGGACCTCAAAATACAAGAATTTTTGGTGGTCTAACAGGTCCTTCAATGGATGACTTAATGTTTAGACACCAAGCATGAACAATATAGTAGAGAAGCGAAAACAAACCCTCCAAAATGAAATGCATGTCAAAGTGAATGGGAAAAGGTTGATGGTGGAGGGTAGTGGGGTAGTAAATTTTAAGTAAATGGGAGTTAAGTTCACCAAGACTAGCTTAGGAAGAAATGGGAAAACACATACCACACATCCACCGTCGGTCCATGCCACTATTAAACTCATAAAATGTGAATTTTGGAAAGTGGTTAGAGAAACTTGAAAAACATGCAATAATTTTTCCCGGTTGGATTTTATTGGGCTGCCAGGTGGACTCTCTCTCCCATGGAAAGAAAATATTTGGCCAACATGGACCTCTTGCACAACATAGCCCTCACCATCATTAGGCCCTCTCCCTTAATGAAGTGAGTTATGATTTATAATTTTTATTATATCATTTTTTATCATTATTGGAATTTTAATTGAAAAATAATTTAATACTTATTAATCCTTATTAATGAACTTTAACTAGTTATTGATAATAATATTTCTTAGTTACTTTTAAGTATTTTTTAAACCAATTTTTTAAAAATTTTAAAACATTGAAATGTACATTTTTAACAAAGAATAAAAATAATTTATTTATCTGAAATGTTATTTGTTGAAATATTTAATATTTTTTTAGAGCTTAGGTTGAGATCTAAAAAATACTAATTATTAATTCACTTTTCACATTTATTTCTCTTGTTATATGTAAAATCATGGAACTTGTATCAAAATTATTAATATTTAAAAAGATTATAATTTTTTTTTCTATTTTGAAAAAAATGATGAATGTTAAGTAATTTATTAGCATTTTTTTCAAATCTAATATAAAGTGATTTATCAAATTTTATCAATATCTTTTATTGATTGCTATGCATGGGATAGGGTTTGTGTGTGGCTAGTAGTAGGTCATGGCATACATTGATACTTTTTTCCTACACATGTGCATTGGGAGGGTGGAGAAATGTTGGATGAAGGCTTTGTGTTGGGCGTGGGGGTGTTTTAAGCATGGGGGGGTTTTTTTTTTCAGTTTGCAGGTGGTTCTCTTTTTCTTCTAAGGTTGTTTCCTTTTGCATGCATTCCTTTGGCTATCCATTTGTATTATTGTGTTTGGGCATGGGGGTTTGTGGGAGCTCAAGCTCTAAAAACTGCTGATGGGGCATCTTGTCTTTTGACCTTGTCTTTGTAATGGAGAATTGAGGTTCTTATCAGAGTTGGGCAATTTCTAGTGGAATGGATCATGTAGATTCTTCTTACTCTTTTCATGTAAAGGTTGTGGAGCATCTAAATAAATTTCTAGCTGGTGATGGTTCTCCTTCTGAGAAAGGCTTTTCTAGAATCAAGAAAGTGAAAGGTTGTTTGGATCAAAGCCATGGTCACCTTGTTCTAGTGATTTAGCTGGAATCTATTTCAGAGGACATTTCCTACTTGAACAATCATGGTCTAATCTACAAATTTATGGGTCTATGTCTTTTCTTGCTAGCTCTTGAATCTTGGGATCGACAGACCTAGAACCCTGAAGTGCACATGGAGGTTATAATGACTACTAATAATTACTTTTTAGTTGTGTTTACTTGCATTGCGGACAAAAATAAGGATTTTGAGGGTAGGACCTATTTTTATAATCAAATCAAACTCTTTGTAAAACCATGGAACGTGGGATTCAATTCAACCAACGATCTTCAAATGAGGGTTTCCATATATAAGTTTGTCTTCCTCAGGTTGCACTTGAGTTTTGGAGGAGTGACATGTTGCATATGATTGATCTTTTTCTTGGAAAAATGATGGGCCCAACTCAAAAAACTCTAGATAGAAAGTTAATATATTTTTTCTGAGTTTGTGTTGAGATTGATTTGAATAATCATTTTCTATATTCTTTGGAAAGTTATAGTGGACCCTCTTTTTGGATTCAACAACTAAACTACGAAACCCTTCCTTGTAGATGTCATATTTTTCATGAATATGGGAATTTTCAAAATGATTTCCCTTGGTTCAATCAGGTGGTGAAAACTGTAGCTAATGATCCTATCAACTTTGCTCCTAAGAATGATAAAGGGAAGGATCCTATGGCTAAGGGGCTTGTGGATAAGGAGGGATTTGTTCTAGTTAAGCCCCAAAAAATAAGGGAGAGGATAGAAGAGAACTCTCAAGGATAGATAGACTGATGGGATCTTTATCCGGTTTGATGCTTTGGAGGATTTAGTTTAGGAAGAGGGAATCCTAGTATATCCTCCCCGCATGTTGGTTCCTTGGAAGTGGTTTTGGTAGAGGAAAAAGAGAATGGTGATTAAAATCTATCTTTGGTGAATTTGTAGGATGGTTTGATGGAAATAGATGTACCTATCGAGTTGTAAGATTTTGGAGAGTCTTTGGCTCTAAAGGGTGATGGACCCTTGGTAGTTCCTATCTCTTCTCTAGTGAAAGAGTCTTTGGATTATTGGAAACATAATGGGGTTGTGAATGCCTTGGGTTTTCAGCAAAAGACCCTTAAAAAGGGGCCTCCAGAAAAATATTCTAAGCCAAGATGTAAGAAAGATTAGGAGACGGTTAAATTAATGGGTGAGATGCTTGTGGATTCTTGGTTGGTGAAGCCCTTAGATTCTCATTTATCACAATCTAATAAATGATTTTTTTTTTTATGGAATGGGAGGGGTATGAATAACATCCCTAGACAAAAGGCTATTCATTATATGATCAAAATTCATTCTCCTAATATTGTCTTTATTTAGGAAACTAAATTGACTGTTGAAGGTATGTAGAATAAAGATCCTAGTGTTTGTCCAACTCATGTATTTTGTTAATGTGTTTGGCCCCTTGGTAGCTCTAATGGTGTGGCTTTTTTTTGGGATCCAAGAAAGGTTGTTCCTTTGTGGTGTATTTTGAGTCAATCTTCTATTTCTATGGCTGCTTATAGTTTTGAATCTAGTGAAACTTATATTTTAACTTACGCCTATGCCCCTATTGATCTTATTCGTAAAAATAAACTCTAGTCTCATATTAGCTATGTTCACTCTCCTACTCCTCTTCTTCCTTGGATTGTGGTAGGGTATTCTAATGTTGTGTCTTGTTTGGAGGAAAAGATGAATGATATTTCTAGGCTTGATCCATCTGCTAACCTTCTAAGCCTGATAAAATAATTTTTTGAATTTAATTGATGTGAATCCAAATAATCGAACTTTCACTTGGAATAATAGAAGATATGGCGAAGCAAATACTCAGAGAGGCTTGATAGATTTATTGTCTCTCATTTTTTGGTTTAGTGATAGATGGACTACAACTCTGAGATCTTGCATTGGAGAGGTTCTGATCACTGGATAATTAAACTATCAATTGTTCCTTTTAGGGTTAATAAGAATCCCTCTTTCAAGTTTCAAATCATGTGGTTACATGATCCTTCTATCCAAGAGTTGATGGTTGATTGTTAGTGTGAAGGGATGCCTACTTTTTGTGGTGCTATATATTCCTTTGCTAAAATATTGTAGTATGTGAAATTTAGACTTAAGAAGTGGGACATGTAATGTTTTGGAAATCTTGACCACAACAATTTGTTAGCCCAAGCTCGTTTAGACTCTATCACTTGTCATATTTGGGATCATGGTATTTTAGTTGAGTTATGTAGAGAGGAGACAATTGCAGCTAAGGCACTTGAGGAATGAGAGCTACGAGAGATCTTTTGGAAACAAAAGTCTTGTATTGATTGGCTTTAGGAAGGGGATAGAAACACAAAAAAAAATCATAACTTTTTTGTTGTTCAAATAAATGGGAAGCTTATCTCTTCTCTTGTGTCTTCAGAGTGGATTCAAATTTATTTTTGGGAGGAGATTTATTGGGAGGCTTCTCAATTTTTTGCAACTCTGTTTATTGAGGATTCTCCCTTGTGAGTATGGAGGAAAATTCTATTTTATCTTGTATTCCCTCTTTGGTTTCAAATGAGATGAATGAGGCTCTTTTTAGGCCCATTTCATTGCAATAATTGGAGATAGTGATGTTTCAAATGAGAAAAGGGAAAGACCCTAACCTTGATGGCGTTTTGATAGAATTTTTTAGGAATTTTAGGATATCCTCATATTTGACCTTTTGGAGTTGGTTTAGGAGTTATAGAGGAATAAAAAATGTTAAAGGCCATGAAATCCACTTTTTGTGCTCTTATTCTAAAAAGGGAAGGTGCTAGTTCCCTGGACTAATTTAGACCCATTTCCCTTAGCAATGTGGTTTATAAAAGTATTACTAAACTGATTGCAGAAAGACTTAAGCCTTGGCTTAACTCTTTCATTTCCAAAGAGCATGGTGGATTTTTTGCTAGTAGACAAATTTTGGATGGGATTGTGATTGCTAATAAGGTCATTCATTCTATGGAAAATTATAAGGAAATGGCCATGTTCATTAAATTAGACATGGCTAAAGATTATAATAGAGTCAAATGGGCATTTTTGTAGAAAATTCTCCTAGCATTTGGATTTGGTAGTTAGTGGGTTGATTGGATCATGAGTGTGTAAATTCTACCTCCTTCTCAATTATTATCAATAGGGAGCCTTTAGAGTCATTTGGAGATTCTAGGGGATTTCATCAAGGGGACCCCTTATCTCCTATTTTTTTCATTATTATGGCTGAGGGGTTGGGAAGATATATCAAGTCTTGTGTTAGAAAAGAATTTATTTAGGGCTAGAGTTGGCATAACACTTTGCCTCCCCATTCTCACCTACAATTTTTTGATGATATTGCATTAATGGGAATGGCCAGAATAAATGAAGCAGTGAATTTAAGGAAGGCACTAGATACTTACTTGACTACCTCTAGTCAAAAGATTAATGAGGAAAAATTCTATTTTATTTTTCGATACTCCTCAACTTATTTAGAGTAGGATTGCTCATATTGTTCAATTCGAAATTGGTTCTCTTCCTTTGGTTTATTTGGGGATTAACTTTTTTGTGGAATCTCATTTAATGGTTTTTTGGTAGGATTTCTTGGATAAGTTTCACAAGAGGGTGAGTCATTGAACTTCTAGATGGATTTCCTCTACTGGGTGTGTGATCCTTCTTAAATATGTGGTTCAAGCTCTTCCAGTTTAAAAGTGTTTTGTGCAAGTTTCTCTTGTATGCTTTGTTTGGTAGTTTAATTTTGTTGCTTATCAATTCCTTTGGGAGGTAAATTTTCTTGCATCAAAGTGGAGCCTGGTTAAGTGGGATTTTGTTTGCAGACAAAAATAGGAGGTTGTTCTTGGGCTCAATCCTGTGGATCTAAATGGTCAAGCTTTAGCTACTAAATTGTATTTGTGGTGGTGCACTTATTAATATCATGATTGGGCTAGAATCCTTACTCATAAGTATCTTCAGGGGGTGAATTCCTGTGATGCACCTTGATAGTTTCTTTAGGGAAAGGTGTCTATGCTTTGGGATACCCTCAAAGAAGGGTGAAGCTAATAAAGGAGGTTCTAATTTTGATTTTCAATAAGGGTTTGGAGACTCTTTTTGGTAAGATTATTGGTATGGTTGTCCCCCTATCATGCCAATGTTTCCTCACTTGCAACCACTCTATGATAGTTTCATGGAATTTGGTTGGAGTAAGGTTGAGGTTTTTAAAATTGTTTAGGTTTTTGGTTAGGTGGAGGTGTATCAGTGGAATGATCCTAGGGAATGGCCACTAGGAGATACTAAGTATGAAATAAAAGAGCTAGCTAAGATGTTGACTGGTAGAATGTGCAATTCCCTTAAAGGGGGGGGTACTCTAGCTTGGGGCTCTGACCAGAATGGTAGATTTTTGGTTGCTTCTAGATTTTTGGAGTTAGATAGACAATTTTATGGGAAGGTTGGTGGCCCTTGGTGGAAGTAGGTATGGAATAAATTTGCATGGACCTAATTTAATTTCTTCTTATGGTTGGTTGTCCAAAATAGGATCCTTAATTAGGAGAATTTGTAGAAGAGAGGCTTTGAAGATCCCTCCATCTGTGTTCTTTGTAATAATAGTGAAGAATGCATTTGTCACATCTTTTTTTAGTGCCCTTACTCAAAGGAGATTTGAAATCTTTGGTGGGGAGTTTGGGGACATTCTTATGTTCATGCCACTTCTTTTATTGAGTTATAGGAAATTATGGGGATACCTCCATCTAAGGATTCTTTTCTTCAAATTGGTTTGGTAATTGGACCTTCTTTCATTTTCTCACATCTTTGGATAGAAAGGAATTGGAGGATTTTAAAGATGTGAAACTAGTGAGGGCTCATTTATGGGGAAATATCATCCATAGGATCTAGTATACCATTTCATCAAAATGTGACCTTTCTATTACTGTTGATCGTAATGATTTGAACTATGTTAGGAAGTTTAATTTGGTGGATAGAGTTTCTAAATACTCTACTTACAAATGTCCTCATTACCTAGTCAAGAAGAAGATTCATCAGGAGGGTCATTGGCACCCTCCTCCTCAGATTATTCAAAAGATCAATACTAATGTCTCTTCCAAGGGGAGTCTTAGGCATGTAGGGATTGGTGGTATTAGTAGATATAGTAATAGTGGTGTGTTTTTTTTCTTCTCTTCTTATAAGGGTCGAAATTCAGGTAAGTGCAATAAGTTGGGTCCACATTTAGGGGAAGTGTAATTTTCTAGCTTTAAAATAGGTATCCATTCATATTTTAGAATAGTTTCCCATTTTAAAGTGGGTACTCATTCCAAAATTTTTGAAACTAACAAAACATGGTTTTAATTTAGATTTAGGCTTAGAAAAGGAATAGTAACCCAACCCTTAGCCTTGGAACTACAAGTACAAGGTCATGGTAATGTCAGGAAAAAAAAGCTAACATTTTCAATATGGATAACAAAGTTTTCTTCAAAATAAATTATGAAATTAAAACCCATAGTGTAGAAAATTGTATACCATTACAATTTCACGCTATTTTTTGGTCCCACTAGATTATTGAGATTAATTGACCCTATAATTGTATAAAATTATGTATTTCAGGGCCCATTTGTCCCATTTTTTAATAAGCACCAAGCATTGAATAAATTCTTAACATTGCTTTCCCCCAAAACTGTGTCCTTGAAATATGGGCCAAGAACCATTTGCCCAAGGGTGAACATGTCCCCTTCCTTATCTAGGACCAATTTTATGGACATGTTTTTGGAGGAAATTTAACATTCAAAATTCAATTTGCAAATGTTGGCTATCAAGATCTAATTTTTGGGATATTGAATAAATGCCTATAAATACCTAGTCTTTTCATCATTTGAAATCTAAGCAAAAAAAAATTCAGGAAATTATTGTCAAGAGAATTCAAGAGCAACCATTAGAGGATTTATTGCAGCAATTCAAGATCCAATACCATGTCAAAGTTTATGTGTGTTCATGTTAATGTTATGTGAAGGCTAACATTGTTGTAGGTCTTCAATCCTTTAAGCATTCATGCATTCAAAAAAATCTATCAAGAAAGAACCAAGACCCTTGAAAAGGTATGTATGTCTTCAGTCCTTTAAGGAAGCCATTGAAGGGTGGTCACAAGTTGTAACATTTTGTTCATTCATCATTTCCTTCCTTTCCATTCAAGGTTTTATCATTCACATTGCTATTGTGGAAGTGGAAATAATTTAACATAAACTTTGAATGAGGAAAGCCCTTATATGGCACAAAATTTTCCCTCTTTTTGAATATGTAGGTTACATGTTTGAAGAGGATTGAAGAGAGCTTGAAGATCCATTTTGCATTGTTGCGCTTATTGTCATCAACCTTGTCTCAAGACATGAAAACTCACTTATAGAATTTATTTATGACATTTCAACTATGGGACAAGAAAAATAGAAGCTCAAATCTAACACCAGAGGATGCAAAAAATTGAGCAGGACGCTTGTACAAATACCCATTTTCCATTTGGTGAATGATTCCTTTTAGGCACAATAGAACCAATTTTTCTAAGCATGGTTTTTGTCCTCTGCACCTTCCTGATCTACTAGAACTTGACTATTATAATTTGTTAGTTAACGGGATTTTGTAATTTTCATATCAAGACATATAGGATCATTAAGTTAATCATTATAAAATATTTTCAATATACTCCAATCCCCCCCTTAATTGTAGATCTAGGTCTGATTGGCTCATCATTGAGGTTGAAAGTCAATCTTTTCACCTTGTGATCTACATCCTAATGTAATGTGGAAAAGGCCCCTTGCATCCTAGGTTCTTTGCATTTAGGACCTAGGATTCCCTTTTTCTATGTTTCAAAACCAATTATAGATGCCAATGTCTAGTTTTCAAATATGTAAATTTTAATGATAAGAACATTTCTTCTATTTTTTAATTAATTTATGATGAAATTGGTCCATACACTTGAAATTTCAATTTTTCATATTTTTTTAATAAAATTTAATTTGTTACTTTTCTTACTACAAACATTATATGAAATTAATATATAAGTAATTATTTACACAATTAAAGAAACAAAATTCAAAAAATGATAAGTTTAGGTCAAGTTATGGTGTCCATACACAAGGGTTTTAAAAACTAGCAATTAGAACCAATAAAAAAATAATTAAAAAAATATATTTAGAAAAAAATTATAAAAAAATATCCTCATCAATTTTTATTATAATACACATGATTCCCTAAAATGAATTATAAAAATATTTTTATTTAGGTCAAATTATGGTGTTTGTACACGTGCATGGTATGGACCTTAAAAATTAACTTTTAAAAAGTGGTTTTTATACATGCCTATAAAAACTTATTTTGTATCATTTGGGTATTGGACTAAATTACATATTTGAAAACTAGACTCAAAATACTAAATTTGATAGTACTAAACTTTTTAAAGACTCACTATGTAAGTGCTTCAAATTTTCAATCTAGCTATGACAAATTCTCAAAATCAAGAAAAAAACTTCCAGTTTTGAACATTTTGTGGACCCAAATTCTTGCACACCCATTCTAATTATCTTATGGAGGATAATACAATTATTCATACTATTTAACATGGATGCTATTTATGATGGAAAAGGATTATTTATGAATCGGATTCACAGATTATGGTGAATATACAAAATGTGCAAAGAGTTGGTGGGGCTAATTGGCAGTTGGCTATTGTGGTCAAACATATTGTGAATCTTTGTAGTTCCTTGGAATTTGTTTGCTTTTGTAATTTTACAAGAGAATGGAATAAAGTGGTTGATCTTCTAGGGAAGTTCATTTGGAGAGGTGCGATGTTCATGACTAGGGACTTTTGTCCCCAGAATGTTCTTGAGCCCTCAAAAAGTTAATCATTGAGGAGAAGAATATGTAACTAGTTCTTTGAGTGGGTTCCTTTAGGGACTATCCTTTTATTGTCATGGTGGTGGTCTATTTATGGGCATGTGGCCTTTTTCTTTGTAATGCTTCTTTGAATTCAATAAATTTTTATCCCTTTTCTTCTATAGAAATAAGTAGGAAATTAGAATATGGGGTGAAAAGCGTAAAAGAGAAAATAGGGGAAGAGGATCAAATTTTTGAAGAGGATCATGTTGACGTGGATATTGCACACACACACACCGATAGTCAGATAAATTCTCATAGAGTATCGTAGGAGCCTACCTTTCTTGAAAGACTCCACTAGAAAACCTAAAAATAGGGAAAACTTGGCTTGATCCCAAGGCTTGATTATGTCAGTTCTTGACATAGTAGGTTCACTTAGGGTTCATTGTGATACTATTGTGAAACATGAGGGGTAAATAGTTGTAAAGAATTGGGTAGTATCTAAAAGATAGACACATAGTCCAAGTCTGATAATTCAAATGCTACTCAATAACTTCATGAAATCAAAAGATTTGCAATAATATTTTATGAAACTCAAATAATTTGCATACATTCAAGTAGATTTAGCATTAAGAACACAAAAGTTTCATGAAATCGAAAGATTTATAGTAAAACTCCATGTATATATCATTTTTGGAACATTTTCTAGAAATATAAAGCATCTATTGTAAACTAAAGCATAAAAATTTACTAAAATGTAAAATTTCTCCTAGATATTATCCATGCATGCCTCAAGAAATAAATAAACTAGAGAAAACCATTCCATATACATCACTAGATTGCTTCACAATTAGGCATAGAATGATGCAAGAGTTTAAAGAAAGGGGGATAATTTGCCACCGAATAGTGTTAGTATGCACCCTTAAATGGAAAAACATAAAGTCTTGTCCAATAAGAACAAACAATCAGCTACATAAGATTTCATATAAGGAAATAGCTTTGAATTTGGCTATGATATTAGTTAAATTCTAATGAAACATACAATTTTTTAGTCTAAAAATACAAAATAGGAAAAATAATAAAACTTAAAAAAAAATTAATTCTCCAACATCCATAAATTTTGAACGTACAACTCCTAACCTTTTATAAGAACAAGACACTCGAGAAATTCAATCAACACATGAGAGGGAATCTAAGGGACAAATCACAAAAAAGCATATGACGCATGATAGTTGGAAAGAGAAACTTCTGAATAAGTCAATAGATTTTGACCTTCTTGAGAGCTTAACACTTTTGGACTTGTCTCTTTAAACTTCAATTAGGAAATCAAATTGGATTGAGTGGATTTGTCAAACAAAATGTAGGAACTTCCTCTACTAGATATTTAGAGTGATCAGGTGGACATAGATATCCAAATCCACTGGTAGTTATGTTTCTACATTCAGGTTCGAGCTTAAGGAAAAAGTACCTGGAATTAAACCATCCTAGAGTTAGGAACCCTCCATCACATGCATAATACTCGGGTCTTTGGTCTCCTGATTACCAACATTTCTATTCCATAAGCTTTTTTCTTGCATGAGCTTTAAGAGTACACCACCAAACCTGGTAACATCTTTGAATCTACTCGCAATCCAAATTTTCCTGACCATCCATACCAAAACATCGTCAAACAACCTATTTCTCCTACACATAAAATTCCATATATCAATCCCTTTTAAAAAAAACATTAATAAAACTATCATTTTACATAAAACCATTATTATTATTGATCTGATTTTAAAAAAAGTCATAAATAACATGCTTTAATGCATTCTCATGTAATTATCACTATAGGCAGGCTACCAGAAATTTTAAGCATTCAAGAAAAACAAAACAACAAACTTTAACATTTTAGCGCCACTACATCATTTACCTAGTACTCGACACCTGACACATTTCAACTTTATTAGAAAAAAACTCACCTAGATCTCGATTATCATTAAAACTTTTATACCCCCAAGCTTTTACTCCCTACTAAATCAACTTACCAAACTTTTCTTTAAACATTTTGATTACTTGGTTTCCAAAAATGTGATATATTTCAACACCCGATAGCTTTAAATCATGAATTATTTTAAAGATTTTAACTTTTACATTACTATTCGGTGATCATTAGCCAACCAATGGCTACCATACACATTAATTTTCAACTTGGGTCCCGAATCCTTACATTCTTGGGGCATTTTGTGAGACCACACAACAAATCAAAGGTAGGAAAATGAGAGAAGATAAATAAAATTGTGAAGGAAAGTGAAAAATGGAACATAAAATGGAGAGTATCAATACCACCACCATCAAGAGAACACTAACTCATGCAAAAAGCCAAGAGAATGAAGAAGACCTCATGGCCATGGAGATGCCAAATTGTAATCTAGTATCACATGTTTTAAAAGGCATATACGAGGAGAGAGAAATATTTACAACCTAGGGCCATAAAAAGAATCACCCCATTTACAAAATATCAATCTTTTTTTTTCAAAAAAATGAAGACCCAAAAGGAGAACAAGTTTTTGAGAAAAAAAGGAAGACTAATGAAAATGGAGAAACAATATCTTTTTAATGGCTAAATAAAAATATTTTGGAGACCTACTACCAATCCTTTGGTGGAAAAGGGGGAAAAAATAATTATGTTCATTTTAAAAACTGACCATTCCTTCTCTTAAAGAAAATAAGTCTTTTTGTAGCAAGTAGATCTTGCTACAACACTATTTCACTTAAAAAAATGCGCATTCATCACCAAGTGACTGAACTACTAGTAATTAAAGAATCACTTCTAGCAAAGGAGATGTGAACAATATTGTGAGAATTATAAACACATTTTTTTTGCAAAGACAATTCCTCTTGATCAAGTGCATCTTTAACGAGATAAAATATGAGATCCTAAAAATGAATCTTCTCTAATGGAAAAAGTGGAATTATACATGTAGGATTGGGACCATAATTTTAACCCCTAAATCATGTTATTTTAGTAATCCATTGTAGATTAGATTATATAACCTCCCTTAAAAATTTTGGGAAAAGGAAATCCTTTCAAAAATAAAAAATATTGGGTTGAATTTATAATGTTGTATGAAAATATTGAGGATGGTGATTTATGTATTTATTCGTTCAATTTTGTTACTATTGACTTAGATAGCACTCCTCCAATAAATTTTGATCTAATCATAGATGAGAGAACAAAGGTACTATATTTGAAATTAAAGGGTCATTAATCCAACACAAATGATGCCATAAATTTAGACACAAAATTGACTTTCAAGTGACCAAACTAAAATAGCAAAGATTTAGCTACATTATAGAGGACCATAAGAAAATAGTCCCCTAGTGAAATTTCCCACAAAATCCTCTTCCTAAAACCCTAGCCCTTCTAAGGATTAAACCTTGGAGTGGGGAATTATAAATTAGGATCCCTTAATTAATATCTAATATTTAGTGCTTTTAGATCTAGTCTAGATAACCATATTGATGTTTCAATTTTTTTAAAGAAAAATGCACCTTTGGAATTTATTAGACCTATTTTCTTTCTTACAAAAAGATAAGGTTTTTATTCTTCGTCCAAATAATTTTAAAGAAATTATTTTTCAAGACAAAATACTTTTCATGATAGAATAAATTAAAGACCTAGGAGAATATATACTTGAGGAAGATAGTCATAAGGTAATTGTTGAAGCAAAATAGTTTAACTAGTTCATATCTAAGATTAAAAAACAAAAATATGGAGGAAAACAATAGGAAGAAAATATAACAATGAGCTCCTAGAAATTAAAGGAATGGTAGAAGGAAAAAATGAAGCTCAACATGGTTATAAGATCTAGGAAGGTTATCTCAATTTTTAGAAAATAATGAAGATCATATCATAGAATTTTATGGCTTAAACATCACCAATAAAAGGATCTTGGCAAAGCATAAAATAGATATATCAAAGGAAAATATATTCCTACTACAAAAAACATAAATTCATAAATCTAAGATAGGTTTACTCTTGCAAAAAGAAAAAAAATATAGAATGAAAATTTTATGGAAGTTGAAGGGGCCTTTGAGAAATTGGTCTCCTTTGGAATCCATATAATACCTCTTAAAATAATTATATATTCCAACACTTATGGGTATTCAAAGTTACTAAATTATCCTCCAAACTATATTTTTTTGCTTAGCAATATTTATGGTCCTATAGCTATATGAAAGCAAGAGGTTTGGAATCATATCTCATAAATTATTCAACCCATATGTAGCTAAATATTTGGTCATGAATGGAATGTAATTTTACTCCATTCTATTAGAATTAAAAAAAAAAATGGCTTCAATTGAGCTATCCAATCCTACTTAGACTTATAAGAATTTGCTAATGTATGAAATTATAAAAATATCATAATAAAAAATGTCACCTTTAGATGGACCAATTAAGGTTTGGGCTTCAAGAACATACAATTAATTTTAGACCAATATCTATCCATTAAAGATAAGGGAAATTTTTCTACTCCATATAAATTTTCTATCCTTTGAGTGTCAATCTTAGATCATTATGCTATATAGTTATTTATCTTTAACAACTATAGATCATTCAAGAGAACTTTCAATTTTGGAATATGCGGCTACGTGATCCTAAATTTTTCATGAATATGAAAAATTGGTGGCATTGAACTTTTAAGTAAAAATGTATTAAGACGTTCACACTGCATAAAATATGGAACCACAGTAATTATTATGTGTAAAAATAGAATATTGAATACATTTTAAATATAAATTCTTTCAAAAATAAAAGGTGGATCAATTAGTTCATCTTGCAAAAGTGTATGGATTAGGAAGCATCTCTCAACAAAAAAATACTAGAAGAGAGAAAAAACATAGACACTAAAAGCCTAGGGAATTTGAGGTAAAATATGGGGATAGAAACACCAAATTCTTGAACAATTCCATCAACATAAATAAAAAACATAAGAAGAATATTAATCACAAAATAAAATGACAAAATACTTCTAGAGGAAATCTATGATGTTAGCAATGAGGTAGTTCTGGACAATGGAAATGGATGCAAAACTTCCTTGTTCACACAAAAGGGGAATGAAGGAAGAGGGATCTGATTTCACAATGTTCACACTCAAGGATACCTTGGAGATCTTCCTCCAAAGAAGGATGGAAAAGATATGACAACAAGGTATCCTAGGGTTAGGTTTGGGATTAGAAAAGGTTGAATGAGGCATTCACCACCAAGTACAAACTTGGAAAACATGAAATGTTTAAAAACATAATGTGATATGCAAACATAAGCTAAATGACCTATAAATGATCATGAAAGGAAATAGAAAACTAAAAAAATGAAAGCGTGCACCTAGAGACTTGTTAAGGATGGAATGGAAAACTGAAATCCTAAAGATTCTAATTTTTAGACCTAGTGGGACTCATTCACCATTCTGGGTGAATTAGTCCCAATTCTAGAAAACTACACCGGAGCAAGTTTTAGCTAAATGGGTATCTGAATCCACAAAAAACTTTGAAAAATAGGTATAGTGGGACTCATTCACCACTAATGGTGAATGATTCCACTTTGACTTTTCTGAAAACTAAAACGTGGAATCTATAGCTCTCGATCTGCTCTTTTTATTCCTCTAGGTGTTTGAATTTGAAACCCTGATTTTTCAGACTGTAAGTGACTTTTTGTGAATATTTTGACCTTGCCAATAGGGAGATGACTCCAACAAGTTTGAAACCTATTTTTCAATCATTTCCAAGCATTCAAGTATCTAGATCTACAATCACACAAAGAAAGAGAGAAAGTATTGATTTATAGAGAATAGGGGTTTGCCTTGGTCAAACCCATTTTAGATAATTAAACCAAAATGATGAAATAAGATGAAGCATGGAATAAGGGAATTAGAACCTTTCCATGATTATATATCTTGAGATGTTGCAACAATTGATGAAGAATGTGCCCTTAAATGCCTTAGAAATGATCTTGAAAGCTATCTTGATGACCTTATGAAGACTTGGAATGCTTAACCATAAAGTTATTGACTTGAAAACATGGATGAATAGATGAAATAATGATTTGAAAGCTTTTTTATATAGAAAATTCACTCAAATTCTTGTTAATTTGATCCCCAAGGCCAAAATTGAAGAAAATTGAACTTAAAACCTATTTTTTCCCACTCAAACCCCAAAAATAGCTCAAATAGCTTAATTTGATCAAACACCTAACTAGATAATCATGAGAGCTTAATTTCTTCATTCCCTAACATTCTAGCTAGAAAAATAGCTCCTATGGGACCCATTCACCATCCTAGGTGAATGAGTCCCACCTAGATGGACTCATTCACACAAAGTGGCAAATGGTTCCCACAACTAGGATGTCGGGGAATGAAGAAATTAAGCTCTTATGTTGATCTAGTTGAATTTTTGATCAAATTATGCCTTAGGATGGACAATATGGGGTCATAGGGGCTTGTTAATGATGATATAAAGGTTGATTAGGGATAGGGACACAAATTTCAATGTGGAGGTGTGGTTAAATACACTCTACAACACTAAAATGAGGTCCACTTAGCTTATAAAGGCACATGATCCAATGTGAATGTGTAAAACACATTACAACACTAGATTAAAACCAGGTTTAATTTACAAGCCTTCTAGATTAATATGAGAATATAATTAAATACATTTACAACATCGAATTAAGGGAAGAATAGGTCTATTATACTTAAATGCAAGTAATAAAGGTCTATAAAAGTGTGAAAGTCATTTACAACACTTTACAACACCTTTACAAGAAATAAATAAATGCATTTTATTCAATTTGCAAGGGCCCAAGACCTAATGTGAATGTGTTATCCACATTACAACATTAAATCAAGGAAAAATTAACCCAAAATCACAAGGAGAGCCCAAACAAGACAAAAAAAGTAGAAGGGTTACTTTTTCAGTGTCCACAGTATTAAATGTTCTTAGGAACCTTCTCAACAATTGGAAAGGATAAAACCTTAAATTTTAAGGAGAAACCATATAAAAAAATTATTTATTTTACTACAGTTTAGAATGAATTTTTAATTACTACCTTTATTGAAGAGGAAATTAGATAAAAAACAATACATATTCTCTTGATAAATCCCTTGAGGCTAGTTTTTTAATACTAATTCTTTTCAAAAATTAGGCTATAGTGGGAGACATGGTTTGGGAGAAAATTGTGGAACCTTGAAAGAGTTTATCCAAACTAAACTACTTCAACAACACTTTCACTATTCTTATCCATAGAAAAAATATAATGGAATATTTTAAATTTTTATGCCTCATATCTGTTTCTAACATGATATACAAATAAATATCCAAATACATGGCTAATAGATTAAAATGGTTTTTTCCCCAAGCAGATCCATCATGAATGTTACCATTATATGTCATGAAGGCATTCACATGATGAACATTAGCAATGCTGAAATAAATTATTTTTATATTTGATATTCTAAAGGCATATGATCAACTAGATTAGTGTATTAATGAAGTAATGGAGAGGTTTGAGAATTTTTAAAAGAAGGATAGCTTGTACATACACTATCCTATCCACTCCATGTTATTTTATACTTGTTAATGGGAATCCATGTGGTTTATTTAATCCCTCTAGTGACTTTAGACAAGGAGATTCAATTTCTCAATTACTTTTTATTACTATGGTAGAGGTCGTTGGGCATGCCATCGAAGCTACTCATCTCAATGGGAGGTGGTAAGGAATTAGTGAATCATATTATACTCAACCTATTTCTATCAATAGTTTACATTTTTTTCCTTTTATTAAGTATTTATATCAATAAGATCAAGGTAATGGAAGCTATTTTGGATAAATAATCCTCCACATTTAGAAAAATACCCAAAATTTTAAAATAAAATTTTTTTATTCAATACAAAGTTAGAAAATAAAAAGATATAACTTTAGAAATGATATTCAAGATTGAATTTTTACTGATTAAATTCCTTTCTATTCCTATTTTCAAAGGATAATGCAAGTACTCTCTATGGGAACCCCTTCTCAATTATTCAACTAACAAAATTACTTCCTAGTGAAAGGGAATTGGTTGTTTATGGTTGATAGAATCTTATTGCTAAAAGTAGTTATATCAATGATTCCAACATTTTACATTTCTCACCTTAAGATGCACTCTAAAATAATATATACTCTAAATTAGAGAATGAAATTTATTTTCTTGAAAGGAAACACAAAGGAAAATATATTTTCTTTAATCACTTGGGAGATAACATTCAAACCAAAAGAAGCAAGGGGAATGGCAATATGAAGTTGTTCTATCTAGAAAAAATCCTTAGGTTCCAAGTTGATATTGGGAATTACAAAAAAATCACATGTTAATTAGTATAAAATATTATATAATAATATTTAGATTTAGATGGCACAACTAGAATATTTATGGTAGTCAATCCCATGAGAATTAGCCAACTAGAATAATGATGAGTAAATTAAGAATATATGTGTTAGTGTGAAAAGGGTGTTTTATCTAGCTAGTATATCACCTAGGTCCTATTCACACTAGTTACTTAAGTTTACTTATGCAACACATAGGATAGTTATAACTTTATATCTCAAGTAGTAAAAATAAGACACATGTCATAATATTCTACAATTGTGTGTCCACCTTGGCCTATATAAACAAGGGTCTCCCTTTGTAATATCATTAGTTGAATCAACCCATTATCATTATATCATTTGCATCCTTTGATGGAATATAATCAATTTCTCATAGTTGATCTCTCTTGTGCTTTCATACAAGTTCATGTATCTTTGGTGGTTATAATCTTTAGCCAAATATTGTATTTTAAGATAATTATATACAAAATTTTGCATGGTATTAGAGCTTGTGGATTGATTCTTGCTAGTATATTCTATTTAGTAGCCTAAAGTTTGGTAGGTAGTCTACAAAAATAAAAATCAGTGAGAAAATTTCCCATCACTAAATATAAAACACTAATGTGATCCTAAAAGGAGAATATTCTTAACATCAAAATATTTCAATTAAATTTGGTCACCAAATTTTGTAGTTTGAGAATATTTTGATGAAGATAATATTGTGGTTGGCTAATAGAATATTCCTTTCTAACAAAGTTTTGACATCAATAAGCCTCTGATGTTTTTGGCCCCCTTCATAGTTGGAAATTTTTATTTTGTAATCAACTTTCAAATGGGCATAACTTAGTCATCCAACCTCCATTTTATTAAGAATTGCAAAGAAATATACAATAAAATGAATGTAAAAATAAAATATAAAATATAGACATATATGTACATGGTTCACCTGATATGTGCTATGTCCAAAAATAAACAACTAATCCTTTATTTTATTTATTTAGCAAAAAGAAGGGATGCAACCTACAACACAACCATTATAAATTTCTCCTCTTCAT
Organism: Sequoia sempervirens; assembly: GCA_007258455.2. Lineage (NCBI taxonomy): Eukaryota > Viridiplantae > Streptophyta > Pinopsida > Cupressales > Cupressaceae > Sequoia > Sequoia sempervirens. Next base: position 510,040,470 of record VDFB02193867.1, on the reverse strand, counting down.
CATAATCTACTCTCATAATTCAATACTCAATTATAATACAATGCTCTCATAAAAGGGGGTTTCCTTCTAGTGAATGAAAATCAAACATAACCTCTATTGTTAGATATCTAACATAATGATGAATGATCCAAATTTATAATGGAAAATTACGAAACAACAGAAATAGGTATTCCACCTTTTGGGAGGTGGAACGCAAACTAGGTGCTTAGGGACCTAGACCTATTTCTATCAAGTTGCACTCAAGGAAACCCTAGAGATCTCAATTTGAATGTAGAAAAGGGGTGAAGAGATCATGCAATAGGGTGTCCTAGGGTGTGATTAGAGACTAATTGAGTGTTCACCACCAAGCTAGGAATTGGAAAGATAAGATATGCTAATGACACACAAAACCTAACTAAATGACCTAGAGAATGAAACAGAAATATAGAAAGAAAAATTGACAATGAACAGAGGTGCACCTAGAAGAAGGATGAGGTTAAAAAAAGCTCCAAAACCCTAAAAATTTGTTGTTTAATTCCCACTGGGGCTCATACACTAGTATGGGTGATTTAATCCTAGACTAGGGTTTTTGTTGCAAAACTGGAATCTGATAGTGTATGATCTAAAAAAACTAAAATATAGAAAATATGCTATACAAGGAATCATGCGCCACAAGTGGCGTCTAAGTCCCACTCATATTTTTTGGAGGGTTAAGACCTTAATCTATTCTCATATCTTTTCTCTTCCTTCCACTCTTCATTTTTAGATCTAAAACCTTGATTTGCAACCTATAGATGACTTTTAGCAAAGATGACAACCTTGTGAAGACTTGGATGACTTTCTTCAGCCTTGCAACCTAATCTTCAAAGGCTCTTCAAGCTCTAAGACACTAAGATTTGAAATCACATGTGTAGAGACAAGGAAAAACTTGTTGACTATGAGGTAATAGGGGTTTTCCTTGGCCAAACCCCTTTTAGGTAATTAAACCAAATGAGGAGATCTAATGAAATAAGGATATGAAACATGAAACATGAATAATGATACCTTGAATGATGTCTTGTAGATCAAAAATATATCATGAAGTGGCCATGAAGGATTTAGATCTAGATCTTGAAATAAGTGTAGGAAAATGCTTGATCTTGGATTTGCTAGCTCAACAACATGCTTGATGCTTGATAACCTTGACATGCTGATGGATCTTGAATTGCTACAATAATTGTTGAAGAATTATGTCCTTGTATGCTTTAGAAATTCTCTTTAATGCTCCTGTGAAGCCTTGTAATCATGAAATTGCTATTATGATTGCTCTCTTGAAATTCTTAGGTGGAAATGAGTGAAATAACCTTTTATTTATACTTATTTATTCCAATTTTCCTAGAATTACAACACTACAAGCCGACATCTGATCTAGGAGGATAAAATCCTACCAAGAATTTTAATTAAATTTGATTTTGGGCCACATGGGACTCAATTTCCAAAAGTGGCGTATGAATCCCATTAGGCTAAACTATGGGTCACATTTTTCAAAAATTCTTAGAATGATGTAAAATTAGGATTAGGGCCCAAGAACCTAGGTGGGACTCATACACCCAAGGTGGCATATGAGTCGCAGATGACTAAATATGGGCAACACAACCTAAAAACACCTAAATTATGATTGTATGTTGGTTTATGCTAGGATTATCCTTTGAAAGATGCATTAAGGCTTGTGGATGCAAAATAAGGTTGAATAAGGAATAAAGAAGACCAACTATTTAATAAAACCATAGATTAGTGTGAAAGTGTTAGGATACACTTTACAATACCATAAATAAGGAACCATTAAGTTCATTTATTTTAAAATGGTCCTAAACTTAATGTGAAGGTGCAAATAAATACACTTTACAACATTAAATTATGGAAAAATTAGGTTAATTTAGCTTAAAAGGGCCTTAAAGCTCATGTGAATGTGTAAAACACATTACAACACTAGATCAAGGTGAAATTAGATCTATTTCAATGTTAACCATTCCCAAATCAAGGAAAAGGGCTACTTTTTTTGTTGCCACATTTAGCCCCCACTTTAGTGAGGGGATGAACTTGCTTCAAACTCACACTATAGTAGATATTCAAGAAGGGTCTAGGTGTAGTGATGTGGATGAAATGGGATGAAAAAGATCAAAGGAGGTGGCCAAGCACCCAGGATCCAAGACCCTACATCAAACCAACATAAGAAAAAAAGGAAACACACAAGGTGTATGATATGAAGCATCAAGATACACAAACATGCAATGCCAATGACTAAAAAAGAAAGAAAAACAGAAAGAACAAGCAAAAATATAAAGAGGTAGATTAAGCCTTGACTGTTTGTCCAATGTGATGTGGATAAAAACTAAGTTGTTTGTCCAAAAATGCATGCTCACTTTGAGGCAACAAAACTCTAGGCTATCTGTTGGGTGAGTATCCAAAGGGTGGCTTAGTGAGAAAGTCATGCCTCTGTATTGTCTTCTCATTGTATAATTAGAAAGGCATTCCCATGTTTTGGCTTCTCATCATATGTTAACCATACCAAAGCTATACCTCCTAAAACCTTTGACAAGGCACCACATAATAATGAACTTCAAGCTTCATGAGGAAAAAAAAGCTTTGTATGCTTGAAACTCATGAACAAATAGGATTGGACCACAAGCAAGCAAAGTGTATTATGCAAGGTGGCCATATAAAATTGTTGTAAAGGAAAAATAGTGTAAGGTATGTTCAAAGGAATTTTTCTTAGTTCATGTAAGGTCTTTTCTTAGGGAACATCATGTTTAATGTCTCCAAGAGAGGAAACATCAAAGAAATATAACACTCTTGGAGGATATCAAGCCCAATGACACCACCAAGAAAAGGATGCATCACAAGAATAAATAATATCACACAATGAAACATGAGTGTCGATGTACGTCCCCACTTTAAAGTGGTTGCTAACACCATTACTGTGAGAAATTTCTTTAAAGTAGAAGAAGACATGAGATCTTACTTGGAAAGTCATATGCAAAATCATATGTTTCCAATATGCTACATCATGAAAAAGGGAAGGGGTTTCCACAAAAATGTATAATTGGGTATGTCACATGTGAGCCAACTTAAGGCATGTCATCCATATGCCAATCTTGCTCTTATATATACATGAAAGGTGGTCAACTAGCTAAAAGAGACAAAAATAAGTGACATATGAGGACAAGGATACCTAATCCCTTCCCCTAATTAGTGCAAGACAAGGATGAGCCGAATATGATGAAAATAAGTTTAGATTAGAGGAACTAGGTGCTTCAACATAAGGAAGAGCACCAAAGTCCATAAGATGATGAATTTTGTTACTTAAAGCCTTACATTCATTAGTAGAATGACCATGAACTCTATGATATGCACAAAATGAATTCTTGTAGTAAAATTTCTTTCATGCTCTTGGAGGGAGAGATATCAAATGATTTTGGAGGAGTCTCAATAAGATACTCTCTTGATCAATAGTAGAAGGTGTTGGTTTATTTGGTGAGAAAGACATTTCTTGCTTAGTACAAGATGTCATAATTTCACAAGACTCTATAGATTGTGAGATATTATTTTCTTCTATAAAGGAAGGTGTAAAATCTAATGAAATCGAATCATTAGTGTTTTGCATGATGACATTGATATTAAGAAAATATTTCTTTGTTTCTTTTTTCTTTGAAAGGATAATAATCAAGACCACTAGTGTCTACCAATTTAGGATGCACTAATGTTAACATTGTCTTATAAGGATGTTTTGTAATAGTGTTGATATTAAGTGAAGGCTTGTTTGTGTCTTTTGAGGGACAATAACCAAGACCAGTAGTCTTTTCTTGCATGTGAGGCTCTATAGGGACACATATACTTTGTTCTCTAGCACCACATCATTTTCCACTATAACCAAGTTGTTACATTATTTCATAATATTTTCCATAAAGATTTTTCATCTCTTTTAGATTCAGTAGTTGCTCATAATTGTGTTCATCAAAGTTTTCTATGTAATTTGTTGTATTTTATTCTAAAGTGGTTGAGATGGATGCTTTCAAAGAGTCTTCCAAATTTTTGATTGACATTACTATTTTTTCTTTTCCATTTTTAGAGTCTCTGTTTATGATCTTGTATTCTCCCATGAATGTTGGTTTGAAGTCTAAGGAACCCCAATCATCTTCTAATAGCTTTGTGACTTCCTCAATGTGTTTTACTTTGTCTTCTTGTTGTATGGGTTCTACTTGTGTAGTTGGTGTCAATATTTTCAAAGGATTTTCCTTTTTTTTCTCAATGTTCAAACAATTGTTTGGTTTAGGGTTAGCTTTGAGTGTGTACACTTTGTTGTTGTAGGCATACTTCATTATATGATGAAGAGTAGAATGCACCCCATTCATTGCATGAATCCATAGTCTACCTAAGACAAAATTATATGAAAGATCAAGAGGCATAACATGGATAAGTGTTTCTAATGTGGCCTTTTTAGCTATAATAGGAAAAGTGATCATGCGCCAAGCAATTTTTTCATACATTGTCAAATCCCTTAATAGATAAAGAGTCAAGTTGATTTTTTTATTTATCCATGGCAAGCTTATCCAAAAGGGTTACACTACACATATTAAGGGTAGAGCCATTTTCAATGAGGGTTCTTCTTATTCCCCACCCATCATAGCCAACTATTATCATGAAAGCATCATTTTGTTTTTGCACTTCCAAAGGAGCTAGGGAGCTCACTTTGGTGGAAAAAAATGTAATCATTTATTCCTTGAATCAGGGCTACTCTATCATTCAGTTGCACATTAAAAGGGATAGGAACATTTTGTAAAGCACTCTGAATCATGCTATGATAATGAGGGGGGGCTTGAATAAGGTCCCACAATGATATCTTAGCAAGAGTATTCTTTAGTTGTTCAACCAAATCATACTCCTTTCCACTTTTTATAGGAAAATGAGGAAGACTAGGCAAGATAGGATTAGGCTATGGTAGGGACATTGAAGGTGTTTTTCTTGGTTGTAGATTTTTCCTAGTGTTATATGTGATAAATGGTATTAAAACATGGTTGCTGCAAACACATTATTCTTAGATGGGTAAAGGACAAGTTTGGGTTTGTTTTGAGTTTTTTGTTTGTGTGATGGTGAGTAAAGAATTAGAGGATTCTTAGGATATCCCATATGGTATGTTGGAGGTCCATTAATCGAGGAAAATTGTGCATTCATAATCTCAATGGTCTTGATTTGATATATTTTTAATAAAGGACAGTCTAGTGTCATCTTTTCACCATCACCTAAAGAAGTCACATCACTATTGTTGTTATTTATGTGCACTATGATATCCTCCCTAGGAGGAGATTTTTTAGGAGAACTAAAAACTAGATGTTCATGACATTCAAAGGTTGGTTCATCTAAAATGACTTCATGACAAGTAGGGGAATTATCTATGGTTGGATTGTCTTGTTTATCAATGATGTCATTGTCATGTTCAATAATGTTTTCCATAGGGAAAGAGAGACACATAGGATTCTCATGACTTTCATCGATTACATTTTTTAACATCAAAGTATCTTCTTCACAACTAGGAGAGATACTAGGAGAAGAACTAATATTATTTTCATGATTGTCCATTATCTCATTCCTTTGTCCCATAATGTCTTCTAAACTAGAATAGGTAGGGGAAGAAACATAAAGAGGTTTATCATAGATCTTAGCACCAATGTAACATCCTCACTTACAATTTCATCTTCTAAAACATTATCATGAGAGGGGAAGATATTGGGAGATGAATGTAGACTAGTTGAAGTTTCATTGGTCTCTTGTTGTGTTATGTGATCATGATGATTTCCTATGGTTGTGTCTTCTTGTTCATCAATGTCTTGTTCACTAAGAGAGGTAAGAAGAAAGAAACAACTAGGACTCTCAAAACTCTCATTTATTGGTTCTTCTAAAACCAAAAAATATTATTCACACATAGGAGAGATATTAGGAGAAGAAAGAATGTGATTGTTATGATTGCCCAAGGTTGTATTATCTTTCACTAAAGCATTCCCATAGGGAGTGTATATGAAAATTTTCTTAGTATGCCTAGAAAGATAAGATACTAACATTGTTTGACTAGAAATGAATAGTACTTCTAACCATCCCATGCAATTATTCAATAATATAAACAATGTACATCCAAAGATAAACAATACTTTTATCCAATGTATGCAAAAGTTTAAGAATGTAAACAATGCGTATGAAAAAATGAAAAGAACTTTTATTAAACTTGTGCAAAGCTTTATGAATGTAAACATTGTGTATGCCTGAAAGTGAGAAGTATTTTTATTCATATTATGCAAAGTTTTAGAAATATGAACATTTTTAGATTTGATGATTGTTGTTATTGAAATGATTTCAAAATTAGCTACCCTAAATTGATGTTTTTGACCTAGACATATAAAATAGAAGTTACTTAAACTTTCTAGACTGATAGTATATGTTACTAGTAAGCTTAGGAAGTACAAAAACAAGGTTTTTAATGCTATAAAAGGTAGTTTCAAGCTTGATCTAGGACTAAATCACCTAGAAGGGAACATGAGTCCTAACCAAGGTTTTTCAGGGGTCTGAATGTTGAATAACAATCACCATAGAATACCTAGAAACTAGGAAAAAACACCTGTACTAGGATGAAATCTCCCAGTGGGGTGTATGAGTCCCAAATTGTAGTTTTTGCGCCATTTTCAAGAAATTCTATGTGAAATTCTATGTTTTCTATTTTGAGTGATGTCTTGGCTAAGTGAAAATATAGGTTTTAGATAAAATTCAATGATGCAAGATGCAAAAATGCAACCTATATGCACTTTCACTAATGCAATAATTAGAAATCCTAGATGCTAATTAACTAATGCAAATCCTAATGCAATGTTAATGCAAGCTAGATCTAGGATGATGATGCACTCCAAATCAAAATTAAGATGTTTTTGATCTGATGTTAGGATATAGGACTGTTACACTTGAAAATACATTAAAATGATTAAAGGAAAATCACATAAATTGAGAAGCTAAGAGGAGAAGACAAGACAACAAATTGATAACAAAGTTCTCCAATTGGCTACATCTTTGGGTCCCTCTCCAATGGAGTGATTGATCCTTCAATTTTGCTCCAAGAAATCTTTACATAGTCTCCTCAATCAAAGAGGAAGTTGAAAAAAATATCTCTTTCAAGTACAAGCATCAATCTCCTAATTCACCTGCACATAGAGATTACTTCCTTTAATTTCCTCAATTTCCCTCTTAATTTCCATTACCCTTCACAAGCCTATACCACCCTTTTTATACATCAAATTTACTCAATTTGGCCTTAAACAAAATGATTTACATAATCTTCCCTTATCTCCCATTTTTATAATAAAATCCTCAATATACCCTCTTAAAATAACATTAAAATATATTAAAAGGGATTTTAATAGTCTTTAATATTTTAAAATAAAGTGTAACCCCCTAAAATATCCTTTAAATAATATTTACAATATCTTTAAATTCATTTTTAGCCCTTTTAAAATATCATCATTCAAGCTTTACAGTCATAAATCTTTAATGGTTTAAGTTCTTTTTCTAATTTTAGAGAGTTAGTTACAAAGATTTTAAACAAAGCAGCCTAATATCATGTTCAATAAGAATTGACCCAAAAATAATAGTTAACTGCATGTATAGTGCAATTGTAGGGGCATTGAATTGTAGCATGGGGGTCAGAGGTTCGAATCTCCCAGGCCCAAAAATGCAAACACAAACTCTTTATTAAAAATCAACACACCACACATGTTAGAGAGTATCATGTGGTGTAGTATTACAATGCTAACCTTGTAGATGGGGGGTCATGAGTTTGACCTCCCTCAACTCCCTTTTTAGTAAAGACCAACTTGACCACTAGAGGAAGGGTTTACTCAGGGTGCCATGTGGAGCCCTGTCATAGGACCATGTGGAATTTATTAATTTGATAATGCTCTAACACATGTCAAGCCCATATTAGGACACATTTTTTCCACCTGTCCTACTTTTCCATGTGAGTGTACAAATTTCTGATTGAGAGGCCATGTCGCCATTTGATGTTAGCATGGTCAACCCATTTTGCTCATAACTTTGACCGACTATATTTTTCTCATACAAGTTTCATTTGATGTGAAACGAGTGGTGTCAAAATTGTGGCAATGAGCTCTTCGATGTGATGTTGGTTTTGACCATTTTTGAGATGTTCAAATTTTGACCCTAAATTTGCATTTGGCCTCTTGTCTGACCAAACTTTGACAGTGCATATCTTGAGCATATGATCTCCTAAGAACTCCATTCAAGTTGCGTTGAGTTTGTTTCTTCGAGCACTTCAATAGAGTACCAATTTTTAGAGCATATGGAACACTTCATTTTTTGATGAAAAGTATCCACCTGGATCTAACCTAAATTTAAGTTGACAAAAATGAAACAATGGAAATATGTGTTCCACCTTTTGGGAGGTGGAACAAAAAGTAGACGTTTAGGGACCTAGACCTATTTCTCTCAAGTTTCACTCAAGGAAAACCTAGAAATCTCAATCCAAACATAGAAATGGGGAGAAGAAATTTTGAAATAGTGTGTCCTAGGGTGTGATTAGCGACTAAATGAGTGTTCACCACCAAGCTAAGGCTTGGAAAGACAAGATATGCAAATGGCATACAAAACCTAACTAGATGACCTAGAGAATGAAATTGAAATAGTTGATGACAAACTGAGAATGAACAGAGGTACACCTTGAAGATGGATGAGGTCAAAACAAGCTCCAAAACCCTAAAAACATGTTATTTAATGCCTAGTGGGACTCATATGCCAATCTTGGCAATTTAGTCCCAAACTAGGGTTTTTGTGCCAAAACTAGAATCTAATAGTGTATGATCTAAAACAATTGAAATCTAGAGAATATGCTATATTGGGACTCATACGCCACAAGTGGCATATCAGTCCTACTTAGCTTTTTTAGAGGATTAAGACTTGAATCTATTCTCCTATCTCTACTCTTCCTTCCACACTTTCTTTATGGATTTGAAACCCTGATTTGCAACCTATAGGTGACTTTTAACAAAGATGAAAACCTTGTGATGACTTGATGACTTTATTCAACCTTACAACTTAATAGTCAAAGGATCTTCAAGCTCCAAGAAACCTATATCTACAATCACACATGTAGAGAGAAGGAAAAACTTGTTGATTGTTATGTAATATGGGTTTTCATTGGTCAAACCCCTTTTAGGTAACTTTAAACCATATGTGGAGATAATGAAATAAGGATATGAAAAATGAAAAATGAATAATGATACCTTGAATGATGTCTTGTAGATCAACGATCTATCATGATGTGGCCATGAAGGATGTAGATATAGATCTTGAAATTAGTGTAGGAAAATTCTTAATCTTGGATCTTGAATACAACATCACAACACTAGCTCAATAACATGATTGATGCTTGATAACCTTGACATGGTGGTGGATATTGAATTGCTACAACAATTGATTAAGAATTATGCACTTAAATGCTTTAGAAATGCTCTTGAATGCTCTTGTGAAGTCTTGTAATCATGAACTTGCTCTTAGGAATGCTCTCTTGAAAGTCTTAGGTGAAAATGAGTGAAATAATGTTGTATTTGTACTTATTTATGCCAAATTTTCTTGAAATTACAATACTACAAGTCGACATCAAATCTAGGAGGACAAAATCCTACCAAGAATTTGAATTAAATTTGATTTTGGTCCACATAGGACTCATATGCCACAAGTGGTGTATGATTCCCATTAGGATTAACTATGGGACACATTTTTAAGAAATTCTTAGAATGATGTAAAATCAAGATCAAGGCCCAAAAACCTAGGCGGGACTCATATGCCCAAGGTGGTCCCAGATCACTAAATCTAGGCCACACAACCTAATAACACCTAAATTATGATTGTATGTTGGTTTATTTTAGGATTATCCTCATAAGGATGCATTAATTAAGTCTTATGGATGCTAAATAAGGCCAAATAAGGTATAAATAAGCCCAATTATTTAATAAAACTCTATATTAGTGTGAAAGTGTTAAGATACACTTTATAAAACCATAAATAAGGCACCATTACATTCATTTAGTTTATAAGGGTCTTAAACTTAATGTGAAGGTGAAAATAAGTACACTTTACAACATTAAATTAAGGAAAAATTAGGTCAATTTAGCCTAAAAGGGCCTTAAATCTCATGTTAATGTGTAAAACACATTACAATACTAGATCAGGGTGACATTAGGTCTATTTCAATGTTAACCATTCCTAAATAAAGTAAGTAAAAGGGCTAGTTTTTCTTTGCCACAAATTATATCTAAAATGTGGTTCCAAAAATAATAAGATTAGGCTCCATAGCCAACATATTTTTTGAACCTTTTTTTATTTATAAAATAATTTTGTTCTCTTCATAGTGGTATAATTTATTTTTGATTTTTGTGCCTAGATTTTCTAGAAATTGTAGATTCTCAAAGGTGTTGTTGAATTATTCTCATTTTGGAAACTTCTAGGGCTTCATTCTCACTTGTAAATGAATATTTTTTGGTGTTTTTTTAAAAGTGCATAATTTTTCCTATAATTTTTAGTGGTTTGATCAAATTGATCTCAATATATCTAAAAAAAATTCTTTAATTTTGTAGTCAAATTTGGAATGTACAAAGATCAATTCCACTTCACTATTTTTGGTAAGTGGCTAATGTAATCACACTAAATATAAAGTATTAAATCATATATTTCTTTGAGGGATCCATGATTGAGTAATTTTGGGGGTAATTTTTTGGTCTTTGATTTCTTTCTTTTCTTTGTGACCTATGTTCTTATAATAGGGAAATATCAAATTAAACTCCTAACTCCATATAATTATGCTTCATGGAGAAAATTAGTATGGAATTATACGATGGGAAAGGGTTATCCAAGCTATCTAAAAGAAACCATTTTTGAACCTACTTATGCTAGAGAAAATTAAATATGGGAAAATACTTGGATGCATATGCTTATTAGTCTGTTTTGATTTATAGTTTCACATTGAATCATACAAAAAACCTAAGGAGACTTAGAGACTTTCGAAAAAAAAATCTACTAAAACAAATAAAATTAGGGGATATCAAATTGATAATAATTTGATGAATATTTATCCTAAAGGTTTTTATCACATGAAAGTCTACATATCAAATATTAAGAAAATAAGAACATAACTAAAAGATTTCAATATAGATAAAGAGGATTTACAATTGATTATAAATGTGTTATCCAATCTTGGTTCTAAGTATTCAATGTTTTGTATGGATTTCATACCTGTTGGCTTTCTATTGGAGCATCATTTATTGATCCTAAGCTTGATGAATTTAAAAATATTATAATTCAAATGGGTATCATAAACTCTTCTAAACCACAAGAATTGGTGGTTAGTAATCCTAATATACAAAAAAAATCAATGAACCCTAAAAAAGAAGAAAAAAAGGAAAAATAATAAGTTACACAAAGATATTGAACTCCCACTCTTAATGTGAATAATCTAAGAATGAGAAGTATAAGTGTGCATACTACAAGAAAATATGGCATGATGTACATTAATGATATTAAAAATATTTTGATGAGTTGAAGACTCTTCTTAAGAAGAATCAAACCAATTTCCCTTCAACAATTTCATATTGTTCATCTTCTTATTTTTTTATCAAAGTCAAAGAAACATAAGGGGAAATCACTTTTTATAGTTGCATATTTGGAGTCAGAGAGATGCATACTTGATTCAAGAGTTTCACATCATATGAATTCATTAAAGAGTATGCTCTCTTTATCCAAGTCTTATTCATCACCATACATCATGATGGATAACAACACATATGTGTGTATTTGTGGTAAGGATTTTATTGAGTAGGAAAGAGTGTTCAGTTAACACAAAATTATTTTATAATATCATATTTACATAGCAAATATATAGTTGTATTTTGGGAGGTTGATCATCAATATTGATTCTAAACCTTCTCAAAAATTTCTCTTATTATTCCTTCAACTGGTGTACATAGTAAGTCATCTAGTGTGGATATGTTTGAGGAGTCTCAATATGATTATTTGAATCTTGGTATTCTTTCATCTTGTAATGTTCTAGAGATATGTGATGATATTTCATCTCCTTCATCTACTATTTCTTTTGATGAGTCTAGTGTTGGTGTATTCATGGTTTCTTTTTATTTAGTGTAATAGGACATTTATAGTCTTCCAAATATATCCACTTGGGATGAGTACTTGACATACATTACAAGTTTGTTTTTTGAGTCCTATCTTGTAGAATTTTAGGACATTATTGAGGATATCCATATCATTTTTTATGTTACTTCATATGGAGTTTCATCATCTTATTTATATGTTAGGGGGGAGTATTTTCACCTGGGCATTGTTCCTTCTCTTTCTTATCATTTTTCATAGTTTGGAATTATTGTGGAGGCCTTTGATGAGAATTTGGAGGAGCCATATTTTTCTTTAGAATACATTCTACATCCATATCCATTAGGTTTTGGATTTTCATCTTCTTTATTGTGACCAATAACACTTGACTTGATTCTAGCAACTTTCAACATCTACATGGGGACAATTGAATATAGATCTAAAAAATAACAAATAAAATTTTCTTTCTCATCTTCCTTTCAATAATGGGAAATTTTATTTCACACATTCTTCATTTTTTCTTCCAAAGAGGATGAACATTGTTCGATGCAATTGGATCATCTTCATTATTCATTACTGAGCATCTACCATAATTACATTAGAGCCTACATTGAGGGGGGAGTTCCATATTCTCTCTTCTTATTCTCTCTTATTGAGGGGCCTTTTCCTTACAAGAGACTTTTTTCTTCTCATTATTATTTGAGAGAATACTTTATTTTCTCTTTTGGGGTGAATTTTTGTCCCACTAGCTTTTCTCCTTTTCCTTGTTTGTGAGAGATTTCATTTGTATATGGGTATCCCAGTGAAATAGTAGCAAAGAACCATAATCATCTTTAAAATATTTTGTTTTATCTACTTCTCCCTAAGTTTAAATTAAGAGGAGGGGAGTTGGTGTGAATGGGGTATTTTAGCTAGCTAGTTCATCATCTAGGTCCTATTCACACTAGTTACTTAAGTTTACTTAGGGTACACATAGAATAGTTATCATTTTATGTCTCATATCATAATATTAAGAAACATTCATGATAACCTTATGCAATCCTATGTTCATGTTGACCTATATAAAAAAGGGGTTCCCTTTGTAATCTCTTTAATTCAATCAATCAATTATCATTGTATAATTTTTATCATTTGATTTAATAGAATAATTCTTTCATAGCTGATCTCCCTTGTGATTTAATAGAAGTTCCTAGATCTTGAATGACTATAACCTTTAGTAAAGTTTAAGTCTTGAATGACTATAACCTTTAGTAAAGTTTAAGTCTCTATATACCAAATCTTACAATAATTAAATTCATCACTTTAGAAACAAGGGATGATAGATTGAATCTTTTATATGAAAGTTCATGGAATGGATTTCTAGCTCTAAAAGACTCGACAAAACACAAAGATGTGAAGTAGAGTTTGAGAACACCTTGGTTGATAGGGTAAGAATATACCTGAAATCCATGAAAGAGAATGGACTTCCTAAAAGGATGTGTAAATAATTTAATAGATTTGACATATGTATTCTAAATACTTAGATCTCAATCCTGTAAAGATATTTTAACCAAGCCATTTCATATGTACATGATATCACAAATAATGTTGGTCCAAATTAGGAGAATTATTTTCAAAGGATAGATAAATTAAATTAAGGAATATTTTTTACAAATTTTTGATTGTTCTATTTATTTTTGTTGGAATAAAAAATTTCACCATTTAGCTAGGCACCTTTAGTTGGGTATCTATTCAAAATTATATATGATATGTGCTAGAAGCTTCGTTTTGTGTGACCATTAAGATGAATCATGTGTGAAAAAGGTGAAGAAATGGTGGATCATATACTAGTTTTTTCCTAATCATGAGAAGTTGTTTGCAATTGATATTTGTTAAACTAGGTTGATCTAGTATTATTACAAGTGATATGTTGAAACTCTTAACATTATGGTTTATCATCCAAATACAAGTTACCTTCTCGTGCATAAGTATTTCTAGAGATTCCATAATAGTGTGATAAATTTTGAAAGAAAGAAGAAAACCACTCTCCAAGATAGCTCTAGATTTCTAAGAATATATTTTTATCAAAAGTTTAAAAATATAATAAAGGAGGTGGTTAATTGTGGGGTTTACTATCACTCTATGAAAAGTAAGACTTTGGAATTTTGGGAAAATGAGGTTTTGAAAATATGGAAAGGACTAAGAGCTCCATTCATATAGATGAAAATATTAACTCTTATCTCAACCCGAGGAGAGGGTTAAAATATATTTTGATGTCTATGGATTGGCTTAAACTAAAATTGAATGGAGAAATAAGATTAAATTCATGTCTCTTGGTGTAGTGTACTTATTTGGAGATCATGACAAGAGGTTAGATAGTTTCAATACAAAAAAAACTCAAAGATGGATCCAATAAAATTTTTGGAGCACGTGTAATATTTTTTGAGTCATAGGTTTGTGTATTAGATGGGGCCAATAATTCCTAGATAGAATGTGAATAAATTTTGGTTTTTTTAATCCATCTATAGGAGGGGATCCAAATCTTGGAAGATAAAAAAAAAATGATTATGTCTACTTATGGAATAACTAATGACATTATCCATAAACAATTTCTATCAATAAATTAATCAAGTAACAAAATACCTAGTGAATTATTCTATTAGCAATTCATTAGGGACTTGGGATTCATTGGAGAATCATATAAAATCATAACATGTACTCTTTTTGTAATGCTGGAAATTTCTTCATACGTTTCCTAAGGTGATCGTATTATGTTCTCTACTCATGGATCTACTTATACATTAATGATAAAGATATAGGGATGTATTTGTACATGTAAGGAATAAGGATCTAGGATCATTATATATAAGGGATTCCTTGTTAATTATGTCAAGGGATGGTTTCTAGCTAATTATGTAGGCTCTTCAATTTTTTTAATATATACATATCACCACTTATATATCAAGATGTTCACTATAAAGGAAACTAATGTTACACTCTTTGAAAAAAAGATGATTTTTTTTCATCCAAGGGATTTGAAATATAAAGATAAAAATTATCTTCAAAAATAAAATTTCAGCACAATCCATGCTACTAAACTCACTAGGGGAATAGTTCATGATCACTGACAATCATTATGAAGTCAATAAAAATATATCCTCAAAACAATTGATAGTATTCCTTGAGGCAAGTGTGACTAAGGAAATGGTTTATGTGGAGGAAATATCTTTGGTTGTACTATAATAGGGGCAAGGACTACATATATTTTTGGATATTAGTGTTCTAGGTTTGGGATTTTTTCTATGAGATGGGGCTTGGTTCATGTACATTAATGTGGTAGTTGGGTCATCATTTCATTTAATTATTCTATTATCTAGGACTAATATGGAGCATCAAAATTCATAGGAAACATTTAGCATTAACTTCCTCAAGTATGTGACTGAACTTGTTCATAATTGGTAATGATTGGTCATTTTCTCTTTTGATAGAATAATTTAAAAAATATATTGAAGATGTCACTTAAGGTGATTTGATTCATTCTTTTTTATTTTTATAGTGTTGAATACTACTTATCTAAATTAATATTAGATAATAGTATGGTCTCTAAAGTTATAAAATAATTCAAATATTTTTTGTTACTTATCATATGTAATACATCTATCACTATTAATTTAATGATGAAATTTTATTATGAAGTTTAGTAATAGAATTCAATATTAAATTTAAGAAAATTATATTGTTTAATTAAACTAGTAAAATAACCATAAATTAATTTTCAAACATATTATAAGTGTAACTTAGGGAAATTATAATGTTAGCATTATA
Source organism: Sequoia sempervirens (assembly GCA_007258455.2). Classification (NCBI taxonomy): domain Eukaryota; kingdom Viridiplantae; phylum Streptophyta; class Pinopsida; order Cupressales; family Cupressaceae; genus Sequoia; species Sequoia sempervirens. The sequence goes on along the minus strand of VDFB02193867.1, from coordinate 510,024,495 downwards.
AAGCATAAGCAAACTAATCCTAAGCAAAGCAATGAAGAACAAAGGAGTTAGAAAGCATGAAAACAAGAACAATATTACCAAATGTCTTCAACCTCCATAAATCACCTTCATTGCACCACCTCTATTTTCTGCAAGTAGATGTTTGCCCTCAGATTTGTGATGAACAACCTATGACTATGACAATGTCCAAATTTTTTTTGAAGGATTATAATCTAAAAGCTACACAATGCAAGTATGCAACTATGAAGCAAGCCTAAAGCATGAAAATGTCTAAAGCATGAATTCAGAATGTCAAGAGATCCCAACATGTCCAAATGAGACCAAAATTTCCTTTTAATAGAAAATTCAATTTTGGATGAATGTCCAAGATTGTCATATGAGAGATTCCCTAAGATCAAAGGCCAAAATTAAATGTGACAACTCACATTTAGGGTTAGGGAAAATTAGGTTAAAATTTGAAATAGAGGGCTGAGATTTGATCTTAGAAAAATCAAATCAATGGACAAGGTCACATATGGCAAGGAGATAAGAATGGCATGTAAAAAGAAAAAGCTAGAAAATCAAATAATAATATAAATTATTTGATTTATGGAGGAAATTTGACTTTTTGAATTAAAAATTAATTCAATTCAAAAGTGGTGGGGCCATGTGATAGTAAATAATTAATTTTAATTATTTACTTGAAGAGGAAATCAGAAAGTGGTGGGGCCATGTGATAGTAAATAATTTATTTTAATTATTTAAATTTGACTTTTTGAATTAAAAATTAATTCAATTCAAAAGTGGTGGGGCCATGTGATAGTAAATAATTAATTTTAAATTAAAGAACTTATTTAATTATAAGATAACATTTTAGAAATTAATGATGTATTTAAATAAATAAATAAAGTTTATTTCTTTAAATAATCAAGAAGAAATAATTGACAAAAGATAATTAAAGAAATTTATGAATTTATTTATTTATTGAGAGACATAAGATATTAGAAATGTATTTAAATAAATATAATTTATTTATTTAAATAGTCAAGAAGAATAAAACACATGAATTAATTAAATAATTAAGAATTATTTAATTAATAGTTGAAATTGGACTATAGGACATAAGTAAATAAATTAATTATGCGAGAAGAAATATGGAGAAAAAAAAGCTTGTAGGCCTAGGTTAGTTTTATGTGTTTACATTTTTCCCCTCTTTTTCATAATGCAGCCTCTCACATTGTGACAAAGAAAATTCAGTCAAAAACATGCCCCAACGAAGGTATGAAGTAGCTATGGCCCCTCAGGAAAATTTTCAAATTTTGGCCTGCCGCTAAATTTTTTTTTAAAGTGTCCCAATTAGTCAATTTGATGTCTAGAAAAAAAATGTCACAAATTTTTTTCAATTTCGAGGTGTTTAAGGCAACCAATGGGGTAGTCAAAGTTGGTCAAATGAGCCTTTTGTAATAATTCTTTAGAAAAATCCCACTTTCACCCTATAAATAGATTGGAATTTGGGTTAAAAGTCAATTCATTTTCACATTTATCTTTTGAAATTTTAGAGCTCTAAGAGAGAGGAGACCATGTGAAGATGGTGATTCCAGTGACTGAGCATTGCGGCTATCGAGTGCGAACCCTTCTGACAGCTAAGGGTGCAAAGTCACTAATAAGTACCTCATACCCACTTCATCCTTTCATCATTTTATGTGCATTTTTAGGGTTTAATAGTCAGAACAACAAATGTATCATGAAACATGTGCATTCATGAAAGACACATTCACATTCGCATTGTACACATTTGATGCATCACGATGAAAACACAAGGGACAAGGGTAGTCTAGGTTTACAATGACGCATTTGCTGGCCAACGAGACACAATCGTTGTGTCATAACGCAAATGTTAGGTCTTGTAACACAATCACTGAATTGGAGTGCAAACGTAGATCTATGCAACACAAACATTTTACAATGACACAACTGATTGGGGAAATGATGCAAATGCTCTAGCGTGATGCATATGTCAGGTAAAATGATGTAAGTGATGGATTGTGACACAAATGACAAATGGAATGACACATTTGAGTTAGCGTGACACAATTGACTTTGACGTGATGCATTTGACTTTGACCAAGGTTGACATAGTTTTAGGCTCAGTTTCTTAGATGCTTCTGATTAAATAGATGATAATAATGATGTTCAATGATGTGCTAACTCCCATTTTTGCATGTGTAGAAATGATTACCACCTATCTATATGCACGAGTTTAGGCCTTTGACATATGCATTCAGATATAAACTACAGGATAGAGAGCACAGGCGACTAATGCAACTAGGATTATACTATGTTACCTATATACCCATTGTTAGGAAAATAGGGGTCTACTAATAGCATTGGCAGAGAGTTGGCATTTAGAGACTTGCTTATTCCACTTTCTGATGGGAGAGGCTACTGTCACACTTGAGGATGTTTACAGGATACTGTGCATTCTGATCAAAGGGGAGCGAGTGGTTTATGATCCACACTAGGGACTCCAAGCCTTGAAAGAGTTTTACAAGTCTGATGATGGCTGAGAACTATCCTCGATGAGATGCTATGTTATGCACTTTGATTGCTAGTGTGTTGATTCTAGATCACCAAGGACATGGGTTCCCTATGAGATGGGGATATGGGCTCATTTGCATGAGATGGGATAGGACTATATTTGCTTGTTGACCATGTCTTCTAAGTATGCTATATCACCAGTTGCATGAGGTGGCTTACATGGTGGTGCATAGTATTAATTGCAGTATGACATTGTTGATGATCTAGGCCTAGGAGCATATTCCTGTCTTTTTTCCACTAGTTCAGAGGCCACAACTTGCCAAGGGGATGCCTTATGTGTACCTATATGCAGGTGCATTGCAATAGACTAGAGTTGGGGACATAAGATTCTAGCGGCATTAGATTGATACATTGATGGTATTTACCTTGAGGCCTTATACAGATTATGCATAGTGGCTAGGAGAGGGTGATCATCTTGCATTCTGCAAATAATTTAGATATTTGATTGGTCACATTGTTCAGTTACAACTGATTATCAAGATGTATATTCCCTAGTAGGTGTTATGTCAGTTTGGTGAGTAGTAGGATGTGCCTATGGGGACTATAGAGTATGCTAGATCATCTTGAGAGACCATGTGGGGACTAAAGATATCAGTTCCCTCAGTAGAGCAGCAGGTGGATTGCTTAGTTGCATAGTAGTGGGCATGGAGTGGGGGTCCAATGGATCTAGGGACCAACATAGAGTATGATACATGGTAGAAGACTCACAAGCCATAGCCTTTGACATATCCAAATGGGCCAATGCTAGTTGATTGGTGATCAGTTATACCATGAGTGTGTCAAGGAGGCTGAGGAGGCAGGGATGGTGAAAGGGGGAGAGGGAGAGATGGAGACCGAGGAGATGGGTGGAGAGGAGATGGGGGGAGAGGTAGAGGAGATGGTGGAGGGGATGATGGAGGAGACGAAGGATATGGTGTTGATGGTAGGAGGAGGAGAGGAGGAGATAGTGGGAGAGGATAGTCGAGGAGAGTACGATAGTAGGTTGAGTGAGTGCCACTTGCATTGATCCCAAAGGTGGAAAAGGAGGAGGAGAGAGAGTAGGGAGTTAGACAGGAGTAAGAGAGGTCCAAGGAAGATATTAGGTAGGAGGATGAGTAGCTAGAGGCAGAGGTTAGGCTAGATGAAGAGATGCCAAGGGAGGAGGAGTTCCATATAGGATAGGAGGAATTGGATGTCGGTGGAGGGGAGGAGGTAGTTCAGGGTGAGGAGGAGATTAGAGGAGATTATGGGGAGCTAGATATTGGTGGGGATGATGAAATGGATGAGGCTATGAGAGAGCTGACAACTCTGATGGTGGATGGAGAGGAGGACATAGCAAGCCTCCTTTGCCCCGAGATGCTACAGTTGACTAGAGGTTGGAAGACATGTAGAGCCAATTGGATGAGCTTCCAACCTAGATCAAGACCTTGTAGGTGGAGTTAGAGGTGACATGGGTGGAGTGGGATCAGGCCATGGTCAGACAGTAGGAGGCATATAGCTACTATTTGAAGTTCACTCAATTATGCACAGGGCCAGTTGAGGAGATAGCGATGGAGTTGGCTAGAGTTAGTGCTAGCTGGGAGTAGTATTAGATGCTATATGAGAGGGAAGTTCTAGTTGATCAACAAGATCATGGTTTATCCTAGTCACAAAGTAGGATAGGGAGTGATTCAGGTAGTAGTAGCAAGAACCACAATAGTCACAGTCAAAGAAATGTGGGTGGCTCTACATCATCTAGACAGTCTTCAGGTCATCAGTCCCATCATAGTCATAGGCACTCCTTAGGCCACAGATCTATCCATTGCCATGAATCATCAAGTTCAAGACATAGGTCCCAACACAATCAGCCACCTATCATGGATCCATCAGCCTCACAAAAATAGCCTACCATGTCTCTCAAATACCATCAATTCCTACCATAGATTATCATTCACCCTATTCTTCTCCTCGAGGGGATGTGCAGAGCACAACTTAGGGAATTGTTAGTGTTATCTTGTCATTATGTTTGAGATATTATATTGGGAAATTTTGATATATTCACCATGAGCTTGCGAGCTCTATTTTTGGGATACCTCGTGACTCTATCCTGTGACATGATTTTTGAGATTATATATATGATGCATTTTTGGCATAGACTATATGCTATATGTTGTGTGAGGATGCAATATGATTTGATTATGTTTATATGATATATGCTTTTATGATTTGATTATTTGATGTATGTTGTTATGATGGGTATTTATGATTATATACCATGATGATACTATGTTATGTATGATGATTATTTTATGATGATGATGATGATGACATTTTATATGTATGCATAATGTTTTGATTCTAATGAATGTCATGTTTATGATGATGGATGCATTGATATATGACTATATATGTATGGATAATGTGACATGTGATGCCTTATGTTATGATCTCTATATGCATTAATGACATGGATGATATATGAAAATGTTTAATGTGCTTATATGTTATGTGAAAGTAAATGAATGAATGCAAATGATGTATTTATGCTAATGATGTGGATGCAAATATGTAAATGGATAGTTAATGGATGTATTCCTTAATGAATGTAATTATGTGAACAAATAAATGTAAATTTCTAATGAACTTAATGCAAATTCTATGTGATCATCTATGCAATTATATTTTTGTATGTCACAGGATATCATTAGGAGATAGAAGAAGAGAAGTGACAAGACAGAAGGAGATGGATGTTAGTGCAAGAAAGAATCCTTCTATATATTTCCAAAGAACTAATAAGTGTTGCTCTAGTCATCATTGAGTGGATTATTGTAATGGAAAACAAACACCATGATATGACATAGATCAATGGTCTGCAAGGTTGTATAATCACATAGAACAAACAGTAAGAGACAAGGATGATCAAGACTCATTCTAAGACACAGTTGCCCTAGTATTTTTGTTACAACCAACCACAAACAAGAAAAGAAAGCCATGAAACATCATTGCTCCTCTAAATCATGTTGCCAAGACATCATTGAGGAACTAGCAACATGACAGTCTAAAAAATATAAGGCAAGAAAATCATCATGATATGTCGATCCTCCTCTAAATCCTATTGGTAGGACATCCTTGAGGAACTAGTAGCATGAGGAAAAATCAACAGACAAATATGATAGAATAAAAGATAGTTTTTGCCAAAGTGTTTACCAAGTGTGTCTAAATGTCAAGTGTTTTGATGTCAAAATGCCAGATTTGACAAAGCCTAGATGATTAATTCTAGGAAATGCCAAATTCAGGAAGGACACATCTTGAATGATGTCAATGTTGAGAGGATCAATACTCAAATGCCACAAGAATCTCTAGAAATGCCAGATGGTAGTGATGATGACTTGTAAGGACACATCCTAAGACATAAATAAATGACAAGGGTTGCTCTTCAGAAGGATTGATTTGAAGAATAATCAAGAGTTTCATAGTTTGACTCATTCTAATTGAGTTTGACCAAAGTTGAGTAAGTGACAGAATTGACCACATGCCAACATTGACATGCCAATGTAGTCAAAATGCCGATTTGATTGATTGGAAAAGTTTGTTTTAAGATTTTTCTGTTTTAGAAAAATTTGTTTGATTTGAAGATATTTGACGGGTGTGCTAGTGTAGTGTCATGAACCCTAATGAACTGACCTAGTGTGGCCTTGGGGGCTCATCAATTGATGGCCTTGCCTGTGTCATACACTCAAAAACCTTGTAGTTTGACACGACCAATGACTTTTTCTTGACTAATCAAAGATTGAGTCATGATTTTATTTGGAAAAATCTAAAAGGACTAACCTAATGTCTCGGGGGCTTGAAGATGAGCCTTGCCTACGTAGAAAATTCACAAAGAAAATGTGCAGTTTGACAATGACAAAGATCAACACAACTGACATGACTTACTATGACAAAATATGACAATGTTTTTGGGATTTTTGAGTGTTATTTGGATGTTTTTATATTTCTTCAGGATGTTTTTCAAATTTTTGGTCTTTTTTCAAGACTTTTTATGATTTTTAGGTCTTTTTTCCAATGGGACTTTAGGCGAGTCTTTAGGAAGGTCAAATTTAAATGTCTATCTAAATCAACCAATCAATCAACCCCAACATAATGCAAACAATACCTTCATTGGTGCCACCACACAAAATGCGACAAACACCATCAATGCCGCCTCTAATGGCACTTCCACCCAAAATACTTCCAACATGGTCAATACAACATCCATTGGGAGAACATCTACCACATCACAAGGCACATCACAATGAATTCCTCTAATGTTAACAACTTCATCACAAGCAATTGGGGATACCTTTGGGATAAATTCATCAAACATTTTATTTGGATCTTCATCTAGTGCCATGGGAACAACATCGTCAAGCCTTATACTTGTGTCCTCAACTAATGCCATGGGAGAAAATTTATTGAACCCCTTTGGGAGAACTAAAAGATGAATTACCCTTCCAGGATCTCAACCAAATGTTAATACTTCATCACAACTCAACACCAATATCCCCCAAATGCAAAACACCAACATTCCACATGGCCGCATTTACCAATTTGGACAAGGCAACTAGGTAATGGAACACATAACTTCATTTAGACAACAAAACACTCAAGGTCAACATATTCTGAAAATATAGACTAACATTGTTGGAGTGCCATTCCCACATACACATCACATGTTCATACACAACAACACATTCCTAATCCAAATTATCAATACCAACAAATTCCAAACTAAAACACATCATACATTTTGCAACAACACATCCCAAATCAGAACACGCGATCACAACAAATGGGAACTCATGGAATTCCTATCACTATCATGTGTGATGCTACAAACAACCCCATAATTGATGCACTCACATCACAGCTTACGACCTTGCAAAAACAAATGGAGGACAGGCAATTGCAACACAAAAAGACCCACACATCATATGACTCATGTCCATACCCATTTGACATGAGTTTACACATGCCACAATTCCCTCTAGTGTATGTGGTACCCAACTTTACCAAGTACAAAGGAAAAACAAATCCCCTTGAGCACATAAGAGAATATACAACCAATTGTGTGGACATTCCAAATGAACATACCTATATAATGAGACTCTTCCCCAGAAGTCTCACATGTCCCACACTTGAATGGTTTTGTACCTTTCCTAAAGGAATAAATTCATGGGAGGAACTTTTTGACAAATTTGTACAAAATTACACCTATAACATTGACACCAATGTCACCCTTACCAATTTATGTATGCTTACTCAAGAGGAAACTGGTGAGACCTTTATTCCATTCTTTCAAAGATGGATAAGTTTAGCAAGTTGATGCCTTGTTGAGATACTAGGAAAGGAAAAGGTAGACATGTTTTTCCAAAACCTTTTGGGCCCATTAAAATACAATTTACAAGTTCATTGTTGTACCACTTTTGTAGACCTCGTTGAAAAGGGATTGCAAATCAAAAAGGACCTTATTGCTAAAGGAGAACTTAAATATGGCAATAAGAACACAAATGAAAATATTCCTACTAAGAAAAATAAATATTGGTTAAAAAACAAACACATCACCAATGATGGCATTGTTGACGCTAAGGCAATAAACACAACAGGTCCTGCAATCATGCTCAAAGGATCTCAACCCAAAAATGCACCATTGACCACACTAAGACCTATTGCAAACACCATCCAAAACAATCAAAATAATAAAAAAAATCAAATCCAAGGGTGACCATGTCAAACAAGACAATTTCCAAAAGAGACACACATACACCCCCTTCAGTGAATTGATTGAGGTGGTCCTTAAGAAGCTCCTCCAAAATAGTGTTATCACATTGCAGGACCCTAAGCCATATGACCTAGGACAATTCAAACCATCTTGATGGATGGGATCACAATGCATTATGTGATTACCACCACATGAAAGGGCATAAAACTTCCTCTTGTCGACAATTAAGAAATCTTGTACATGATCTCATTGAAAATCACACCATCAAATTAGATGATCAACAGTTTGCTTCAAATTTAGACCATACAATTCATAAAAACCCACTATAGGATCATGGTTCAAATAATCCCTTTACATCAAGTCCAAAGGCTAATAACAATTGAGCTAATTACACTTGCACTACCTTTGATTATTCTGGTGAACCCATTATTAATCACCTCTGAGCTGCTGACAAATATGTCAGTACTATCACCATCAAGAAAACTCCTGAGTGTAATGTCACTACCTGTGGAGGAAAAGTCACCACAAATGGTCCTCCTCCTCCTAGATAGCCAAAGATCACCATACCTAGTCCATCTGCCAAATGTTCACAACCCAAGGGAGAACTTAATCTCATCTACCAATTGGAAAAACACCTACACAAATCTCCATACTTGAGCTACTACGCATTTCTCCTACACATAAGGCCATACTTGACAAAACCTTACAAGAGTCTTTTGTGCCTAATGACATTGATGTTAACCAATTAAAAGCCATGGTGGGATACCTAACTACTCCCCATCACATTACCTTTTCAGACCAAGACTATTTGTCACCCAAGCATTCTCATAATGATGCATTGCATATTGAAGTCTTCAGCCATAAGCATAAGACTAGACGAGTCTTAGTAGATGGCAGAGTAGGATTAAATATATGCTCCCTAAAACTAGTTAAAGCACTAGGTTTCTCTGATGATTGTGTAGATGCTACCAAGAGTATTGTTATAAAAGCATATGATGATGAATAACACTTCTCTCAAGGAATTATCACACTTCCTATTCGAGTTGGGCTGCTCATTGTAGATACAACATGTCAAGTCTTGGATCTTGAGCTACCATACAACATCTTGCTTGGTTGGCCTTTGATTAATCCCTTAAAAGCTGTCCCATCCGCTTACCACCAATGCTTGAAGTTTCCTTTTGACGGCATCAAAATTCCCATAAATGGAGATCCTAATCAAAACTATAATCCCTTCTAGAAGACCAAAGTATCTTGGGTTAGAGTTTAGGCTACCCAAAATTGATGATTAACATACCAATGTACTTTTGGGTGAGAGCGTGAATGTTTTTGAAAGTGTTGAGACTATCAAAGATTACCTTACCAAAACTGACTCATGTGAGTGGGAATTTGGTTCCCAAAGATCTTTGAGTGATTGTTTCCTTGACAAAATATTTCTTGGACACGGTGAGCCTTATTTTGATGAATTATTCAGACAAATGTTTAAAGTTGACCTTCCTAAAGACCCTCCTAAAGTCTCATTGGAAAGAGGAGAATGGGTAGGACTCTTTTGGCCTCACAATGATGATAAACTTGCACCATCATCTGATCATACTAACCATCATTCTGACTCGCTTGTCTAGCCATCTGACCCTAATGACCATAATTTAGATTCACCTGACTCATCACATGACACTCTCAACCATGATTCCAATCCATTTGTCTCCTATTTTTCCAATGAGTATCACTTGTCTGAATCAAGGGAAGAAGAATACTAGATAGAATTCAAATGGGAGTTGGAGGACAAAAATATCATCTTTACCCTTTCTAAGTTAGTCTACATGCTTTCTAAATCATCCCCACAATTGGCCAACATTGATGATGGTATCTCCCTTGTCTACCCATAGATAATTGATTGGGATCAACAAGGCCCGCCAACAATGGACATTTTTCGGAATGATAAAGCTATTACATAATTCATGGGGACTCTATGAGGGCATACCAATTAGGGACCATAAGGCTGGATTCGATATAGACATAGATTGTGTAGCATAATTTGGGGAGACTATGCAATCCTCTAGTCACAAAAATAATAAAAATAATAAAAACAAAACAAAAAAAGACACGTCTTTATGTGAAAACTGCAAGGCACCTTCTAAATATACAAAAATAAAAATAAAGGATGTATCTGAGGGTGAAAACCTCTCCGAGGCACCTAAGGATGGAGTATTGGACTTTCTTCCCATTACATAGGAAAAATCGTCAATGCTCATTGAGGACACCATAGAAGTTAACATAGCCATGCAGAGGGTCCCAAAATGGTTGTTTTTGCCACATCATTGACAAAAGCAGAAAAACTTGAATTCCAAAAGTTCTTCACATAATGTAAGAATAACTTCGTTGCATGGTCCTATGTTGATATACCAAGATGGGATCCTACACTAATCTTGCATCACCTGCCCTTGCTTCCGGATGCTAAACTAGTCAAAAAAAATTGTGAAAGATGCATCCTCAAATTGCCTTGTTAGTCAAAGTTGGGCTCAAAAAATTACTAGGCACATGATTCATAAGATCAATAGACTATGCAGACTAGATTTCAAACCTTGTACATGTTACTAAGCCAAATGGTCAAATACACATTTGTACAAACTTCCATGATTTGAACAAGGCATGTTCGAAGGATGACTTTCCATTACCCAATGTAGACATCATAGTTGACCTTACGACAGGGTACAAGATGCTATTCCTCATGGATGGTTTCTCAAGTTACAATCAAATTTGGGTAGCCCTAGAAGATCAACACAAAACAAAATTCACTTGAAAAATTCTTTGACACGTAAGGATCACCTCAATGTGCTAGATAAAATTTTCAAAAGACTAGAAGAATTTAAGGTCCGTCTGAACCGAAAGAAATGTGTCTTTGATGTAACTTGAGGAAAATTTTTGGGGTACATAGTTTGTTGCTAAGGCATTGAAGTAGACCCCACTAAAGTGAAAGCATTATTAGACATGCCTCCACCAAAAGGAATTAGCAAACTAAGGATGTTACAAGGAAGATTATAGTTTATCTAGAACTTCATTGCCCAACTAGCAGACAAGTGCCAACCATTTCAGTATCTCCTACGCAAAGACATCACTTTTGTGTGGATTGACAAATGTTAAATGAAATTCCAAAAGATCAAAGATAATTTATTGTCACCACATATCCTAATTCCACCCATTGAAGGAAACCTCTAATTCTATATATTTCGACAACAACTTCAGCAGTGGGGGAATTACTTGCACAAAATGACCATGATGAAAAGGAAAGGGGGTATGTGTAGGATCATGATGGGCCAAAAAGTGGTGATATGATGGGTATTTGTAGGGTATGTGGCGAACGACTTTATTTTTACCCAAAATTGATGAAATGAAAAGGGTTTTTAAAAGAGATTCTCAGCTTTCCACAAATATAAATTATGCTTTACTTTGAATTTAATAAATAATTATTATTCATTTTCTATTTGAATTATGACTAAAGTCCTGATTGATAGGCTAATTGAAAAACATCTATAACTTTCAAACAACATTACATTTTTTGAATAGGAAACATGTGTCACATTCTATGCTTTGCATACTATAAGATTAAAAAAAAAGAATTTCATGATGTTTTGGCCAAGTTAAGGTGGTCAGACATACAAGTTTCTATATTTTTTTAAAGTTGTAATAAAAATTTCATAATTAATTATTTACTTGGAAAAAAATTACAAAAAAATATGCATCACATCGAGACATGAGTCCTCTACTTATATCTAAAATCTTATAAAACAATATTATCATTTTATTGTGGTTAGGGTGGTCAGACAGACACCTACTTACTTTTTCCTTGAAATTTAAGTACTACTGCATTTGAAATTTCAAATTTTTACCAAATAGATTTTAAAAAAAAATAAACCTAGTAGTTTAGAAACTACATTCAATTTGCTACAGATTCTATTCTTACATATTTTTGAAATAATATAGATAATTCAAATTTTTATGTCAAGTTTCCTAACTCTGATTTTTATAAATTTTTTGCCACTTAAGGGCCTATTTTTTCCATGATGATCCTGCACATACCCAAGGGAAATATACTACATAAGTCGGACATTGGTCGGATATGAACTCAACTACACACCTATTGAACATTCCTATCTTGGAGTTTTCTTCACCGCCCAAAATTTAAGACATTACATGTTGAATCACAAGACACACCTAGTGGCAATGATTGATCCATTGAAGTATCTCCTAGGCAAAACAACATTGACAAGTTTGTTGGAAAAGTGGGTTATGATATTGAGTGAGTACAACATACAATATGTAGAATCCAAGGCTATAAAAGGACAAGTGATAGTCGATCAAGTCATAGATGCACCTATATAGGGCGATCATCCATTGGTAGTAGATTTCCCTGATGAGTTTATATTTCATGCAGAATCTAAGTCACCTTGGAAACTATATTTTGATGGATCTCATACTAATCATGGCTCAGGAGAAGGTATAATTTTTATCACACCACAAGAAGTCTCCATCCCTAAGTCATTCCACATTGGTTTCCCATGTACAAACAACAACACAAAATATGAAGCACTTGTCATAGGACTTTGAATGGCCATAAAATGGAAAATTAAAAAACTCCTAGTCTATGGAGATTCTTAGTTGGTCATCAACTAGGTCAATGATGAATATGACACAAAGGATGACAAGTTAATGCATTATAAACGTATGGTTGATAGTTGTTATTCATATTTCCACATGATTTCTTTTGAGCAGATTCCTAGGGTACAAAACAAGGCAGTAGACACAATGGCTACAATTGGATCTCCCCTAGAAATTCCTAGGAACATGTGGAAATTCAAGTTCTTAGTGGAACAAATTTTGGTTCTTGCATATGATATTCCAGAGTTAGAAATTGTTTGTGAGCTTGTTGGTCCCAACTCTCCCTGGTATCAAGACATATATGAATATCTCCAGTCCCAAACCCTTCCCCCAAATCTTTCCAATAACCAACAAAAGTCCTTTATCCATAAATCCATGCAATACTCCATCATCAGTGAAGCCTTATACCATTGTAGCTTTGAAAATACCCTTCTTCAATGTCTCAACACTGACGAAGCATGAACAACCTTACGTGAGGTACATGAGGGTATATGTGGATCTCATTCAAGTGGACCAACCTTAGCTAAGAAGATCATGAGACTTGGGTATTATTGGTCAACTATGGAAAAAGATGCACTTTTTTTTGTAAGAACATGTCACCAGTGTCAAATACATAGTGATTTGATTCATGCACCAACACAGGAACTTTGGCCCATTCCTTCTCCTTGGACCTTCACATAATGGGGACTCACCCTCATGGGAAAAATCCATCCCAATTCTTCCAATGGCCATATATTCATTATCACTGCCACTAATTATTTCCCTAAGTGGATCGAAGCTATTCCCCTTACATACATAACTGACAAGAAGATTTCCAAATTCATCCTCAACTACATCATCTGTCTGTATGGTGTGCCATAGTCTGTCATCAAAGACAATGGGCATCCTTTCAAAAATCAAGAATTTTGTGAGCTCTGTGAATGCTTCCATATCCAACACCATTTCTCCATGCCTTACTACTTGCAAGAAAATGGTCAAGTTGAGGAATCCAATAAAACAATTATCAAAATTCTTAAAAAGACCATCAATGATGCTAGTTGTAACTAGCATTTACAACTCAACCCTACTTTTTGGACCTACTGCACCAGCATCTGCACGCCTATAGGCACTACCCCTTTTGCCTTGGTCTTTGGAGTTGAATCCATCATGCTCATCAAGATTGAAATTCCCTCTCTCAGAGTCTCCCTGAAAGGTTTGATTGATGATGAAGATTATAGACAGTCACAACTACATGAGCTAGAAATGTTAGAGGAATGAAGAAAATTTTTCTTGAACCATTACAGGCATATCAAAATAGCATTTTTCGTAGTTATAACAAGAGAGTGATGGTCTAAAAATTCAACATTGGTGACTTGGTCCTGATGCAAAACCCAAAGAATCAGTCAGATAGAGAGAAATCTAGCAAGTTTGAGCCCAATTAGCTAGGTCCTTATATTATCACTGTCTTATTTAGTTTGGAAGCTTACTAGCTAACTACTCTAGATGAGTAGTTAATAGAGCCTATCAATAGTCCGCATCTCCAAAAATTCTACGCATAGCATTAGAGAGCTAGGCTAAATACCATGAAAAATATAAAAAGAAAAAAATGAAAAATACAAAAAATCATCACCCTGATGAAAACCTAGCAAATAGGCATCTTGGTGACACCAAAAAAATGAAAAAATGACAAAAATAGTAAACCATGGTCAAAACCTAGCAAACAGGTGCCATGTGTGGTCAGTTTTTCCTTCACCATCTACTTTCACTCCATCTACCTTAGTACATAATAGACACCCACTTTTTTGACACCCTCATGACACTTGTCAATGACATTCTACCTTTCCTTTCCATGGCTGATAATGGTTGACATCAGGTTTTGCATCCCATCCATCTTTCGACCTAGGCACGTACTTTTCCATGTCCTTCAACTCAGCTAGTATCAACCTAACTAGGGGCAATCTTCAATAGTCTCAACACTTTCAAAACATTCATTCTCTCACCTAAAAGTAAATTGGTACATTGATCATCAGTTTTGGGTAGCCTAAACCCTAACCCAAGATACTTTGGTCTCCTAGAAGGAATTATAGGTTTGCATCTTCTAGTTTTATTGTTTCCAAGGCCACTAGTTCTATCATAGCCTTTGACATATATTTGGATTGGTAATGGGGATGGGTCTTTTGGGTCTTTGTAAATCCAAGTGGGTGGCTTCAGAATAGTGGTTTACAAATTATATGAGGAAGGAAGTTTCATTTTTTTCCTTTTCCCCAAACTCAATGGGTTCGGTCGAACTCAATGGTTCGACCAAACCTCATCATAGGTTGGACCAAACCCAAAAACCCTAAATAAAAATAATCTTATTCATGTTTGACCAAACCCCCTTAAATAAGAAAAAAAACAAAAACATTGTCATTTATGACTATCATTTTCACTTTCTTTTTACCAGTTGCTTTCCCTGGTGTGTGTGGCGAACCAAGACTATGATCTACAAATGGCAAGCAAACTGAATTCATCTTTCCGAAGAACGTAAACTCAAATTTGTCTCTCCAAACTTCATCAACCTGACTTGCATATCGAGCACCAGGTATGTGAAATTAAAATTTTGTAGAGTTCAAAATGCATATGTTTGTTAAATTTCAAAACCTTAAATGTGAAAATTTTCAAATTTGTTGAATTCAAAATGCATTTGTTTGAAATTTTTTAAAGCGTTTTCAACATACACTATTTTTCTTCCACATTTTGCATACATTTTTACCAGGGCACTTCCAATTTATTTGAGGCATTATATCAAACAGTTCATTAACAAATTTATTTGAGAAATTATATCAAACAGTTCATGATATAAAGTTTCTAGGGTGCATACAATGGAAACTTGGATAAAATTCTACATATTTTTTCTTTGAGTCTTATGACATTACTCTAAAAATGGTTGGTGAACTAAATGTATGAATCGAAGAATAAATTTAGAGGAAAGAAACTAGATTATTTGAATGAAATGTATAATAAATTACCCCTTAACTTAAAATTTAAATTCAAATTAGCAAGTTGAATTTACCTCTCTTTATGATCATTTATTCTAATTCAAATTTTGAAATAATTTTGTTTTACTCTTATATATATATATATATATATATATATATATATATTAGATGCTTAAATTTTTATGTCCTATGTGTAAATGAAATATGCCTTCCCATTTCAGCAAACAAAGCTATGGATAGCCTATAAAATAAAAAAGCTACCTTGCTCCTAAATGGAAAGACCAAGTGAAACATATATAAGAACTTAACAGCATATGGAAACAAACAATATAAAGTTATGAAGTTCAAATAGAACCACAAGTTGTATCATTTGAATGTGGGTAGATTTGTTGGTCCCATTAGATGCAACATGCATATAGTTCCCTTAACAATATGGACAAGTAGATTTGACAACTCAAATCATACATATTTTCCAATAGACTCTATCTAACTAGGAAGATATCATTTGTAACATAAAAAATGTCCATCTCTACACATTTTTGGTGGTAGGTAGGTATTGCACAATAAGATAGAGGATGTAAACTGATTAAGACTTGGATAGTACTTTAAAAGGAATTTGAGGTGTGGAAACACTTCCCATCTTAACCTATCAAGAGATAAATATGCAAAATAGATTTAATTTTAGTTCCAAGAAAAATGTATAAATTATAAATTTATAACATAATTATGTACATGGGAAAATCCTCTTGGAAGAAAAATCCCACAACCAAAAACATGAACCAATTATATTATTTGATAATAACGTCATTTACAATAAAATATTCATGTGCATACCCTTATAGTAGTATCATCAACATGTGAATATGGAGTAATTTCTAGTAGCATGATGATACCTACAAAATCATTATGCTTTCTCCATCTCAAGCACCAATAAATAGGAAAAATTTAAACCATAAACCAAGTGTGGTTTACCAAAACCATGAGCCAAATTAATGACCTAAAAATGGCACAAATTCCAACACCATATTCCTTGACTTGGTTTATAGGATGTATTTAGCAAATGCTTTACATCTTGTCAAAAAAATTCAAATCCTCCTCATAACTGACACTCCATTTTTGACATATTCAAACCCATTATTTAAGATGATCTTGATGATTTTCATAATTCTAATCAATATTCTAGTGTAACCCCCCTTTTTTATTCTCTTATGTGTCATATAACATTTCATAAGTAATTCCCATCTTACAATTTCATACAATGCTCTTACAACTTCTTAAATATATAAAAGGGACAATCCTAGTTCAATTAGGATTATTTAATTATTATCACCTACATCCATTCATTACATGTTATTAGTTTTTAGTTGCACACATTATTAGGAAATATGCATTGTCTAAGCAATTGGGGTATATTGCATGTTTGAGAGTGTTTTCCTTGATCTTTTATCTAGTTAAATTAATATCCTTTAAAATCTTGTTTTATGGAGTTTTCATCTTAACTCTAATATGGCTAGCAAATAAAATGACAATTGAATCATTTTTTGATATAATAGCTAATGACAACCATATAAAGAGCCACATTAAAGAAGCTGAAAAATAATGATCAAGACTATGATTTAGATACATATGTTGCTAAACAAGATATTTTCCTAAATTGATAATTATGTATTGATGCACCTCTCCACCCTAAATATCCTCACTCATTGGCTAGTAATTTATATAATGTATTAGGTGGCTATGCTTAGGGAAATAATACTATTCATAATATTACCACTCTAATGGATTTTAATAATGTTGTACCCTCTATGCATCCATCTACCCTTCATCCTCTTATAATGATTCCTCCTATCAGACTATAGTTACCACTTCCATGGGATCCACCACCCATGTTCTACTACCTTTCTCTCCACTAGTATTTTTCTTATCTCCCATCCTTTTATATATGTTCACACCATTGTTAATACTAGCACTATCCTATATAGATATGTTCTTCATACCATTCCTCCTTATCCTATGAAAATCTAACCTTATAGTGTAACTTCTCCTTCCATTACCATGTCATTACCTTTCTAGACCTTCCCCTCTTTATACATTCTACTTTTTATCCTACACTACTCCTACCACTAATATATCCCTATACCTTGGATATACTATTGAAGAAATTTAACTGACTTTCAATATCTCAAAATTTTGACCCATATTTTTAAAATGTGTATAATAATTTAGCACAATCCATGCTTCCTAATTCAACTTCAATAATATCTATCGAATTATCTTAGGTTCATTACAATAAGATAATCATATAGACATAATTAGTTGTCAAGAAAATGGTAAAGTTTTCAATAGCCATATTTATCCTTCCACATGCCACCATTAGACATACACATAAGATTCATGAACATCCATACCTATGAGCATCCAAATACAAGAAATATAACTATATATCATGCACATCATCAACATACACAAAATATCACACCCATCATGAACACAACTAATAGTTCCCATATCATATTCTCTATGTTCTCATACAAATTTGTCTTCAAATACATCAAAGCACTCATGATTAAATCCACTTTTTAGAGCATACACACAACTAAAAAGGTACCCCTAAGGTATTTGTCTCCTATATCTATCCTCTTAGCCTATCCTTCTCTATGGATATGTTCCACTCATATCTACCACCCTGAGGTGATCCATGTCTCAATCCTTGTCAAGGTCACTCCTCCTCTCTACCTATATCCTTTCTCAATGAGCTAGATCTATCACTGCTACTCCCCAAAACACCTACATTTAAATATTAAAAAAATGTTTAATAAATTATACAACATTGATTAAAACTAACTAAACATGAAATCATTTAATATTATAACATCTTATGAATTATATTGAATGTCCCCACCTTGAAATTTATAGCCATTGATGTCAATCACTTATTCATACTATAGCTTTGTTCTCCAAAACACCTACATTTATATAAAAGTGAATTTTTAATAAAAATAATATTTAACCTACTTTTAACTCAACAATAATGGATGTATTTCTATCATAAACTCTTCGTACTCATAACATAATCATGGCCTAGGTAGAGTATAAAAAATGTTGTTTCCAACCTCATATGTAAATCTAGAGTTAGAGTGCCAAAATTGTTGAATTTCATCCTTTGTGCTATTAATTAGCTTCTTATCGACTCATGGAAGCCTACTGCTAAAAGCCCAAGTATGATTTTCAATAGGACTTTCTAATCATGATCTTATTGATAGTACTTTTGATAATGTTTTACGATTTAGGCTTAATTCAAGACAAGTTTACCTTAATAATTGAGCCTTTTTAATTTTTTAATTTCTTACTAATGATGTTATTACTCTATGAGCAACTCTTTTATCTTTTTCCTTACTATTATTTACAATAGAATTGAATGCATTAAAAAAAACTTTAACAACAATATTATTTCGATCAAACTTTTTGTTTACATGAATCTTTGAAATTTATTTAGTAAAGGTCTCATTTTGTACATCTTTAGTAATTGTATAAAAATTTGGAATTTTTTGGTTAATGTCTTATTGGAAAACCATTCATTGAAAATTTTTTAAGCCCACAACCGAATGGTTTGTGATGACCTCTTACCTTCAATAATTTCTATTATGCTCATCAATTTCAAACCATTTTGGGGTTCTTGAATGTTTTTAAATTTTAACAAACTCATTACAAAAAGATAGCTTTTGAATTTCTTTTTCTTCTTCACAAAGGTTCTCTCTTCTTATGCAATTTGGAGACACATTGAGTTTCATTGGTTCATGTGAGCTATCAATTTAATCATTGTTATCAACAAGTCGATTATTGAGTGCAATTTCAATGTCATAAGGTTCATATCCACATTAGTCAAGAAATTGTTGATGCATTTCTTCTTCTTCTTCTTCTATGTTGCTACTCTTATCAATAGGCGTTCCATCAAATTTTACAATATTTTCACATTCATGTTCAACATTTTTATTTTTAATATTATTGTCACTCTCATTTTTTAAACATTTCATTATATTGAACATTAAAATATCCAATTTAAATGTCATTTAAGGGTAAATAAGGACCTTCATCTTCTTTCAATAATTAACATTAGAAATTAATACTTGGTTCATATTGTATACCCACCTCCCAATGGTCTTGGAATGGATGCATTTAGATGGAGAAGGATTTCAAAAGGCTCATGTTACTTTTGGACCCCTCAAAGGCATGATATATAACACATAAAATTTATTTAGGAAATTTGGTCTTTTGTTGTTGGCTTCTAGTATGAATGTTATTTATAGTTGGTGGAATTCTTAGTTGAGACTCTCAATCTTCCATTGTTGGTTTCTAGTGTGATTATACAATATGCTCGCCAAACTGTATTAATTTCTAATGTTAATTATTCAAAGAAGGTTTTGTTTCATAAGAAGAGACCTATGTTCACATATTCCAAGGCATGTTATTATCCACAATGCATGACACTTCTTCGTGCATCTCTACCAAGTTCTAAATAGATATAGGAGATTGATGATTTTGTACTAATGTATTCAACCAATGTTCTTTTGTAACATGTAATTATAAAATTTTTCATTTGTACTAGGACCTCACTGGTCTTTTTGATATTTTGTAAAATTTGTTACTCAAACTGCAATTAAGGGTTTTCTTGCTGGTTCTTTCCTACCAGTATGTCCGCCTGAACCAGCTATATGTAAAATATTATATATAAATAAAATTATAAGTGGCCTCCCACTTTTTCTTAAAAAAAAGTTCTTGTAAATGTCCACATCTTTTTCCTTGACACAATTGCTATTTCTTCGAAGATTTCTTATGATTTTTCATAATGTTGACTAGTCAATACTTTACTATAAATATTCTATAGTCATGCTCTTAAATGTCATAAGAATCATAATTGTAAGTTTTAGACAAAAAATATGATATGATATGGTGGAAAAAACCAAGTTACAAGTTGGTTTAGTTCTCATAAACTCTCTAAAAAATAATTGAATTCCTGCATCCTAACTAGAAATACCATGAAGGGTTTAGATCCCATTATAGACAAAAAATATTCTTATAATCATCACTAGTTCACTTGGACCAACTAAAGAGATGGTGAACTAAGGGAAACTTAGTTGTATTGATAGATTAAAACTTAGTTATTTCTCTTTCCATTGTCCCCTCTCCACAAAACACCCTTATTTAAGTAGATTCTATTAAACCTATCTCACATATCACCTCCCAATTCTTTAAACTTTTCAAACTTCTTATTCCTCATACCTAATAATCTATCCTTCAAGCTTAACACTTCCCACCTCAATCAAATTGATCACCTTGCTTGCCTAATATCCCTTTGGTTGATGTTCCTAGACCTCATCAAAATGGTAAGTGGATACAATTATGGAATGATGCGATTAAATCTATTGCACTACCTTACTATGATCTTACAACAAGAATATGGCTAGAAGGAGATCTAGAATGGAAAAAAAATATGGATCCAAATAGAAAAAAAAACCATGTTTTGGCTTTAGCACTTACTAATAACTTTTCTACAATGAGTGGTTAATTTCGTTGAAATAAAAATTAGAAGATTTAAACTTAATTGTGGTAGAGGATCTCAATTAAGAGATAAGCTACATTGGATGAAAGGATATAAGGGATACAAATTATTTTTTAGTTATCTCAAACATAGTTACATTCTCGAGAGTGGATAATATCTATTGTTGATCAAGAGAGGTAGTTCCATGACAACTCTAATGATATTAAATCCATTTTCCTCCAACATTACAAATAATTTTTAATTGATCTAGTTGAAGGAGATCCACATCAAGATATAGTGAAAAATTATGGGCATAACAACTATATATTTTTTAACATATATAATATGTATGGTTGGATTAGTGAGATATTTATAACAAGTATGCAATGAAGTCAAACTTTATTAGATTTGATTCTTAATAAATTAGTTTTAACGATTCAATTTATAGCTTTATGCAATCTATAAGTTTAAATAGTTTGATGGTATCTAAACTTTATAAATATAAAAATATGATAAATGTCTGATTATTTTGCTCTCCAATCTATAATTTTTTGATGTTCTTGGCTATATAATTGAAGTTCATTTATGTTAACAACTATTAGATTAAATAATTATGATGGCGCTGCTCGAAATGGCTCCCTGTGTGAGGCCGCGACATGCATGAGGGCTTCACCCTCTATGCATGCTCATTCTATGTCCTCTCTGTGTGTCTAGGCTGTGTTTGCTTGTGGGTGGGATCTGTTCAGGTTACAGGGGTGGTGTCTTTCACTCGGTGTGCTCTCTTCTCCTGCGTGTGGGTTGTGGCTGGGGAATAAGCATTATCTCTCGGTGATTTCTCCTTGCTGTGTTTGTTCTCTGTCAGTTGCCACTTTTAAGTTGGTTCTGGCTCTCCTTTGGTCCGATCCTTACCTCATTCGAGCTCCACGGGTGGGATTTTCAGTTTTCTTGCACAAAGTTTGGGGACCCGATTTTGCATGGCTCAGGGGGAGTCACAGGGGTCAAATCCCCTTTGGATTTTTGAGCTACTTTTGGGTCTTCGACTCCAAATTGCTCTCCGGAAGTTTTTAATAATACTTTGTTTTCAAATGACTCAAGTAATGATGGATTTGTTCACACTGGTGGTTCTCGTATTCTGAAGACAAATGGATGCCTTGAAGGTTCCAAGGAAAGGCTAGTGTTGGTTATCCAACCTGAATCAATTGCGGAGGACATCGAGTATTTCTCAAAACATGCTTTGCTATGCAAATTTTTGGGAATGAGGGTTTTGCTCCAATTTTTGGACTCATGGGCTCATCGCTCTTGGTCCCCGGAGGGTGAGATGGAAATAATGTTGTTAGCTAACAACTACTTCATGGTGACATTTAATTGCATGGTGGATTGCAATAGAGTTTTTGAAGGTGGGCCTTACTTCCACAACTAGGTTGGTCTATTCATTAAGCCATGGCATGTGGTTTTTGATCCTTCGGAGGAGCTTCCGAATTAGGTACCAGTTTGGGTTCGCCTCCCTCGATTTCCAATGGAATTTTGGCACAATGACATTTTGCATCGAGTTGCTTCA
Source organism: Sequoia sempervirens (assembly GCA_007258455.2). Lineage (NCBI taxonomy): Eukaryota > Viridiplantae > Streptophyta > Pinopsida > Cupressales > Cupressaceae > Sequoia > Sequoia sempervirens. The sequence goes on along the minus strand of VDFB02193867.1, from coordinate 510,001,492 downwards.
TTACTGGGAAAACTGGTGGGTCCTTCTCAACAAACTCTGGATAGAAAGGTAATGACTTTTGCTCGTATATGTGTTGAAATGGATTTGAATAACCCTATCCTAGATTCTTTGGAAATACATGCCGGCTCATTCTCTTGGGTGCAACAGCTTGACTATGAGACTTTGCCTTTTTGTTGTTGTCTCTGTTGTGAATATGGGCATTTGCAGAGAAGATGCCCGAAGTTTAAATCTCCAGGGATTCAGTCAACTCAACCTCCTCACAACCCCTCAAAGGGTGGCAAGGGTAAGGAGACAGTGCCGACTGAGGCTATGGATGCTAAGGGTTTTATTCCTGCCAAGGCTCGTAATAGGAATTGAGGCCAAAAGAGGACCTTTAAGGATCGCCAGGATGGAGATTCTTGTAATAGATTTGAGGTGCTTGATGACCTTGGTCATCAAGAGGTGAATCCAGAATTGTTGATTTTCGATCACGGTATTTCAAAATGGGTTCAAGAAGGCAGTTTCCCAGAGCACATCCAAACTCCTTAGGAAGTTGGGTCTGTCTGGTTGGAATCAGACCTGAGTCTGGTGGTTCTTGGGGGGACTGAGCCTTCTGTGGAGCTGATGTCAGGGGAAGGAGGGCTCTCCAGCCCTTTGGTGAAATCGAGAGCAAGCTTGGTAAAAGGTAATAAGGCTTCTCCTTCACTGGGAATTCTTCAGAAGGACCTAAAGAAAGGGGTATTAGAGAAGTCTTCTAAGGCAGGGAGAAAGAAGTATTTGGAGAAATTAAAGTTGATGGGGGAGTCTCTGGTGGAGGCCAGGTCTGTAAAGACTCTAGATTCACATTTCTCTAATCCTCCAAAATGAATATCCTCTCTTGGAATGTAAGGGGCTTGAATAGTGGTGCTCAACAAAAAGTTGTTTAGGATTTGTTGCATTCTCATTCTCCTGATGTTCTTTTTCTTCAGTAGACTAAGTTAACAGTTGAAGGTATGATGGGTATGATGCCTAAACTATGGGTGCGGGGCAGTTGCCAGTGTATTGGGGCTCATGGTAATGCAGGTGGGGTGGCTTTCCTGTGGAATCCATTGAAGATTCACCCTCTTTGGTGGGTGTCCTCCAAGTCCTCAATCTCTATGGTTGTTTCAAGTTTGGAGTTGGGGGAAAATATTCTTCTCTCAAACATCTATGCACCTACTAATTTTCCAGGTAAGAAGTTATTGTGGTCTCATATTAGGTATGTTCGGAGCCTAGCTCCTTTGTTCCCTTGGACTGTTGCAGGGGATTTAAATGCTATTATTGAGATAGATGAGAAGAAGGGTGGTGTTGCGAGATTGGAACCTTCTGCTTTCCTTTTTCATGATAGCATCTCTGCTTTGAACCTGGTTGACATTAAGCCTCAAAATGGGAAGTTTACTTGGAACAATAAGAGATTGGGGGAGAGTTGTATTACAGAGAGACTTGATCGATTCTTGGTGTCCTATTTTTGGGTTGGCGGAGGGCTATCTTCTAGCTCTGAGATTCTTGACTGGAGGGGTTCAAATCATTGGCCTATTAAGTTTTATGCTTCTTCTGCTCGGGTGGCTCGGTCCCTTGCTTTCAAGTTTCAACTTATGTGGTTAAGAGATTCTTCTTTGTAGTTGCATATGGCTGATTGGTGGAGAAGGGGAAGACCTGCTTTTGGCACTGCCATGTATTCCTTTTCTAAGCTGTTGCAATATGTAAAATATCAACTTAAACGGTGGAATAGGAATTACTTTGGCAATATTTTTCATGCTAAGGTTGATGCACAAGCTGTCTTGGATGTCATCACTCAGGAGATCAGGGAGTGTGGTCTTTCTGAAGACTTACTCAGGGAGGAGGCATGGGCTCAGAAAGCTTTGGAGGAGTGTGAGCTGCGTGAGGAAATTTTTTGGAAGCAGAAGGCTAGAGTTGAGTGGTTATGGGAGGGGGATAAGAACACTATATTTTTCTTCAACTCGGTGAAGGCTAGGAGGCATGGTAATTATATACCTATTCTGGTGAATGATAGGGGTGAGAAACTATCTTCCTTGCAGGATATATCTAGAGAAGCTTCTGAGTTCTATGCTTCTTTATTTCATGAGGACTCTCAAGATGTTACGGAGGAAGAAAACCAAGTTCTGGCTTGTATTCCCTCTTTGGTCACTAGGGAGATGAATGAGTATCTTTTGCAAGATATCTCACTGGAAGAATTAGAGGCTACTATTTTTTAGATGAAGAAAGGGAAAGCCCCTGGTCTTGATGGGTTTCTAGTGGAATTTTATCAAGAGTTTTGGGACATCATTAAGTTGGACTTGTTGGAGGTGGTGCGTGAGTCTTAGAAAAACAAGTAGATGCTTCAGGTTTTAAACTCTACTTTCCTTGCTCTCATTCCCAAATGTGAAGGGGCAGATCGTCTGAATCACTTTCATCTCATTTCTCTTTGTAATGTGGTGTATAAAATCATTTCCAAGCTAATTGCTGAAAGGTTGAAGAGATGGCTTGGTGGACTTATCTGTGAGGAACAAAGTGGTTTTGTGAAGGATCAAAAAATATTGGATGGGGTGGTCATTGCTACGAAGACCATTCATTTGATGGCATCCTTGAAAGAAAAGGCTATGTTCATCAAGCTTGACATGGCAAAGGCTTATGATAGAGTGAGGTGGTCCTTTTTGCAGAAAATTCTTACTACTTTTGGATTTGCTGAGGAATGGATCCAGTGGGTGATGAGATGTGTTACCTCCACTTCTTTCTCGGTGTTGATTAATGAGGAGCCTACTGCTCTTTTTAGTGCTTCGAAGGGTCTTCGTCAAGGGGATCCTATCTCTCCTTATTTATTCTTCTGGCGGAAGGTCTGGGTAGACTGGTGAAGCGTAATGTGGAGTTGGGTTTGATTCAGGGGTGCAAGTGGGGAAATGACTTGCCTCCTCAGTCACACTTGCAATTTGTGGATGATACGACTTTGATGGGTCTAGCCAAGATCAGAGAAGCTTCGATTCTACGCAAGGTTTTGGATATCTATCTTGCTATGGCTGGTCAAAGGATTAATGAAGACAAATCCTTCATTTTCTTCTTTAATACTCCGTGACCTATTCAGCAAAGGATCTCTCATATCTTGAGGTTCCAGATTGATTTTCTCCCTTTAACTTATTTGGGTATTCCTATCTCTGTTGGTAGACTTCCCAAGGAGTCATGGCAGAATATCTTGGACAAGTTTCGTGTGAAGGTTAGTCATTGGACTCATCGATGGTTGTCGTTTGCTGGGCAGGTTCTGTTGCTTAAGTCTGTGGTGCAGGATCTTCCTATTTATAGGTGCATGTTATAGGTTGCTCCTTCTGGGTTTGTGAAGGATATGGACTCTCTGGCTAGACAATTCTTATGGGCGGGTAGCTTGTCCTCATCTAAATGGAGTTTGGTTAAGTGGGATGTTGTTTGTAGCCCAAGGCAGGTGGGGGGTCTTGGTTTATGGAAGGCGACTTGGTCCGGGTTAGCTTTGGCTACAAAGCTTTATTGGAGGTGATGTGTGGAATAGGATCATAGTTGGGCTAGGATCTTATCCCACAAGTATCTTCCAGGGATTTGTAAGGAGGAGCTTCCTAGGTCTCCTCTAACAAGGAAAGGCTCAGTGATTTGGGGAACGCTTAAGAAAGGGGTTGCGCCAATCAAGGAGGGTCTGTTCTGGATTTGTAATAAAGGGGGTGAGGCTATGTTTTGGTCTGATTCTTGGGATGGTTACACACCCATTCTTCATCAGTACCCTAATTTGATGGCTCTGTTGTAGAGATTTTTGGAGGCCGACTAGTCTAGAGTGAGTGATTTTAAGAATTTTGACTTTGGTGGACAGGTGGAGGTGGCTAGGTGGAAGGACCCAGGTGAGTGGCCTATTCCCAAGTTGGAGGAGGATGGTATGGTGCTTCAGAATATCTTGGCTAGCAGACAATGCAACTCCCTTAGGGATAAGGATATTCTAGCTTGGAGCCCAAACCCTAAGGGTGTTTTTACTGTTGCTAGTGGTTATCAAGAGTTGCTTTCCTGTAAGTTTGGGGGGGTGGAGGTCCCTTGGTGGAAACAGGTGTGGAACAAGTTTTCATGGCCTAAGTGTAATTTTTTTGTTTGGACTCTTGCTTGGAATAGATGTTTGACTTGGGAGAATCTCCATAAGTGTGGATTCCAAGGCCCCTCTATGTGTGTTCTGTGTGGGTATAGTGAGGAGGATTCTTCCCATTTATTTTTCTGGTGTTCCTATTCTATGTTGCTTTGGCATTAGTGGTGGGGTGTTTGGAAACATCCTTGTGTTCATGCATCTTCTCTTGTTGAATTCTAGAGTAATCTGGGAAGGCCCCCCTCTCAGGCCTCTTTTCTCTAGATTTTGTGGAGCATTGGTCCTACTTTCATCCTTTGGAAAATTTGGTTGGAAAGGAATCATAGGATTTTTTGTGAAGAAAAGTTGATGGCTCAACAGGTTTGGTATAGAATTATTGGGATGTTCCAAGAGATCGTGGAAGATAAATGTGAAGTGACTCTTCCATTGGAAAGAAGAGATAATGAGATTGTGAATAGATTGGGGTTGCAGGAGTTGACTCCTGTCTCTATCTATGTTAGAAGAGGTAGGAGAGCGAAAAAGAAGGTTCAAAGGGTTGGAAGATGGATGCCTCCTCCGATGGAGTTTTTGAAGATTAATACTGACGGTTCCTCTAGAGGTAACCCATGGCTTGCTGGTATTGGTGGAATTGGTAGGGACTACTCGTTCAGCCATTTTTCTTTTCTCCATCCATAAGGGGTGGAATTCTAAAAACCTTATGGAAGGGCTGGCGATTCTTTGGGCTATTGAACGTGCATGCGCCTTGGGTTGGCAAAAGGTTATCTGTAAATCTGATTCACAGATTATTGTTAATTTGTTGCTTGAGAAAAGGGTAGCTGATGTTGATTGGCAGATTGCTATAGTGGTTAGACAGATTTTGCAGAGGTGCTCTACATTGGAAGTGTCTTTTGTCCACATCCTGCATGAATGGCATAGGGCGGCTGATTGTTTGGCCAAGTGGGCTTCAGAGCATGAGGATGATTGGAGGATTGAGGGGTGGGGACAGTTATCTCCTGAGTATGTTCTTGATCTTGAGAAGGTCATTGTTGATGATATGGAGGGATAAGTTACTGGTGGCTGGTTGGTTGGTGGTTCTATTTGTTCTTGTTGTTCTAGGATTTCATTTGTGGGAGCTGATGGGCTCCCTTATTCTTATGTACTGATTATCTTTTGACTTCAATAAATTTTTTACCCCTCTTTTATCAAAAAAAAAACTATTAGATTAAATATTTTTATCCCCAATTATTTTCAAATAATTTTATACTAATCTTTGTATTCTTATTCTTTCTTTCACCATTTCATTTAAAATTTGAACCATTTAAGGATGCTATGTTATATATTATAGTTGTCTTCCAATTCTTTTTAAATTTTAATGGTATGAAAATATTATTGATGAGTAGATGAATTATTACAAGTTCTATTTTAGATTTGTATTCCCTTTATCTAGATATATTATTTACCAAAGTCTCATTGCTCTTTTAGGTGTACTGTATATATATATATATATAACATGGAAAATGCAAATCGTGTTCCACCTGTGCTAGATTCTTTGTTTGCAAATACTAGTAATGAGATTAAAAAATTGAGAGATTCATTAGCACAGGGTGCAAACCCGAGGATATATAGTGAACCATGCATGTTAATATTGCATAGTCTAAAAAAACTAAAACATGAACTGGAGAGGACTAGTTCATATTACCCAGATAGAGTGACTACTATTCTTTCCCGCATGCAGGAAGAAGTACATGGTGACATTCCCCTTAAACAAATACATGATAGTGTCACCAAAGAAATGATAAAAGCCACTTGTTTTCCATTTTATCAAAATGTGTGTAAGGTTAGGGGATACCGGGTCACTAGATGTGTCGATCATGCTATGGCCTCATTGATCTACCCATGAGTTCTTGCAGCACATGGTCTATACCCAAACAATGACCAGATTCCATTGTATTTTGTTTAGCAGTTGTATGTTCAGGTCCATTTGGGCCTCAAAGTTAACTACCTAGACATTCCACCATATGCTGGTCAGGGGCGTGGTAGGATTGCTGATAGGCCCACCTATCATCAGGTAGATAGACCACCCCCAGTGTTTAAGGTATTGGTTGGTGACAGGTCTCCTGCTCTCACCCCAGCTCTAGCCCCCATAGCAGATGAGGTTGTCGTTGCTTCCTAAAAGGAAGCAATTGACACTGTAGGTGACATTGCGGCTGCCACCACTAGGATATCTGATGATCATGTAGGTTAGTATTTGATGTCCAAAAATTCCTAATCCACACCATTTTTAGCACAGTGGACCACCATGGATCCTTTTATAGTGGCCGACATCCCTACTCCTACACAGCTTGATGCACTTGCAGGAGATATGTCACGCATGACTCTGCATTATTTGGTTGAGGACCTATTGAAGGCATATGACCACATTGCATCAGACAATGGGATCGGTATAGAGCATGTTAGAGAGAATTTTAGATGCAGAGGTCGTTTACTTCTAGGATCCCATCATTCTCAGCCGAGCACTAGTGCACATCAGGACCCATCTACAGTTCATACGGAAGCTCCATAGACTATGGGTTTTACTGATATGTTGATTGGTTCTGGTTCATCATCATCGATGCCATCTCACCTTCATAGTCCTCTACATTCATCATTTATGGCACAACATGGGATAGATTAGATGGATGCAGATGTTGATTCATTGCTTGATCATTTGGTGGATATGGTGGAGGTGACTATTTCAGAGGACTTAGGTCATCCGATATCAGATGATGTGCATGTATGTGTGCATGTGCATGTTTCAATTATTTTTTCATTATTATTATTTATTTATTTTAACTAGATATTCATGTAAGTTGATATATATTGTTACAGGTGGACATACCTCATATCACTCCTAGCCTTGGTCCAGATCATGTGCATGATCGATGTGACTCTATGGATGAATCTGTTGTCAGTGGACATGTGAGTTTTACATTTTTATATAATCACACGTGTATATGTACATGTAATATATTTATGTATGCATAGATCTAGATTGATATTTAAAAATACAAGTTCATTTAAAAATAACTTTCATCAAATTTATTTAATATAAATTATATGTATTTAACACATCTTGTACACAATTTTATTTGTAGGGCTCAATACATCCATCAGAGTAGGACCGTTCTCATTCAGATGGTCATTCGTCTAGGAGTAGACATTCATATTAGGCCATGCACTCTAGATTTATGATCTTTACCACATGTATTTGATTATATGATGATCTTTAATAGTATTTGATATTTTATGATCTCTAACTTACATTTGCTTATTTGTTGATCTTTAGTATTTGACATTTGATGATCTTTAATTTATATTTTGCTTTTATGATATGTACATATATTTTCTTATATGATATATACATACATTTTCCTCTTTGCTTATAATATGTGTTATGTTTATATGTATTGAATCCCTTTACATGTATGTACATGTGTTTGCTTATGGTTTAAAAATGTTTACACATAATATATGTATGCATTTGCTTTAAATATTCAATATACATACATGTTTTCTTATTTTATGATCTCTTACAACTTACATTTCCTTATATTCAATATACATTTGATCTCTAGTAGAATTTTAGGGAAATCAATGCCACTTTATAATTAAGTTCATTCATGTTGATCAAATAAATATTTTTAAAAAATGACTTAAGCAACATGAACCATTGAGTTGAGAACAAGATATAATCTTTGGCAAGCAACTTGAATTCAATTTAAATATAATTTTAAGAAAACTATATCGAGCTATTATATCGCTTTTGACAAATAACTTGAAATTCAATTCAAATATAATTAAGAAAATTTAATTCAAATTATACCTCTATTATACATTTTGTCAACTAACTCTGAAATTCAACTAAAATATATAATTAAGAAAATTCAATTCAAATTATACCTCTAATATACATTTGACACTTTAACAAAATTCTAAAATTACTAGATATGCCAGCATACCTGAATTAAATAAATAAATAAACTCCATAAATGAAATAACTTGTTTGTTTATTACTTGATTCATTTAAACTAGGATCTAGTTATTCCATGTAATAATTTGAATAATTTTGATTCACTTGGAGCCGCAGATTTTGGAGAAGAAGTTTTGCACATTTATCAAGGAGGAAAATATTGAGCCTACCAACTTTTCATTTTTATCAATCAAGGAAAAATTTGAGGATAATTTAACTAAGTTGGTAGAGGACTTGTTTTTAGTCATCTTTAAGTTGAAGAAGAAAATGGGATAACAAAGAAAAAGAAAAAATGTGTCTCAACAAAAATTGTCAAAAGAAGAAGAACATAAGAGGTGTGAACAAAACTTGGAAAATTATCATAGAAAGAAACAAGGTACATGCTTGTTTCTTCTCTCTCTCACTCTCAAGTGTGTGTTTAGGAATTTTACTTT